>CM074721.1:171234662-172434662 GCA_037306005.1 Rhinophrynus dorsalis | reverse complement strand
TTTCAACATGAACAAAAGAATGTAAGATATTAGTAGAATCCCCAGCCACAATATGACTCGTCCATGGAATGGATGATGCATGGGTTCCATACTGCTGCCAGTGTCAGGGCTGTAAGTGTCATTGATCTTGTGGGGAGAAACAGAACATCATGTGTGGTGTGGTTAGTGTGTTTGCACAAATTCCCAGGGATGATCATGGACATACATGGATTGTGTTAATGCCTGTGTTATACTCACAGTTGCAGTGGTCCCTGATCAGCCTTTCTCATATCTTAGGGTCTTGTCATCCTGGACTCTGTCCACAGGTACATCAACCATTGGTGGGGGCTGTATATCATCCAAAAGTTGTGTGTGCACAGTGATGTTATGTAGTATTGCACATGCCAGGATGATGCTGTAACCCTTGCCTGAAGCATATTGTAGTGCTTCCCCTGAGTGATACAGACATCTGAATCTTGTTTTTAGGAAGCTGAATGTGTGCTCAATGGCATTCTTCATTCTCAAATGATCCTCATTGTGGCACTCCTGGGCATCTGTTTATGGATTTCTGACTGGTGTGTGGAGCCAAGATTTACATCCATAGTCTGAATCACCTTTGGAAAGTGAGTAACTTGGTGAGACAGGGAACACATGTTGTGTGCATAATATTGTATGGGGTGGATGTACTACCTGTGAGTCATGCACATGTTGAGCAGTATTGTATGTAAACCTGTGGATGTGGTATGATTTTGTATTGATAACTCACCCAAAAGCCACCCCCTGTATACTTTCCATTCTCAAAGTCTCTGTGTACAGATGAGTGTTGGAGGCTGTAGGAATCATGACAGCTCCCAGGATATTTTGCACAGACATTGGTGATCCTCATGTTGAAGTCACATACCATCTGCATGTTCATGGAGTGGAAGTTCTTCATGTTGATAAATAGATGTCCCTCACTGGTTGGACCTTTGATATAGCACCCATGACCCTGGGCATGCCTCCCCTTGTGTAAAATACCTGTTTTACATGTGTCCACTCCTTGTCCGTGGTGGGAAAGTGGATGTACCTGCCTGCCTTTCTTTTTGAGGGCTGGCAACAACTGAGCCAGTATCTTGGACAATAAGGGTTGTGACATACCTGATGCGTAACCTTCTGTGAACGGGAAGGCTCCACTTGCCATCAAATGTATTGCACACATGAGTTTCTGCAAGCCAGATAGGGCATGGTTGTGGATGTACAGTGAGGGAAAAAATTATTTGATCCCCTGCTGATTTTGTACATTTGCCCATTGACAAAGAAATGATCATTCTATAATTTTAATGGTAGGTTTATTTGAACAGTGAGAGACAAAATAACAACAAAAGATCCAGAAAAACTAATTTCAAAAAAGTTATAAATTGATTTGCATTTTACTGAGTAAAATAAGTATTTGACCCCTTTGCAAAACATGACTTAGTACTTGGTGGCAAAACCCTTGTTGGTAATCACAGAGGTCAGACATTTCTTGTAGTTGGCCACCAGGTTTGCATACATCTCAGGAGGGATTTTGTCCCACTCCTCTTTGCAGATCCTCTCCAAGTCATTAAGGTTTCGAGGCTGACATTTGGCAACTTGAACCTTCAGCTCCCTCCACAGATTTTCTATTGGATTAAGGTCTGGAGACTGGCTAGGCCACTCCAGGACCTTAATGTGCTTCTTCTTGAGCTACTCCTTTGTTGCCTTGGCCATGTGTTTTGGGTCATTGTCATGCTGAAATACCCATCCACGACCCATTTTCAATGCCCTGGCTGAAAAAAGGAGGTTCTCACTCAAGATTTGACTGTACATGACCCCATCCATAGTCCCTTTGATGTGGTGAAGTTGTCCTGTCCCCTTAGCAGAAACCCCCCCTCAAACCATAATGTTTCCACCTCCATGTTTGACAGTGGGGATGGTGTTTTTGGGGTCATAGACAGCATTTCTCCTCCTCCAAACACAGAGAGTTGAGTTGATGCCAAAGAGCTCGATTTTGGTCTCATCTGACTACAACACTTTCACCCAGTGATCCTCTGAATCATTCAGATGTTCATTGGCAAACTTCAGAGGGGCCTGTACATGTGCTTTCTTGAGCAGGGGGACCTTGCGGACGCCTCAGGATTTCAGTCCTTCATGGCGTAGTGTGTTACCAATTGTTTTCTTGGTGACTATGGTCCCAGCTGCCTTGAGATCATTGACAAGATCCTCTCTTAGTTCTGGGCTGATTCCTCACTGTTCTCATGATCATTGGAGTTCCACGAGGTGAGATCTTGCATGGAGCCCCAGACCGAGGGAGATTGACAGTTATTTTGTGTTTCTTCCATTTGCGAATAATCGCACCAACTGTTGTCACCGTCTCACCAAGCTGCTTGGCAATGATCTTGTAGTCCATTCCAGCCTTGTGTAGGTCAACAATCTTATCCCTGACATCCTTGGACAGCTCTTTGGTCTTGGCCATGGTGGCGAGTTTGGAATCTGATTGATTGCTTCTATGGACAGGTGTCTTTGATACAGGTAACAAGCTGAGATTAGAAGCACTCCTTTTAAGGGAGTGCGCCTAATCTCAGCTTGTTACCTGTATAAAAGACACCTGGGAGCCAGAAGCCTTGCTGATTGATAGGGGGTCAAATACTTATTCACTCAGTAAAATGCAAATCGATTTTTTACTTTTTTGAAATGCGTTTTTCTGGATTTTTTTGTTGTTATTCTATTTCTCACTGTTCAAATAAACCTACCATTTCTGATAAACTGATAATTTCTTTGTCAGTGGGCAAATGTCCAAAATCAGCAGGGGATCAAATAATTTTTCCCTCACTGTATAATAGGATTGATGTCATCTTTTATGGCCTCATATAGGTCAATGATGCTGTGCGCCGTCAACCTGTAGCAGTTTATCTCCTCATCATCGTTCATTCCCAGGAGTGTGACCCTTGTGTGGTATACTCTGGGCCTTGGTGGTCATCTGTGAACCCTATGCTGCTCCAGAGGTCCCTGTGGCAGGTGGGCAGCATCCTATTGCTGCAACTGGGGAGCATTCTGTTGCAACAGCTGGTTAGCATCCTATTGCAGCAGCTGAGAGCTGCAGGCAGGTGTTGTCCTCCAGGTGGGGACCTGCTCCTGTGTGGCTCTTCAGCCAGAGCCTCCTCAATTGCAACAGGTGAAGGCTGTTGAACAGGTATGCTTAGCAGTTGCTGATGTTCCCTAGCCTTTGCATGCCTTCTCCTCAGTCTTCGCATCAATAAATATGCGAACATACTTGTTGTCCTCTCTGTCTCTGTCTCTCTGTCTCTCTCTCTCTCTGTCTCTCTCTTGCTCTCTCTCTTTCTCTCTCTCTTTCTCTCTCCCTCTCTCCCCCTGAGTGGTCCCAGTGCAAACATACCACATATGAGTATGGTGAGCTGTCCATTTAAGACAGTGGTGGGGTGTTGTCCAGCCGCAGTCATGAGGTGAGTGATAACCAATGGGAAGGTGTTTGTTGTCCAGGTAAGTGTTTAATAGCGTGTTTGTGGTTTAAAATCTGCTGCGTTCTGATTGCTGTGTCTCTGTCAGGTGTGAGTGTGACATTGGGGGGTGCAGGTTGTGTCTTGATCAGCTGGTGATATTGCACGGGTGAGATTGGTTTGTATTGACAGGTGTACGTGTTGTGTATTAACCCCCATTGTTCCATGCTATATTGTGATTGCTTGTGTTGGTCCGCTTTTTAACCCCTTAACGACCCTTGACGGTCATAGTACGTCAAGGGTCGATCTGACTGAATGACCCATGACGTACTATGACCGTCATGGAGTTCCGGGCTCCCCCCGCGGCTGCACGCCGTTTGGGGAGTCCTTAAACAGAAAACGAAAAAAAAAAAATGCTCCTCGGACATTCAGTCATGTCCCGGCGCAGATTCCCCGGTCGTTAAGGGGTTAAAGCCCTTGTCCCTGTGGTGTTGCTAGGATTTTGTGTTGTGTCTGACAGTTATTTGTGGGTCATGGGCATTGTTTGTCTGTTATCTTGGCTTTGCAGGGGTTAATGTTGCCCTTGGCATACTTGTGCTATATGTTGTGTGGACTGCTGTTTCTCAGTTTTATTTTGTGCAACTGTTTCTTTTTGCGCTATGTGTTTTACGCCTAACAAAACTGGGTCTTAAATTCCAAGTGTTAATAAAGATGTCAAAACAATTATAGATTATTATTTGTAGCAAAACACTTGAAGCAACCTCTAAGGTTTCACAAGCGTGTATATTATCTAGAATTATTAAAAAGGTATGGTACCTAGATAGTTAAACTCTGGCACTCAAAGGGTTAACTTTTTACAGTTAATTGTATCAGTTTATCATTCGTTAGCAGTGCTGCACTCCTTTAAATGGCTTTGGAGAGCCTTGTTCCATAGGTCTCTAAGGATGTAAGATTAACATCTGTAATGATTTTAGAACTGTCGTTAGCTGTTCATAAGACGGCTTTTTAAATGGCTTACTGTACTTACAAAACACCAGTCTGTTGGGGTTTTTTTGTGTCAGCTGCCTTTAAATCTAGCCCTTAATGTTTTATCTTCTTTACCCTCATTCTGTTCCTCAGATCAAAATAATCTCCCTCTGATATGTGGCCTCTTCTTCTTTCCTTAAATCTTAAGTTTCTCCTAGATAGGCAGGAATTAGTAATGTAAGTCAGTGTACTTATTAGTGATGGAAGATAAAGAAAGATGGATTTTAGGAAACTGATCCGAACCCTTCACAAGTTCTTCCTGGGCAGACTATTAGAACCCAAATACCTCTAGCTGCACTTTTATTATCTTCTATATGCTCTACACTCCACCAACTTTCATTTAGGACAAAAGGTGTTAACGTTTGTGAAAGACATCCAGCTGCAATTATTGACCATGAGCACCCCATATCCTTGCAACATTAGTTTCAGCTGGCTCCTCTTTTGTTTCCATTACTCTGCTTAATAATCAACATGAAGGAAAGCATGCATCCCTCTCTTCTCCTTTGGAAGGGAGCTTTACCTAGCCCTTCCCCACTCTAGCCAAGTGTGTTGGACTGTGGACGGACTGTGGACTTTCAGTCAAAAGAATGAAATAAAATAAGGTAAAAAAAAGAAAAAATACAAAAAATAAGCAAAATATCCTTAAATGTTCACATTACCACACTGATCAACAAGACCTTGTTTCCATCTTCACCTGAAAAAACAAACATCTATAAATTAAATAACTCATGTCCAGCTAGCATGACTGTAAAGAAAAGAAGCCTGATGCCTTAATCCCTACTGAGATGGAGTCTGCAAAGAAATTATAGATCCCCAAATCTAAGCTAAGCTTAAATTCAGTGCTCAGCCAGTAACAGCTTAGCATTTTCCCTGCCAACACAGACTGTAAGATAACAACCTGTGATTACAAAGAAGAGAAGACAGTGCACCAGAGATCTAAGTGTAGTATGTAGGGATACTTAGTGGTACGTTTACAACTGCATCAACATTTGTCAATTGAGAAAGGGTCAGAACTGGAAAGAAATTAATTTTGTATCGGTAGGAATCATATATTCACAGAGAGAGAGTCCATATATGGATAACACATTACATTCAATTATAATAATCATAAAAAATACATTTATTATTAGAAAGTAAAACAAATAAATAGATAAAAATCAATGTAGTTAAAGAACTACAGTATATGCAAGTGAAGCACAGCACTTGAATGTATAAAAAAGTATGGCACTGGGAATATCATGCTATGGAGCAGGTGTACAGCTGTCACCATGCTAGCAATATAAGCATAAAGGTGAGATATATTTTCAAATATAATGATCCTTATTTATAGGTATACACTCATCAGAAGCATCTAATAGGATAGCGATAAGTAGACTTGTGCACGGGCAAAATTTTCTATTTCATTCGAATTTGGCTGAAATTTTTTTTTCTAAATCGAATGATCCTACTTTCGGACTGGACCTATTCGATTCGAAAGAAATTCTGAACCATTCTGAATTATTCGGCCGAATTTAACATGAGTTAAATTATAGCAGCATGCCTCCATGCACCCTGCTATCATTCTTTCCAGACAGGGTGTGCATATAGAAAAAGATCCATCCCAAAAACGGACATTGTCGTACATTGCCAGTCCGTGCATGTCACCTCTACTCCAGCATGGGATGCCGGTCACAATCCAAATTGCACGTGTTCGAACATCGACAACCCATGCCTGTCACATTCAATTTAGCATATGGTCGAACATCGAAAACCCATGCCTGTCATTCAGTTTAGCATATGGTCAAACATTGACAACCCATGCCTGTCACATTCAATTTAGCATATGGTCGAACATCGAAAACCCATGCCTGTCACATCCTACTCAACATAAGTGGTCGACTCGAACATCGACAAACTGTACATGTGTTACGGTTCAGTACACTCAGACACAAAAGATGTCGGTAAAACACAATTTTATTTAAGCACACAAGGAATAATGTAACCCTCACGGGTCCAGCATATAGCAGCAATAACTGACACAGGACAGGTTACAAGCAAGTTAACCCACACGGGTCCAGTATGTACTTACACACTACAATACTGACACAGGTCAGGTAACTATGATAGATACAGTGTAATAGAGTCCAGCAATGCCAGTGAAGCCATTGACTCAATAGCCCAGATAAACAGAGGCCCAATGTTGCCTATAGACAGGGATGGCGACAGTGACAGGACGGCAGCAGAGAACAGGCAAGGTTCACCTGAATGGAGGGTTGCAATGGTGGATGCCCACCGGAGACTACAACTGAGTGAATCAGAGATTGTGCCAGGAAAGGACGCCCTACTGAGACTATCCACCACCGTGTGCCTGTGCCACCCCCGAAGGGGTTAATGTACGTATAGGTCTAAAGATGGAAGGCAACAGGAAGCGCCCAACTGTACCTAGCGTGGAAGACCAAATGCATAAGATACCGGAGATGAGAACAACACTGGTGAAATAAGTAGCGGCACAAGGCACCATCCCCGAAGGGGTTAATGAACGCCATGGTCAGGATACTGAAGACTACCGGATGCGCCCAACTGAACCCAAGCGATCAAGTGAACGATGTGGAGGAGCACTGACACACTGAGACTCAAACCCACGGACTGGACTACAAATGGTAACGGAGTACCGTAGCTCTGGGATGCACAATAACGTGAGAGATGTGCACATATGGTAGCAGCAGGCACTGCCAGGTCTTCGCCCAACCGGGCACGGAGGAAGCAGGAACTACAGCCAAGCCGATTCAGTACACAGCACAGGAACGTCAGCCAAGCCGGGTCGGTACACGGAGCAGGGTCGTCGGTCTCGCTGGGTCGGTACACGGAGCAGGGTCGTCAGTCTTGCCAGGTCGGTACACGGAGCAGGAACGTCAGCCAGGCCGGGTCAGAACAGGAATCAGGAACGTCAGCCAATCCGAATCGGTACACAGAAGCAGGAACAGTAGCAAAAGCGTAGTCAGGCAGTCCGGGGTCATACACTGGTATCAAACAGAACTAGCGCTAGGCATCAGGTACAACATGAAAGGGCAAACTCTAAGTGACAGCCCAGGGTATAACAAGGCTGTCATTGGGAGGAGCTGTACAGCACAGCCAATGAGAAGGCACCAGTAAAATAAGCTTGTCAAAATGTTGCATAATCACTGGCGCCGTGATAACATGTGACATTCTATGTTAGTGCATGGGTAGAGGTTAAGGTTTCATTTTCTGGTACCAGCCTCCTACCCTACTGTCCCTCTTTGGTACCCAAATTCCTCTCTCTCATTTTCCTATCCTGATTTCCCCTCATATCAGATAAGTCTATGTGTATATACATTAGTGTTTCATACTACGTCAAGAATAAACACATCAATGTTTGTATAAACTGCAATATGTGTGTCTAAATTAGTTTGTGTATTGAAAATACATTAATCTTGTGCTAAATCATCAACTCACTTGCCCAAAGAGTTGTCAATAGGTTATGAAGTTAACTACAAAGTGACCGAAATATCCCACCAGACACACCACCAGCAACACGTATATATGATCTCTGTATATCCATCTCCCTTCACCACTTTAGGCTGTAATCTTTCAAACACAAACCCCACTTTTTAGTGTTTCATTCTCCTAAGCAAACTTCATCCTGTATTGTCCAAACCCTTAGCCTCTTTCACCATTTGAGTGCCAGAGCAGTATCCAACACACTGCTTTTAAATGCGTTGGATAACTCTCTGACACTCAAAGAGTTAAGTAATTTGTTCACATACACCAAGGACTGGCAAGAGTTCAACCAATATGTCGACAACCATGCCCCATGCACCATTAATTCAAAATAAATTTCCTCCATCTTTGGCCATTTATTTTCCAGTTAGCTACATGCTCTGCTTCCTAGCTATCACTGTAAGTACAGTAATGTTATGTACAGTATACATTGGAGTTGTCACATAGTAGTATAATTCAAAAGAAACTGAATGCGCTGGGCCTGGAGCACTCAGTTGCCTCCCCGGAATGATCTCAGATTGCCACGCATAGTTTGTTGAACATCACAAACATATGTCTGTCATAGTCTAACCTGCATAGTTTGTCGAACATAACCAAGCCGTCCGACCCTGCCTACTCTGCACAGCTTGTCGAACAAACCATCTTGACACTTCCTGCCCCTGCTTAGTTTGCAACATCATGTCTTATCTTCCTCGAATCGTATTGTAGTATGAATATTTTTGATAAAACCAACACGTGACTCTCACTTGTGGTGGCGAAAAGGCTCCCTGCATGCCTATACAACTGTGACACTGGCAGTGTGACTGAAGATTATTCAAACAAATAACTTGCAGTTTCTATATTTTTAATAAAACCAACACAGGTGACTCTCCCTTGCAGTGGTGAAAAGGCACCCTGTCTGCCTATACAACTGTGACACTGGCAGTGTGACTCTGGAAATTAGTCAGACAAACAACTTGTAGTTTTTTTATTTTTAATAAAACAAACACAGGTGACTCTCTCTTGTGGTGGCAAAAAGGCACCCTGCCTGCCTATACAACTGTGACACTGGCAGTGTGAATGAAGATTATTCAAACAAATAACTTGTATTTTGAATATTTTTAATAAAACCAACACAGGTGACTCTCCCTTGCGGTGGCTTAAAGGCACCCTGCTTGCCTATACAATTGTGACACTGGCAGTGTGACTCTGGAAATTAGTCAAACAAATAACTTGCAGTTTCTATATTTTTAATAAAACAAACACAGGTGGCTCTCCCTTGCGGTGGCGAAAAGGCTCCCTGCCTGCCTATACAACTGTGACACTGGCAATGTGAGTCTGAAGATTATTCAAGCAAATAACTTGTATTTTGAATAGTTTTAATAAAATCAACACAGGTGACTCTCCCTTGCGGTGGCATAAAGGCACCCTGCCTGCCTATACAACTGTGACACTAGCAGTGTGCCTCTGGAAATTAGTCAAACAAATAACTTGTAGTTTCTATATTTTTAATAAAACAAACACAGGTGACTCTCCCTTGCGGTGGCTAAAAGGCACCCTGCCTGCCTATACAACTGTGACACTGGCAGTGTGACTGGAAATTAGTCAGACAAATAACTTGTAATCTCTATATTTTTAATAAAACCAACACAGGTGACTTTCCCTTGCGATAGCTAAAAGGCACCTTGCCTGCCTATACAACTGTCAGACTGGCTGATGTGACACTCTGAAAATTATTCGATGAAAACCCTAATATTTTTTATATTTTGCATAGGGACAATGATGACTCTCCCTTGCAGTGGCAATAACTGCCACTAAAGCTGGCTGCCTGCCTAGCCTAATGCTACCTGCCTGCCTACACAACAACTGGACAATCTCTAATTTCTTCTTCTCTCTCTGAGCTCCAACAACGCAATGAGGAAATGCAGGCTGTCTGCCTGGGTGACTGTGTCATTAGTCCAACCCCCATCATGAAACAAAGAAGCTTATTGGAATAAAGACAGAAGAGGGAAAGTAGTGTATGAAACGAAGTCCTGGTCCGAAAGTAGTCGAAACTTTCGAAAATTTGTCGAATGTCGAAAGTTTCAACAACTTTCAGACCAGGGCTGCTCTGAGTCGGATCTTTTTTGTCGAACGATCCTTGCGTGCTGGATGGTCCGAATGTCTCTGAATGATCCCATTTTCTAGTAATTCCGAATTTCTCTGAATCAATTCGCACTTGTTGTTATGCACATCAGTAGGCAGACGATCTCTGTAGGCTGGTCATAGTGGATGTAGCGCTCTCATTTCCCTCCGGGTACCGCTTGTGAGGTCCGAGTCTTAAAACCCTTGTTGAAACCAATTTGAGGATTGTGAATCTGTCTCTGATTTGATCGGGTCTCCTTTCAATAGGCTGGCATCACTTGCCGGAACAAATAAATCATATAAGAATGTCCCTCGTGTTTAGTCAACGTGTTTCTGGGCCATTAGCCCCTTCTTCAGGAAAGTTAGGGATTTCTTTAACGCACAAAAAGGATGCCAGAAATAGCGGGATAGGGTTTTAAGATCAAAGTTGGCCAATCAGCTATGAGGGTCAGCAGTAAAAGTTCAGAGTATCATGAATCATAAAAGAAATAATGTTTAAACAATCATAATGGAACAGTGATTTTATATATGTAGCTTAGATACATCCAAAGATAAAACATAATAAATAATACTTTGTTTTGATAAAACCGTGTTAAATACTTTCTTTATTTAAGAGTGAATAGTGATATAAAATATGTAAGAGTCGGGATATAACCAATGGTATTGTGTATTGTAAAAAGTATAAATCAACTAGTATATAAGGGGGTAATTAAAATGCATAGTAGAACACACACTCATAGGAGATGAGGGATATGAGAAATCTATCCATAATATAATGAGTCAGGTAGTGCTTTGCGATATGTCCGTGTATGAGGAGCGCAACCATGTGCACTCCACAATATAGTTCTAAGAAAAAGGGGGGTTTTACTTCAATTTCCTTCTAATAATGGCTCTCCAGGGAAAATATATAAAATATGTACAAGAGGAGAGAGTAATGGGAATCAGATAAGTCAGAGGATGAGGTTAAATATATATATATATATATATATATATATATATATATATATATATATATATATATATATTTCCCATGGTGAAGACAAACTATAGTAAAGAAGAGATATAACTATATTTGGTAGGGATCAAACTATAGGAATATGTAACCATGTATAGAATAAAAACTCTTCTAATGAGTATTAGAACTATGCACTTTGATTGGTGAAATGAGAAGGCAAGAGTTCTGTGTAGGGACTTAGTTATTGGTATTAGTCCCGCTGAGTAATGTAGGCAGTAATAATAATAAGTGGTTGAGACCATCTATGGAGAAATGTAGAGAATACTGCTATATGTGTAACTGCCAATAGTATAAAAAAGAAAAAAATTCACACATACAGAAATATCAGTTGTATGATACATAAGAGAATATCGGGCACTATTAAACCCTAGAGGCTAACGGTGGGAGAAAAGTTGGTCCCACCTGGAAGGAGAAAATGCAAGCATATTGGTTGGGAGTATTAATACGATGAGTTGATGGAAGTATGTAAGAAGGAGAAGACACTGTGGTTTCGAATTAGTATGATCTGAATAGATCATAATATCCAGTAGAACTCAAAGACACCATAAGTCTAATTCTTCGTTTATCTCTTCTGGTTGTAGGGTGTGGAGCTTGAAAATCCAATAGGATTCTTGTTTGGAGAGATTTTTAAATCTATCACCTCCTCTTTTTGTGGGTTGGATAGTTTCTATTCCCGTAACCTTCAAATCTTCAATATTCTTAAAATGTGGGCAGTCGTTGCATTGCCTTGACACTGTATACTTTCTGTTATTTTTGATGATGTTATTTCTATGTTCCATAAAGCATCTCTTCAAAGGTCTGATTGTCCTGCCCACGTACTGCATTCCACATGCACATTCCAGTAGATATATAATATAGTTGGTGTTACACTTAAAGGGATAGTAATACTTCGTTTTAACTTTATTTTATTTTGTAGGCATTAAAAAAACATGAAGATGATATAAGTCTTATCTCTCAAACCTTTATGGTTTATGAGATATTCACAAGCAAAGTTCCCCTCCCCGCCCCTTTTACCTAGTGTAAACAATCTCTTCTCAGATGTGAGTCTGGTTGTATGACAGTACAGATGACAGAAGGGGACAATTTTCTTTGTATGAAAACAATGAAAGCCCTTCCCCCCTTGACAAGTTTTTCAGCTTTTTCCATTATCTTAATTGAAGATTGTCCGTCTCTGCAGTCTACCTGGGCATCTCCCTTCTGATCTGGTTGAACAGGGGGGGGATACTTTGTTTGTGAATATCTCTTAAACCATAAAGGTTTCAGAGATAAGACTTATATCATTCTTCATGTTTTTTTAATGCCTACAAAATAAAATAAAGTTAAAATGAAGTATTACTATCCCTTTAATGAATTGTTTGACTGGAAAGCTCTCTTTGATCACATAAGAGGTGAAGGATTTGGTTTTAATTTTAATAGAGTTACATGTGGTGCATGGGTGGTGGCCACATTTATAATTTCCTACTCCACATAATCCCTTAGTCAGACACTTGGGTTCTTGCTTATAACTTCTGGTTGATGAAGGGGCTAATTTATTTTTCAGATCGGGCTATCACGGTGCCTGTGCTCCTGACCTGACGGCGACATTATTATTCTGCCCCAAGACGCCCTTTCGTGGTGTATCTGTTCCTGAAGTATGTTACTAAGTTGCTGTTATAGTGTATGACCCGGCCTGCCTGACTACGTTCCTGCACTTCCTGTGTTGCTGTTCCGTTGCTGACTGATCTGCCTGAGAACCCACTCCGTCGCTGAATGATCTGGCTGAGAACCTGCTCCGTTGCTGACTGATCTGGCTGAGAACCCGCTCCGTTGCTGACTGATCTGCCTGAGAACCCTCTCCATTGCTGACTGATCTGGCTGAGGACCTGCTCCGTTACCGACTGATCCGGCTGAGAGTCTGCTCCATTGCCGAACTGATCTAGCTGAGAACCCGCTCCGTTCCTGAACTGATCTGGCTGAGAACCCACTCCGTTGCTGACCTATCTGGCTGTTGAGTCTGTTCCATTGTTACTGACCTGGCTGTGCTTCCATTACGCTTGTAGCCATCCTTGGCTGAGCACCCTTTCCGTTGCCATCCATGCAGCGGATTCCCAGTTGCCTTGTTTGTTGTGCGCCACATGGCGCTATTCTTATCTTGTCGACCGCAGGCTTGGCATTCGTGCTATAGCTAATTACTCTAACCGCCCTTGGCGGTGTGCACGCGTGAAGTATCGGTACAGTGCTATTAAGTGCTGACTGAGTTACTCAGATCTATCTTTGTCTTCCTCTGCACTATTGCTGGGCTCACTCCCTGTGGGAGTTTCAGTACATCTCTGGGCATTTCCATTTAACCCGTTCAGTGCCTAGACTATCTAGGCTGGGCCAGTGCTCCGTCGCTGTTGCAGTAGCTTGGACTAGGGCCACAGGTTGCGTTACGTCACACTCGTTGTGTGAGGGGACACTTGTGGCCTTCCAGTTGTCTGCCGCGATCCACCCCTAGCGTTCTAGGGTTTACTAGTTTTAAGTGGTTGCCTCGGTCTGCCTGGGACCCCTGTCCCTTGGTCAGTGTTGCCTCGTTCCCTACTGGGTTCTGTGCCACCCAGGCATCTGGGTTTTCGTGCCAATTACCACCTCCAGGACTACCTGTCACCTTCAGTCCTGCTGTCAGTTCTTACCATCTCTAGGACTACCTGTCACCTTCAGTCCTGCTGTCAGCCCTGGGTTGTGTAGCCTGATTAACCCAAGTCCACTAGGGTGAGGTTGCCTGTCCTCAGGTGCCTCCAGTCCTCAGTATCCCATCTCAGCACTACTGATACCAGTCGTTGCCTCACTGGCTTGCTGTATATTTATTGTTTAGTATTGTGGGCCTGTGGCCTTATTCCTTGTATGCACTTTATCCTAATAAAGTGATTTTAACCTTACCGGTCTGGTCTGAGTGTTCATCAAAAACCGTGACACGGGCGCTTTTCTATAAATGAATCTAGGTCTTTTTGGGAGTATAGTTCTCAGTACTTTATCGCCTTCTATAATTATACACACGTAATACAACCACTGGTAAGCCCCAAGAACAATAAGGTACCCAGGGTCTGGAGAGGTCTATGGGTCACAGACTTCAAAGTACTAAATATGATGACTATGTTTAAGATTATGGTATTTGTCCAGTTAGCTTGGTCCCCTAAAATGGCAGGACTGTGTTTAAAAGGGCTGTACAGTTCATGGTTTATAGATATAATTATCCTCAAATTAAAGCTGTATTTTATTCCCTTAGTCATTGTTTAATTTCAAGTCCAATATTCTGGAATACAGTGCCAAAACAACAAAACATGCATCACTGTCCAAATACTTGTGGATTCCACTATTTTGGAGGTAAGAAGGATTTTTATGCCCATCTTCTCTTAGGAGATCTAACATAGGATGAACGTAATGGAATCGTCTTTTGTCAACCTCGTTAACTATGCATCTAAGTAACAATGTGGGAGCTGCTGAGACAGTCAATCAAGTTAGTGTTTTAAACCCCTATGATCTGCTTGGGTGCAGTGTGGTGCTGTACAATATAGTCAGTTATAGATTGGTCAATTCTGCTCCTAATTACATTGAAACTGTTTAGATTTATAACATATGAGTCAAATCTGCTTAAGTACTATTTATTTTGGCACACCATGGTACCTTGTGTAACACAAAGAAAGCTTCTTTTGTAAGTTGAATTGATAACAATCATGGCATTTCCTCTATGTAAGCAAATAGGAGCATGATTATGTCCTATTTACTATTGTATGAAAAGGAAAAATTTCCTCAAGTCTTATACAAACACATGATTGTGAGATGTCAGAGTTACAGTTGGAAGAGGAGGGATCAGGGATACCTTCATTTGCATAAATAAAACACAAAAATGTCTAATACTACTTACAAAATCTGTCAGTTTTTCATTCCAGGCTGTGCCTGTAAGTACAAAAGCCTGCAGGGCACATTCAGATTCGGATTGACATCTCAGGATCCCATAGACAAGGTACTCTTGGTGCCCTTAGCTCTGCCCTACCCCCCACTCCACACATGACCACAACCCTTGTCCCATCCCTTGTCCCATCTACTGTTTCCTAGCATAGAAAATACCCTTTGTCTATAACAAGCAAAAACAAAAGCTTTAACCAGTTGGTTGCTAGAGAGATCTCTGATGCATTGTGGAGCAATGCGTTGGAGATATGTCTAGCACCGAAGAGGTTAAATAATAGCCTGTAATGGAGCATGAAACTGGTACAGGGACAATGAAATTGCTCTGGCCACACCCACAACTGAGAATTTGGGTGAGGCCAGAACATATGAGGCTCCCCTCAACATTTGCAGCTCTAGGCAGTTGCAAGTCTGTCTATTGGGAAATCTGGCCCTCAGCACATCCTATGGACGTATACATTGTAATTATATAGCTAGATGTTTGTTTTTGATTTTCAGTATTCTCTAAAAATGATGTAATGTATTGTAGGTCCTACAGCTTTCTCATAAAAGCTTTCACTATCTTTAGTTCTTCCAGAATACCTCAAGTAACAACTTGAATAACATTGGAGGAGGCAAAAAGTAAATGAAGACAGGAAGAACTAAAAGAGGATTTTAGTCTTACCTGTTAAATCCTTTTCTCTTAGTCCATACATGTTATTGGTAACTTTGAGTAGGTGATCCGCCCCTTTAAGTAGGCAGGAAAAATTCTAGAAGTGAATGCAGGGGGTGGACCCTACCTTTCCTCCTTTGCGGCAGCTAGCCAATCAGCTCCAGTAAGATTTGAGACACTAATTATTGACTAGATAGTAGAAGGGAAAGAAGACTCCTGTGAGCATGACCCCGAAGGACCCCCACTGTCTGCCACAGGAGAGTCAAGCATGGTCCCTTGATAGGGTGGGAGACCAGTAACCTAAATGGACTAAGAGAAAATGATTTAACAGTTAAGACTAAAATCCTCTTTTCTCTGTTGTCCAATACAGGTTACTGGTAACTTTGGGATGTCCAACCATTCAGTTTCCCAGAGGCGGTAAGTAAGGCAAGGGCCAGGTGCAAGGCCCCCAAAGTTACCAGAGCAGATATGAACCATCAGATCAGAGATAGCCCAACAAATACAAATGAATTGTCAACGGACACTGAACAGGGGTAACAATACCCCAGGAACTGTCACACAGCACACTGAATTAGAGCCAACAGGGTTCAAAGTGAAGGAAGCACCAAAGAACCGAATAAGATCCTAGACAGGCAAGACTGCCTCCAGGATCTTCCTCCCAAAACTGACGTCATCTGATGCCAGCACATCAAAACGGTAGTGCTTCAAAAAGGTATGCACAGACGTCCAAGTGGCAGCCTTGCACAACTGATCAGCGGAGGCCTGTTCTTGTAAGCCCAAGAATCCCAAATAGATCTAGTAGAATGAGCAGTGACCCGAAAGGGAACAGGATTCTTCCTTAGCTCGTAAGCCTTATGAATAGCGGATTTGATCCAAGGCACAATAGTCACTTTGGATGCAGGTCTCCTTGCCCTGGGTCCTCAGGAATGATGAACAGCGAGTCAGATTATCTAATGGACTCAGTGCGATGTACATAAAACTTGAGACAACGCACCATATCTAACAAGTGGAGATCCCTCTCCTTGTCAGAGGTAGGGTCAAGGCAGAAAGAAGGCACCACAATGTCCTGATTAATTTGTAACTCAGAGACCACCTCCTGAGAAGTCCGAAGCACCGCCTTGTCTTTGTGATACACCAAAAAGGGTGGTCTACAAGATAGAGCATGCAACTCCTCGACACGGTGAACAGATACGATCGCCAGGAGAAAGTCCATTTTCCACGTCAGCAGGCGTAGAGGAATAGTAGCCAATGATTCAAAGGGAGGGCAGTGAAGAATGCCCAAAACCAAGTTAAGATCCCACTGAGGAGCGGGAGTCTTGAAAACAGGACGGGTATGAGCATCGCCCTCGAAGAAAACCTTGACAGCGGGAAGAATAGCAATGCGTCTCAGAAAGAAAACAGAGAGCAGAAGTTTGAACCTTAAGGGAACTCAAACTGAGGCCCTTATCCAATCCGTCCTGCAAGAAAGCCAGGACCATAGGCAGATAAAAATGCTGAGAAAGGTCAATATCAGCACACCAAGAGAGAAAGGTCGACCAGACACAATGGTAGGCCTTAGAAGAAACAGGTTTGTGGGTACTAAGCATAGTAGCCACCACCCCAGCAGAAAAATCTTTCTTCTTCAGTATTGAGGATTCAATTTCCAAGCCGTCAAATCTAGACAATGAACATCCTCCTTCCACAGGCAACTTTATAGACGATCCAGATGGCAAGGGAGCCGGAATGGCTCCGCCACTGACAGATCCAGAAGCTCCGGAAACCAAGCCTGTCAAGGTCAGTACGGAGTAATCAGAATGACTGGACAGTGCTCCAGTCTCAATTTCCATAACACCCTGTGCAACATGGAGAGGGGAGGATAGATGTAAGCCAGAGGAAATAACCAAGGAATGGACATGGCATCCACCGTTAGAGCTAGAGGATCCCTCCAGTGAGAGTGGAACATTGGAACCTTCCGGTTGTGTCTTGTCAATGCAAGGAAGACCTCACTTCTGAACAATGAGGGTGAACACCTCTGGATGTAGTTCCCACTCTCCGCTGTCCACCATGTGTCGACTGAGGAAGTAACATAGTAACATAGTAATTTAGTTTGAAAAAAGACTTGCGTCCATCTAGTTCAACCCTTTTCCTATACCTGTTTACCATTGTTGATCCAAAAGAAGGCAAAAAAAAAAACCCTCAATACAGAAATTTCAAATTCTGCCTTGAATGGGGGGGGAAATTCCTTCTTGATTCCAAATGGCAATCAGATTTCTCTTTGGATCAACAAGCACTAACTAAATATTAATCCCAATACTAATGTACATAGCCCTCTATGTTCTGCTCTTTTAAATAAGCATCCAGGCCCTTTTTAAAGACATCTAATGTATTCGATAGCAAACCTCCTCAGGCAGTGAATTCCATACCTTTATTGTCCTTACTCTAAAGAAACCCTTCCGCTGTTGTAGATGAAATCTCCTTTCCTCAAGTCTAAGCGAGTGGCCACTTGTCCTTTGTACTGTTCTGTTAATGAACAGGTCTTTGGAGAGCCCTTTGTATGGACCCTGAACATATTTATATAGTGTTATCATATCCCCTCTAAGACGCCGTTTTTCTAGTGTGTACAAGATTAACTTTTCAAGCCTTTCTTCATAACTAAAACTTTCCATTCCACTTACTAGTTTTGTAGCCCTCCTCTGCACTCTCTCTAGTTCTATAATGTCCTTTTTCAGAAAGGGCGCCCAGAATTGAACAGCATATTCTAGGTGGGATCTTACCATGGACCTGTAAAGAAGCATAATAATATCTTCCTCCTTTGTGTCAATACCCCTTTTAATACATGCCAATATCTTATTGGCCTTTGCAGCTGCCAGCTGGCACTGCATGCTACTGCTAAGTCTATTGTCTACCATTACTCCCAAATCCTTTTCATTAGTAGATTTCCCCAGAGAAACACCATTTAAACTATACAATGCAATTTTATTATTTTACCCAAAGTCTGCCATGACGTTGTCTACGCCAGGAATGTGAACTGCGGATATGGCAGGAACATGTTCTTCTGCCCAGGACAAAATAGCCTTGACATCTAAACAAGCTGCGAGACTTCTTGTTCTGCACTGCATTGTCGGACTGGACAGTCTTCCAGCTGAGATGTCCAATGGTGAAGGGCATGAAATATTGCTCGAAGCTCTAACACGTTGATGGGAAGGAGAGATTCCTCTGGAGACCACCGACCCTGAGCACTCAGGCGACCCAGGACCGCTCCCCAGCCAGAGAGGCTGGCATCCGTAATCACCGTGGTCCAGAAGGATATCAGGAAGGACTTGCCCTTCAGCAGATTGGAAAGGTCAAGCCACCATGACAAACTCAGTTCCACATGAAGAGAGAGGGATCCTGACATCTTCAGAGAGTCCGGCTGACCCCTGCACATCTGGATCACAAACCTCTGGAGTTCCCTGGTGTGAACCGTGGCAAATGGGACCACTTCTATGGTGGAGATGAATTTCCCCACCAGAGAGGACGGCTTCTTGGCTGAAACTGGATCGTGACCCAGAACAGCAGAAACTCTGTGGGCGATCTGGTGAGCCAACTCGTCTGTGAAAACACCATGCTCTGCTGAGTGTCAAAGAGAGGGCCCAGGAAGACCAGATGCTGGGATGGGACAAGATCTGACTTGTCCATGTTGATGATCCACCCGTGATAGGTGAGAGCATGAATGCAGTCCTAAACCTGCTGATGAAGAAGTTCCGCAGAAGGGGCTTTCAGAAGCAGGTCGTCCATGTTTGGAGTAACTCTGATGCCATCCCGATGGAGGACGGATACTAAAGCTCCCAGGACACCGTTAAAGACTTGAGGAGCTGTAGTCAGACCAAAGGGAAGAGCTGAAAACTGAAAGTGCCCATGGTCACAGGCAAATCTGAGATACTGTGTCCTGAAGATCCAGAGAGGCAAGGAATTCCCCCAGGTACATAGCAGCAATCACCATACTTAGGGACTCCTGGTGATAATAAGTCTTGATCACAAAGGAATTGAGATCCTTTAAATCAAAAAAGAGATGACAGCCACTGTCCTTCTTGGAGACCACAAAGAAGTTTGAGTAAAAACCCATACCTCTGTCCCGAATTGGAACAGGTTCCAGAACATCCTTGTCCAGAAGGGCCTGGATAGTGCCACTTAACAAATGGCATTTCTCCACACCCTGGGGCATATGAGAGGGGAAAAACCAAAAGTGAGGAAGAGAGGCTAAAGGAATCCTGTACCCTACCGTCACCACCTGTAAAACCCATGGGTCCACCACTGAATCCTCCCAGACGCTGTGGTAGTGATGCAGACTGCCACCCACAGCCGAGTGGGGACCTGGGTTCGGCAAGTCATGCCGAAAAAGGCTTGGAAGCCTTAGGCTTGGAGGAGACATTGGGCTTCCTTTGCTGTTTGGGCTTGGAGGAGAAAAAGTGGAGCTGAGGGAACCGTCTGGTTCGCTGGATGTGTCCCAGTCTGGAAGGAACGAAAAAGCTGATTACTCTTGAGAGGCGTCTTCTTCCTGGGGACCATAGGCAGAAGGGTACTCTTGCCCCCTGTGGCCTCACTAATCAGATCCTTATGATCTGGCCCAAACAAAGAGGTGCTTTGAAAAGGCAATGAGAGCAAAGCTTTCTTGGAAGCAGTGTCAGCAGACCAGATCATGAGCCAAAGAGCTCGTCTGGCAACCACAGACATGGTGGAAACCCTTGCCACCAAATGGATGGCATCAAATAAGGCAGCAAAAACATAGTGCTGGGCCTCAGAAATGTTGGAAAGAATCTGCAACATATCTGAAGTAGGAGCACCCTGACAGACAGCAAGGGTGAGCTGTTCAGTCCAGATCACAATGGCCCGGTGTTATGGTTTTCTGACACTCAGACACCGGTAAAAGGTAAAAACACAGTTTTATTGAAATAATGGTTAAAGAACAGCGCCCCTGGGGGCCAGGAGAGGTATAAATGGTAATGACAATATACAGGCCCAAATATGTATAGCGAAAAATATACTGATCAGGGTAACATACATTCAGGGGTTAATGTAGAGAAACTGAACAGTCTCAGTAATTAATTAATTAGCCAACGCCCATTAGGTAATATCAGTCTCTTGATGGTGCAGAGGAAGGTGTACTGTGTGACTGAACTTCATCACTCTCAGATAGCTGTGCAATAGAACGCCCCAAATGAACAGCAAGATTGACCAGAGCTGAGCCAATACCACCTTAGTGGGATAATAAGGAGTAAAGCCACTGCAGGAGCTAATGGGACCAGAACCTGAATCGCTCTCAACACTCTCACGGAAGTAACCCTGCATGTGCCAATGGGACCAGAGCCCTAGACACCCCTTGGGTGCCAGAACGGAGCAACACTGCACAAGCAATTAGTGACCCAAAGCACTGGTAGTGCGGTAGATAGCGTAACACCTTGAGCACTTGGAGACCAGAGCTGGGACACCCTTCTGGTGCCATACGGAGCACACACTGCAAGAGCAAACGGGAGGTACCAACGCCAACCGGCACAACCACGGTGCTGCCAGAGCACTGGAACGGACAACTGCTCTGCTAGTGTGAATGGATAGGCTAGGTCTATAAGGCACAGGCTCAGAAAGTGTTTAATGGCTCAAACGGGACACACTGGCTTGGCAAGTGTACGAAGACAGGCTCAAATAACGGAGGCAACCAGCACAGCAAGGGTTAATGCAGGTTCGGTAATGGAGACTACAGCTCAGCAGCGCTAAGAGGATTAGCTCAGTGCACAGGAGGCAACAGCTCGGTATTATAGAGAGATGATTAGCCAGAGCGACACAAACGCAGTTCAGAATGTTGCCGGAAGGCAACCGGGATCACACGGGAACACAGGATACGATCACTGAGCAGGAACGTCAGCCGGAACCAGATCAATACACAGAGCAGGAACGTCAACCAGAGCCGGGTCAATCACGGAGCAGGGTCGTCAGCCAGAGCCGGGTCAATCACAGAGCAGGAAAATCAGCCAGAGCCGGGTCAATCACAGAGCAGGGGTGTCAGCCGGAACCGGGTCAAATCACGAGCAGGATCAGCAGAATGGTCAGACGAGCCTGGTCGGTACACAGGAACGGAGGAACACAGCGACAAAGCGCAGGATCAGGAACACCACGAAAGGGCATCTGATAGGTGCCATAAACCCAGTATATAAAGGAACATCCTGGGCGGGCCAATCAGCCTCCTCCAATGCACAGGTAACAACAAGAGAGATTGACAGGGAATCACAGGGACCGTGATACCCGGATCCCCATGCCGCAGCGAACTCTGGATGCATGGCAGCACCAGCAGTGGTAAAAATGGACTTGAGGGAGACCTCAAGTTTCTTGACAGTCCAGTCTTTCAGAGCGGACGCATCAGCAACTGGCAAGGCAGTGGACTTAGATAGCCTGGAGACAGGAGCATCCACTTAGGGGGAATGAACCCACTAAGCAAGCACCGCCTCAGAGAAGGGGTAAAGCTTGGAAAATTTCTTGGAAACAGAAGGTTTCCTGTCCAGAGACTTCCACTCATCAGACACAAGGCGACCAAGAGTGGGTTAGATGGAAAACAAGTATAGGGCCTTTTAGGCTCCTGAAATACATCAGAGGGATCCGAAGAAAACTCCTGAACTAAGGGAATGTTTAGGGTAGTGAAGACAGCTCTGATCAAGCCCTAAGCCGAGGTGTCAGGATCAGCCTCAAAGGGGTCCCCAAAAAACTGAGAGGAGCCCACAGCAGAACATTCCTCAACGTCCGAATCCACCACCAGTTCCTCCTCAGAGGAATCTGATACATCAGGTACTCCCTGCGGTTTTGGAAGGGAAGATCTGACAGAAAAAGGGGTCTGACAGGAGTGGAAGACCCCCTGTAACTGGGATGGAAAGAGTTGCAATGTAAACCGGAGGTCTCTAGTAGCAACCTTGAACTCTTGCACCCAAGCTGGCTCTAAAACATGGCTGGAGGTCCCTGGGAGAGACTCAGGGACATCAGAAGAAGCTGGGCATAAATGACCTGAGAATTCTCTTGGTAACCCTGAATGACATGAGGAGCAATGTGCAATAGGGGACACAGAGACCCCAGCATCCTTAGTCTTAGGCCTGGCGCCAAGCTCTAACGGATTAAAATTTTACCCCAGAAATCGCTAAAATGCATTTATCTGGCAGGCAAAGGGTTAATCTGCAGAGGAGAGAAGGCGAGTCCAAGCCCTGCATAGGATACTCGTTCAGGAAAAGGCACAAAATGGCTGCCGCGGCAGGAGCTAATCAGAAATGAGCACGCAAAGCAAGCATTCATGGGAAATGTAGTTTTCCCAGAAAAAGTACCCCAACAGTGCCCGAACCCAGACAGACAAGAGCAGACAATTAAAATGAGCCATCTCTGAACTCGCTACATTGAGCGGTTGCAGAGATATGTCACAAATTGTACAGTCTCATAGAAGTGAATGGAGCAATGGCGTCTATGCAGCAAAAGTGCGCCTGAACACAAATTTTGCAAAGCTGAAACTGTGAATTAAAATTACAAGAAACATCACTAAATTATGTTAGCAGATCAAAAAAAACACTGAACCCAGTAGAGAAAGTGCCAATAAACCCCCAAAAGATGCAAAAGCAGCAGCTAAAGGGTTAAGTTACCACAGAAACTTGCTCCAAAATACCCAACAGACATACAGATAAACCCAATGAGTGCAGGAGTGTGCAATAGGAACTCCAAAGGAAAACCCCTGTGCAGAGGGGCATTGTGGGACATGTGGACCTGCAGGACTCAAAGGGTTGCTCACCTTTCCTGCAGATCTTCTGTCTTCAGATTACCATGTATTAAGAATAAGCCTCAGTGGGCAACTCCTGAGGAAAGAACTTGAACCCAAGATTTTCCCCCCAGGGCTTAAGGTCCACAAAAAGCACCTGAATACTGAGCTAGCCACATCTAAGGGCATTGTCACTTATGGTAATCCGCCTAATGGTGGCATTCCATTTCTAACAGAAAAATAAAAAATAGCAAAAACTATAGCAGACCTGTTCTCTTGTCTGTGTCTTCACCAAGGAACAAATCTTACTGAGGCTGATTGGCTAGCTGCAGCAAAGGAGGGAAGGTAGGCTCCACCCCCTGCATTCACTTATAGAATTGCTCTTACCTACTTAAAGGGACAGATCACCTACCCAAAGTTACCAGTAACCTGTATTGGACGACAGAGAAAACAGGTTAAAGAGCTCAGAAATGTGATTTGTCCACTATGGTCTGCACTTTCTGCTTTAAAACATGTGCACTCTGTTACAGAGATACTTCCTTCAGCTTTATTTTATACATGGTTATGTGCTTATTTGCAGTTGTACAATTGTGTATATCTGGTAGGTGGCAAACAGGGTGAAGAGATTGCTCAGTTTTATATTGTGTAATTTTGACTGAGACTTTGAACAAATAATTCAAATTTACACAAGCAATGTTATCTTATTCATTTTATTTACCTTGTACAGCCTTTAAGTAGAATAGGTCCATCATCATTTACAGCTCCAGGCCCATAAATACTTTAATCTGGCCCTGCCCACAATGCATCTCTGAAACTTCCTTGTATAAAATAAATCTTAAAATATTTTAAATATTTTTGAACATATGTTTCTATTTGGCACTGGAAAAAGTGAGTATGATAGAAAGAAGGAATATAACTCACAGCAAAATGACTGGCCTATAACCAAATAAATCACTGAAATTTCAGTTATGAATTCAAAATAACACTACAAAGTGAAAGAGAGTAAAAAATATACATGGAATAAAAACAGCTAAAATATACATAAATTCTTGACTGATATGAAAAACACAGTAATGTAATTTATTCTTGCATTCACTTATTGACTATTCTAAATATTTCAGAATACAACAAGAATAATTTAATGTCACCTTTGAGGTTGCTTATGTCATGACAAGTAATCGTGCTTCTAATTTGTCTAGTATAGATTGGGTCTGCAAATATTCCTTTCTGCTATACACCCCTTGAAATATAATTAGGTGTGCAAGATGCACCCTATGGGTTGGGTGGGAGGTTGTTAACATTTAATTAAGATTACTAGTGAATAAACTTTACAAACTGCTGCTCTGGAAGTCCCAGAGCCTTGTTTTGGTAGGAGAAAGATTGTCAGCAAATATCCCTGCCATCTATGTCTAAGGGAAATAGTACAGAACGAAGGCCAGGTCCTTCTTGTGACAGCTGTTTTCCTTAGAGAAAATGGAGATATTATAGCCACATGACTTGGATGTGGGACGGAGGGAAAGATACTCTTGGATGCAGTAAGGGGACATGCTGCTACAAGGCTATGATGAATACTGTAGTGGTGTCTAGTCATTTAACCTCTGTGATATATACAGCCTCATTGTTAGTAGTGCTCTGTATTTCTACATGGTGAAAAAACCTACCATACTCCTCAGATGAATCTGCACCACAGTTTTCATGTTGTTCCTTCACTACATTGAACTGTGAATACTCTCCAAGATTCAAGGATGACTGAGCAACAGAACAGGTCTGAAAGCTCTACACAACCCAGGCATACATCAGGTGAGATAGTCAAGCCATCAATGTGAACTATGTATATAGTGACATATTTATAATGAAGAAGTGTGTAAGCTTTTCTGGCAATGAACCTCAATCCTTTTTTTTATTTTTGTTTTATATTTACAAGTGGCACTGTTTTAACTGTTTGTCATGCCAGTTGTGAAGTATGCTGGTACTCAGTAAATAACAATGACAATAATACTAATCAATGTGCATATTTCTAATGGATGCTTGCTAAGTGGATAGACACACAGTACAGCATACATGCAATGGCATGCAGATTCTTGACATGCTTGGAGAGCATGCACATGCCTCACAGAACAAAAAAGTTAATTTGATGATAAACTGGCAAATGTGGCCATATGTGCTTTGCCAGATTTATTTTCTGTTGCATTTTATTTCAAAGTAAAAATTAAATATATTTTTATAACATTGAAATTGATTTATTTTCAATGAAAGAAAGAATATAAAAATAGCCTACTACGTTATCATGGTATCTGCCAACTTGTGAAATATCAAAACTACATACAGAGCAAAAATGAGTCACAGGTTCTGGCCAAGATTAATACATAGCATGCTCCAGGGTCAACAACTGTATATAAATTCTGACTTTATTACAAACAGACAAATAAAACAATATACTTTTAGAGTTAAAAGCTATCTACAAATAAGATTTATAATTCATTTCTCATCCTTGTGCAGGTTATTAAATAAAGGAAATAGTGAAAACATAATGAAAGGTGAGTCATATTTTCAGATCTGAATGACCTGTATACACACTGCAAATTTTAATAATATTGACAATTTCAAACAGTATATCATCATACCACCCAAGTGTCCCTCTTTAGGAGAGACAGACCCTCTTTCAGACCCAAATCCCCCATCTCTCTTTTCTACCGTGGTGTCCTTTTTAGGACATCAGAGTGAGTGGTGTGTATCTTAGTCTATCACATTGCTCCACAGCAATGAAATTCACATAAATGTTTAGTTAATATTCAGTATAGGTGTTTGTAAATTAATATGTGTAAATAAAATACTTTGGTCTTGCTCTAAATCCTTTATTCAGTTACACAAAGAGGTGTCAATAGGTCACAAAGTAACCTAAGAAATTCTCTGCCCACCAGCCACACCCCCAGAAACACCACCTAAAACACAAGTGTCTCTCTTTGGTCATTTGAAAAGTTGGGAGGTATGAATCATTGGAATGTAGTAAAATTAGAAAGTATTATGGGGGGAATAGCATAGTTTAGTGTATAGTCAGTGTCAGACAGGCCTAGCAGGTTACCAGGCTCAAAGGGCTTCAAGTTAGGGAGCCATGAACAGCATAAACTGTAACTTATATTCATGATGGTGAGTGGTACTATAAAGGAATGTGTGAGTGTGTATTTGTGTGTGTGCGAGTGTGTGTTTGTGTGTGTGTGTGTGTGTGTGTGTGCGTGTGTCTCTCTCTCTCTTGTATGTACACACTACCAAATCGACAGTAGCCCCTATATGTCAGTTTCACTGGGGCGGAAAAGTACATGCCACATTCAAACATGATTATGACAGTTTGTTTGAAATTGTTTTTTTTCACTATCTTTAACCCTTTGAGCTACAGAGAGTTATACGTTGAATACCCCTCTGGCACTAAAAGGGTCAAAATCAGATAAATGTATATAGTAATTCCAGATCAAAATAGTATATTTATGAATGTCTATCATAAAATAATAAAAACATAAAAATCATAAATATTTACATGCATATATGGTGCCCCAATTGAAATTTTAAGAATTCTGTGGTTGAGTTCAGTTGAGCTATATTACTAAAATGACTGAGCCTCTAATTAACGCACCTGTGCTCTAGTAAGGAGATCCTCAAATCCTTGCCTGTTAGCAGACCCGAATGTGTGGGTTAAAGGGATAGTAATACTTAAAATGTAAAAAAAAATATGTTGTAGGGTTTATCCCCCTGAGTAAAACAAGAGTACTCCCACTGCTGAAAGGTGTTTCATTCAAAAGTTATTAATTTTCAAAGTTGAATTTTTTAGGTGCAATATCACAGTGGCCTGAAATTGTACAGTGGCGCTGTTGCTACACGATCCTATGGACAGCTCTGGTCAGTTGACCATAAATCTCCATAGGATGGTGTAGCAACAGCGCCACTGTACAATTTCAGGCCACTGTGATATTGCACCTAAAAAATTCAACTTTGAAAATTAATAACTTTTGAATGAAACACCTTTCAGCAGTGGGAGTACCCTTGTTTTACTCAGGGGGATAAACTCTACAACATATTTTTTTTTACATTTTAAGTATTACTATCCCTTTATGAACCAATGGTGTAAAGTAAATTATACAAAAACTCTCATATACCATATGTCATATAAATAATACAAAACAGCCAATGTAGTGAAAAATATAATAGTGCTACACCACACTTCTTCTATATACTTCTATACACTGTAATATGATCAATACCAATATGATTAAATAACTGGAAAAATGATTTTGCAGACTCAAGATAACCACTGGTGTATTCTCTACTATTTAAAGGGATAGTAATACTTGCAAATTACTAATCCCCATATTGTAGCTTTGCTAAAAAGAAACTTATTGCCCCCCGTGTCATCTCTCAAACCCTCATGGTTTGAGAGATGATAGCGCAGAAAGTTCCTGACTGAACGCGGACTGCAGGGGAAGCTGTCGTACGACAGTCTTATGTGCATCAGGAGGCTCTGCAGCATTGCCGAGATCACGTTTATAAAAAAGAATTCTTTCCCTGAAACGGTCTTCTACATGTGCTTGGTTTGCAAGCACACGTAGAAGACCGTTTTAGTGAAAGATTTATTTTTTATAAACGCGATCTCGGCAATGCTGCAGAGCCGCCTGATACAACTAATACTGGATATCCCTGCAGTCAGCATTCAGCGTTCAGTCAGGGAAGGGGGAGGGAGGGAGGGGGGAACTTTTAGTGCTATCATCTCTTAAACCATAAGGGTTTGAGAGATGACACTGGGGGCAATAAGTTTCTTTTCAACAGTATAGGGATTAGTAATTTGCAAGTATTACTATCCCTTTAATTCATATCCTGTATTATACCCAGTGTAGCAGATTGGTCCAGACAGGTTCTGGTTGCTTACAGGGTACAGACTATTAAATTAGATATCCTTTGGATAGTATATTAATTGATTTTCAACATATTGGTATTCATATTAGTATTCTCGCTTGGCCTGAGAGAGATCGCCACCCACATTCTCCACGTTTTTTTCTTTTTCAGTCAATCAACAACTCATACTGACTCCATCTCCATAAAATCTCTAGAATTCGACCTTTTCTCACCCAAGATATTACTAAAATTCTAATCCAAACACTCTTCATGCCCCATCTCGACTACTGTAATTCATTCCTAATCGACCTTCCTCTCACCTGACTAACCCCAGTACAGATCGCTTCTCTCACACCACTCCTATTTTCTGGTCCCAACACTGGTTCCCATTAATGTATAGAATTACATTTTAAATCCTGGTGCTAACTTACAGAGCCCTTACTAACACAGAACCGCCCTATATTTCATCTCTCATTTACAAATGCACTCCCATTCACCATCTTCGCTCTACACAGGGCCTTCTTCTTTCTGCAGCTATTATTACATCCTAACACTCCTGCCTACAGGACTTCTCCCGTGCTACACCTGAGCTCTGGAATTTCCTCAAAAAATAAAGTAAAAGCACTTGTATTAGGTAAACCCCTGTTATAATAGAAAATATAATATATAGAAAACAATAGAGAACTTCCCAAAGAATTTCCAAAATCAGGAGGCACCAGTTTTTTTTAAATAATTGTTCAGTTTTCTGGTCTTGCCAAGCGATATGGACAGTCAATTATTTTTGTCTGATCCCTTTTGCTTGTCGCCACAGATCTCCAAAGCAACTACATTGAAAATAGAAAAACAAGAACGGGGCGGGAAGCCATCTAAGAGTGGATCTGTATACTTTTTAAATTAAAATACCCTGCTTAATATGGACTCACCAGAACTTGTTGTTCAAATTGCAAACGTTTGCGAATGATACTATATCTAATTAACTTATATGCCTGTTATATGGTATTTGTAAGATTTGTTAGGTTTTTAATTTTTGCTTACTGAACAAATTATTATCAATACGACTTGGAAAAGTATTGAATTGGAGATATTCTGGAGGAATACCAAAAAAGAAAACGCTATAGGCAGTTTGAACAACAAGTTCTGGTGAGTCCATATTAAGCGGGGTATGGTAATTTAAAAAGTATACAGATCCACTCTTAGATGGTTTCGCGCCCCGTTCTTGTTTTTCTATTTTCTCTGGAATTTCCTCCCTCGTCCCATCAGACTTTCCCCAGCCTTCAGATCTTTAGATACTCCCTGAAAACTCATTTCTTCAGGGAAGCCTATCAACTACCTCCATAACCGTTATGAGCAAGGCCAGAACAATAGCCTGTTCGACTTCTTGTCACTCTTATTCCCTTCTAAAATCACTCTCCCACCTACAACCCCATCACAACCTCATTGCTCATAGTCTTTCTCCCAAACAGAACCACTACTTTCCTGGACCACTACACTTAAAAGCAATTCTTTCTCCCAACCACTGATCAGCAGTTTATGTGGCAGGAGGCACTTATACTCCATAGAACTTACTCCTTCTGTGTCCCACATACCTTCCTCTAGACTGTAACTTCTCATGAACAGGGCCCCATGATCCTTTTTATTTTGCATGTTCCATTTGGACTATTTAATATCTCTATATGACTATTCCCTATTGTACAGCACTGTGAAATAAGTTGGTACTATACAAATAAGGTGCAATATCACAGTGGCCTGAAATTGTATTGTGGCGCTGTTACACCCTACTATGGACAGCTCTGGTCCTAGGACCATAAATTTCCATAGGATGGTGTAGCAACAGCACCACTGTACAATTTCAGGCCACTATGATATTACACCTAAAAAATTCAACTTTGAGCTGTAATAACTTTTGAATTAAACACCTTTCAGCAGTGGGAGTACCCTTGTTTTACTCAGGGGAATAAACCCTACACAAATTTGTTTTTACATTTTAAGTATTACTATCCCTTTAAGAAACTGGTTGTCTTTTATTTTTGGACAGTTATTCAAAGCAGAATATTAACAATAGCAGTGACTTATGTATTGACTCAATTTACAGTCATTATTATATTTTCACTGCATTGCCTGCTTTGTATTCTTATTATGATGTGTGGTATATGAGGGTTTTAATGTAATTTATCTACACTGTTTATTTGTATATTTCTATTTGGGCCCCATATATTCATGTAAATCTTTATGATTTCTATTTTTTATGTTAGGTATTAGTAAATATACTTTTTAGATCATTTGGGTCTCTATAGATCTGCAATTATTATATTCATTTTGCATGTTGTCTACCCTTTGGGAATTGGGAATTTGTGTAGTTGCTGTATGACCTTTTTTAGCTGATGTGAGATAATATTGTCTAGAACATAGTTTCATTTGGTTTTGTTAAAATCAGATAAATGCTTGTGTGACAGAACATGGATGTCACTATGTTTTCCTTTGGGTTTGTTTAGAATATTTGGGAATTAACTTAACTGAAGCTGTTTTATATGTTTGCTTTAATGTAATGACCCAACCAAAGTAATGCAATGAAAACTTGTTAGTAGCATCAAAAGTGTAACAATAGTATACTATTTTACAGTATATATATATATATATATAGAGAGAGAGAGAGAGAAAGAGAAAAAGTCCGCATGAGAGAGAGAAAGCGAGAAAGAGAGAGCGTGCGAGAGAGAAAGTGAGAGAGAGAGAAAGCGTGAGAGAGAGTACAAGAGAGAGAGCGCGAGAGAGAAAGTGAGAGAGAGAGAAAGCGTGAGAGAGAGTACAAGAGAGAGAGAAAGCATGAGAGAGAGAAAAAGCAAGAGAGAAAGAGAAAGCGAGAGAGAGAGAGAAAGAAGAGTGATGGGATAGAGGGATGTTAGTATTATCAGTTAGATGCTATGATGACCTTACATAAGAATTGCAATTCCTTGGTTGTGTTTTCTCATGAGGGGGTGTACTTTTATGCAGCTGGAAAATAAGTTTTATGCTGTCCATTCAACAACAAAGAAGCAACATCTAAAGTGCCTAAAATGTGTCCAAAGTTAGTAGAATTAACCCTATGAGTGCCAGTGGGGTATAATTACCCTGCCGGCATTCATAGGGTTAATCTAATAACAAAGCAACATGCCATTACAAGTAACACCATTAATCCTGATGTTCAGCGCAGTCCTCAGCATGCTGCTCATCTTCTGTCCTTTTTTTCTTGTATCTTCTCTTCTTTCTTGTATCTTCTTGCTGTATAAAAACATAAGAATATTAATATGTTTGGAGAAATATTGTAGACAATAATACATTGGTTAACCCCTTCAGTGCCAGAGGGGTACTTTGCTCAAAGGGTTAAGCAGTGTATTAGTGCCAGGTTTCATAGAAATATGGCGCCATTTAGGTCCAAATAAGCCATTATAGTAGTCAAAGTTGCTCCATTATAATATGTCCCAAAATGTAATAATTATACACTTAGCTTATTAATCTGTCTCCGCCTCTGTGTGCGGCCGCAGAGGAGGAGGCAGCAGAGACAGTACTGTGTGCCACAGGCCCCTTGTCCTGTCCCTCACAGGCTGATGCCTGTTCCACACTGAGGGAATTTGAACAGAGACTGCCTTTATATATGGGCAGTTTCTGATCAAATTCCTTCACAGCCATTGGCTGAGATGTGCTTACGCACATCCCAGCCAATCAGTTTAAAGCACAGCCTCTCTAATCTAATTCTTTAAATCGAGCCCTTAATATTTTATTTATTTTGTAAACTCATGGGGCCATTTGCACAGATACAACAGCAGAGCTTTTATGGAGCAAACCAAGTGCACCATAAGGGACAAATAAAAATGTAATTTTATTGATTAAAAAAATGAGTATTTTAAATAGAGCACTTGAATGCTGGAGAGGTCTTCAATGCATTATGAGCGGTTAAAAATCTCTGCTTAAACAAGTGGATTTTTTTATTCATTGCATATGGTGCAGTTGATTTGCCTCAATTTCTTCTCATTTCTTTTCTGCATATAATCCATATTCTTCATATAGATTTCTCTTTGTTACTACTTGCCAAAGCAACTGGGATCACTTGGTAAATATTCTAGCTGTGTGAGGAATGGCTGAGATAGAAACCTCAGAGATAACAGTATAATCACTTTTCACATCTTGGAGAAAGTTCGGTCAACAGTCACAAAGGGGTCATTGGGGTCACAGCTTGACTATGACGTGCTAAAAAGTAACGGTACTACAATAATACGTTTTGTGATAACATGCACTAAGGTTATAGGCTCTGGTGATGTGTGTCTAGCAATGAGCGGGGAGCATATCGTCTTGGCGATGTAGATACAAATCCCCATATGCACTAACAACTATGGATGCAAGTTTAGGGGATGGGAAGAGTAGTTCCCCATTAGCATACAAGGCTGTCAAACTGTTGGTGATGTGAAAGGATGCCCTCCCTTACCAGCAGTAGACAACCCTGAAGTTTGTGAACATCCTCTCTGCTTCCCCACTTACTCAGTGGGAGAGAGTGGAGAGGATCCTTTAAGCACCACAAGCAACATCACTCACTTAACCCTTTGAATGCCATAGGCATGTGCATTGCACAACCCTGAGGCACTTAACAGGTTAGAAAAATACAGTATACCAACCAATATATAATCATCCTCTCAGCTCTGACATTTTTTATTGATTTGTAGCGTGCACACATTATTTAAAAAAAAATAAATTAAATCCCTTGGCTGATGGAAGTGTCTCCAAAGCATTGAAGACATGCGTTGCACACAAACCGCTTCCCCCTCTCCAGCACATATAAAGAAGAGTCCATCTATATTTAATGGTGGGGCTGCCACTTGCTGAATACCAGCTGCTCATCCCCAAGCTCTCTACTAACTTGGTGCCACTCTGCCCATGATGGCCTAATGTCACATGCATTGAGAACCAGTAAAGTGATAGGAATTTACTTTCCCACCCCTCCTCTGCATGTTCACCATTCTCCCACCCCCTCCTGCATGGGTTTGCCACTCTGACACCCCTCCTCTGTCCCTCCTTGGATATTTAAAATGCTAGGAGTTATGTGTTTCAGGGATTATATATATATATATATATATATATATATATATATATATATATATATATATAATTAACTGACTTGTGAGTCAAAAAAAAGATTAACCCTTTAAGGACCAGAGAGATGTGCAATGAATTGCTTTACAATGTAGCACATAACCCTGGTCCTTAAAGGGTAAAAACATGGAGGTATATGAGATGGCTGTTTAGAGGGCTGGAATAAAAGAGGGAGGGAAGCAGAATCATGTTGGATGGTTTCATTTTCCATCCTGTGCCTGGCCATTTCTCTTGCCTTGTGTAATACTGATTTATAGTTTAACCCTTTGAGTGCCAGAGAGGTACGGAACACATTGCTTTGTAATGTAAACAGAAGGTTTTGTATTTAACCTATCTGAAGTATGTTACCAAGTTTGTTTGTTCTGAATATCTGAGCAATTGAAAGAGTGGCTGATGAACTAATGAAAGGAGGTGCAATTCTGGGGAAAAGCACCTGCACCAAAGAAACATGTAATCTGATGGCAGATAAGAACCATTCGGTCTGTCTAGTTTGACCATTTTTCCTTCTGTAAAAACGTAAAACCTTATCTGGTCCTTGGTCTTGTGTTATGTACAGGATACCTTATGGCCATCCCATGCATGCTTACATTCTGTCACTGTATTAACATCTACCACTTCTGCTGGTAGGCTATTCCTCCTATTTACTACCCTCTCAGTGAAGTAAAACTTTCTTACATTGCATATAAACCTCTGTCCCTCTAGTTTTAGACTATGACCTATTGTATTAACATTTTGAATTATTTGAATTATTTATCTATTTGAACGTTTCTAATTTCCCCTCTCCCTTCTCTCCTCCAACATGTTCAAATAGGTGAGACAAAAAAACTAATTGATTTACATTTTTAAATTGTGCTTTTGATCCCTTGACTACTAGGGGTGAGCCCAATTGGGTGCCTTCACAATGTGTTGGAGATTTCTCTAGCATTCAGGGGGTTAAAATTATCATTTAAATTAATGGTATTGTGGGAAATGTTTCCTTTGATGCAGTTGCTTTGCTCCAGAATTGGACCAGTTTTAGCCCAGAGAGTTTAATGTTTAAAATGTCTAATGACCATGTTCATCATAACGGGGCCTTTAAGTTTCTCATTGTTTTTGGCTTTACATGGGATATGTCCACAGCTCAATCGGTAACTGAGAATTCTGCTTGTCTTGGGATGGTGGACAGTCCAGGACCCAAGGAGTTAATGGTGCTGAAACACTCCAATTATGAAAAGCGGTTTAACATGCAAAATACATGACACACAATAAAATGTTTCAGTAATGAAACAAGCAAAATACTCAGCCTGTAGAAAGGAAAATATAATTTGCTCACATATCACACAAACATCCAGTAATCTGTAAATCTAAACACAGACTGAGAATACATTGGCAGCCTTTTATTCATCCACTTCTAAACCAAGAAGCTAACAGAAGCAGTCAACATTAGTTTCAAATGCGTAAACGCCAGCATGATATAATTTTTCCTCTTGGTATGACACAGTCAGATTCTATTTCTACACTGTAGTAGGGGCTATATTGTAAATACCATGTCCTGCTAATCATACATTCATATTGTTGAGATTATCACGGGAACAGTAATTATTTTTGCAGCTAGCATAACTCTGGCTAATGACCTCCTGGTGTTTCAAAGGCAGACTGTAAAATAAACATTTTTTAAAAATATGCTGGTTGTCACCAATAATAATGTGCCATAAAAGATGTTGGTAAGAAATCTGTAAAATGTGGCCAGTGGCCAGTAAATTAACACCAAAAACATAAGCTGCCCTTTTTGCTTTTTTTGTGGCCATGTCTATGAAATATTTTACTGTAAAGTGTTTGTACAATATGCTTATCCCTATGTCTGTGCAATGAATTAGGAAACATTTATACTACCTTTCTGGGAGTTTGAGAAGAGAGTAAAGGAGAAATACCCCAAACATGCTTTATGACTGACTGTGAAGACAAAGGAAGAGGTGATCCTTGTGCCTTCTGATCTGGCTGTTATATCTGTTCTAGGGGATGCTGGGGAAAGAATCAGTTGAACAGGGAGTGTTAGTTTTGTTTTTTGTTGACAGGGATAGAGGGTACAATAAATAATAAATAAACAAACAAAATACAAATAAAAATGGATAGGAGACAGAGACACGGACCCTGAGGTGAGATGTGACTGAAGCAGATTGATTAGAGAGATGGAGTATTCTGTAGAGGGTCAAGACAAGACATCACAATCATTTCTATTGTTTACTTTACAGTAAAATCACACACAGTGATTGAGTAAGGTCCAGCAAATACACAAGGGGTAGGAGGAGGGTGAAAGGATTAGGAGCAATGCAGGGAGATGTGAGTAAAGTGGTAGTCCACTATTATCTATTATTCTTTGTTATATTTGTATATATATTTTTATATTTTAGTATATCTTGGTATTTTTATTTGTATTTGTTTTCTATTTTTTGTTTAAATAGCTGTTCCAAATTTAGGGCATAATCCTAATTTTTTTTTATATAGGTCTTAGCCAGTGTGGTGTGATAACACTGTGTATGGCCACTTCAAATATAGTAAATATTGCGATCTATCTGTCACATCTTTTGCCATTGTTTGGATTTGGTTCAATGTTATCCCAGCATTCTATTCATTATATCCATGTCATTTTTCATGTGATTTTTATATATGTGTATGCTATTTTCTATATAGATATCATGTACATGGGTGAATGGGGGCATGATATATGATATATATTGAAATATAAATATTACATTTTTGTATTAGAATTATTTATTGCTAGAACATATTTGTTATATTTTAGAAAGGTTATTTTTTTCAATATTTATATGCTATTTTTTATTGTTATATTATTGGTGGAATATATTTACTATCACTATTACAATAGTAATGTAAAAACAACTTAAAAAAATAACAAAATAAAACTGCTCATAAACAGATTTAAAAAAATGTAAACTCAATGTGCTTCATGAATTAGCCATTTCCTAAGGAGCCTTAACCAGGCAAATTCTGTTTTCCACCCATGAGCAGCCTTTTTAAATTGTGAAATACATGCACAAAGCAAACAAAACTAGCAGAAGCTCAATATATTACTGACAACTTGAACAGTAATCTATAAAGACTGCCCGACTTGTGGAAGGTTATTAAAACATCTACAACCCCCATAACCATGTTCACTCCACAACTATAAAAATAGTCAATGAAACAATAAAATGCACCATACCAATTGCTAATGCATTCAACAGCTACTGAATTGGATGTGACGCTTCCCTGATTACACAAAACAAAAGTAATTCTGAAGTAGAAACCCGCATGGACCAGTCTCTGTCACCTGCAACCTGGTCCAATGATACTAATGAATTCAATTTCATGCTAGTAACCACTACTGTAATATATGACCACCTTCTCAATCCAAAGTGGAATAGCAATCTGGGACTGACCAATTACCAGCAATGTTATTAAAGCTCAGTGCTTCAGGTACTGCTCATAAATGCATCTCTAATTAATGTCTCCTTGTTATCGGTGTATATGCCCAAAGTCTAGAAAGTGGCTAGAGTTGTGCCTATCCCCAAAAGTGGAGGATAAATATGTATCAATTTACAAACAAATATCCCTACTCCCCTCATTATCTAAAGTCCAAGCGAAATGTGTCCACTTGTAAATATATAAATATTACAGACTGTCAAGGTTTTTCACCCTGCTTCTATCAGGCTTTCGTCCAGCATAACAATCAATGCCCTCCTAAAAGTGTGCAATGATTTCCAGACAGGCTTGAAAATTTGAACTCACTAGACACATTCCCTTAGATTTTGCAAGGGCCTTTGATAAAGTACACAATAATATTCTGAGTAAATTCAAAAGTTCAGGATTGGTTAATCATTCTGTGAACTGGTTCCGATCCCATTTATCACAGAGAAAGTAATATGTGTATATTGCTGACTATATTTCCATTCTACTCAAAGTATCACGTGGTTTCCTAAGGCTCCATTGTTGGCCCTCTTCTATTTTCTCTGTAAATAATGATCTGCCCATGGTTTGCAAAACATCGCCTGTGCACATGTATGCAGATAACGTCATAAAAATCCAAGTATATCTAAACTTGAGGCAGTATTAAAGCATGATTTCTCTGGAGCTGAAAGACGAATAGCTAAAAACAAGCTGTTCTTAACCACTGACAAAAGAGTTGCAATGGTATGTCATACAAATCACAAAATGCTTAAACTCCATAATACCCATCTAACTATTGTAAAATGTGTAATCATAACTTAGCCTACAAATATCTTGGTATGTGACTTGACCCCAACCTCACTTTTGGGCTTAATGCTCTGATTAGAAACAAATCCTGTTTAAGTCCCCTAGTAATAAAAATTATTGTTCAACGGATAGTCAGAGACTATGGGGACATAGTATTTGCACTAGCTCCACAAATCCATCTTAGTAAACTTGACACTCTGTAATTACACTACCCATAACTGTGATATGTTTAAAGAACTAAACTGACTAACACTCTAATCTATATGTGCCCTTCACCTTTCTTGCTTAGTTTAAAAACACTTCTCTACCAGACTACCCTAGTAGTATCCTCACTCCAGCTCTCCATACTAACTATAACCTCCACTCCACTGCTAACAACTCACTGAGCATTCCATACTACACGAAAGAAGCTGGTTGATCTGCCTTCTCCTTCACAGCTCCAAAAGCCTGGAATAACCTACCCAAAATAATCAGTCAAAAACCTCTAAAAATAACTGCTTCTTTGTATCTAATAACAATATGTAACTGTATAAAACCTTTTTATATGTATGTTTGTGTGTGTTTTGTTTATCTATTTGTGTAAATATGTAACTCTCTAATGTAAAATCTCTCCAGTACACACCTGAAAATGAGAGAAATCTCATTGTATTCTTCCTGGTAAAACATTTTCTAAATAAATAAACTCCCAGATCATCCAAAAGAGCGAGAAATGGCTGTGGAACAAAGAGTAGTAGGAAAAAAGAGTGATAGGCTCACAAATGTAAACATCTTAGATTATTTACATGGGCTCATTGTATGAAGTCTATAAATCCACAAGACATACTTGTTTTTGGATCTCTCAAATTTGTTGTACTATTGGAAGATAAAATTTTCTCAATTAATTTTATGACAAACCATGGAAAATCTTTATTGTGCATGATAAATCAGTGATGTGAAATTGCATGTAGCACAAAGCCCCTTGCCACATTCCTCTACTGATGTCCAAATCATATCCTTATAGCCTGCTGTGTGGCCCACAAATTGCAGGCAGTATACATATGTCTCCGTTGACATGTCATTAGAAAGACAAGAGGAATTTCTGTTTAGATAGACCCAATGGGAAAAAATGCTCCCCTCACTGTAGATTTTAACTCCTTGGTCTTTTGAGAAATAGCAAAATGTGTGATGCATCCATTAATTGTACACCTATAGCTGCCGTGACATGACAAGAAACCCGTATCCTTAGCCTGTCATTCATTTTTGTGGAAAGAAGACTTAGACCTAATGTTCTTAAACGTAAGTGCTCTTCTGTAAGTGAGTTTATGTTAATCACTAATTGGAAAGGGATCAACCTCCCATGAGTACTAAGTAAGCTACTGATGTCATTCAACTGTGGAGATCTCTGTGATAGTCCATCAATCCTGTGAATTATGAGCTGTCAGAACTCAGTTTCCACATCTCTGAGGGCAAAGCCAGAGTTTTAAAATCGTATTTTATTGACCCCTTTAAAAATATATCTGTTGCGAGCTCAAGGCATGTTTAAAGGGCAGTTATAATCAGATAGTTTCCCTATGCTGATCTGCTAGCACTGGGCTTCTGTTTGTCTTCCCTAAGGGGAGAATGCTCCCATGAGGGTCAAGTAAGGAGCGGATGTCACCAAGCTGTGTGATATCTGTGATCAGCACAGCAAACTGAGAGAGAACTTGGGAGTTAGAATCTATGGGAACTACGTTCCCATAGCTTTGAGGGCACTGATGGGTGTTTAAAAGGGTCTTTTTTTTACCATATTCTGCATCTGTAACTAATGTATATGTATAATAACTATGTCAGAAGTGACACTATAATGACTGTAGAGATAAATGAATACATTTCTGAATAAATCAGAACAGATAAAATTGGTGTTATTAGCACATCACTGACAACAATATATTTATATATCCCCATTAACTTAAATAGGGCTTTTAACCCCTGCATGCCTGAGAGGTCTCCAACTCATTGTGAAGTAATGTGATGTGACCTCACTGACACGCAAAGACTTAAAACTTTCATTCAAATAAATGTGGCTTTTCATTTGCCGTCTATGGTGCAGCTAATTTGCTCCAGAATGCTGTCATAGAGGTAGACTGAAATTCCCATTCATTTAAATTAGATTTTTAGTACCTTGAATGCTAAAAAAAAGTATCCAACTCATTAGATCACAAAGCACTGAAAAGCAGACCTCTCTAACATTCAAGAGGATCAATAGGATGGCCAGTGACCATGTAAACAAACTGGTAACTAAACTTAAAGGGGAACATACATATGTGAAAAACTTTTGTCCATGGTCTTAAATTAGCCCAAAGACATTAGCCTTGGTATTTTTTTAAATTTTACCTACGTACTATTTAAGATATGGGGACTTGAAATGTGCCACTTCCGCGTTGTATGGCACAATGAAGCAGGACTTCCCACCTCCCTCCCAGCTGCTCCAGGGAGCTCATTCACGCTCCCTTTCGTAGTTGTATTTATGTGGGCTATCGTTACAGCAAGCTCTGTTTACCATGCTACTGAGCTTGCAAGCTCAGTGTGCCGCACAACGCAGAAGTGGCACATTTCAAGTCCTCATATCTTAAATAGTAGTAGGTAAAATTAAAAAAATACCAAGGATAATGTTATTGGGCTAATTTAAGCCCATGGACAAAACTTTAATAAACTGGCAAATAAAATGAATGCCTTAAACCAACAGTTAACAAGTTAAGTTGGACAGAAACTCTTACATTAGAAAACAGCTCTTGACAACACCTTCTCAGGAGACTTCTATTTACAAGTCTCATTAATATGAATACTAAAAGAAAGCGATAAAATTACTCATGGGAAATGAATACTTTGGTAACAAATGACTAAAGTGTGGATGTTAAGAATTGTTTCATCAGTTCTAACCTCTAATAAATTATATGTTCCCAGTGAAACAGTACTGATATTATACTGTATAATTGAAGCAATACAACAATATTAAGTTGCATATTCTGCTTTCCAGTTACCAAGACCTTGAAAAGTAAATGTAGAAATTTTTTGTTTGTTTGTTTTGTTTTTAAAGAAATATGTCTACAAATGTTGGCCAAAATTCTACTCCAACCAAGTTTTCCCACAAGATGGATTTTTACAGTTTAGCAGGAAAAACTCAATCTAAAATCCAGCCAAATTAAGCCAGTTAGTCTAAAATGGCAGATCTTCCTGCCAAAGGTCCTGCATGCCTATTTTCAACCAATAAGAAAATGGATGAAAATTTTGCTTTCTTATTCTAAAACATGAAAGCCAAAAGCAGATTCAAGCATCACATTGGGTATAATTACTGGGGATTCTATATTAGGGGCTTCTCAATAGCATTTTGTCAGCTGTTTTCCGGACTTTATCAAGTTAGGGCACAGTGCTCAGGAGTTGGCATTTAGTGCTAGAAATAAGAGAGGTGAGGGTTGTTGGATTGCATTGCTCTCACAAACCATATATCACACAATTTATCATTCCTAGATTTTTTTCTTTTTTAATCAGTTGTTATTTATTCTGTCTATGCTTTTCGTTGGATGTATATTTGTTTCAAACCATTTTGCATTTTATATTATTATTATTATTATTATTATTTGCATTTTTCCTATGGATAGTTTGATGTTGGGCAGTGCAAAGAAAACAGATCAAGAAAGCCCCCACCCTCCTTAGTTACCTATCAGGCTGTTGCCTAAGCCATACTGTGGGAAATTTGAACAAAGACTGGCTTTAATATGGCCAGTATCTCTTCAGAAAGGTTCCCATACAATTGACTGGGATGTGTGCTTACTCACCTCCCAGCCAATCAGCTTCTAGCAGATGGATGAAGAAGTTCTTATTTTCCACAGTATGGCTCAGGCAATGGCCTGAGAGGTAACTAATGTTTTTTTTCTTTATCTGGTTTTCTGCCGCCACCACCATTGGCAGAAGGGTGGTGGCAGCATTGTGGAATTATTCATGCCATATGTTTTGTGCCCTTCATGGGCATTTGTTTTTATATTTATTGGGGCATCATAGACATATGTTTTGAATTTTTCTGGAGACTTATATTTTGGATTATTTTTTGGAAGCATCAGTGATTTTACATTTTTTTGGTATTATAGTACCGGCAGATAGATTGGAATAAAGAAGATAAGACGATAACTATGTGAAGGAAGAAGAAAAGAAGAAGATGGAAGACAGAGGATTATAGAAAAAGCCTGACAATTGAAGACCAGGGTGCTGAAGACCCTGTTGGACATGTCACTTACAGGTAAGTGTTTATTGTGAATAGATGGTATTCATTTTAGTTGGATTATTATTTATGCAAAGAGCTGAGCTAAGAACAAAAGGTCATCCATTAAGACTAGAGGAAATGCGCTTTCGACTAAAACAAAGGCAGGGATTCTTTACAGTAAGGGTGGTAAGGCTATGGAATTATTTGCCTCGGGATCAATGCAACTGCATTCAAAAAAGTAATGGATGCCTATCTAGCACAGAACAATGTTGACAATTATGACAGATGGCTTCAAAGCAAATAGGATATTGATCCGGGGAACTATTTGACTACCAAATGGAGTCAGGAAGGAATAATTCCCCCACACAAACGCACACACTTGGGACTAGATCAACAGGGATGTTTTTGGCATGGGCTGGACTTGATGGACGCATGTCTTTTTTCAGCCTTATCTACTATGTTACTATGTTAACCCTGTGAATGCCAGTGGGGTTTTCAACACTCTGTAATGTGTTGCATGCCCCACTGGCACTAATAGAGATAATATTGTTTTGTTTTCACTCATGTTTTAGTTACTTGGATGTATTGATATAGGGCTTAGGGCCACAAATCAATACATCCACATCTCAAGTGTAGGTATCATACATGAGTGTGTGTGTTAGAAACCACTGTTCTATTACACTTCGGTGGTTTTTTACACATGTTAGGGACTCTGCACCTAGGTTTGCTAGGTGCAATTATGCCAAAAAAATGAGTCCCTTAACAGCATGTCATAGAATGCCAAATTCAACTATTTTTTCAGTGTCCAATGGTCGCACATTTTTATGCAATGATAGTTTGTCACAACACAGTTTGTAGAATACCAGACAGTGCTTTCAAAACCCCTGCCTCCACTTTTTTTACCAGTAGGCATAGTATCGAGCCCCAAATTTGTTACTGATGATTGCTGTAAATGTGTTTTAACCCTTTGGATGCCAACCTCATAATTTGGGCCCAGAGTACATACAGCCTATTGTTAATTGAGAGTGTGAATTATCCTTGGGCTCCCGTGTTGTTGAGGCCTACAATTCCCAGCATCCCCTGCTAGCTTGGAGTTGTAGCTACCAAAAATAAGACTACATACATGTATGTAGGAGGGCATCAGGCAATTGCTTCCCAGTGCACAATAGTGTTAAAACCAATGGTTAAAAAAAAAAACAGACCTCATAAATCAAAATTAATAAACATTAAATGAATAATTGCCTATGTGGCCCCACACCTGCACTTTTCACTAAATAGCCACATAAAATGTGTTTACTGGAAACGTTGTGTGTAAATATATGCAGGCATTTGGAGTCACTTACCAATTTACATTTATTCTTATGCAAACTTCTAGTGCAGACATTTTATGTATATATTTTTTGCTTGGTGCTGGTGTGGTTTTAAAGGCACACAGGAGTTAATTAATGTATTATTTATATACGTCTTCCTGTGCATACTTGTATAGAGCCTTATCACTTTTTAAGATATATATTTTTATATGATACACATATTGTATATGTTTTTTCTATTAATTTTATACTATACAATTTTTTTAGCACAGTGGCTAGGCACTTATTCTAAGATTTTTACTATGGAAGGCCCAAACTTATGTGTTTAGATGTGAGAGGGTGTCAGATTCTAATCATAAAATGTTTCTTGTGTATCTGGTCTGCATTCAGATTTTTAATTTGATTGTGTTATACCATCAAACGGGTAGATACTATCGCCGGTGTCAGTCTTTAGGATGTGCTATTTAATAGGACTCAGTGCCAATAACCAGGTAACTGATTAGGAAGGATGTGGAGAGGTATACCTGCAAAACAAGTTGAGGTGTGTATCTGATTTTTCAAATCTCTACATGGTACCACAGTTATCAGAGAGACAGCTGTAGCTGCCTAGTAGTTGCTCTCAGTGTCAGGAGCCAGAGACATTTCTTGCTTGTTTTTGTGATATGTAAGTTGCCATTCGGCTTTGTGTTATAGTTGTTATTTAAAGGGATAGTAATACATAAAATGTAAAAAAAAATATGTTGTAGGGTTTATCCCCCTGTGTAAACAAGAGTACCCCCACTGCTGAAAGGCATTTCATTCAAAAGTTAGTAATTTTCAAAGTTGAATTTTTTAGGTGCAATATCACAGTGGCCTGAAATTGTACAGTGGTGCTGTTGCTACACGATCCTATGGACAGCTCTGGTCCCAGGACCATAAATCTCCATAGGATGGTGTAGCAACAGCGCCACTGTACAATTTCAGGCCACTGTGATATTGCACCTAAAAAATTCAACTTTGAAAATGAACTTTTGAATGAAACACCTTTCAGCAGTAGGAGTACTCTTGTTTTACTCAGGGGGATAAACCCTACAACATATTTTTTTTACATTTTAAGTATTATTATCCCTTTAATATATTTGATAATGAACCAGGTCGCACTCTCTCTCATGCGCTCACTCTATGTCTCTCTGTTTCTCTCTCTCTCTCTCTCGTTTTTGTAGTGTGCCAGTACAACTGCAAAGTAGTAATCTGGGTTTCAACAGAATCACAATGAAATGGCACAAAAATCCCTAGTACTAATATATATCACACTAGCAGTGTGGGACGGAGTTGCCTGTCATTTTATATTTTTTTTAAGCTGAACTATCGCTTAGATATAAGAGGCCCCCAATTAATTGTTAGTATAGCGGTAATCACTGAAATACTGTTAGAATGTTTATTATGTGGCGGTATTATTTGGAATCATAAGTTGTTATGAGATTCACCACCAGACGTCAGCGGAGACATCGTGGAGAAGAAGTGCTGTCTGTTTCTGTCTACTCACTGATAGACTACTTGCCAAAGGGGGATTTGCATTGTACCACACAGTACAGATAGGGACGGACAGCACAGGTTCACAGGTTCCTCTGTGGCAAGATGTCTGCACTGTCATCTGGCCATGAGTGTCATAAGAATGTATGTTTTCAAATAACGCTGGCAATTAATAAAGGTTATTACAGTATTTCAGTGATTACTGCTATGGTAAGAATGAACTGGGGGGCACTTATGTCTAAGCAATAGTTCCACTTTAATTGTTGTATAGAGTTATGTTAGTTTGAATCTGTGGATACAACTGTGTTGTAAAGGGAGTGAAAGTTGTACTACAGAGTTTACACATGCACACATACATACATATACACAGACACACATACATACATATTAAACATATAGAGACACAAACATACATATTATGATACATCTATAGTGATGCACACATACATAATACTATAAATATTATGATACATACATAGAGATGCACACATACACCCACCTACATGCATACATACAGACACATATATAGCACATATTATTATACATAGAGACACACACATAAATAAATAGATACATACATACAGTTGCAATCAAAATTATTCAAACCCCATTGCAAATCAGGTTTATTGTCAAAATTTACAGACTTTCAGCTGTTTGCAATGAACAAATCAAACAAAAGCAATTGAAATAGCTCAACACAACGAATGCTTCATGTGGTTTCCCCATATTCAACTTAAAATGCAACTTTTAATGACTTCTCCAGTCTCAAAATTATTCAACCCCTTCATGGCAAGCATCTTTAGTACTTACTAGAGCACCCTTTTGCTGTTATGACTTGCTGCAAACGAGATGCATAGCCAGACACCAGCTTCTGGCAGTGTTCATGAAGAATCTTAGCCCATTCCTCATGAGCAATGGCCTACACTTCAGTAATATTCTTGGGTTTGCATGCTGCAACCGCCTTCTTCAAATCCCACCAGAGATTTTCTAAGGGGTTCAAGTCAGGTGACTGTGATGGCTACTGTAGAATCTTCCAGGACTACTTCTGCAACCAAGCCTTGGTGGAATTTGAGGCATGCATGGATCATTGTCCTGTTGGAAGGTCCAATGCTGCCCAAGCTTCAGATTCCTCACAGACGACATGATATTTTCTTCTAGGATTTCCTGATACTTTAATGAATCCATCTTGCCTTCCACAAGCTGCAGATTTCCACTGCCAGAGGATGCAAAGCAGACCCAGAGCATCACCGAGCCACCACCCTGCTTAACCGTAGGCAGAGTGTTCTTCTCAGCATATGCTTCATTCTTCTTCCTACAGACATCCCGCTGATCCATCGGGGCAAAAAATTCCAGTTTTGTTTAATCTCTCTACAGTATCCCAAAAACTTCAGTGACTTATTTATATGATTTTGAGCATATTGGAGCCAACCTTTCTTGTGCTTTTGGGTCAGTACTATGTCTTGGAGTTCTTGCACGGAAACCTTCTTCGTTTAGTATGTGCCGTACTGTGCTCACAGAAACCTCAGTGCCTGTTGCCACCAAGTCTTGCTGCAGGTCTTTTGCAGTCACTCGAGGGTTTTTCTCAACCTGCCTTCTCAGAAATCTTGTTGCAGGAATTGATAGCTTCCTTTTTCTGTCCCTTCCAGGTAGTGTAACCACTGTTCCTTTGTCTTTGAACTTGCGAACCATGCTTCCAACGGTGTCTCTAGGAACATTCAGTGCCTTCTCTATCTTTTTGTATCATATTCCTTGTTTGTGAAGGGCAATGATCTCTTCTCTTAACTTTTTGGACCATTCTTTTGACTTATTGTGCCATATTGCTAACATGCAGTCAAACATGACACTCAACAAACCCCTAGCCAGTTCAGTTATTTCACGTGTACCAGCTCAAGCACACCTGGTGCAGCTAATGAAACCCTTGATTAGTTGCAACAGGTGTGCTTGAAAAAACATCTGTTGCACATTTTGACAATTAACCTGATTTTTAATGGGGGTTGAATAATTTTGATTACAACTGTACCTACATACATACATACATACACCCCACATACACACACACACGCACACACACACACACAGACACACTATATGTGTCATGGGTCTCCAGTGGGAGCAGCTGGGGTTTAGGGGAGGTGGAGGGGGTCACAGGGTTGATGCACAGGACACAGCTCCATGTGAACATAGGCTTGAGCCTTTCAGTGCCAGAGGGGTATGCAGCATATTGCTGTAAAATGAGTTGCACACCCCTCTGGCTTTGATAGGGTTAATGGGAATGAATAGTATTGGCAATGAGATTGTTAATATCCAGTTGGTAACCTAGTCTTACAGGGTGAGGGGCAGTGAGGATTAGAAGTCCAGGGTGGGCATAACAGCACACTTAACCCTTTGAGCGCCAGAGAGCTACCTCTCTGGAAGTCAAATGGTTAATGTACAGAAAGCATAGAGGCATGCAGTTAAATAATGGGCAAAAACCATATAAATTATAGTGATGGGCAAATGATTTATAACACAGTGAATTGAAAGAGTGCTCACTGTTGTCCTGTCCCGGTGCAAAGCGTGGACTCTATGTGTATCCTGGCCACATTTGGTAACAGGATACACATAGAGTCCCTGCTTTGCACCAGGACAATATTGCAGTTGTTGCCAGCTGTTTGATGAGCAGAGGGCCGAGCAGGAGGATGTTTTATGGTCCCCAGAGTGTGCTTGTATATGGTATAGTGTGAGGCCCAATGTTGTAATCAGTCAATTCACAGCCTGCCTCATACCCTATCTTCTTGCACCAGTCTCTGCCTCAGCCCCTCCCCAAGAATTCACTGACCCATAGAGGCTCATGATACTCCCACTGGCCTGTGGAGACCTGCAACCGCACAGAGTGGCTGTAGAGCAGCCAAACAGACCGCTCCACACTTGAAGATTTAATGTTCCACAATGGCCTGCAGCTGTGTAACAGTGCAGGACAGAAAAGCACAATCGGGGGAAGCGTTTTCCATAGGCTGTGAGCATACACTTCCATATAGTTTCCAAACAATACAGGGCAGCACCGGGGGGACAGCTATAGAAGCACTCATACCATAGCCTTTCAGATGGTGCACAGGACACAGCATATGCAAGGCTATGGTGTCAGCGCTTTTATAACTGTCTGTTGGTGCTGGTCTGTGTTGTATGGGCAAGATAGGGAAGTGTACGCTCAGAGCCTATGGAGGATGCTTCCCCTAATGGTGTCTGTATGTCCTGCACTGTTACAAAGCTAGCGGCCATTGTAAAGAGGAAGATAAAGTATAATTTCATAAGAAATAACTGTAAATTCTATTTGTGTCGCCATCACATTGCGCAGCATCCCAACACTGCTCTCAACATTTGTGTGCTGCTGCTGTGTCTTGCCAACAAAATGTAAGCAGGGGATTAAGGCATATAATTGACTTTGGAACTGTATTGTAAAACATGGAACTGTGATAGCATTGATATAGTGGTATAGGCGAGTGATGCATAATGCTTTCGATTGATGTAATTATGTGTAGCATAAGATGATAAGAGGTGTGACTCTGACATGGTGAATGTATGGCAGTATGTATGTTTTGCAGAGGAAAGTCGAATGAAGGCCATGTCCTTGCAGAGATTTTCACAAGAGTAATTTAAGAGGAATTTTTATTTGTCCCCTATGGTGCCATTGGTTTACCCTAAAATAACCCAGGTTTACTTATATAAATATGGGTCTACAGCTATATTGAATAAGCAAACCAGCTGTACTATAGGGGATAAATGAAAATTCTCAAAGACTTTAAAAAAAAAGCTCAGAGCAAGAATTCCACTTTTCTACCGCAGCTATTCTATAGCTGGCCTGGTATATGGACAAATGTCTGCTGCTGCCAGTGGCTCAGGGTTTTGTCATCCCTCCCACTAGAAGCTGACTGACTGGGAGGTGCATAAGCACACATCCCAGCCAATTGGTGGCTGCCAATCATTTTGAACAGAGACTGACAAATAAAAGCCAGTCTCTGTTCAAAATTCCTCAGTGGCCTGGTATGTATTGAGGGGGGAGTCTTTGACCATATGCCTGTGGCAGCAGTGGACATTTTTCAACAATTTGGATACTTTTATTATTTTGACCACAGAAGAATGACTGTGTTTTTTTTTAAAAAAAAGGACATGACAACAGATTATTTTGAAGTGAGATGCCAACTTCTTTTAACCCTTTGATTTTTTTTAACCCTTTGAGCGCTGGAAAGTTAAGTTCTCCGTGCCTCCTTTTCATGGCATAATTTTCACGCCATAAAAACTGTGTTCCTTAATGTGAGTTGATGCCACCGAGTGTAATATGATGCCAAATTCAACTAGTTGAATGTGGTGTCCAATGGGCACAAAAATTCCCAGTGATATAAATGGCACATTTACCCAAGCACTCTCAAGCACTATTAAAATCAACAGGAATTATTGATCCCGTATGGGGCAGCTGTTTTATTTCAGAATTGCAACTCTTTAGTTTATTGAATATGACACTAAGTGCATGTGCCTAACTATGATGTGTAAATGCAGTGTAAGAAGGGTAAAGAAAAAATGCTATGTGACACATAGATGTATTGATATGGGGCCCTAATGCCCCCATCTCCACAAAGTTCCTCAATCTCCACGTTGCCCCTTCCACAATGCCCCTCAATCTCCACATTACCTCTTCCACTATGGCCCTCAATCTCCACATTGCCCCCATCTCCTACCTCCCTGGTGGTCCACTGGCATAGCAGAGGACAGGTCTGTGCCTCCTTTGGCACAGTCCTCTTCTCCCGCGTGGTTCTCCTCAGAAATGCAGAGCTACTTTTCTTTCTTCTTCTTCATCTGTTATCTTCATCTGTCCTCTCCATCTTCTTTCCTAGTCTTGCTTTGAATTTATAAAAAGAAAATATAGTTGGTAAAATAAAACTTTCATTAAACATATGCTTCCGCTGACTCTGCTGCTAGCCACGGGGAGGGAAATTTGAATATGGACTGCCTTTTATATGGCCAGTCCCTGTTCAAACTTATTCTCGTGCTCCCATTAACTGGAGTGTGAGGTTACACAGTGCACGGAATGTGCCTTGCAGTAATCACACCTCTGGGTCAATCAGCTTCCAGCACATTGAGTCATCCCTCCAGCTAGAAGATGATTGGCTGAGAGGTGTGGTTACTGCAGGTCATGTTCTGTGCCCTGCGCAACCGCATATCCCAGCCAATGAGAGCATGGGGAGCAATTTGAACTGGGACTGCCCATATAAAAGACAGTGAAAAATATATATAACTGCAATAGCACTACCAATATCCAAACAGTCTACCCATATATATCATACATGGGGTGCTCTGATCCTCAAAAATATAATTCAAACTTTGTGGAAAGAAGAAAAAAAAAGTGAGGACATTGACAGAGCACTGTGACCAATAATATAATATACCAAGGCAACAATAGCCAAAATTATAAATTTAATATCACATATAAATATGAAAACGGCACAGTGGTTCCAAAATCTCTATATATAGAAACTTAGACACCCCCAAAATAGGCAAAACCATACACAACTATAAAAACACATCACACAATGACCTAAACATAAAGAAGAGCTACAGTCTGGCGCCAGACATATAAAATATATATATCTAGTGTCCACGGCCATAAAAATAGATCACACATACAAAAATCCATAAATGATGTGAATGGACAAAGATGAAGGATGATAATAACATGAAATGATAACAGTTGGAGTATGTTATATCATGCATACTACAATTAGTATCCTCAAAAAATCTTCACCCTATCACAGGGTTAATATCAATCATTTATCCAAATACAATTCTCACCAGACAGATGGAGCAATGTGTATATATTAAAACGATGATGGAACAACAATGGATGTTATTTTTATGCTATTGAGTCTGGCTGGAAATATTAGTGATGGCAGACTTATTCATATAAGAGACATATTTCTCACCCATCTTCACCTTTCATGGGGTACACATGCAGCCACATCTAGCTGTCAGTTATCTTAGTGATGAACTCGTTCAGACGTAGGTGATGTTTCTCTCAAATTCTCACCCTGCATTGGTAAATCTTTAATGTCACCAAGAAGCATAAGAGGGGAACAATGAGAAATCAGGAAGATATTTAAATGTGATCTGTGAGTGGCGGTATGCAAGTGTTTGGAGACATTCAAGATTTACCCAATACAGGGTGAGAATTTGAGAGAAATATCACAACAAGTTCATCGCTAAGATAATTGACAGCTAGATGTGGACGCATGTATGCCCCATGAAAGGCGAAGACAGGTGAGAATTATGTCTCTTATATGAATAAGTCTGCCAGCACTAATATTTCCAACCAGACTTGATCGCATATTTATAAGATCCATTGTTGTTCCATCATCGTTTTAATATATACACATTACTCCATCTGTCTGGTGAGAAATGTATTTGGACAAATGATTGATATTAACCATATGATAGGGTGAAGATTTTTTGAGGATACTAATTGTAGTATGCATGATATAACATACGCTCTCTGTTTTCATTTCATGTTATTATCATCCTTCATCTTTGTCCATTCACATCATTTATGGATTTTTGTATGTGTGATCTATTTTTATGGCCATGGACACTAGATATATATTTTTATATGTCTGGCGCCAGACTATAGCTCTTTTTTATGTTTAGGTCATTGTGTGATGTGTTTTGTGTGGTAGTTTTTATAGTTGTATATGGTTGTGCCTATTTTGGGGGATGTCTGGGTTTCTATATATAGAGATTTTGGAAACACTGTGCCATTTTCATATTTATATGTGATAATAAATTGATGTTTTTGGCTATTATTGCTTTGGTATATTATATTATTGGTCATATTGCTCTGTCGAGGTCCTCACTTTTTGTTTTTTCCTATTTCCACATATATAAGACAGTACCTGTTCAAATTTCCCTTAGTTGGCATCATGCAACAGTCCGAAAGGTACAAGGAGGAGGGGGATTTTGCTGTTGGACATCAAGTTGACAGGTAGGTATTCTAACTCAGGGTAGTACGTGCCCACTTTATTTTTCCTGTTAGGCTAGTGTAGGGCCAAGGGGAGGGTTAATGTTTGGGAGGGTGATTGTGTTTACAGCTCACTCTGCAGTGTGTCATCCACCGAGCGTTAGATTGTGTAATGTCTCATGCTATTTAGCGTGAGTTATGGGACTAAAAAAAACAACAAATGTTGGGCCACAAGTTGGGTTCTGTGTCCCAACACTCTCCGTGGTTCCTGTTGGTAGGGCAATTGCCCTATCTACAGTTTTAGCACTGTGAATTGGATAGAACCCTAAATCACCTATCTCCTCCTATTCTTCATGTCTACTAAGTGTCAGTCTTATCCAAAATGTCATTGATATACTATTTCTTGGAGTACCTTTCATGGCATGTGTCATAAACTGTTTAAAATTCTATAAAAAAACATATGTGATAAAATCTATAAAAAAACTGTGATAAAATCTATTACACTTCATATATTTTCTATACCTTTCAAGGGGTCAAACATCATAACATTTAGCAACTGTGTATTGTGCAGTCATGGAACAATGTTTTTCATCAATCATTTTGAACACCATGAGGCATTTTCACATATTGAGCTGAAGCTTAACTACAACAGCATGGATTCACATGTACGTGCCTTAGAAAAATGAAAACTTCAAAATCTCTTTGGCGTCCCCCACTTTGGCTTTGTAAACACATTCATTCAAGAGCCACTTAAAAAAATGTTTGTTTTTTTGGTTTTTGTTTTAAAGATTTAATAATTTTTATTAAGAACGAAAGAAGTTCACAAAACAATAAAAAATGCATATACAGAAAAGCAAATCAAGAGCATCACATATAGACTGACAGCTGACAAAACAATACTTAATTTTAATAAAATATTTATGATATTTTACAGTATTACTGTATATTTAAAAATTATAAAACAAAATAGTGTTAAAGGTCACTTTAGCATTGGTATATTACATATTCTGACAAAGTTAACTGGGATTCCAATAGACACGGGTTAAATCTCAGGTAGTCAACTCCTTAACCCCATCCTGACAATGGATGTACATGTATTTCCCGCAGAAACTGTCACTTAGTGAAAGAGGATGTACATGTACATCCAGGAAGTCATTGGAAGTAATGGGGAAAAAAGTTTGGCAGGTGTTATGTGTCGGATGCATACTCGCGCGGCCAGTCACTAAGGGGTTAAAAGCCACAAACAGGGCAATTTTTCAGGATATTTCTACTTGAGCACAAGTGGATCTTTCAGTGGTTTGTACCTTTTTATTGTTTTTCCCTTGATTAAGCTGAAATCTTGCTTGTTAGAAGCTCTTCAGGACTGGAGGCATAAAACCCTAACCTAAATGTATGTATCTACTCCCATTTTAATGCTGGCATCAGTTTTCAAAAGAAAACTATCATTGTTCCATTTTTAATGACTGTTACAGATTAGGCTTTTTATTTTCTAATTGACTCATTTTTTATATTTTTGCTGCTATAATTATGATTGATTTGCTTTGCTTTCAAATTATTATCTGCCCTATCTTATGCTATATAAATATCTACCTAGTTCTACCCTAGCAGAGTGTGATCCCGGTGACACATGCCTGACATGATCATATGTGAAGGAAATGTACCCTTGTATTGGAGTGCTGCTGCCCCAGTGTGTTAACAGTAATCCTGTGTGTGTGACCAGACTTAGATTGTGACATGTTTCCCATCATCTGTTGTTAAACTTCAACTCACATCATGGCCAAATGACAGCTTCCATATATTTTGCTTTGATAGGTTGTCACGGTTTGTTACGACTCTCAGACACAAGGTTTAGGTAAAAACACAACTTTATTGAAATAATTAAAATTATCCCTTAGGATTGTAAACAAATACATACAAACATAGAATGAATGGTAAATACGAATAATTCAGACTCTACCGGTCTTGCCAATATACCGGGCAAGACAGCCTGGGTAATCAGGAGTAAGAGGCTCTACCGGCCTTGCCAATACCGGGTAAGGCAACCTTCAGATGGAATAATGTAAGGTTCTACCGGCCTTACCAATATACCGGGCAAGGCAGCCCAAGTTAACACAACGGTGTAGGCTCTACCGGCCTTGCCAAAACCGGGTAAGGCAACCTCCAGATGGTATAGCATACAAGGTTCTACCGGCCTTACCAATATACCGGGCAAGGCAGCCCAAAGGAACACAAGATAGGCTCTACCGGCCATGCCAATACCAGGTAAGGCAACCTTCAGGTGGAATGAGGTGCAAGGTTCTACCGGCCTTACCAATACCGGGCAAGGCAGCCCAAGGATACCTGGAGTCGGACAAGGTGACAATGACAGTAGTAACTCAGTGAGTAGCCAGATCAGGGAGAGACCTAGGCAAACGGTACCCTGTCTCAACAGAAAAGGTCAAACCGCCGCTGTTAGGACTAGACAGCGCTCAATGTCAGCAACACCAGAGGATCTGCCGACTGAGAGTAGCCTTAAGACTTTTAGAGCAAACCAGCGTCCTCGCGCTGGGACCAACAAGTGAATTGTATAGCCGCAAGGCTGTGGAGCAAACCAGCGTCCGCACGCTGGGACCAACAAGTGAATCGTATAGCCGCAAGTCTTTGGAGCAAATCAGCGTCCACACGCTGGGACCAACAAGTGACTCGTATAGCCGCAAGGCTTTGGAGCAGACCAGCATCCGCACGCTGGGACCAACAATATGTATCGTATAGCCGCAAGGCTTTGGAGCAAACCAGCGTCCACACGCTGGGACCAACAAGTGAATCGTATAGCTGCAAGGCTTTGGAGCAACCAGGTCCGCACGCTGGGACCAACAATGGAATCGTATAGCCGTAAGGCTTAGGAGTAACCCAACGCCCACACGCTGGGACTAACAATATGTATCGTATAGCCGCAAGGGTTTTGGAGCAAACCAGCGTCCGCACGCTGGGACCAACCAGTGAATCGTATAGCCGCAAGGCTTTGGAGCAAACCAGCGTCCGCATGCTGGGACCAACAAGTGAATCGTATAGCCGCAAGGCTTTGGAGCAAACCAGCATCCGCACGCTGGGACCAACAATTGAATCGTATAGCCGCAAGGTTTTGGAGCAAACCAGCGTCCGCACGCTGGGACTGACAAGGAATGTCGCCTACACGGCCGAGCAAAAGGTGGCCAGGAACACAGGAGACAGGCCAGGAGATGACAGGAACCAGCAGGACGATCAGCCGGGTCAGGAAACAGCAGCGAAGACGGTCAGCAGGAACAGCAACCCAGAGGACTAGGCCAGAACCAGGCTGGAACAACACTGCAGACAGGAGGCACTGGAAACAGGTGCAATCAGGAACTCAGGAACACAGCAAAAAGGCCCAAATGTCTGCTGGACATGGTGAAAGCACATGTGGTCAGAGACACCACGAAAGGGCAACCAAGGGGTGCCCAATCCAGGTTTAAATAGGCAATATGAGGCGGGCTAAAGGCAGACAGCCAATGGAAGCCCCCTACTGGTGATGGACACGAAAAAAATGCAGCAATCACGGGCACCGTGATATAGGTATATTGTGTGGTGAAATTGAACAACAGTGGATGTGCTGTGTGTGGGTACCAATGCTCCAACACCTTACCACCAAGTAAAATGTGCAGGAGTTGTGATCAATGCATTGCTTTGCAATCCATTGGAGACATCTCTGCCAATGACCTTGTAAGTAAGGATGTTCGAAAATTTTCACTTCAAACTGAAATTGGTGAATAATGGTAATTCCTGCTTTGTGAATAATGTTCTGCGAAAAGTGCAGTTTTTTTTGCTTTTTTCACCTATCATGTTCCATTGAAATAAATGGGAACTCTGAATTTACACACAACACATAGCAAATATTTTTTTAGGCATAGTATACAAGGGAAATGAGGGTGCCTGTGTTGGTGCAGTGTGGAGAAAGAATCAGTTGAACATGGAATTTTGTGTTGTGGGGGTTGTTTACTGTGAATGGGGGCAAGTAATAAAAAATAAATCCTAAATACAAAAAAAACCCATAAGACATGGTATAAAAGGGATCTGAGGAGGGTGCCTGTGTTGGTGGGTGGTGTCTGGGGAATTAATCAGTTGAACAGGAAAATAGTTTTGGGGATTTCTTGACTGGTATTGGGGGGGGCAGTTAATACAAAAATAAATAAATAAAAGAGGAAATTTGTATGTAAAGTGATAGACACAGGAACCCCCTGACATAAGCTGCCATTGGGGTAGACTGATACTTGACGTGTATTTTGTAGAGGATGATTTGTTAGATTTTTTGTTAGATGCCCAAGCTCTGAGGAAACATTGCTTTAAATGACTTAGACTTATTAGAGGCACAAGCTCTGCAGAAAAATTGATTTGTAGGACGTAGACATGTTTGGCACAAGCCCTAAGGAAACATCGATTTGTAGGACTTTGGCTTGTTTGGTACAAGCGCTAAGGAATCATTGATTTGTAGGACTTGTTTTTTTTTTGTAGGACTATGGTATTTTAATTATTTTTTTAAAAGCACAAGCCCTGAGGAAAAAAAATGCTCTACTGGCCTGATGTAGATGCGGAATCTGCAACTGCTGTTCTTGCTGCTGCTGCTGAGTTGTTTAAGCAGCAGGAAGATTAGGCAACTCAAAGAGAATGGAATCAACAACAGCAGTGACATGGGTGATGGATAATGAAGGTTCCACTTACCATGACTAGCTCCAGTGATGCGGCTGAGGAGGTAGCAGCACAATAAGTATTCCCCATTATATGTGGAGAAAAGAAGAAGTTGACCAATTATTCATCTCCACCTGCCCCTCCTCCAAAATCATGGGTGTCTTGTTACTAGAATAGAAATTTTCCCCTTGAGAGCAGGAACTGTACCTATCATCAGCATCTGCAATGTGCACAGTTTTTGTGGTAAATAACACCTGGGGGAACAACTGTATGCAAACACCATGACACCAGAAACCAAGTACTGATTCTGTCACTATACCCTTGTCCACACCCGGCTAAGAACACATGGCAAAGTGCTGACAGTTTAATAGTAATGATGAACCCTCCCTGCCACCATCTTAGAATATGATGCGGAATGGATTCTCCTCCGATGCTGCTTGATGCCCTGCTTGCAATTCTCCTCCACCACACTGAATGAGGTAGACTGGCAGTAAAGGAAGAAGGTGATGGCGAGCTTGTTGTTTCACTCGTCATTGAAATTCCAGCCTCTGCCTGGGTTTCTCTATTCTTCCTCCTCTTTGATCGCCACCTTGCCTCTTGTTGCCTTTCTGGAGAGCCAGGGGGTACAGCAACAACAGTGCTTGATTTCTGTTGCGGGTGTTGGCTTTAACATGGCTGACATAAATGTCATAGTGTCTGTGTTTCATGTGTGTTATCAGGGCGGTTGTGCCAAGGTGTGTTCCCTCCTTTCCCCTTCTTACTGATTTGTCATAAATTGTGCACAGTGCCATTGCTGATGACTGCACTGTGCCTACCCCAAGAGAAAAATTGTCCCACAACCATGACTTCAGGGGATAGGGATAAGGAACAGGTGAAAAAGAATGGCCTTGTTCTTCTTCTAGTCCACATTCCCCTTCACTGTCTGGGGCAGAGGAAGATGTTGCTTCTGTTGCTGCCACTGCCTCAGAATCAGCATTGCAACTAGGACAAGGTGTATTGCTGTTTCTGGCACGTGGAACCTGTTTGAGTCTTGCATCACTTGTTGACCCATTCCCACTGTGTCCACGATGGTCTGTGGCACATTACCCTGCTCCTCAGCATCCTTCTGCCCTTGCAATTCAGCAGCAGTAATTAAAGCAGCTGCAAATTCCATAAATTCCAAAAGCTCCCTGCTGGTGGTGGTGATGCCCATCCTCATCCCTGTTCCCATTCCTTCTCAGTTTGGGCTAAAAAGTCCATCAATGTCACTTTTACCCCAGCTTCTCCACCATCATCATCAACACTACCACTAGTCCCTATGTGCTGCTGCTCTATTACAGACATCTTACTGCTGGTTGGAGGAGGTGAGGAGAAATATGACAGAGGGTCCCCTAATATCACACGTGCCATTTCTTGGTGATGTGAAGAAGGCAGACTGGCAGCAGTAGCAACAGGCACAGGCAGCTGATCTGTGCTCCTGGTGGTGGTGGTGGTATTATTGCTGCACTACCAGTTCTGGCTTCTTCAGGATCATGTTCTAACTGGTCAATGTTGTGAAGGGAAGGGGACCACCAGGGCCAGACGAATGGTGTGGGCTCCCTTGACCGCTAGTCTGGACTCTCTCAAATGCTTCCTCTACCACTCTCTTAACACTAGTCCCTCCGGCTGCTTCACCATTACTGTTACTACAACTAACACCAGCCACATCAAGTTCAGCCCCTGAGTAGTGTTGAGCGAGCATGCTCGGCCGATGCTCGGATCGGCTCGAGCATCGCTCTGCTCGGCACATGGCGGTACTCGTACGAGTACCGCATGTGCTCGCCCGCCATGTTCGGGTCTCCTCCCCGCACGTTTTGCGGCTGCTGCGCAGCCAATAAACGTGCAGGGAGGCTCTGACATCGGTGTAATGCCAGCAGCCATGTTGGCTGCTGGCATTACACTGATTGGCTGGCCAGAACCCGTGGTCAGGTGCTGTATAGCACCTGACCATCGAGTTCGGCTCAGTCTGAGCCAGGGAGAGCTGAGGATAGGAAGGGAAAGGCAGTGTAGGGAGGAAAAAAACAAAAATTGTGAAAAAAAAAGAACCAAAAGTCCTTTTTAGGACTACTGTGTGTGGGGGCAGCAGGTTATTTGGTGTGGGGGGAAAAAAACAAAAAAAAAAAAAAATATATATATATATTCTGTTTAGTGTGCAAAGTTGCAGATTAGAGCACATTCTGTTTAGTGTGCACAGTTGCAGATTAGAGCACATTCTGTTTAGTGTGCAAAGTTGCAGATTAGAGCACATTCTGTTTAGTGTGCAAAGTTGCAGATTAGAGCACATTCTGTTTAGTGTGCAAAGTTGCAGATTAGAGCACATTCTGTTAAGTCTTCAAACTAAAATATCAAAGTCACGTATTCCATTCAGTGTGCGTCGCCGCAGTTTAGCAGCACATTCTGAGTACTGTGCAGAGTTGCAGAATAGGAAGAAATACTGTTAAGTCTTCAAACTAAAATATCAAAGTCACATATTCCATTCAGTGTGCTTCGCCGCAGTTTAGCAGCACATTCTGTGTACTGTGCAGAGTTGCAGAATAGGAAGAAATACTGTTAAGTCTTCAAACTAAAATATCAAAGTCACATATTCCATTCAGTGTGCTTCGCCGCAGTTTAGCAGCACATTCTGTGTACTGTGCAGAGTTGCAGAATAGGAAGAAATACTGTTAAGTCTTCAAACTAAAATATCAAAGTCACATATTCCATTCAGTGTGCTTCGCCGCAGTGTAGCAGCACATTCTGTGTACTGTGCAGAGTTGCAGAATAGGAAGAAATACTGTTAAGTCTTCAAACTAAAATATCAAAGTCACATATTCCATTCAGTGTCTTTCACCGCCGTTTAACAGCCTATTCTGTGTACTCTGCAGAGTTGCAGAATTATAAGAAATACTGTTAAGTTTTCAAACTCAAATATTAAAGTCACATATTCCATTCAGTGTCTTTCACCGCCGTTTAACAGCCTATTCTGTGTACTCTGTACAGTTGCAGAATTATAAGAAATACTGTTAAGTTTTCAAACTCAAATATTAAAGTCACATATTCCATTCAGTGTGTTTCAACGCCGTTTAACAGCCTATTCTGTGTACTCTGTACAGTTGCAGAATTATAAGAAATACTGTTAAGTTTTCAAACTCAAATATTAAAGTCACATATTCCATTCAGTGTCTTTCACCGCCGTTTAACAGCCTATTCTGTGTACTCTGTACAGTTCCAGAATTATAAGAAATACTGTTAAGTTTTCAAACTCAAATATTAAAGTCACATATTCCATTCAGTGTCTTTCACCGCCGTTTAACAGCCTATTCTGTGTACTCTGTACAGTTCCAGAATTATAAGAAATACTGTTAAGTTTTCAAACTCAAATATTAAAGTCACATATTCCATTCAGTGTGTTTCAACGCCGTTTAACAGCCTATTCTGTGTACTCTGCAGAGTTGCAGAATAGTAAGAAATACTGTTAAGTTTTCAAACTCAAATATTAAAGTCACATATTCCATTCAGTGTCTTTCACCGCCGTTTAACAGCCTATTCTGTGTACTCTGCAGAGTTGCAGAATTATAAGAAATAAAGAAATACTGTTAAGTTTTCAAACTCAAATATTAAAGTCACATATTCCATTCAGTGTCTTTCACCGCCGTTTAACAGCCTATTCTGTGTACTCTGTACAGTTGCAGAATTATAAGAAATACTGTTAAGTTTTCAAACTCAAATATTAAAGTCACATATTCCATTCAGTGTCTTTCACCGCCGTTTAACAGCCTATTCTGTGTACTCTGTACAGTTCCAGAATTATAAGAAATACTGTTAAGTTTTCAAACTCAAATATTAAAGTCACATATTCCATTCAGTGTGTTTCAACGCCGTTTAACAGCCTATTCTGTGTACTCTGCAGAGTTGCAGAATAGTAAGAAATACTGTTAAGTTTTCAAACTCAAATATTAAAGTCACATATTCCATTCAGTGTCTTTCACCGCCGTTTAACAGCCTATTCTGTGTACTCTGTACAGTTCCAGAATTATAAGAAATACTGTTAAGTTTTCAAACTCAAATATTAAAGTCACATATTCCATTCAGTGTGTTTCAACGCCGTTTAACAGCCTATTCTGTGTACTCTGCAGAGTTGCAGAATAGTAAGAAATACTGTTAATTTTTCAAACTCAAATATTAAAGTCACTTATTCCATTCAGTGTGTGTCACCGCAGTTTAGCAGCCTATTCTGTGTACTCTGCAGAGTTGCAGAATAGTAAGAAATACTGTTAAGTTTTCAAACTCAAATATTAAAGTCACTTATTCCATTCAGTGTGTGTCACCGCAGTTTAGCAGCCTATTCTGTGTACTCTGCAGAGTTGCAGAATAGTAAGAAATACTGTTAATTTTTCAAACTCAAATATTAAAGTCACTTATTCCATTCAGTGTGTGTCACCGCAGTTTAGCAGCCTATTCTGTGTACTCTGCAGAGTTGCAGAATAGTAAGAAATACTGTTAAGTTTTCAAACTCAAATATTAAAGTCACATATTCCATTCAGTGTGTGTCACCGCAGTTTAGCAGCCTATTCTGTGTACTCTGCAGAGTTGCAGAATAGTAAGAAATACTGTTAATTTTTCAAACTCAAATATTAAAGTCACTTATTCCATTCAGTGTGTGTCACCGCAGTTTAGCAGCCTATTCTGTGTACTCTGCAGAGTTGCAGAATAGTAAGAAATACTGTTAATTTTTCAAACTCAAATATTAAAGTCACTTATTCCATTCAGTGTGTGTCACCGCAGTTTAGCAGCCTATTCTGTGTACTCTGCAGAGTTGCAGAATAGTAAGAAATACTGTTAAGTTTTCAAACTCATATATATTAAAGTCATATATATCGTGTAAGATGAAGAAGGCGGGTAAAAAGGGACGGGGAAGTGGACGTGATCCTGAAAGTTCAGGGCGCGGGTCAGGACGCGGAGAAACTGTGCCTGGTGCCAGAGCACAAGAAAGAAAGACATCCACCATACCTAGCTTCATGTCTGATTTCACAGGGCGTCGCAGGACATCACTCTCGAGGTCCGACCAGTGCGAACAGGTGGTCGGTTGGATGACAGCTGATACTGCTTCCAGTCGGTTAAGCACCACCCTGTCTTCCACCAAGTCCACTCTCAGTAGCCAAGAGTCTGGTCAACATAATCCTCACTCTGATCATCCTTCCTCCCACCATACACGGTCTGGTCAAAGAAGTGATCCCACACTGGGATATAGTGATGAGCTCGTCTCATCACCAATCCTTCATTTGACCCTCTCTCCAAGCACGCTTGCAGAGGAACATGACATCTTGTGCCCTGATTCACAACCTCTAGAGGCTACCCAATCACAAGAAGATGACAGATGTGAACGGCATTTAAGGTCAAAGGAAGTAGTGGATGATGATGATGATGATGAGACACAGTTGCCATTAAATCAACCACTATTTCCTTCTCAAGACCTTGTTGAGGAGAATGTTATACAGTTGTCAATGACCGAGTATGTGGTGGGATCAAGACTTGAGGAGGATGATCAGAGTGAGGAAGTGGAGGAGGACTTGGTGGACGATGAGGTGACTGACCCCACCTGGGAAGGTGTAGAGCCGAGCGATGACAGCAGTCCTGAGGGTGAGCCATCTGCAGCACCGCAACAGGCTGGAAGAGGCAGTGGTGTGGCTACAGAAAGAAGGCGGACCGCACCAAACCGGCCCGCAAATGTTCCACGGAGCACCCCCTTGCGTAAATCTACCTTGCCAAGGGGTAGGTGTTCCGCGGTATGGCGTTTTTTTAAGGAAAGTGCGGACGACAAAAGATTTGTAGTTTGCAACCTGTGCCACACCAGAATGAGCCGAGGCATGAACACTAGAAACCTCACCACCACCAGCATGATCCGACACATGGCATCCAAGCACCGTAGTAAGTGGGAGGAACGCCTGGATCGCCCATCTGTGTCTGCAGGCCACACCACTGCCTCCTCTTCCCCTGTTTTCGGTGCCGGCCAATCGCCTGTCGAAGGCGCAGGCCCGCATACCTCCCGCCCTGCACCTGTACCATCTGAAGCACCATCAGCGACCACATCCACTTCCCTGTCCCAGCACAGCGTCCAAATGTCGTTACCCCAGGCATTTGAGCGCAAGAGAAAGTACCCAGCCACCCACCCACAGGCCATAGCACTAACCTCACACCTTTCAAAATTACTGGCCATCGAAATGCTGCCATTTAGGCTTGTGGACACTGAGTCCTTCCGCAGCCTGATGGCAGCAGCTGTCCCTCGGTACGCCGTCCCCAGCCGCCACTACTTTTCCCGGTGTGCCATCCCCGCATTACACCACCATGTGTCCCGTAACATCACCCGTGCCCTGACCAACGCAGTTACTGGGAAGGTCCACTTAACGACTGACACATGGACAAGTGCTTGTGGCCAGGGACGCTACATTTCCCTGACGGCACACTGGGTGAATGTCGTGGAGGCTGGGAGCGACTCGGACCCTGGGATGGCACGGGTGCTACCCACGCCGAGGATTGCGGGCCCTACCTCCATCAGGGTTTCCACCAGCACCTACGTTATTGGCTCCTCCTCCTCCGTTTCCACCTCCGAATTCTCTACACACACCGCCACTCCCCCATCAGCCAGTAGCTGGAAGCAGTGTAGCACTGCAGTGGGGAAGCGTCAACAGGCCGTGCTGAAGCTGATCTGCCTTGGGGACAAACAGCACACGGCCTCAGAGCTGTTGCAGGGGATTAGTCACCAGACCGAGCAGTGGCTCTCGCCACTCAACCTGCAACCAGGCATGGTTGTGTGTGATAATGGGCGTAACTTGGTGGCGGCTTTGGAGCTCGGCAAGCTCACACACGTACCATGCCTAGCGCATGTATTTAATTTAGTGGTGCAGCGATTTCTAAAAACCTACCCCAATGTGCATGATCTCTTGACCAAGGTGCGCCGCGTGTGTGCACATTTCCGTAAGTCATCTACAGCTTCGGCCGGCCTGTTGAAGCTGCAGCAGCGCTTACAATTGCCAGCTCACCGGCTGCTGTGTGACGTGAGCACGCGCTGGAACTCCACCTTCCACATGTTGGCCCGGCTTTGTGAGCAGCAGAGGGCAGTAGTGGAGTACCAGCTGTTACACGGTCGTCGCCTCTCCGTTCAACTTCCTGTAATCAGAAGTGAGGAGTGGGAATGGATGTCAGACCTCTGCGAGGTTTTACGCAATTTTGAGGAATCGACACAGATGGTGAGCGGCGATAACGCTATTATCAGTGTAACCATCCCACTTCTGTGTCTACTGAAACGCTCGCTGCTCACAATTAAAACCGACGCTTTGCATGTGGAAGAGGTGGAAATGGGGGAGGAAGAGCTTACACAAGGTGATAGCCAGAGCACCCTCACTTCGTCTTCTCAGCGACAATTGGAGGAGGCGGAGGAGGAGGAGGAGGAGGAGGAGGAGGAGGAAGACACGGTTGCCTCCGCTACAGAGGGTAGCCATGGAACTTTAGTTCCATCTCTTCAGCGTGGGTGGGCAGAAGAGGAGGAAGAGGATGAGGATATTGAGAGTCAGCCTCCTGGTGAGGACAGCGAAATCTTGACTGTTGGTACTCTGGCACACATGGCTGACTTTATGTTAGGCTGCCTTTCCCGTGACCCACGCGTTGTACGCATTTTAGACAACACGGATTACTGGGTGTTCACCCTTCTGGACCCCCGCTACAAAGAGAATTTCTCATCTCTCATTCCTCCGGTGGAGAGGACAAGCAAAATGGTGCAATACCAGAAGGTTCTTGTTGAAAAATTGCTCCAAAATTTTCCATCTGACAACGCTGGCGGCAGAGTACGTGCTACCTTGGCCAACCGAGAAGGGGAGAAAAGGGGAGCACACAGCAGTTCCGACAAAGGCAGGGCAACACTCTCCAAGGCGTGGGACACCTTCATGACACCCCGCCAGCACCCTCACCCTGATGCGCAGCCTAGTGTCACAAGGAGGGAAAAGTTTTGGAAGATGGTGAAGGAGTACGTAGCAGACCGTGTCAGCGTCCTCAATGATCCCTCTGTGCCTTACAACTACTGGGTGTCCAAGCTGGACACGTGGTATGAACTGGCACTCTACGCCTTGGAGGTGCTGGCCTGCCCTGCCGCCAGCGTTCTGTCTGAGCGGGTATTTAGTGCTGCTGGTGGCATCATAACAGATAAGCGTATCCGCCTTTCCACCGACAATGCTGATAGGTTGACACTTATAAAAATGAACAAGGCCTGGATTTCCCCTGACTTCTCCACTCCACTGGAGGAAAGCCCCGGGGGAACATAAACTCACTTTATATATGTTATTTACAATGATGGGAATACTCTGTATTCCCATTCACCCCTTCCACCCCAAAAACGGGTATATGGTTGACTCTTAATGTTCTCATCCTCCTCCTCCTCTTCCATATGCCCTGGGATATAATTTTTATATAGGGCCAGCTCACCAGCGTGCCCTGGGATATAATTTTTATATAGGGCCAGCTCACCAGCGGGCCCTGTGATATAATTTTTATATAGGGCCAGCTCACCAGCGGGCCCTGTTTGCCAATTTTTATATAGGTCAGCTCACCAGCGGGCCTTCTCATATAATGTTTTATTGGGTCAGCTCTCTAGCGGGCCCTCTCATATAATGTTTTATAGCGTCAGCTCACTAGCGGGCCTTCGCATATAATGTTTAGGATGGTCAGCTCTGCAGCAGACCCTCACCCATAATGTTTTAGATGGTCAGCTCAGCGCACGTTTCCCTCTTAATCATGGCCTCAGTTCTGAAAATCAAGGAAATTTTTGGGAGAATTTGCCTCTGCGCACGTTTCCCTCTTAATCATGGCCTCAGTTCTGAAAATCAAGGAAATTTTTGGGAGAATTTGCCTCTGCGCACGTTTCCCTCTTAATCATGGCCTCAGTTCTGAAAATCAAGGAAATTTTTGGGATAATTTGCCTCTGCGCACGTTTCCCTCTTAATCATGGCCTCAGTTCTGAAAATCAAGGAAATTTTTGGGATAATTTGCCTCTGCGCACGTTTCCCTCTTAATCATGGCCTCACTTCAGAAAATCGATGAAATTTTTGGGAGAATTTGCAGATGATATACAAGTAAATATACAGCAAATACTGTTTGGTAACAATTTTTCGCCTAAAGTCGTTTTTATTTTCCTTTTTGTGTGTTTTACGGTCAGTCTGTAAAAATGGCGTACTACGGGCGAAAGATCGTTCCCAGCAGCGATGTTGGAGTCCAAGATGCATCCAGACATCCTCCCTATGCTGTCCCTGAACCATTTCTGTAGTGTTTCCATCTTTTTCTGCCCTTTTCCTATGGACCAGGCACCCTCCCCTCATCAGAGCAGGGGGTGCCTGGTGTAATGCTCGAGTCCTCCCATTGACTTCAATGGGGCTCGGATGCTCGGCCGAGCACTCGAGCCTCAGGGGGTGCTCGGTCAGAGCACCCGAACATCCGAGCATTGGGGTGCTCGCTCATCACTACCCCTGAGTCTTCCTCCTCACAGTCATTAGTAATATGATGATTACCCCTTCCTTCACTCCTAACACTAACAAACTCCTGGACCTTCTTAGTAGTAAAACTAGCACTGGTGGGACTGCTTGGGGATGGCAAGTGAGACTTAGGGTCCCTTGTTGTCACACTTGGCATCATCTTTTCCTCCCCCCCCCCAAGTATTACAAGACACACTGGAGGCAGGTTCACCACTGGTAGCAGCAGGTTCTGCACTGGAAGCAAGCACAGCACTGGTGGCAGCAGGGGCAGCACGTCTGAAAGCAGGCACAGTACTGGTGGCAGCAGGTTCAGCACTGGCAGCAGGCATAGCACTGGTTGCAGCAGGGGCAGCACATCTGACAGCAGACACAGTACTGGTGGCAGCAGGTTCAGCATTGATAGCAGGCACAGCAATGGTGGAAGCAGGTTCAGCACTGGCAGCAGGCACAGCACTGATGGCAGCAGGGGCAGCACGTCTCACAGCAGGCACAGCACTGATGGCAGCAGGGGCAGCAATGGTGGTAACAGTAGCAGGGGCAGCATATCTAACAGCCAGCACAGAACTACTGGCAGCAGGGGCACCACGTCTGGCAGCAGGAACAGGCAGCTGACTTGTCCTGCTCTCACTACTGCCCTTTTCTTCCTCCCTTGACATTAATTCTCCCAAGATCCATAGGGGTGACTTAGGAGGATTGGACGGCATTGGTTCTGTGGTGCTCACTTCCCCCTCCTCACTATGAGCCTCTCCTGTCTCAATTTTACAAAAAGATAACAGCAGAACAGCACAGCACTTCTACTTTGCTCTGTAGTTGCTTCTATTGTGAATCATTTCTGCTAATATGTCACGTTTTTATAGCAAATAGGCGAAAAACACGTAAATCGATGGCCAGAAACTTTCTGCCATTGAAAAAATGGTGAAGAATTTCATCCAATGGGCAAAAAATGCTAATATTTTAATCGTTGTTTTTAAAGTAGATTATCTTCGAAAATGCGGACAACAACTGGATTTTCTCAGATTTTATTGTGGGAACACAGCGAGACCTTTCGCCCACCCCTACTTGTAAGATACCTGAAAGAATCACAGACATGATTGGGATCAATAATTGCATATTGATTTAGGGAAAATATGACTAATGGGGATTTTTTTGGGGGGGGGGTTGGGGGAATAGAGGTGGATGCCCTCGCCGACTGTCTGGTGACTCTTGGCTGTTGTGGGGGTCACACTTGAGTGGTAGGTGGTTGCAGTTGACATCTCAGTTGAATGTTGTACTTGCACCATCTGCAGCCTCTGTAGGCAAGTTTGCTGTTGCATTTCTATAAGCATCTGGCCAAACAAGTCAATGAGTCCAGTCCCAGTATGGCATATTCTCTCCATGTTGTAATGACACTTCCTGGAGAGGTCTCTAGCCTCCCTAAGCAGCCTCCACTGGATGCTTATACAATCCTCATCCATCCTGATGGTTCTGGAAGCTGTAGCAGAGGATGTGGGCATAGAGGGTGCACTTGGAGGTGTTGAGGATGGGATGCCTCACCTCTTTGGTCTGGCTCTGTCTGTTGACTAGTGGTTTCCTCATGGTCTGTGTGTACCACTGATGCTGCAGCTGTTGGTGAGGGTAATGTAGAGCTAGGTGTGAGGGGGCCAGCATTTGATGCACATGAGGGTGATCATTGTGCCCCCACCACACCTATTATCTCATCACTTCTCAATGATCCTCATTCCCCTGGTTCACTTTGTGATGGTGGGGTGAATTCTGTCCACAGTTGAGGCCTCTGTGGCTGACCTGTGAGACCAAGATGGCCATAGTTGAGTGACATTGTTTCATGCTGTGGCTACTGGGATCTGTTCCCTTCCCACCTGGGTGCTAGCTGAAGGCTGATCTCCTGCTGCAGTTGCAATCAGCAGTGTGGCTGTGCTATTGTGTGGGGTCATATGCCCTATATTGTAGGGTGCTGACCATGCCTTGCATCCAGTGGGATCCAGGTGGTGGTGGGGACATCCAGTACTGGTCTTATGTAATTCTGCAGCATTCATTGTAGTGTTGTTGTGAGTGGCAGCCCATACTGTGATGGTGATGGTAGTGGTGGTGACATCCAGCTGGGGTCCTGTGCTGGCTCTTGAGGGGCTGTATCACTGGGGGTGACTGTTTGCTACTCCTCCAGCTAACTCTCCTCCTGCTGTGCTGCAGGCATGGATGCTGTGTGGGGAAATGTTATAGTGTGTTTAGTAACCTGAGCAATGACAAGAGGCATGCAAGATGATGTCAATGACATGTGTGCCCCTGAGTGACATAATGGTATACCATCCTGGCACTCATTGATTTAACAGCATAACAAGGACATGTACATTGATGGCAGTGGCCTACAGTGGTTGAGCTTTGGTTATCATATGTATCCTGAAGAGTGGGGTTAGCAAGGAGCTATACATACATTTTGGGTACACATTATGTGATATAGAAGACACATCTTTTTGATTCCAGGGCTAGTAACTGTGGCAACATATATATTGTGAGCACCATTCTCATTATCCCCAATCATGTATCATATGCTTATTCAGACATGTGGTTCCCTACTGGTATGATTTGGCAGTGTTTCTAACCCAAGTTTGAGTGTTTGTTCCAGCATGACATTTTGGATGTGTGATTGTTCTGGTTCTCCTGGTGTGTGAAACATATCACCTCCAGCTGCTTGTGTTGCTGTGTTCCACCGTGAATGTGTATTTGTGGAGTTGCTTTGTCTGTGTGCTGTACTGTCATTGTTTCAACTTGGTTGTTATGGTTGTGTCAACAGTGCAAATATATGTTTTCAGGCCCTGGGGTTATTTCTCCTATGTGTTGGACTTGCAAATGGATTGTGTTAGTTGAACTGTCGTGCGTACTGACCTGTGTAGAGATGTGCAACATGACCCTGGTGTAGTGTGTTTGGTTAGATCCCCCAAGAGCGTGTGAAAGAGACAAGGGTAATTAGCTGAGTACAAGGCTAAGTAGAATGTTGTATCAAAACAGCCACCTGGGACAATTAAAGCTATGAGTTTTTTTATCTTCAACTACACATGAATAGGTTATAACGGATGACCATGTTGAAGTCCTCTGCTGTGATTACTCCAGCTGGGGGAGGGTGTGTAAAAAGATTTCTTGGAGACATTTGTCACGGGGTGACTATGAAATTAACACACTGACAAGTACAGATGAACTTAATATAAAACTTTATTAAGTACAATAAAGACAGTTAGTAGTAGTAAAACAGGCTGGTGGCAACAAATGACAACAGTAGTAAGGTAATGACACAAAGTGGCAGTAAATGGTAACACATCTTCATGAGACCAGGGAGGAACAGTGTACTCACTTTCCTCACCCTTCACCAGGCAGGTGAGCAGTAATGGAATGGCCCTTGGACTACACAGCTATATGCAAGGATAGTGCGGGTACACCGCATACACGAAATTAATGGCACACCTTCACAAGACCAGGCAGGAACAGTGGACTCACTTTCCTCACCCTCCACCAGGCAGGTGAACCATAACGGAATGGCCCTTGGACTTACATGGTAGATGTGAGGGCAGTGCAGAGCACTCCCACACACACAGTCGACAAGAAATGAAAAGAGCGCACCAATACCCAGACAGGATATACAATAGGCTGGTAGCCAAAACTGGGGCGCGATAAGGCAGCACGCAAAACCGGGACGGCCACGGGAGGTCAAACACACAGTATGACTGACAAGCGCCGCTAACGGAAGCGAGCGCAGAGCAGAAGGCACAAGCAACACGGAAACCAAACCGAGGCACGGAATGGTAACGGAGCACAACAATGGAGAGAGTAACCCAAGAGGCAGCCAATGGTCAGAACCAGATCGGGTAGTCAGACGTCGCCAGTGGTCGTAGCCAGAGTGGGTAGTCAGACGTAGCCAGGGGTCAGAGCCGGAACGGGATAGTCAGCCGTAGCCAGGAGTCGGAACCAGAACGGGTAGTCAGACGTAGCCAGGAGTCAGAACCAGAACGGGTAGTCAGACATAGCCAGGTAATGCACAGGAACGGTAATGGACCAATGCAGCAATAAGCTCAGGTATACCACGAAAGGGCAAAGGTAATGACACAGGTTGAGGTTTAAAAACCCTGACAGGTGGGTGGAGCAATGACCTCACCAACAAGTAGATCTATAAGAATAGCGACTCAGCAAGAGCGACAGTCAGGAAGTAAATAATGTCACATATTGGCAATACTGCGAGAGGCAATCACTGGGCACCGTGATAACATTTGGATCATAGACACTCAGACACTCGCCAAGGTCACAGGGAGGGAGTTCAGGACACTATGAATTATGAGAAATCTGCCATCCGAATTAGAGATTTGAGTCCTAAAGTGAAATGAGACCGAGAGTTGAAAGAAGATCCTGACCCTTTAGTCTTCATAAGAGAGGTGGCCAGACAGAAAGTGGCCACATAGAAATCAGGATAATGGTGAGAGAAGTAATAGGGAAAAGACTAATGGGAAAAGTGCATTTCTTGGAGAAACACAATGGAGGCCTTATGCTTTGCATGAGAGGAAAATGCCATATTGTGTTTGACAGTGGAGTTGAGGCCATTACAGATATGGGAAAGACAAGGTTCTGGCTAAAGATGACACAGCTCCCATGGAGTCCAGCATTGCACTGCAATGAAAAGCCAATCACTGTCCGCCTACCACCAGGAAAGGGAGAACCAAGCACAATATCACCACTAATCTCTAGTAAGAACTTCTCACTCAACAGGCTGCGTGTTACGGTTTCTACGACACTCAGACTAAGGTTAAAAATAAAACACAGTTTTATTGAGGTAAAAATAAGGAACAGTGGCCCTGGAGGCCAAAATAGGTAATCACAGGTATAGACAAGTATAGGATGTAGTACAGGCCCAATATAGTAAGAGCAAATAGCACTCAACAGAATCAATGAAGGTAAAAGGGTTAATGCCCAATACAAATAATCAGTGTCTGTTGTGGTGATTAGCCAACGCCCGGTGAATATAAACAATCCCATTAGTAGTGCAATAGGCACCGCTAGCAGTGCGACTGAACTGGATCTCTACCAGATAGCTGTATTGTAATATGCCCAATAGTATAGCAAGGACTGACTGGAGCTTGAGCCATACCACCACTTGGGTGCAATAACGGAGGAGAGACACTGCAAGAGCCAATGGAACCAGAGCAAGAAGCACCCCTTAGGTGCTGTAATGGAGGAGACACTGCATATGCAAACGGGACCAGAGCCAAGAGCACCCCTTAGGTGCAGTAACGGAGGAGACACTGCACAAACAAATGTAACGTGAGCCAAACGCACTTCCTGGTGCGGTATGATGGTACAACACTGTGAGCAATAGGAGACCACAGCCAAGACACCCTTCAGGTGCTGAAACGGAGCAACTGTTACGGTTTTCTGACACTCAGACCAGGTTGTACAGTAAAAACACAGTTTATTGAAACAGAATGATAAACAGTGCCCCTAGGGGCCAGTATAGGTAAGAACAATACTGACAAATACAGACAAAGTATGGGTAATATAAACAGAGGAATAAATACAGCTTAAGGCTGTAGCAACCCCAAAGGGTTAACAGGAGCAATTGGTGAGGCTCAGGCTAGATTGGCCAACGCCCAGGATAGATATCAGTCTCTGGAGAACAGTCTAGATGTAGAGCAAGGAACACAGGATCAGCACTGTATCACTCTCTAAGCAGAAGCGGGATGCGCCCCTGTTGCTCTGAGCTGAGCCAGTATGCTACTGCCAAACCTGAAGTAACCAGAATAGGAATCGCCCAGAATGAGTAGTGAGTAACCCTGTGTGTGCCAAGAGGATAGTGTTACAAGCCCTTGGGATGCCACAATAGATGATAGTTGCCAAAGCTACGAAGAGCCGATGCACAGAGCAGTGCAAATGGAACTGTACACTTTGAGAGAATGAGAGACGGGCCCGGGACACCCTTCGGGTGTCGCACAGAATCCTATAGCAAGAGCGAACAGACTACCGGCGCCAACCGGCGTGATCACGGTGCACCCCGAACACCGGACAAGCGGAGCTCTGCAAGGACTGGTATAGCGTCAAAAAGAGACTCAAAGTGTAACGGCTCAGAGAACCAACAGAGGCTTGGCAAGCTAAACAAGTGGCACGTAACCGGAGACTACAGGCACTGCAAGGGTTAATCTGGTACATTCAAAAGAGCAATGCTCAGCGAGTACAAGGCAGGCAACTTCGGTTACAGCTGAATGAGCGAGAGAGGAACAGAGAAACAGTTCAGAATGTCGCCAGCGCAACCAGAGGACACTGGAGCAGCCACCGGACAGGAGCGATAACCGGAACCGGATGACACAGCCGTAGGAACACCACCGTAGAGCGGATCAATCACGGAGCAGGATCAGAAGCCAGAACCGGGTCGCATCACGGAGCAGGGTCGTCAGCCAGAGCCGGGTCAGATCACGGAGCAGGGTCTTCAGCCAGAGCTGGGTCAGATCACAGTGCAGGGTCGTCAGCCAGAACCGGGTCAAATCACGGAGCAGGGTTGTCAGCCAGAACCGGGTCAAATCACGGAGCAGGAACAGGAGAAGAGTCAGACTAGCCGGGTCGGTAAACAGGAGACACTGGAAATCAGCAACAAGGTGCAGCAACAGGAACACCACGAAAGGGCAACTGAAAAGTGCCCAAACCCCAGCATATAAAGGCACATCCTATGCGGGCCAATCAGACTCCTCCAATGCAAAGGTACACAGTCAGAAATTGACAGGGGATCACGGGGGCCGTGATAGCAACACACTGCAAGAGCTAACAGTATGCCCAATAGCACCACGCGGTGCAACAACTGCAAGGAAACGAGCACCGTAGTAGGAGATACTGCTCTGCTAGTGTAAACGGATAGGCTCGGTGATGGAGGCAACAAGCTCATCAAGTGTTAAACGGCTCAGATTCAAAGGCAGCAAGCTTGGCAAGTGTACACAGACAGGCTCGGTAACGGAGGCAACAAGCACAGCAAGTGTTATCTTACAGGCTCGGTAACGGAGGCAACAGCTCAGCAAGTATTCTCTGTCAGGCTCGGTAACGGAGGCAACAAGCACAGCAAGTGTACAGACAGGCTCAATAACGGAGGCCACAGCTCAGCAGAGGAAGCGTGATCAGTCAGTGCAACACTACAAGCACAGTTCAGAATGTCACCAGGCAAGCGATCGAAGTCTCGCAGGAACACTGGAAGCAGTCTCAGAGCAGGAACGTCAGCCAGAGCCGGGTCAATCACGGAGCAGGAACATCAGCCAGAACCGGGTCAATCATGGAGCAGGAACGTCAGCCAGAACCGGGTCAATCACGGAGCAGGAACAGCAGAGTAGTCAGACGGGCCAAGTCGGTACACGGGAATGCAGGAACACAGCAACAATGGTGCAGGAACAGGAACACCACGAAAGGGTACCTGACAGGTGCCATAGGCTCAGTATATAAAGGGACACCCTGGGCGGGCCAATCCAGCTCCGCCAATGGAAGAGCGCCACAACAGAGAGTGACAAGGAGTCACGGGAACCGTGATACTCCGGCCCCAGAAACCATCCAGGAGAGGCGTTGAAAGGAATATGGAAAGAAGTGAGAGGGCAGGGAGAAAGGAAAACCACTCAGGGGAGGGGGGAGAAACAGAGGATGGACCTCCCACTGAGGGGGCAGTCATCAAAGTAACTGACCCTAAAAATATGTTTTCTGCATAGAAAAGATGCAGGAATAAAGTATAGCAAATAATAATCTCTAAGGAGTATCTGAAAACCCCCTAGGGGAACATAAGGATAAGGGTGCCTGGGTCCTGCAATGAAAACTAGGATTCCCCCTAAGGTGTGACAACGGATAACCCAAAGTGTCAATGAACATGGGGGAAATGCTACCTACAAAGGAGCTATAGCTCTGGGATGCAGGCCTAACCACAGGAACAATAAAGAATACCGCACATAATTTAACATTTTGGCTATTAAAGAGAGTAGGAACATAGTAACCACTAGAAATTAACCAATAGCTAGAAGCAAAGCAACAAGTTTTCTATTGACAAGGCAAGTCCTTTCATCCCAGCGGGCATCTGTCATCACCAGGCAGGTCACCTGCAACTTTGCCCATAAGCCGATAATTGATAGGTGTTTGTAGCAGCTCTGGGCATGGGATTTGGAGCTGATGAAGTAGATCACTGCCAACCTGAGGATCCTTGATGGAAAAGAGTATTATTATTGGTGAAAGTCAGGCAGAATGGGAAGCCCTACTTGCAACGAACTCCATGCCTGTGCAGAGCCTCCGTAACATGCTTCATCTCCCTCGTCATTTGGACAGAGTGCTAGGAGTCAGATTTGAGTAGAATTCGGGGCTCAGCTCACACCTTGGCAAGTAATCAAGGACTCCTTTGTCTTGAAGTATTGCATTTCCAATAACACATCTCTTGGCCATTCAGTGGGAGGTGGTTTCAGGTGCAGTGTTCTGTGTATGCGCTCAAGACGAAAGTCCAAAGTAGCGTAGACTGAAACAGACCTAGAGCTAAATTATTTAGGTCAGTAACAAACTCGGGAATGCCTTGTAGCTGAATATTATTGCTCCTTGATCTGTTATCCAAATCTAGATATTCTGCAAGAACAAAGTACTCAGCTCTGTGGTCTTGTGTTTCAAGATGTAAGGTTTTATGAACCGATTCTCTCACTCACATCTGATGGAAATTGGTTTGGAGACTGCGGACTATTGGCGCGATGCAAGAAACGCACGTATGCGTAAAACGTCTTTAAATGATTTTATTTTGCATAAAATGATTTTGCGAAAGTCCAAATCCAGGAATATGATTTCCAGAAGAGTTTTGAATTGCACTTGAAATTACAGCATTTGCAACCCCGACACAGAGACGTATAAAAACAGTCACAAATACACTTCCTGCATTAAACGCATTCTCTACTTCACTCAGATAGATTCGCTAATCGTAACCACGCCCACATGACCACACCCACAAACACAAAATGTGCGCACAGATTCTTTAATCAAGAATTTTCATGCGCAATTCAGTAAAACCATGAGTAAATACATTCGCTATAGATTTCCACTCAAAACATTAAGCATACGTGCGTTTCTTGCATCACATCATATATCTCTAACTGAGAGGAAGAGGGGGTTTGAGCTCCCAAGGGCCTTACCTCTGCCCTGGAGAAGAAATCATCTAAGTCCCTAGATGTTTTCCGATGAGATTTTTGTGTCTGCTTGTGATTACTCAGACAAGGCAGCAATTAGTGTAAGAAAATAGAAGAGCTTGAGTACAGGCAGGACATTTAGGATGGCACCCTCTCAGCCCTCCATTAGTATGGCAAGCTAAACACTGAGAATGGAGGGATATGAGTGAAAGTGTGAATGACACTGAAAACAACAAAAAGCGTAGGAGAAAGGAGATAAATGACTAAAAATAACGCTTGCAGGGGGGTTATATACAATGATACAGTGGAGATCACTACCCTGTCCCCAGCAACAGCAGGCAGAGTCACCATAGGGATCAATCCCATCAGGGTAGAAGCAGAGTCCTACCTTTTCCAGGTCAGTATGTATAATCAGCACACCAAGGATATTTGGCAGTGGAGGAGGCTCAATGCCTACACTGAGTTATGAGACTGTAGGATGGTTCGTCCAATAAGACGTGTTATCCAGTGAGGTGGGCAAAGGTGGCAAGCCCCAGTGAGTGTGAAGATATGCTGCATGTCTCATGGAGCCCCCAGCCAGTGTGGGATGATGTGGGCCCAGGGTTATCCATCAACTACTCAGTGAGCACCTTCTTGACCTTGATCTGCCCTGATTCCCCTGAGGCCCCTGAATATGTGGAACACCAATCCAAACCCAGTTGGGTAGCAGCTGCATGTATGCCGAGCCTCAAGAAGAACAACCTCCACATCTCTGTAGCTCTGTGGGCCTCGACCCCCCCAACTCCCAGTTGAGAGCAAATATATCTATGGGGCTTGCCCAAGTGAACCTGTGTACCGGGAAAGCTTTGCTGGATTTAAACAGGGAGTTGAGCAGAGCGAAACCACCGTTTCAGCGGAAGACCCTAAGACCCTGAGGCTAGAGGAGAATGTGTGGCAGCAAGGAGACACAAATTAAATGTTAAGGTAAAAATTAAACAGGGAGAAAGGCAATACTAATAATGTATTAGGAGGGGTATTTACAAGGTACAGACATGCCTAACAGTGCCCGAAAGGAGCCTAAGTGAAGTTGGACACTTGGTAGCAGAGGGAGGCAGAGAGTCTCCTAGTTTTTGGATGGGAGCCACCAGGGGCTGCAGTGATTAGTGGTAGATTGCTGGCTTATAGAGGCAGTGCCCGCTTACCTCCACGGTGACACCCACAAGTCTAATGTAGGGCTAACACCGCCAGGTCCAGTCCCAGTGGAGGTACTGCAAGCTCACCCACCTCTGCAGTAAAATCTGGGTCACTGTAAAAACAGTGGGATCTCTGAGTGCAGAGGCCTCTCTGTCCAGGCAGAACACGGGAGGGCTCAGCCATTGTCTGGCAGGCCTCACACCATGTGTCTTGTGGTAGGCCTCATGTTCCAGGTCTCAGAATTGGTGCATCTCGACCGGGAATCCCGAAACAATGCTGCCGTTGTATGAGTGCTCATGATGCCTGTCTTGTGCTTAACGCAAGAGTCTACCCACAGAAAGGCAGGGAAAGGTAGTTTAGGAGCAGGAGCTTCATGGAGACACGTGCGTTCATCTTAGCTGCCAGGCCACATCCCCTGAATTGTAGGTTTTTAAGCAAAAATAACTGAAATGGTTGTTTGACTGTAAACAGCAACAACTGAATGAAAAGATATGCAACACACCAGGTCAATATAATAATGTATAATTTAATGCTTATATATATCAACTTTAACACACCCTTAAGCATGCATTCCTGGTTGTGCCACAACAAGAGATGTTCATCAGTTTTCTTCCTGCTGCTGTGTGGGAAGCAAAGGAGCTTTACAATTGTTATGATTTTTTTAAACGACGCATTAGGAATGTAGTTTGCTGTATTTACTCTACATGAAGAAGGGGCCTTTGGTTATCAAAATGTTGTTATGGTATTATTGTGACTAAAAACAGAGAACCACTTTTGTATTTTCAATATGGGAATTTACCTGTCTAGCCAGGGGCTGGTATAGTATCAGAGACTAAAGTGAATGGCAGGGAATCTAGCTACAGAAACCAAATGACCAGCAGCTACAAAATACTGGGGAATGGAGCAAGAGAGAGGACACAACCACAGACGCACCCTTTCTGCATCAACAGTCCACAAATGTAAAGTCAGCCACAAGGCCAGATATTTGGACCCAGGTGAGTAGGAGACTGGATAAGGATAGGTACACCTGTGGATCGATAGATACAACCACAGATGCACCCTTGCTGTGGCACCAGTCTGGAATTGTAAAGTCAGCCACAAGGACAGATATTTGGGTCTATGTGAGTAGGAGACTGGATCAGGATAGGTAGGGTTGCCAAGGGAGAAAAACCCATCAGGGTGTAGTACCAAATTATCAGGAAAAGGCATGGTCAGGAGCAAGCAAATGGTTAGGGCAGGCAGCAATGGATAAAAGTCAGGGATAGGTGAGAAGGCCAGAGCTCTGGGATCAAGATCCTCCACCGGAAAACAAACCAGGGTCAGGGCAGGCAGCAAGCACAATAATGTAAAGTAGCAAGATAAGGTCAAATGCAGGAGAGGCCAGGATAAGTACAGGAACAAGATGAGGTCAAAACACTGGTAAAGGAACAGAATTGAGCAAGTCGCACAACCGAGCACCGAGTACAGGAATTAGTTACAAGAATCTCCTGGCAAAGACAGCCTGCATGACAATCTGTGTTACTATCATTAGGATAGGAGATTCTCAAACTAGGAGAACCCTGAGATCAGCTAGGATTTCTCACATAAAGTTACCTGGCGATGTCATAGGATTTAAGGGTATCCTATATTTTATACTGAATAGAGAGTTTTGTTAATTTGTTCAATAAATGTTCCATTTTGTTCAAGTAAATCCCTGACACCAAGTAAATATTTCTGCTACTGCACACTATACCTCCAGTGGGATCCACACTTCAATTAAAGCCCTGGAGTAGCAGGCCAGAGGAAAATACTCACCCAAGTTGAAATAGGCTATGGCAACCAAAGGATTGGTTTTCAGATGATAAACCCAGCTCCTCTTGAAGAATTCCAAATTATCTGAGTTTATTATCTATAGAGAGATTATGTACTACCTTACCAAAGCCTATGTCTAAAGGGAGCCACATTTAGCTCTGGTGCATTACATACCAAGGGACTCAGTAAAGAGGCGTAACCTGAAAGAAAGGAGTTTCCAATTTTTTAACCCAGATCGTCAGCATATGCTGAAGAAGTAGGTACCTGTCTAATCCACCCTATCTACTACTCGGAGATAGCCACGGTAGCCCTGCGAAGGGAGAAAGAGACGCCAAATCATTTTGCAACAAAACCCCGTTCTTAGAGTGCCATCATTTTAGCCAATGACATAAAATTGACAACTGTGTAGCTTGAAAATATATACATAACAATGGTTGCCTAATCCTCCCCTCTTCCTACCCCTAGCCACTAGGTCCATTCTAAGGCTAGAAGGCTGATAGTGCCAGATGAAAAGCTTTAGGGCATATTGCAACTTTTTAAGAAAGGAATTTAGATGTCTAATAAGCACAGTCTGCTTCTTTGTAATAACTTAGTAAGTGTGGGATGGCAGTACATATTAGAAGAACTGGGTAACTTTATTGCATTAACACCATCACATTGTTACAGCTTACCTTGACTTCAGGCATGAGGCTTCTAGCATGCTGCAGGCCTCTGTTTTATCTGTTTGCTTACTGTAGTCTCCTCCTACCAACTTCCTACTTCCTCCCTCTGAGCTGCTCATCCTACTTCCTGTGGAGGGGTTTAAAGGGCAGACTGAGGCCTGACTCAGATGCCCTTACGTTGTTGTTCAAAGCAGATCTGTTGCATTGGGCTCCGTGTATGACCTGGCTAGTCTTCCATCCATTCTGGTGCTGACCTGTGGCTTTGTCTGACTATTCTTTTGCCTAACCCTTAATAGTGGACATCCAATCTGGGGCAGACTTATGACTCTGGATGACTACCTGATCTGTGTATGACCCAGCTTGTCTGACTACCCCCTCTGGTGCTGACTGGTGGCTCTGTCTGACTATTCTTTCGTCTTTTCCCTTGGTGATCAGACACCCAATATAGTGCGGGCCTGGGGCTCTGGTAGACTCGCATATCTGACTGTAGGCTATGTCAGACCCTATTCCTCTTCGGATCAAGATCCTGGGTTCCTGTTCCAGTTCATGTTCCTGTTCCTGGTTCCAGCCGAGACTTCTAGTGGCTAAGGCCTAGTCTCCAGCACAGTGGTTTAGCTTTGCAACCTATTATTTCTGATAGCAGGCTTGCTGGCTATTACCCTGTGCTTATTCTTATTGTATATATTGTATATACCTGCTGTATATCATTTGTTAATAAACTGCATTAACTAAACCGTACTGACTCCTGAATTTCTCTGGGTAACCGTGACACACTTGTAGAGGTGGTGGTGGAGGTGTGTGTAGGCACTCTATGACTCTTGTTGTCTCCTACAGCAAACCCAGAGTCATCATACTCCTCTGCAGAAGGAGCCATAGGTATTATTTGGAATGAACTAACTGTTGGCAATGGCACACTCTCTGACACATCAATAACATCAGTAATTCTCTTATCTGCCCCAGAGCACTGGGAACTTTCTGGAGTGCTTCTATTGCTGTTAGTTTTGGCACCTGTGATATGTTCATGGTGTGTCTCCCAGTCAGACTTGTGGTTGTGCTTCAGGTGGGATCTCATTGATGAAGGTCCCTGAGTGTGAGCCTGCTTTCCCCTTTCTCACATGCTTTATGCACAGACAACAGATAGCAATACATTCAGCTTTTGGATCCTGAGTGATACTGTGGACTCCATGGACTGCAGAGTTCCTGAGGTGCTGCTACTACTACTACTGTGGCTAGATGTTGATGCAGTTCTGCTGCTACTACTAGGTGTCAAACGTGCAGCACTTCCAGACACTCATCATAGCTAAGGTCATGGATGTTAATAACCAGCATTGTTGTTGCTGTTGCTGGATACTCAACACAAGTGTGTGTAGCTGAGTGAGGCTTGAATGTGGAAGGGGTGACAGTGCTGATGATGACTAACAGGATGACTGTGTATCTGTAGGTGTCTTTGCTTGTACAGGTCAGAGTTTACAATGGTTTTCTCAAACAGTTTATAGACAGACACAGTGCTCTTTATCAGTGCTGGAAGATTGAGCCTTTGCCTTTTAGCTAACTTTCTGGCCATGTGTTCATCTCTCTCACTCTCAACTTCATCTGTATCTGAAGAAGAATAGGATGCTGGAGGGATTTATTCTAGAGCTACATCACCAGTCATCATTAGGTCATCCTCAGCATTGCCCACCACTTCATGTCCATTACCCTTATATTCTTCTAGCTCTTAATGGTCTCAAACAATGTATTTTTACTTTTACTGAAATTAAACCTAGGGATAAGAAAGAGAAAATTCGCTAAGGCAAGAACCCACTAATGAGGCACTCAACTCAGTATTAGCAAAGACAGAAAAAATATATTTATTTATTGATTTACAATTCAGAGTAACAATTAGGTTTAAAACATAACTAAAAACAAATTAGAGGGGGACACATATCAAATACACAAATATCAGAATCACACAAACAAGTGACAAAAACAATCATGAAACAATACCATACTATATATATATATATATATATATATATATATATATATATATATATATATATATATATATATATAGTATCATGATTATTTTTGTCACTTGTTTGTGTGATAATTCTGACATTTGATTAAGTTTAGTGTCCGTATCTGTTTTCCCAGAGAGCAGCAGGCCATATTGCCCATATGTTTCCAGTTTCTTATTTGGAGCTAGTGCTGGCCAGTCTGTATTTGTAATTCATTTTTACTTTTACTTTCACTAAGGTCATTACTACTTTGAAAACAAGTGTTTTGGTGCTTGCTTGTCTCACTGTCTGCAGCAGTTGGTTCAGCTGATACGCCTTCCTCCCTTATGCCATCATCAACACAAAAATGTAACTCATTGTCTTCTTCAGTGTTCTTCTTATATTTTTTTTTATAGTACTGGCGCTGGTGGTGGTGGTGGGACTTTTGGTGGGACCTGACAAACTGCATCTTCTCCAGGAGGTGAGATATCATCATCATTTATTGCACACACTGCAGTTATCTATCAAGTCTGCCTCAGTCACACAGCTCATATCAGGGTCCCAATCAGCTGTCTGTCATCTCATTGTTATTTATTTATTTATTTTTGCAGTTGCCCACTCTATCTCATTACTGTCCCCAAAAAAATTATAACTAAAAAAAAAAAATTGACAGCTTCTTTCCCCAGACCTCCACAGTACAGAGATAATAACAGGAAGATCAGCAGGGAAATTATACCACAGCTGCCTATGTGTTTCAAATCAAGTCAGTCAGACAGAATGTTGGGATATGTGGGGTCAAAGTTCTTTAATCCCTTCTCGCACCCCCAGACACATCCAATACAGAGATAATAACAGCAAGATCAGCAAGGAAATTGCCTGGACCGCAGCTGCCTATGTCTTTCAAATCAAATCAGTCAGGTAATAATGTTGGGGTATTTGGTGTCAACCTCCTTTGCTCCCTTCTCATACCCCACCCTGACTTCCCCAGCACAGAGATAATAAGAGCCAAATCAGGAAGAAGCTTGTATCATGGCAGCTTGTCTTGCCAGTCAATCACCCCTCATTTTGGGTTACTTGGGGTCAACCTCCTTCAAGGGCTCGATATTATTAACCGTGCCAAAATCAGCGTTACATTAAAAACAAGCAAAGTGTATTTTGCAAACGTGATTTTCCGGTATTCTATTGCAGAACCATGATAAACCAAAATCAGCATTGATAGCACATTTTGACATACTGACAAAAATGGCGCTGTCTGCTTCTATTCAACTACTGTCTAAAAAAACACAATAAATGTCAAAGTCCAAGGAAATAGGTATACGTTTGATGACAGAAAAATCAAGTTTAGCAATAGATGTGTTCCCCACATTATCGAAATCCAATATAGAGTGCCTCCCTTTGACATATTAACCCCCTTTGAAATTTGACTTATAGTGCTCCCATGACTTTCTTTCTCCATTTTAATTCGACATTGTTTCTTCTCCAATTTTTTTCTACATGCCCTGTTGTATATTTATTGCATGATTAACCAGAGAGCTATCAATGTGTTTGCTACCCCTCTGGTACTCGAAGGGTTAATAGGCAAGGTATGCGGCTGCATACCTTGCCTATATATGTGTAATAAATGTTAACTTGTGTTGCATTTTATATTGTATTTAAAAAAAAAAAGTTCAGACCTTAAGGGGATCATCAGGACCCCTCCTGACACCCCCCTAGCATGGATCATCTATCCAGAAGGATAGATGATCCATGGGGACGACAGTTGTTGGCTTTTTTAATAAAGTGCATATAACCTATGTCAAACGTAGCAATTTAGGACACCAGAGCATCAGGTGATAAGAAGATAAGTTATCAGCATCTGTGGGCAATAGAGTACTGAGGTGTTAGACAGGCATGTATCAGCAATAATGAGCAAAATAGCATTGGGTTGTCAGGTAGGTAAGTGTCATCAATGTGGACAACAGAGCAGTGGGGTATTAGACAGGTTGGCAGGATCAATGGAATCACATCAGTGGAAAAAACAGTTGAAGGACTCAGCACTATGAAGTTAAATAGACCACAACAGAGGAGAAAAAAAGAACATAGGGAAGCAAGCATCATGGGAGATCATAAATCTGCCACTGAGAAATGAAAAGCCACTCCAGAACAATTCAGATATTTCTCTCCTAAATGCTTAATAAGGACCAGAGATGTGCGCAAAGAATTGAGAACCAATGTGTTGTACATACCTCTGGTCTTTAACCCTGTGAATGACAAAGGAGTATGGAACGCATTGCAAAGAAATGTGTTCTGTACCCCTCTGGCACTCTAAGGGTTAAGAGGTTAAATAGTCTCTTAATGTTTTGTACCATGAGTTCTTGATATCATATGGACATAAATGATAGGTTACTAAACAAATAATAAGCCACAGTTTAACTGAAAACAGATTTAGCGCTATAAACCATGCAATCATTGCTTCAAAAATATTTAAAATATTATGTACAGGGTGCATGGTATATTGATAGACTGTGATTTTTGCAATAGATGTCAAAGTTAAAGCCATGTAAGTAATATGCTCCTATTATAGACCTGACAATAGATGTTACTTTCTTTAGTCCGCAGGCATAGTTTGTATGACCTCCAATGATGTAAAATGTCACCTGCATTACTGGCATTGTCTACAGTGGATAGAGTGTATGTTACTTCCGCCAGTATATATGAAGCTGTCATATAATAATGTTGAAACAAAATCAGGCTTTTTATAAATAGTTTAGCAAGATATAAAATAACTGCAAACTTGATATATCTATTACAGTATAAATATTTTATTACAATATTTCCAGTAAGTAGCATTTTTAAACATATACCATATTCTGCACTGTAAAAATCACAACTGGAATTTCATATTTAAACACTTTGCTGCTAAGCCATTTCTCATCCCCTTTGTTAAGCTGTATTTTAGTTTATGTTTGCAGTCAAATTACTGTTTCTGGTATTTTTCTGTGAACAATCCATACATGTGACATATGTTTTGTTTTTCCAGTTTTTGTTTTCTGGTGTTTTTTCCAGCTGACCCTTTACTCTCAAACGATACAATTGTTTAGTAGATCCCCTAACATGACAGTGAAATGTATGCAGAATGCAATCTTTTATTGAAAATGCAATTAAGTGACAAACAACTTTTTAGTAGTATATTCTTTCTACTCTCTGCTAGCAAATGCATATGGTTCTAAGTTTCGAAAAAACTAAATTCATGTAGTTATGCAAAGGCCTTCCCATAAGAATTTTCAATTAAAAACAACAAAATCAAATGAATTTGAATATTAATTGGCACTGTTGCTTCTGTCTATCACACATCTACTGGCCATCAAGACCCACACATACACTCACACTCAGTCTTAAAGGGATAGTAATGTTTCATAATAAAAGCAGCTCTAATTAATCATCATAGTATTTGGACTTTGGAGAGTGTTATTTCAATTCTGTCAGAGTTGTAGTTCCAGAGTAATTCAATGACAAAGTGTCCCCCTCCCGCCCCTTTTACTGATGTCACACTGTTCAGCCACAGTAGAAGGGAGGTGCCCAGGTAGACTGCAGAGAGGGACATTCTTCAATTAAGATAAGGAAAAAAACTGAAAAGCTTGTCAAAGGGGGCAGAGCTTTCATTGTTCTCACAGGAAGAATATTGTCCCCTGCTGTTATCTGTCTGGTCTATGGACTGCATTCCACATCTGAGAAGAGATGGCTTACACTAGGTAAAAGGGGTGGGAGGGGAAACTTTGCTTGTGAATATCTCTAAAACCATAAAGGTTTGAGAGATAAGACTTATATCAGTCTTCATGTTTTTTTAATGCCTACAAAATAAAATAAAGATAAAACAAAGTATTACTATCCCTTTAACCAGTCCTGTCAAATCTAGTACTGTTTAAGGGACCCTGGGGTTCCATAGAACCCAGAAGGCAAACTACCAATTAAAGGTACATGTATTCCTCCTAATAATAAGTCCCACATCCAATAATCCTGGCAGGAAATCCTAATAGCTACTATAAAATATTCTGCATGATTGTTTCTCCAAAGTTAATCTTTAATTAGTACTGGATGAAAGGCAAGCATGATTTTTTTGCTCAGTAGGACTCCTAAACCCCAAACACCTCTCACTCACCTTCTCAGTAAAACTTCATTGGAAGAAGTGTGAACCCCCAGAAATCTATTCATGATATCCAGTGCTAAATTATTTTTAATTTGGGGAACTGGTTCACACAGAAATCATTCGTAGTGGTCATTAGGATTTTATACCCAGAATAAGAGGAGATGTTCATGTTATTTTAAGGAAGCATTTTAACCACAAGAGGTCATGGTTTTATAAAATTCTCAAATAAAAAAGAAACATATGGTCTTTACTTCAAAGAACAAAACATGTAATGAATGACAAAATGTTGGCGCCAGATAAAAAAAATGCCACACATGTTTAAAATAATTTATGAACTGATGCAACTTTGAGGTAATGTAGAATATCTTAGTATGACATCAATATGTAGACGGTAACATGGAATAAATCTAAGATTCAAATTCCTACTTAGCTAGTGTAATAGATAATTTTCAATATTATCTTAAGATAAATACAAATCCTAATGGATGTGCATTGATGATTAAGGCCTCACTTTTAATACTCTTTGAGGCTAATATACTAGAAGACCTCATGATTATGCATTAAGGGGAAATAAAGGTGAGATAAGCTCTCGAATGAGAGCAACTCTCCTATTGCTATATCATATTATATCATCAATAATAAAGAAAGCACTCACAGGTCTTCTTGAAGGTGAAACAAATGTGCTGGTTTATTCCATCGATGTGAGTGCACAGATCTTTGGAATTTATATATATATATATATATATATATATATATATATATATATATATATATATATATACTACAGAGACAATCAGCACTCTCAGGATACTTTTACTTAGTGCAAATGCAGTTTATTCAAAGATCTCTGAGAGTGCTGATTTCCTCTTTAGTACTCATTAATATATACGGCACCCAGGTATCCATCTAATTGTTGTGAGTGCATCATTTAACATATATATATATATATATATATATATATATATATCAGGGCTCAAAATTCCACTCGCCACTAGCCAATGGCGAGTGAAAATTTAGCCCTGGCAAGTAGAAATTCAGCCCTGGTGGGTATGTTATGGCTCTCAGTGGCGAGTAACTTTTCAGGTCTGGCTAGTAGCAAAGGACTTAAAATTATAAGCCCTGTATATATATATATATATATATATATATATATATATATATATATATTTATTTTTTATATATATATAGATATAGCTCATTACTTCTCTGCTAATGTCACCACATTGGCAGGAACACTCATCAAATGTCGGAGATGTGCAAAAGATAAAAAACCTGGTTTAATACTTTGAGCGAGTGGAATAACCTGTTACCTGTTACTTTGAAAATCACTTGCATCATTTTCTGAGCTGTTTATTGCTTTCTACTATATAAAATGTAATACATTTAGGCGTAAGTCTTTCGTGGAAAAGCAAAGTGTCCATCTTTTGCCTAACTAACTGTAATATGGGTGTTTGACTCAAATGGCCGTGAGCACAAGGTAAAGAGGAAGAACTGTGGAGTAAACCAACTGCATCATAGAGAAGCTGTCACTGATTTGGATGGGCTTTGAACCCTTGAATGCTAGTAGGGTCACCAATGCATTGTGTCCCTACACTGGAGGAGTCTAGCATTCAATGGAGTCAAAGTACCATGGAAGTTGGTGGGACTTTGTGGAAATTTTATTTGTCCTCTATGGAACGGGTGATTTGTTCAAGACTTGTTCTTCTTTTTGCTTTGTGCATATCATCCCAAGTTCACTGCACAGGACTGACACAACTTTTGGTCCGTTAAGGACAAGTGATTGTCCTGGGATGTTATGACATTAAAGATTACAGCTTCTCTCAGCGAGTTGGTACATGTGATTACTCGCATATGCCGGCTCTGCAAATAAAATGGCCCTGGTCCTCCAGTACTCAAAACCCCTGGTACTTAAGGGGTTAATCCACAGAGTGCTAAACAATTTGTGTGGCGTGCCCTAGACTGTCTTCAATCTTTATACATATTCCCACGCATTTCTAGTATCTCCTTCCTCCAAACAGCAGTGTGGTGATGTATATAGCAGAGATTTCCATATGTAAATAACTAGTAAACACAGTTTCATTTTAACAGCCGTATAGCAGACGCAGGCATTCTCATGTTTGCGGCAATAAAATAACATTTGGTACGTACAGAGAGATTCAGATTTCAGATTCAGATTTCAGAGTGTGAGAAACAAGACTAACAAATAAAACAGATCAAACAAGAACACAACTGTAAAAAGGGGGTTGTTACCAGCAAACGTGCACTGATATGGAAAACAAAACTATGTTTCAACCTGAAAAGGACTAATAAAAATGTATGATACCTTTACGGATAGCAGTTGAACTGGATACTGCCATGAAGTGACAAAACAAAAGAACAAGAAAATAATAAAACATGTCTAGTCTAGAATGATCTTGAGCCCGGCCTGTTAAACAACAACCTTTATTTAAAAAAACAAGTTTGAATTTTTATAATACCAAAGGGGATCAGCTTTTTAAAGTAAAATGTGCGTGACTAATCTATGTTGTGTTTCGTTTTTATTTTATTTCCTACTACCCTTTACAATCTTTTGATCAGATTCTTTTTTCCTCATTCTTTAAGATTCTAATGGCTATATTCATCAAGATAAAGAGATGCATTTCCAAAGCAAATCAGCTGCACCAAAGGAAGGAAATAAAATGCTATAATATAATGGAAAAATAGCATTCTAGACTTCAATTAAAAAAAAGACAAATTAAGGCATACCACATTCCAAAATGTGAATCTTTGAACCATACATTCTTTTTGCATTGAAGTATGAATATTTTTTCTATTGCATATCCCAGGGAGCAAATGTGTGGTGGCCACTCCCATTAGGCACAGTAGGCAACTGCCTAGAGTTCCACCTCAGTTGTGCTGGCCACATGCACATTCTGAATGGTTGATGTGGCCTACGCAATCTCATTATCCCTTTATATACCATTTTAATAGCTCTTTTTAACACCCTAGATGCTGGAGACATCCCCAGTGCTTTGAGAAGCAATGCATTGGACATCTTTATAGCAACTAAAGAGTTAAACCTTTTTTGTGCTTGTATGTTATAAGCTAAGGGTATTTCCTGTGCCAAGCAACAGCAGATGGAACTGTGGGTGGGGTCATGTGAGGAGTTGGGGTGTAGTCATAGGCAGAACTAAGGAAGCCAAGGGTGCCTTGCCTAGGGGAACCTGGGAGGTAAATCTGGCTCTGGACACTTTCAGAGAGTACCCAGAAATAACCTTATCCAGAAGTGCACCCACTTGACCCATAATGAAATACAATTCTGCAAATTCCCATGGATTTAATTCAGTGGTTTTCAGTTTTTTCTTTGCTCAAGAGACCCGTAACATGTATCTTGAATCGTGAGGGAAATCCTAGAGTCCTTTATGTCATTAGTGAAGGATGTAATGAAGAACAGGAATAAATATTAAATTAGTTATTCTTATGCCTCACATTCAGAATAAAATAAACATTTTTTGCATAACAATGTCCATAAATATACATTTGAAATGCAATATTTACCTTTTCTTTTTTTGTCCAGGGCACCTTAAGTGGATATCCATGGCACACAAAAATGCCACGGTACTCTTTTAACCCCTTAAGTGCCAGAGGGGTACACAACGCATTGCAAAGCAATGCGTTGCATACCCCTCTGGCACTAAAGGGGTTAAGACCTTGAAAATCTAGGGAGATTTCCAGTGCGTTACTTTGCAATGCTTTGGACACCTATCTAGCACCCAAGGGGTTAAAACCCCTGTTTAAACTATTGTGAATTTACATTTGTCTCCTATGGTGCAGTTGGTGTCAGTGGAGGGCTGGCCCAGGGGGCAGGGGGGCAAATGTTCAGTAATCTGACCCAGCTGGCTGCTAGTACTGGACAAGGCAATGAAGGCTCAAGTCAAATGTGTGTCTCACACAGTGCCAAGCTAGACAGGACCTACCACTGCCATCACATCCCCCTTAGCTGCCCAAATTAGTGGTGCCAGTGCTACATGCAGAAATAGGACTGGTCTCATAATCAACTCAGCACAAGTAGGGTGAGGTGAGAGTGAATAATGGAAGGTCAAAGGGAGGTCAGGAGAAATATACATGCTTCTCCTTACTGATGTTTACCATGTGGTGCTCTACAGAGTAGGAGCGAATAAGAATAGTAAAGAGGCGTACATTTTCCATAGGGCCAGCATTCTGTAGCCTCGGAGACTAAGTGTGACAGGCAGCTGAGTCTCACCCTGTTCACATGACCCTACTAGGTATTTAACCTACAACAGTTTAGTTGAACTAGCTGCTTATCCCTTCCCTCAGCCTCTACTTTGCATTACCTAAGAGAAGAAGTGCATGGCATAATGACATCTGGCACCTCTCTGGAAATCTTAGGGTTAATCATGCGACATACATATGACATCTATTACATTACTAACTCTCGACCTGCTAGACAGGTGAAAAAATCATGCTCTGGTTTTCAGTGCATTTCAAACCACCAGGAAGTTGGCACCTAAAAGGTCTTCTGGTTATGTGGCATCGCTTATGTAGCCCCATTTCAACTTTTAGCTGTACATCACTAGTAGTGTTGAGCGAGCATGCTCGGCCGATGCTCGGATCGGCTCGAGCATCGCTCTGCTCGGCACATGGCGGTACTCGTACGAGTACCGCATGTGCTCGCCCGCCATGTTCGGGTCTCCTCCCCGCACGTTTTGCGGCTGCTGCGCAGCCAATAAACGTGCAGGGAGGCTCTGACATCGGTGTAATGCCAGCAGCCATGTTGGCTGCTGGCATTACACTGATTGGCTGGCCAGAACCCGTGGTCAGGTGCTGTATAGCACCTGACCATCGAGTTCGGCTCAGTCTGAGCCAGGGAGAGCTGAGGATAGGAAGGGAAAGGCAGTGTAGGGAGGAAAAAAACAAAAATTGTGAAAAAAAAAGAACCAAAAGTCCTTTTTAGGACTACTGTGTGTGGGGGCAGCAGGTTATTTGGTGTGGGGGGAAAAAAACAAAAAAAAAAAAAAATATATATATTCTGTTTAGTGTGCAAAGTTGCAGATTAGAGCACATTCTGTTTAGTGTGCACAGTTGCAGATTAGAGCACATTCTGTTTAGTGTGCAAAGTTGCAGATTAGAGCACATTCTGTTTAGTGTGCAAAGTTGCAGATTAGAGCACATTCTGTTTAGTGTGCAAAGTTGCAGATTAGAGCACATTCTGTTAAGTCTTCAAACTAAAATATCAAAGTCACGTATTCCATTCAGTGTGCGTCGCCGCAGTTTAGCAGCACATTCTGAGTACTGTGCAGAGTTGCAGAATAGGAAGAAATACTGTTAAGTCTTCAAACTAAAATATCAAAGTCACATATTCCATTCAGTGTGCTTCGCCGCAGTTTAGCAGCACATTCTGTGTACTGTGCAGAGTTGCAGAATAGGAAGAAATACTGTTAAGTCTTCAAACTCAAATATCAAAGTCACATATTCCATTCAGTGTGCTTCGCCGCAGTTTAGCAGCACATTCTGTGTACTGTGCAGAGTTGCAGAATAGGAAGAAATACTGTTAAGTCTTCAAACTAAAATATCAAAGTCACATATTCCATTCAGTGTGCTTCGCCGCAGTGTAGCAGCACATTCTGTGTACTGTGCAGAGTTGCAGAATAGGAAGAAATACTGTTAAGTCTTCAAACTAAAATATCAAAGTCACATATTCCATTCAGTGTGCTTCGCCGCAGTTTAGCAGCACATTCTGTGTACTGTGCAGAGTTGCAGAATAGGAAGAAATACTGTTAAGTCTTCAAACTAAAATATCAAAGTCACATATTCCATTCAGTGTGCTTCGCCGCAGTGTAGCAGCACATTCTGTGTACTGTGCAGAGTTGCAGAATAGGAAGAAATACTGTTAAGTCTTCAAACTAAAATATCAAAGTCACATATTCCATTCAGTGTGCTTCGCCGCAGTTTAGCAGCACATTCTGTGTACTGTGCAGAGTTGCAGAATAGGAAGAAATACTGTTAAGTCTTCAAACTAAAATATCAAAGTCACATATTCCATTCAGTGTGCTTCGCCGCAGTGTAGCAGCACATTCTGTGTACTGTGCAGAGTTGCAGAATAGGAAGAAATACTGTTAAGTCTTCAAACTAAAATATCAAAGTCACATATTCCATTCAGTGTCTTTCACCGCCGTTTAACAGCCTATTCTGTGTACTCTGCAGAGTTGCAGAATTATAAGAAATACTGTTAAGTTTTCAAACTCAAATATTAAAGTCACATATTCCATTCAGTGTCTTTCACCGCCGTTTAACAGCCTATTCTGTGTACTCTGTACAGTTGCAGAATTATAAGAAATACTGTTAAGTTTTCAAACTCAAATATTAAAGTCACATATTCCATTCAGTGTCTTTCACCGCCGTTTAACAGCCTATTCTGTGTACTCTGTACAGTTCCAGAATTATAAGAAATACTGTTAAGTTTTCAAACTCAAATATTAAAGTCACATATTCCATTCAGTGTCTTTCACCGCCGTTTAACAGCCTATTCTGTGTACTCTGTACAGTTCCAGAATTATAAGAAATACTGTTAATTTTTCAAACTCAAATATTAAAGTCACATATTCCATTCAGTGTCTTTCACCGCCGTTTAACAGCCTATTCTGTGTACTCTGTACAGTTCCAGAATTATAAGAAATACTGTTAAGTTTTCAAACTCAAATATTAAAGTCACATATTCCATTCAGTGTGTTTCAACGCCGTTTAACAGCCTATTCTGTGTACTCTGCAGAGTTGCAGAATTATAAGAAATACTGTTAAGTTTTCAAACTCAAATATTAAAGTCACATATTCCATTCAGTGTCTTTCACCGCCGTTTAACAGCCTATTCTGTGTACTCTGTACAGTTCCAGAATTATAAGAAATACTGTTAAGTTTTCAAACTCAAATATTAAAGTCACATATTCCATTCAGTGTGTTTCAACGCCGTTTAACAGCCTATTCTGTGTACTCTGCAGAGTTGCAGAATAGTAAGAAATACTGTTAAGTTTTCAAACTCAAATATTAAAGTCACATATTCCATTCAGTGTCTTTCACCGCCGTTTAACAGCCTATTCTGTGTACTCTGTACAGTTGCAGAATTATAAGAAATACTGTTAAGTTTTCAAACTCAAATATTAAAGTCACATATTCCATTCAGTGTCTTTCACCGCCGTTTAACAGCCTATTCTGTGTACTCTGTACAGTTCCAGAATTATAAGAAATACTGTTAAGTTTTCAAACTCAAATATTAAAGTCACATATTCCATTCAGTGTGTTTCAACGCCGTTTAACAGCCTATTCTGTGTACTCTGCAGAGTTGCAGAATAGTAAGAAATACTGTTAAGTTTTCAAACTCAAATATTAAAGTCACATATTCCATTCAGTGTGTGTCACCGCAGTTTAGCAGCCTATTCTGTGTACTCTGCAGAGTTGCAGAATAGTAAGAAATACTGTTAATTTTTCAAACTCAAATATTAAAGTCACTTATTCCATTCAGTGTGTGTCACCGCAGTTTAGCAGCCTATTCTGTGTACTCTGCAGAGTTGCAGAATAGTAAGAAATACTGTTAAGTTTTCAAACTCATATATATTAAAGTCATATATATCGTGTAAGATGAAGAAGGCGGGTAAAAAGGGACGGGGAAGTGGACGTGATCCTGAAAGTTCAGGGCGCGGGTCAGGACGCGGAGAAACTGTGCCTGGTGCCAGAGCACAAGAAAGAAAGACATCCACCATACCTAGCTTCATGTCTGATTTCACAGGGCGTCGCAGGACATCACTCTCGAGGTCCGACCAGTGCGAACAGGTGGTCGGTTGGATGACAGCTGATACTGCTTCCAGTCGGTTAAGCACCACCCTGTCTTCCACCAAGTCCACTCTCAGTAGCCAAGAGTCTGGTCAACATAATCCTCACTCTGATCATCCTTCCTCCCACCATACACGGTCTGGTCAAAGAAGTGATCCCACACTGGGATATAGTGATGAGCTCGTCTCATCACCAATCCTTCATTTGACCCTCTCTCCAAGCACGCTTGCAGAGGAACATGACATCTTGTGCCCTGATTCACAACCTCTAGAGGCTACCCAATCACAAGAAGATGACAGATGTGAACGGCATTTAAGGTCAAAGGAAGTAGTGGATGATGATGATGATGATGATGAGACACAGTTGCCATTAAATCAACCACTATTTCCGTCTCAAGACCTTGTTGAGGAGAATGTTATACAGTTGTCAATGACTGAGTATGTGGTGGGATCAAGACTTGAGGAGGATGATCAGAGTGAGGAAGTGGAGGAGGACTTGGTGGACGATGAGGTGACTGACCCCACCTGGGAAGGTGTAGAGCCGAGCGATGACAGCAGTCCTGAGGGTGAGCCATCTGCAGCACCGCAACAGGCTGGAAGAGGCAGTGGTGTGGCTACAGAAAGAAGGCGGACCGCACCAAACCGGCCCGCAAATGTTCCACGGAGCACCCCCTTGCGTAAATCTACCTTGCCAAGGGGTAGGTGTTCCGCGGTATGGCGTTTTTTTAAGGAAAGTGCGGACGACAAAAGAATTGTAGTTTGCAACCTGTGCCACACCAGAATGAGCCGAGGCATGAACACTAGAAACCTCACCACCACCAGCATGATCCGACACATGGCATCCAAGCACCGTAGTAAGTGGGAGGAACGCCTGGATCGCCCATCTGTGTCTGCAGGCCACACCACTGCCTCCTCTTCCCCTGTTTTCGGTGCCGGCCAATCGCCTGTCGAAGGCGCAGGCCCGCATACCTCCCGCCCTGCACCTGTACCATCTGAAGCACCATCAGCGACCACATCCACTTCCCTGTCCCAGCACAGCGTCCAAATGTCGTTACCCCAGGCATTTGAGCGCAAGAGAAAGTACCCAGCCACCCACCCACAGGCCATAGCACTAACCTCACACCTTTCAAAATTACTGGCCATCGAAATGCTGCCATTTAGGCTTGTGGACACTGAGTCCTTCCGCAGCCTGATGGCAGCAGCTGTCCCTCGGTACGCGGTCCCCAGCCGCCACTACTTTTCCCGGTGTGCCATCCCCGCATTACACCACCATGTGTCCCGTAACATCACCCGTGCCCTGACCAACGCAGTTACTGGGAAGGTCCACTTAACGACTGACACATGGACAAGTGCTTGTGGCCAGGGACGCTACATTTCCCTGACGGCACACTGGGTGAATGTCGTGGAGGCTGGGAGCGACTCGGACCCTGGGATGGCACGGGTGCTACCCACGCCGAGGATTGCGGGCCCTACCTCCATCAGGGTTTCCACCAGCACCTACGTTATTGGCTCCTCCTCCTCCGTTTCCACCTCCGAATTCTCTACACACACCGCCACTCCCCCATCAGCCAGTAGCTGGAAGCAGTGTAGCACTGCAGTGGGGAAGCGTCAACAGGCCGTGCTGAAGCTGATCTGCCTTGGGGACAAACAGCACACGGCCTCAGAGCTGTTGCAGGGGATTAGTCACCAGACCGAGCAGTGGCTCTCGCCACTCAACCTGCAACCAGGCATGGTTGTGTGTGATAATGGGCGTAACTTGGTGGCGGCTTTGGAGCTCGGCAAGCTCACACACGTACCATGCCTAGCGCATGTATTTAATTTAGTGGTGCAGCGATTTCTAAAAACCTACCCCAATGTGCATGATCTCTTGACCAAGGTGCGCCGCGTGTGTGCACATTTCCGTAAGTCATCTACAGCTTCGGCCGGCCTGTTGAAGCTGCAGCAGCGCTTACAATTGCCAGCTCACCGGCTGCTGTGTGACGTGAGCACGCGCTGGAACTCCACCTTCCACATGTTGGCCCGGCTTTGTGAGCAGCAGAGGGCAGTAGTGGAGTACCAGCTGTTACACGGTCGTCGCCTCTCCGTTCAACTTCCTGTAATCAGAAGTGAGGAGTGGGAATGGATGTCAGACCTCTGCGAGGTTTTACGCAATTTTGAGGAATCGACACAGATGGTGAGCGGCGATAACGCTATTATCAGTGTAACCATCCCACTTCTGTGTCTACTGAAACGCTCGCTGCTCACAATTAAAACCGACGCTTTGCATGTGGAAGAGGTGGAAATGGGGGAGGAAGAGCTTACACAAGGTGATAGCCAGAGCACCCTCACTTCGTCTTCTCAGCGACAATTGGAGGAGGCGGAGGAGGAGGAGGAGGAGGAGGAGGAGGAGGAAGACACGGTTGCCTCCGCTACAGAGGGTAGCCATGGAACTTTAGTTCCATCTCTTCAGCGTGGGTGGGCAGAAGAGGAGGAAGAGGATGAGGATATTGAGAGTCAGCCTCCTGGTGAGGACAGCGAAATCTTGACTGTTGGTACTCTGGCACACATGGCTGACTTTATGTTAGGCTGCCTTTCCCGTGACCCACGCGTTGTACGCATTTTAGACAACACGGATTACTGGGTGTTCACCCTTCTGGACCCCCGCTACAAAGAGAATTTCTCATCTCTCATTCCTCCGGTGGAGAGGACAAGCAAAATGGTGCAATACCAGAAGGTTCTTGTTGAAAAATTGCTCCAAAATTTTCCATCTGACAACGCTGGCGGCAGAGTACGTGCTACCTTGGCCAACCGAGAAGGGGAGAAAAGGGGAGCACACAGCAGTTCCGACAAAGGCAGGGCAACACTCTCCAAGGCGTGGGACACCTTCATGACACCCCGCCAGCACCCTCACCCTGATGCGCAGCCTAGTGTCACAAGGAGGGAAAAGTTTTGGAAGATGGTGAAGGAGTACGTAGCAGACCGTGTCAGCGTCCTCAATGATCCCTCTGTGCCTTACAACTACTGGGTGTCCAAGCTGGACACGTGGTATGAACTGGCACTCTACGCCTTGGAGGTGCTGGCCTGCCCTGCCGCCAGCGTTCTGTCTGAGCGGGTATTTAGTGCTGCTGGTGGCATCATAACAGATAAGCGTATCCGCCTTTCCACCGACAATGCTGATAGGTTGACACTTATAAAAATGAACAAGGCCTGGATTTCCCCTGACTTCTCCACTCCACTGGAGGAAAGCCCCGGGGGAACATAAACTCACTTTATATATGTTATTTACAATGATGGGAATACTCTGTATTCCCATTCACCCCTTCCACCCCAAAAACGGGTATATGGTTGACTCTTAATGTTCTCATCCTCCTCCTCCTCTTCCATATGCCCTGGGATATAATTTTTATTTAGGGCCAGCTCACCAGCGTGCCCTGGGATATAATTTTTATATAGGGCCAGCTCACCAGCGGGCCCTGTGATATAATTTTTATATAGGGCCAGCTCACCAGCGGGCCCTGTTTGCCAATTTTTATATAGGTCAGCTCACCAGCGGGCCTTCTCATATAATGTTTTATTGGGTCAGCTCTCTAGCGGGCCCTCTCATATAATGTTTTATAGCGTCAGCTCACTAGCGGGCCTTCGCATATAATGTTTAGGATGGTCAGCTCTGCAGCAGACCCTCACCCATAATGTTTTAGATGGTCAGCTCAGCGCACGTTTCCCTCTTAATCATGGCCTCAGTTCTGAAAATCAAGGAAATTTTGGGGAGAATTTGCCTCTGCGCACGTTTCCCTCTTAATCATGGCCTCAGTTCTGAAAATCAAGGAAATTTTTGGGAGAATTTGCCTCTGCGCACGTTTCCCTCTTAATCATGGCCTCAGTTCTGAAAATCAAGGAAATTTTTGGGATAATTTGCCTCTGCGCACGTTTCCCTCTTAATCATGGCCTCAGTTCTGAAAATCAAGGAAATTTTTGGGAGAATTTGCCTCTGCGCACGTTTCCCTCTTAATCATGGCCTCAGTTCTGAAAATCAAGGAAATTTTTGGGAGAATTTGCCTCTGCGCACGTTTCCCTCTTAATCATGGCCTCACTTCAGAAAATCGATGAAATTTTTGGGAGAATTTGCAGATGATATACAAGTAAATATACAGCAAATACTGTTTGGTAACAATTTTTCGCCTAAAGTCGTTTTTATTTTCCTTTTTGTGTGTTTTACGGTCAGTCTGTAAAAATGGCGTACTACGGGCGAAAGATCGTTCCCAGCAGCGATGTTGGAGTCCAAGGTGCATCCAGACATCCTCCCTATGCTGTCCCTGAACCATTTCTGTAGTGTTTCCATCTTTTTCTGCCCTTTTCCTATGGACCAGGCACCCTCCCCTCATCAGAGCAGGGGGTGCCTGGTGTAATGCTCGAGTCCTCCCATTGACTTCAATGGGGCTCGGGTGCTCGGCCGAGCACTCGAGCCTCAGGGGGTGCTCGGTCAGAGCACCCGAACATCCGAGCATTGGGGTGCTCGCTCATCACTAATCACTAGTTTATCCCTATTTCAACTGCAAGCTCTGTGGCATCATTAACCTAGCTCCATTTCAATTGTAAGCTCTGTGGCATCACTAATATAGCTCCAGTTCAGTTGTACGTTTTGAGGCATCCCAAGTTTTGCTCAATTTTAGTTGTAAACTCTCTGACATGTATTTAAATTGTAAGCTCTGTGGTAACACTAGTGTAACTGTATTTCAACTGTAGCACCGTAGAATCACTAGTGCAGCTCTGTTTCAGATGTAAACTCTAAGTTGTCATTAGTACAGCTCCATTTCAATTGTAAGCTCTGTTGTATCACTAATTTTGTAGCTCCATTTTGGCTGTAAGCTCTATGGAGGTATCTCAAAACTAAATAAAATAATAAAAAGGTAGAATATTAAAAACTAGTTGAACAGCCCGTTACACGGGCCACAGTGCCTCTGGCAGCCGGTTGCGGGGCAGTCACACACAGTGGAGACTGCCCGCACCTCGGCTGATACAGACCTGTACGCTCCTTCGGAGCGCCCAGCTCTGTATCAGCCGCAGCGCGGGCAGTCTCTACTGTGCATAACTGCCGCACGTGCAGCAGTGTCTACTGCGCATGTCGGGCGTTACACACAACTTGGCGAATTATTATATAGGATAGTTGAAAGTTAATCGAGTTGCTTTATTACCACTCGAGTAGGTGCTGCATGAGAAGAAACTCACAGTAAGGCAACACTACTCAAAATGCACATCTGTTTAAATGATGTTAAACAGCAGTAAATTAATGACTGATCCTTGCCTTACTTCACAACATTAATTATAAAATTAACAAAAGGAGGTGGGCTGAGATGGTGGACTGGACTGACAGTAGAAATGGGCAACTTGATTGTTCTAGCACCCCCAGGTCAAAAGCCGCCAGCCGCTTTCCAGTACAGTGAAAAATGTAGTGTCAAGGAGCCTCTTGAACTTGTTTGCGTGCCTTCTCTCTATAGAAGTATGGCCCCGTATTAAATAAGCTAAACTGAAACAAATCAACTGTATCATAGGAGAAAAATAACATTTTGTTGATTCCATTGATGTAGCTGGGGCCTTTACCTCCTTGTATGCTCTCTACCATTAAAGGGTTAAACACCATATTTAAATCATAGTGAATTTTCATTTATCTCCTATGGTGAAGTTAGTTTGCTCCATCCCTCTTTAGCTTGACACATAAGGCTCTAATTTCTGAAGAATATCAAATAACTTTCTTTCCTAAATGGTGCATAGTGATAATGCATGGCTTTTAAAACATACTGAAGCATTTGAGAATCATGCGACTGTGATCTTTGCATTAAGAATATTTATTTTAAGTTTTATGCCCCATTAAGCAAATTCTTTTCACTCACCAAAGCTGAATTCATCAAGATGTATAAGGCTATAATTTTTTCTGATTCATTATTTACATTATGGCGCCAGATGATGGTTTTTAGACTATAAGCACATCAAAATGGGTCTGATAAAAACTACTGGTAAAAACGGTTCTTAAATGTTATTTAATTTAAAAGTAAAATTTGCATATGAGAATCTGAATAGAATAAATATTGTTTTGGTGAATTAAATGACAACATTCCTACACACTAAGGATATTAAAACACAAATCAAAAGAGTCTCTAAAGCATTGCCATGTTTTGCTTCAGGTTTTACATCAAGGCCCAGATAGTTCTGCACATTTTGGTTAACCCCTTAAGGACCACATGTTGTGCTATGACTGTCACGCAGTTTATACCCTTAAGGACTGGCGACGTCACATACTTTACCTTACAGCAAGGTCTAAAATTGACCACTGCAAGAATGGAGAGGTCTCTCTCGGACACTAATTAGGCACGCCGATACACACGACAGGTCACGTGTATAGGTACCTATCCCTGATGAAGTGTTCAGATATGAAATGCATAGGAGTATAGTTGGAGTCCCCTCTATATCATGTGGGCTTATATTATTTGGAACCTGTTCACATTTGCCATCTAAAGACAGGAGGTGTGTGTTACCCGATTTGTATTAATCACAGGTCAGCAGCTCTCTGCCAGCTGGAGGTGTCGGCAGTCAAGAAATCCAGACACACTCTGTCTTACTGAAGACGGGAGAGAATTAGAGGTGAACTCTATTGCGCATGACGGCTTCTGACAAACATCCTTAGCGAATTATAATATAGGATAATTGATTTTTTATTTGTGCTGATTTTCTGCATTTTTCTGCCTGTCTTATTGCATTGAAATCAAAGGTAAGAATGAATTTCCTCCCCTCATGACAAGTTTCTTTTCTTTTCCTGCATGGATAATATAAAAGGGGTTTCAGGTTCCTGAAGCATGTCATTCTGTGTTTGATAGACAAAATGAAAACAGCACAGGTTTAAAGTTTGTTACAATTGGCAAATAAAATTAAGTTGGTGTTTAGGGAGTCTTATGGGTGGAAAAAATTGTACTCTTTGTTAGGGTATTTGGGGAGTCAGGAGAAAGCTATTTACCCCAAAATCTTGTGTGACTGAGAAAAGACAGACAACTGTGACCCATGTTCCTTCCTGCTGGCCTTTCTCCATGTTAAGGCAGTCTGGGGGGGTGTAAAGAGAGAAAGGAGATTTATCCAAAATACTCCAAAATGTGTGTGACTGATAAGAGACAGGCAGTTTACAACCAAGTTCCTTCCTGATGCATGGTTGCTGCAGCATGTGCAGTAAATGATAATGATCCGCCTCCTAAGGAGTCTGTTTGTTAACGTTACATAAAATGTTTCACCACCACCAGCAATGTTAATAAACCATCCAAGAACCCTGAAGATGGCAATGAGTCACATTCTACTGTTGATTGTAAAGTGGGGCAAAAAAGTATTTAGTCAGCCACCAATTGTGCAAGTTCTCCCACTTAAAAAGATGAGAGAGGCCTGTAATTTTCATCATAAGTACACTTCAACTATGAGAGACAGAATGGGGGGAAAGAATACAGGAAATCACATTGTAGGATTTCTAATGAATTCATTGGTAAATTCCTCGGTAAAATAAGTATTTGGTCACCTACAAACATGCAAGATTTCTGGCTCTCAGACCTGTAACTTCTTCTTTAAGAGTCTCCTCTGTCCTCCACTCGTTACCTGTATTAATGGCACCTGTTTGAACTTGTTATCAGTATAAAAGATACCTGTCCATAACCTCAAACAGTCACACTCCAAACTCCACTATGGCCAAGACCAAAAGAGCTGTCGAAGGACACCAGAAACAAAATTGTAGACCTGCACCAGACTGGGAAGAATGAATCTGCAATAGGCAAGCAGCTTGGTGTGAAGAAATCAACTGAGGAACCAATTATTCGTAAATGGAAGACATACAAGACCACTAATAATCTCCCTCGATCTGGGTCTCCACGCAAGATCTCACCCTGTGGTGTCAAAATGATCACAAGAACGGTGAGCAAAGCTCCCAGAACCACACGGGGGGACCTAGTGAATAACCTGCAGAGAGCTGGGACCAAAGTAACAAAGGCTACCATCAGTAACACACTATGCCGCCAGGGACTCAAATCATGCAGTGCCAGACGTGTCCCCCTGCTTAAGCCAGTACATATCCGGGCCTGTGTGACGTTTGCTAGAGAGCATTTGGATGATCCAGAAGAGGATTGGGCGAATGTCATATGGTCAGATGAAACCAAAGTAGAACTTTTTGGTAAAAACTCAACTTGTCGTGTTTGGAAGAGAAAGAATGCTGAGTTGCATCCAAAGAACACCATACCTACGGTGAAGCATGGGGTGGAAACATCATGCTTTGGGGCTGTTTTTCTGCAAAGGGACCAGGACGACTGATCCGTGTAAAGGAAAGAATGAATGGGGCCATATATTGTGAGATTTTGAGTGAAAACCTACTTCCATCAGCAAGGGCATTGAAGATGAAACGTGGCTGGGTCTTTCAGCATGACAATGATCCCAAACACACTGCTCGGGCCATGAAGGAGTGGCTTCGTAAGAAGCATTTCAAGGTCCTGGAGTGGCCTAGCCAGTCTCCAGATCTCAACCCCATAGAAAACCTTTGGAGGGAGTTGAAAGTCTGTGTTGCCCAGCAACAGCCCCAAAACATCACTGCTCTAGAGGAGATCTGCATGGAGGAATGGTCCAAAATACCAGCAACAGTGTGTGAAAACCTTGTGAAGACTTACAGAAAACGTTTGACCTCTGTTATTGTCAACAAAGGGTATATAACAAAGTATTGATATGAACTTTTGTTATTGACCAAATACTTATTTTCCACCATAATTTGCAAATAAATTCTTTAAAAATCAGACAATGTGATTTTATAGATTTTTTTGTCTCATTCTGTCTCTCATAGTTGAAGTGTACCTATGATGAAAATTACAGGCCTCTCTCATCTTTTTAAGTGGGAGAACTTGCACAATTGGTGGCTGACTAAATACTTTTTTGCCCCACTGTATAATGGAGGACAGTGTAGCAGTTCAACCAAATTATGGGTCTGACAGTGAGACTAACAAGTCCACAAAGTATTAGCAAACATTCTGAAAATCCTTCTAAAGAGAAAAGTAAAAAGACATTATTTGAGATTTCAAATGCTTAGAGGAATATAAAATTAGTGGGAAGTAAAGTGGACAGTGCTAACAATGATGTAATAATTGATGATGATGATATTGAGCTAGAATACATTCCTCTAGAATTCTTCTTCTCTTCTTCAAATACAGATGAAGTTGAAAGTGACAGAGATGATGCCATGGCCAGAAGATTGCCTGAAAGGCAAAGACTCTTCTACCATGGAAAAGGAGCTCTGTGTACTCAAAGCCTTACAATAGTTATAAAAAACAATAGGACAGAGGTCCCTTCCCGAAGGACCTTACTGTCTAAATTGGTAATAGGAGACAGACAACAGGGTATGTGGGTGTCAAGTGCTGTGAGTTCAAGTGCTGAGCTTGACAAAAGAAGAAAAAAAAAGAGGTGCTCCTTTGTGCAATACTGCGAGTTTAAAATATAACCACCACATCTTCACCAATTGGACATGTACTCATGGTGGTAGATGCTGGAAATAACACAACTATGCAAACCAGCACCAATAGACTCTGGGTATAACCAGCTGCACCCCACCAGCTTCTTTTCATCTCCAATGGTCTGGCAGCTCTCCCACCAAACTCCACTCTCAGAGCCAGATATGGAAACAAAAACAAGCAAAGAGGGGGTGCCAGTAGTGCCATATCACACAAGAATGGGATAATGATGCAAAATCTAAATTATTCACATTATACAATGGCTCCTTTGTGCATATACTCATAGACAGCTAATATAACTAGCAGGCAATTTATAACATCCCTGCACGGTATTCACAGACTGTTGTTCTCACCACCACCACTATATCAGAATGAGGATTCTCAGTTCAGTTGCCCAAAGGCAATCCTTCATTCACAGTGCAGTGTGTAGCCAGATACTGGCTCCCATAAATTGACAAAAAGATCCCCTCCACACGATATAAAATAAGTCTATTTAAAAAACATGAATTTAAAAAAACCAGTATATACCCACAATGTCAAATGGGTACACAAAATGAGATTATTAATATTTATTTCCATCTTATACAAAAAAAAAAAAAATATTTTTTTTATATTTCAGTATCAGCATGGAAGAATGTTATTCAGTCATCTTGGTATATAAAACATCCATCCAATCTTCCAATGACTCAGAACTGAAAGAATTAACAGCACCATTCAGGACTGCACCATTTAATTACTCTTTTAACTCTTCCAGTGCTTGCTCTCTCACCAGTGCTTTACATTAGAACAGTGGTTCCCAACCCATGTCCTCAGGGCCCACTAACAGGCCAGGATTTAAAGATTTCCTTGCTAGAACACAGGAGAGTTAATTAGAGGCTGTGAGTTTGATTAACATGCATGTGATCCTCAAAAGGAAAGCCTAAAATCCTGGCCTGTTATTGGGCTGTGAGTTTGATTAACATGCATGTGATCCTCAAAAGGAAAGCCTAAAATCCTGGCCTGTTAGTGAGCCCTGAGGGCATGGGTTGGGAACCACTGCATTAGAGTAATGTTGTCTTCTTGTACAGTTACAGATTGGTTTTCCTGTGTCTCTTCCACACCTAAAGAAAACTGTTTATCCATATATATATCTATCTATTGTTTAGTCATTAACCCCTTAACAAGTGCGCAGAATCAGGGGGGAGTGCACTGTAGGACCAGCACACATTTTTATGGGGGAGCAGGCCGGGTGTTCACAGAGCACCATGTAGGTGCTCTGTGATGACAAAATTCCATGACCTTCCAGGGCTGTCACAGGTCCTTAAGGCACAGGCAGTCCTGGCATGTTCTCGGACATTAAGGGGTTAAAAATGTAACCCCTTTCTTTCAGCCATTTGCTTACACCATGTTCAGGTCTGGAAAGATCTGCCAGTCAGTGGGCAGGAATTCCTCCTCTTATCCAGTACAAAATAAAAGAAATTTAGAAAGAAGCAATTCTGCAGCAATCTGCCAACACCATACAACACATATAAAAATTCCCCAAATTCCTGTTACTTAAAATGGTGCTTTTAATTCCTTGATTGGTATCCAGGTCTCCATTATGTTGCTTCACAATGCACTGGGGAACTCTCCAGCATAATTAAGGGGCTATAAGTAGGGATGGGGTGAGAGCTTTCACCTTAACTCTGAAATAGGCAAAAACTGACACGTTCCCACCTAGCAGGAAATTTTACCCAAAAGTGTTGTTTTTCTGCTTTTTTCGTTTAGCTCATTGCATTGACATCAATTGGAAGACAAAATTTACACACAACACAAGGCACATTTTAATTTATTTCCCATAGGCATGGTATTAAAGGGGTCTGAGGGTTCCTGGTGTAGGCGGGCCATCTTAGAGAATTTGTCCATGATCATCAGGATAACCTAGAAGCCCATACAAGTCGGAAGATCTGCCATGAAATCGATGGACAAATGAGACCAAGGACGTTCCCCGTTAGCCATAGGTTGGAGGAGGCATACAGGCAAATGGCAAGGGAATTTATTTTGGGCACATGTAGTACATGCTGCCATGAAAGCAGAACAGTCCGATCGTATACTAGGCCTCCAGAACAATCTAGGGATGGACCAAATCAATTGGTCTCGCCTAACATGGCCAGCAGTCTTAGATGTATGATAAGTTGCCAGGAATTTGGTGCGCAATTGAGCAGGAACAAAACACCTCCCACAGTGCTTCTCCGCCGGAGCAGACGTTTGAGCGGCACGAATCTCCTCTCCCAGAGGAGGGGTGATACAAGTTTGTATCGTATCGAGTATCCTGTCCGCCTGAATGATAGGTGAGGGAGGAGGAGTCTCACATGGCCCATGGTATAAAGCCGGTGCATGTGTCACTCCCACTGACGTGATCCCGAAAATGTTGCAACAACTGGCACAAATGCGTCAAACCCTGCATCGCCTGGACGAAGGAACGCAGCCGCGCCACCCCGGGAGAGGACACAGCTGACCGCGAGAGGCACCAGATGCGGCTATCACGGTGCCCGTGATCCTTATCTGTCACTCTTGGTTGTGGGCGCTCCCATTGGCTGAGCTTGTTTGGCCCTCCCATTGAGGTCTTTTTATACCTGGCCTTTGGCACCTGTTAGGTGCCCTTTCGTGGTGTTCCTGAGCCAGTGTTGCTGTTGCTGTGTTCCAGTGTTCCTGCTTCCTGTGTACCAATTTGTCCTGTTTGACGACACTCCTTGTTTCCTGCTCCGTGATCTGACCCGGCCTGGCTGATGTTCCTGCTTGTGACCTGATCTGGCTTGTCTGAGAATCCTGCTCCGTGATCTGACCTGGCCTGGCTGACCTTCCTGCTTGTAACCTGATCTGGCTTGTCTGAGAATCCTGCTTCGTCATCTGACCCGGCCTGGCTGACTTCCTGCTCCGTGACCTGAACCGGCTCGCTGCTGACCCTGCCTCTGTTCCTGCCGCTGCTGCTTAGTGCCTAGGCGACATTCTGACTTCCGCTGTGCTTATGGCAGGGCTGATCGTGTCATAGCCTCCGTTAACACTTGCAGAGCCGTGCCTCTGTTCGCTGAGCCTCTGTTTACACTTGCAGAGCTGCTATCTCCATTCCCTGAGCCTCCGTTTACACTTGCAGAGCTGTGTCTCCATTCCCTGAGCCTCCGTTAACACTTGCAGAGCCGTCGTCTCCGTTCACTGAGCCTCCAGTAACACTTGCAGAGCTGCTGTCTCCATTCACTGAGCCTCCATTAACACTTGCAGAGCCGTTGCTCTGATCTTCCACTACACTTGCTGAGCCGGTTACCTTGCAGAGCCTTTGTATAAGGCGGTGGCTCATTCTGTCTATCTTGCAGTGTAGTCAGTCTCCGTTACCACGCCCGCGGGAGGCACTATTGGCTCTAGCTCTTGCAGGGTTTAGTCTCTGTTACAACGCCCGTGGGGGCTATTGGCTCAAGCTCTTGCAGTGATTAGTCTCTGTTGCTACGCCTGTGGGGGCTATTGGCTCTAGTAGCTTCGCTCTTGCAGTGATATTAGTCTCTGTTAAACACCCGGGGGGGCTATTGGCTCTAGCTCTTGCAGTGTAGTTTGTCTCCGTTGCTACGCCCGTGGGGGCTATTGGCTCTAGCTCTTGCAGTGTGGTTATCTCCGTTGCAATGCCCGTGGGGGCTTGTGGCTCTAGCTCATCTCTGCAGAGTATTTGGCCTCAGTTCCTGTTCTGCTTAAGCAGCAATCTCTGTTCAATAGACTGACGGTGTTGTTTCATCTAGCACCACTTGCTGCTCCATTGCCACCTTGGGCGTGTCAAACACCACAATAGAGACTGATTGATTTACATGTACTTTAAGCATTGAGTACCCTTATGTTTCTATGCCTGTCCTGTGACAGTATATGTATATTTATTGCATCTGTATACTGGGCCTGAGACGGCATCTGTAAGCCACTGTTCTTTCTATTATTCTGTATTGCCTTTAGAGGGCGGTCTTTCTTGTTTTATTAATAAAACTGTGTTTTATTCTAACCTGCTGGTCTGAGTGTCCTACAAAACCATTACAGTGGCCAGGCCGCAAGCAGAGAGAGATAGATGAGTAGAGATGAAGGAGCGTCAGTCCTGACCCCAGCCAGGCATCAGTAACCAGCAAAATGAAACCGGCCTAGAGGTACAGCAAGCTGTGACACAGAGCTTTCTTCAGTCCGAAAAGCAGGACCAAAACTGATAGACACCAAATGGGGTAATGAACGCCAAGTTTTCTTAAGCATCCTGGGTAAAGGGAATCTGCCGATAGCTGTGGCTAAGGCCCAGTGTGGCCAGGAAGTGGGATCCTGCCATCCTATCTAAGAAGCTATATACATAGGGCATAGGATACGCGTTTGAGACCGTGATGTAATTCAGCCTTCCATAATCGACACAAAACCGTGTTGTCCGATCCTTTTTAAACACTAACTAGACGGGGAATGCCCATGGACTATTGAAGGCTGGATGAAACCCAGAGCACATGTCAGAAACCTAGGCCTCTGTAACAGTTTTATGTACACTCAGAGACGGGAGGGTTGGTAAAAACATAGTTTTATTAAACCACACAGAATATAAATAACCCTTGCGGGTCCAGCATATAAATACAGTTATAATACTGACACAGGACAGGTTATAGTGATATCAATAACCCACACGGGTCCAATATATGTGAACAGAATACAATGCTGACACAGGTCAGGTTATAGTTCGTATGATTCAGTGAGACAACAGCAGAATGGTACTATTAGGCCAGGAATAGCTGATAGGCCCTAATAGCCGAAGGCCCACAGGACACTCTCTACTCAGAGAGTGACACAATAGCAACTGTAGCCACAAAGGAGCAAGCAAAGCCCTGGATACGTGACTGGCTACTGGAACAATCGAGGTAGACTGCAACCAGAGGTGCAGTGTAACGCCAAACCAAGACTGCAATAGACTGTGACCCAAGTGCAACAGCACCGCCCCGCAAGGGGTTAACGAACGCTCCACCTGAGGACAACTGCCAGATAGTATAGACAGACTGAGGCGCCCAAAAGTAACCCAACCTCAGATTGAAGGCAGTAAACAGGCCAAGCGTACCGTGGTGCAACCGGAAATATCTCCACACTGGAGTATGAGAAGACAAGGCACAATAGGGTGACCGGGTCACAGTATAAAACTGCCAGAGCAGTAACCGAGGCAACCAGAGGTCTGTCCAAGACAGAGACGGCACCGGAATACAGCCCAAAACTGGATCACCTGAAGGAGTGCGAACGGGCCCAGACACACAGAGCAGGAATGTCAGGCAATCCGGGTCGATACACAGAGCAGGAACTCAGCCAGGCCGGGTCGGTACACAGAGCAGGAACTCAGCCTAGCTGGGTCAGTACACAGAGCAGGAACGTCAGCAAATCTGGGTCGGTACACAAAGCAGGAACGTCAGCCAAGCTGGGTGTTACGGTTTTACTGACACTCAGACCAGGTTGTAACGTAAAACACAGTTTATTGAAGTAAAAAATGAACAACACTGCCCCTAGAGGCTAGTAACGGTAAGAACAGTCAATATGAACAGAGGATGGAGTAAACTACAAACAGTAGTGCATAGAGGGTTAAGTGGAGCAACTGGTAAGGCTCAGGCTAGATTGGCCAACGCCCAGGAGATATATAGCAGTCTATGGTAATAGTCCTTAAATGTAGATCAGGAACTCAGGAGAAGCGCTGTAACACTCTTGAAGCATAAGCAGGATGAGCCCCTGTTGCTCTAAGCTGAGCCCGTACCACCACAGTGGGCTTATGAGGATTGCACTGCCAATTTGATGTAACCAGAATAGAAATCGCCCTGAATGAGTATCGAGTAACCCTGCATCTGCCACGGAAATATGCCAGCCCTTGGGAGGCCACAGTAGAACGGAATTGCCCAAGCTATGAAGAGCCGATGCACAGAGTAGTGCAGTTGGGATAAAGCACTTTGAGCGAATGAGGTACTGCCCAGACACCCACACGGTGTCACCCAGAATCCTAGATGCAAGAGCGAATGTACTACCAGTGTCAACCAGCGTGATCACGATGCTCACAGGGCATCGAACAAGCGGAGCTCTGCAAGGACTGGTATAGCGTAAAGCGGAGGCTCAAAAGTGTAAAGGCTCAGAGAATCACCGGAGCTTGGCAATGTATCAAAATGTCACGTAATCGGAGACTACCGGCAGTGCAAGGGTTAATCTGGTACATTTGAAAAGAGCAATGCTCAACGAGAATAAGGCAGGCAACCTCGGCTACAGCGTAATGAGCGAGGAAATTGAGAACAGTCAGAATGTCGCCAGCGCGACCGGAGTACACAGGAGCAGCAACCGGACAGGAGCAGTAGCCGGAACCGGATGACTGAGTCACAGGAACACCACCGGAGAGTGGAACAATCACGGAGCAGGATCAGGAGCCAGAACTGGGTCGGATCACGGAGCAGAGTCGTCAGCCAGTGCCGGGTCGGATCACGATGCAGGGTCGTCAGCCAGAGCTGGGTCGGATCACGGTGCAGGGTCGTCAGCCAGAGACGGGTCAGATCACGGTGCAGCATCGTCAGCCAGAGCCGGGTCAGATCACGGTGCAGGGTCGTCAGCCAGAGCCGGGTCAGATCACGAAGCAGGAACAGAAGGAGAGTCAGACTAGCCGGGTCGGTACACAGGAGACACTGGAGATCAATAACTAGGCGCAGCAACACAACACCACGAAAGGGCAATTGACAAGTGCCCAAGCCTCAGCATATAAAGGCACATCCTGGGCGGGCCAATCAGACTCCTCCAATGCAAATGTATACATACAGAGATTGACAGGGAATCACGGGGACCGTGATAGTACCCCCCTCTCAAAGACCCCCTCCCCTGCCAGAGGGTCTAGGTTTAAGGGGATATTTAGAGTGAAAGTTGCGCATCAGTCGTGGAGCATGAAGATCCTTATGATCAACCCAAGACCGCTCCTCAGGCCCATAACCTTTCCAGTGGACCAAATATTGCAACTTGTCTCTAAATCTCCTGGAGTCAATTATGCTCTGAATTTCGTACTCCTCTTGGCCTTGTACATTCACCGGCCCAGGAACCACCGGAGTGGTAGTATAACGGTTGCACACCAAGGGCTTAAGAAGGGGCACATGAAACACATTATGAATACGCATAGCCCTGGGGAGCTCCAATGCGTATGCCACGGGGTTGACCTTGCGAATGATCTTAAAGGGCCCAATGAACCGGGGAGCCAGTTTGTTTGAAGGTACTTGCAGGTTAAGATTCCTAGAGGAGAGCCATACCCTGTCCCCAACCTGGTAGGAGGCCGCTGGTAGCCGTCTGCGATTAGCATGCCGCTGATGTCTCAGGAAGGACTGACTGAGGGACCGTTGTACCTGTGCCCAAGTGGAACGGAGCTGCTCCATGTGCTCATCCAGAGCTGGAATCTGTTGGGACTGAAATGAGTCTGGGAGTAGGCAGGGTTGGAACCCATAATTAACCCACAGTTCCTGGCGAACTCCGCCCATGGCAACAGGTCGGACCAGTTATCATGATGATCAGTCACGAAGCAGCGCAAATACTGCTCAAGTCCCTGATTGGCACGCTCAGCGGCCCCATTGGTCTGGGGATGGTAGGCAGATGAAAATGACAATTGAATGCCCATCTGGCCACAGAATGCCCTCCAGAATCTAGACACAAACTGGCTTCCCCGATCAGACACTATCACACTAGGAACCCCGCGCAAGCGGAATACCTCCCTGGCGAAAATTACTGCCAATTCCTGGGCCGATGGGAGACCAGAGAGGGGCACGAAATGAGCCATTTTGGAGAACCTATCTACCACCATCAGAATGAAAGTGTAGCCCTTAGACAAAGGCAGCTCTTCCAAGAAATCGATAGATATATGGGACCAGGGACGGTCGCCATTGGGTACTGGCTGGAGTAACCCCACGGGGAGATGTCTGGGAGTTTTAGCACGGGCACAGGTAGCACAGGCAGCGGTAAATGCGAAGCAATCTGCTCTCAGGGAGGGCCACCAGAATGTTCGTGCCAATGACCAAACCAACTGATCCCTGCCAATGTGCCCGGCCGCCTTAGATGAGTGATAGGTCTCGAGTAACTGGGTGCGAAATGGTTCGTCCACAAAACATCTGCCAACTGGGGTTTCAGGAGGTGCCCGTGCTTGTGAAGCCATGATTTGCTCCCCCAGTGGTGAAGTGATGTTGGTACGAATAGTGGCCAGGATCTTATCTGGCTGAATTATAGGCACTGGCGCTTCATCCCTCTCAATGTCTGTGCAGAATTGTCTGGAAAGCGCATCTGCTCTAATATTTTTGGACCCCGGCAAGTAGGAGACTATGAAATTAAATCTTGACAAGAAGAGAGCCCAACGAGCCTGGCGAGAAGACAGCCTTTTCGCCTCAGACAAGTAAATTAGATTTTTATGGTCAGTGAGAATTAAGACAGGGGTCCTAGTGCCTTCCAGGAGATGTCGCCATTCTTTCAAAGCCAAGATGATAGCCAACAATTCCCTATCACCAATTTCATAATGGCTTTGGGCACTAGACAGTTTTTTGGAAAAAAATCCGTATGGTCTCAGGTTACCTCCCTCCCTGGGTCGTTGGGAGAGAACTGCCCCTACCCCAACCTCGGAGGCATCAACTTCCAGGGTAAAAGGCAGAGTAGGATTAGGATGGCACAGAATAGGGGCAGATGCGAATGCCTGCTTGAGAGTAACGAAGGCCTGTTCAGCTGCCTCAGACCATTGAGAGGGATTTGCGCCATTATGCGTTAAGTCAGAGAGAGGTTTAGTAATCGTAGAAAAGTTCTGAATGAATTTTCTGTAATAGTTGGCAAAGCCCAGGAATCTTTGAATAGCTTTTAACCCCTTGGGTCGTGGCCATTTAAGGACTGCAGCCAACTTCTCTTGGTCCATAGCTATGCCATCTTTAGAAATCACGCAACCCTCAAAGGGTACTTGAGAACAGTGAAATTCACATTTTTCGAGTTTACAGAACAATTTGTTCTTGCGTAAACGAAGCAATACCTCTGAAACATCCTGTATATGCTGGGTTAAATTAGCTGAGTGGATCAAAATATCGTCCAGATATACCACTACACAGGACTGTAACATATCGCGGAAGATGTCGTTGATGAACTCTTGGAATACGGCAGGTGCATTACATAATCCGAATGGCATGACTAGGTATTCGTAGTGCCCTGACCTTGTATTGAAGGCTGTCTTCCACTCATCACCGGCCTTGATCCTTATTAAATTGTAGGCAGCTCGTAAATCGAGTTTAGTGAAAATAGAGGAGCCTTTCAACCTATCAAATAACTCTGTGATGAGTGGAATGGGGTATGCATTTTTGGACATGATCTTATTGAGCCCACGGTAATCAATACATGGTCGCAACTCGCCATTTTTCTTTTTCACAAAAAAGAACCCTGCACCTGCCGGAGAGGATGATTTGCGAATAATCCCTCGTTTGAGAGCATCCTCAATGTATTCCTCCATTGCCTTAGTCTCATCACATGACAATGGGTACGTCCTACCCCTCGGTGGAACCACTCCCTGGGGCAAATCAATAGCGCAGTCACATAGCTGATGCTGCGGCAGAGCGCTAGCCTCCCCTTTACTGAAAACGTAGCTGAACTTGCTGTATTCAGCTGGCAGAGAAGGGGATGTACACATAATCTTAACGGGACGAGATAGACAGTGATTAGTGCAGTATTCTGACCATGCTTTGACTTCACATGTCTGCCAGTCAAACTGGGGATTGTGCACTGTCAACCAAGGGAACCCCAGAATGACAGCATGATGGGGTGAACGAATAATCTGGAAACGAACTTCCTCCTTATGGAGGGCCCCCACAGTCATAGTAAGGAGAGTAGTCTCCATTGTGATGAGTGCTGGTTCAAGAGGTCTGCCATCAATAGCCTCAATGGCTAGCGGAGTATCTCTTTCAGACAGAGAAATATTATGTCTTTCAGCAAATGCCTGGTCCATGAAATAGCCAGCAGCACCAGAATCTACCAGGGCTAGTGCTTCCACAACCTGGTCGCCTAGAAGAAAACTCACAGGTATAGTGGGTTTCAAGGAGCAAGGATCTGAGGACGACTGTACACCACCTAGGGACTGTCCCCCAAGGTACCCTAGGTGCGTGCGTTTCCTGGCCTCACCGGACAGGTGCGCAACAAATGCCCACTTTTGCCACAATACAGGCATAATCCTTGTCTTTTACGATACGCCCTCTCCTCCTTAGTCAGCCTAGTAAAACCAATCTGCATAGGTTCCCCAGTATCAGGTACACGGACCGGAGGAATGGGAGGAGAGGGTGGGTTAAACAATCTCTCATGCCCATGGATTTTGGAAGTTGCCCTCTTAGTCAAGCGCCTCTCGCGCATACGAGTATCAATGAGTATCACATATTCGATGTACTCATCCAGAGCGGTGGGTACCTGCCTGGCAGCAATTTCATCTTTGATAGCATCCGAAAGCCCTTGGGCAAATGCTGCCAGGAGTGCCTCATTATTCCATGCCACCTCTGCAGCTAGAATCCGAAATTCTATAGCATATTCGGCTGCAGTCTGATCGCCCATCTGCATTGACAACAGTTTTTGGCCGCGGACGTAGCTCGCCCAGGTACCTCAAAGACTCTACTGAACTGTTTAACAAATTCTTTAAAGCACAAAGTGCAAGGTTTAGCCTGTTCCCATAATGGATTTGCCCATGCCAGGGCTTTGCCAGTTAACAGGGATACCATGAACCCCACCTTGCTACGGTCACTCGGAAAGGCATGAGGTGTAAGTTCGAGGAAGATCTCTAGCTGATTAAGGAAACCCCTGCACAGTGTGGGTTCACCATCATATCTTACTGGTAATGGCGCCGCCGCCATTAGACTTCTCTGCAGGACCAAGCATTGACCAGAACTATTATCCGGTGTCATAACTGGGGGGACCACCGGATTTTGATTCGGCTTATCAAGATGTACCGTACGTTCAAGCAAGGTCTGCATGGCCAATGCCAACTGATCTAAGCGTTGCTCGTGAACATCCATCCTCCAGTGGAGGTTCTGTGTATTACCGTCACTCTTCCCATCTGAGGTCATGGCCCTTTCGTACTGTTACGGTTTTACTGACACTCAGACCAGGTTGTAACATAAAACACAGTTTATTGAAGTAAAAAATGAACAACACTGTCCCTAGAGGCTAGTAACGGTAAGAACAGGCAATATGAACAGAGGATGGAGTAAACTACAAACAGTAGTGCATAGAGGGTTAAGTGGAGCAACTGGTAAGGCTCAGACTAGATTGGCCAACGCCCAGGAGATATATAGCAGTCTATGGTAATAGTCCTTAAATGTAGATCAGGAACTCAGGAGAAGCGCTGTAACACTCTTGAAGCATAAGCAGGATGAGCCCCTGTTGCTCTAAGCTGAGCCCGTACCACCACAGTGGGCTTATGAGGATTACACTGCCAATTTGATGTAACCAGAATAGAAATCGCCCTGAATGAGTATCGAGTAACCCTGCATCTGCCACGGAAATATGCCAGCCCTTGGGAGGCCACAGTAGAACGGAATTGCCCAAGCTATGAAGAGCCGATGCACAGAGTAGTGCAGTTGGGATAAAGCACTTTGAGCGAATGAGGTACTGTCCAAACACCCACACGGTGTCAACCAGAATCCTAGATGCAAGAGCGAATGTACTACCAGTGTCAACCAGCGTGATCACGATGCTCACCGGGCATCGAACAAGCGGAGCTCTGCAAGGACTGGTATAGCGTAAAGCGGAGGCTCAAAAGTGTAAAGGCTCAGAGAATCACCGGAGCTTGGCAATGTATCAAAATGGCACGTAATCGGAGACTACCGGCAGTGCAAGGGTTAATCTGGTACATTTGAAAAGAGCAATGCTCAACGAGAACAAGGCAGGCAACCTCGGCTACAGCGTAATGAGCGAGGAAACTGAGAACAGTCAGAATGTCGCCAGCGCGACCGGAGTACACAGGAGCAGCAACCGGACAGGAGCAGTAGCCGGAACCGGATGACTGAGTCACAGGAACACCACCGGAGAGTGGAACAATCACGGAGCAGGATCAGGAGCCAGAACCGGGTCGGATCACGGAGCGGAGTCGTCAGCCAGTGCCGGGTCGGATCACGATGCAGGGTCGTCAGCCAGAGCCGGGTCGGATCACGGTGCAGGGTCGTCAGCCAGAGCCGGGTCAGATCACGGTGCAGCGTCGTCAGCCAGAGCCGGGTCAGATCACGGTGCAGGGTCGTCAGCCAGAGCCGGGTCAGATCACGAAGAAGGAACAGAAGGAGAGTCAGACTAGCCGGGTCGGTACACAGGAGACACTGGAGATCAATAACTAGGCGCAGCAACACAACACCACGAAAGGGCAATTGACCAGTGCCCAAGCCTCAGCATATAAAGGCACATCCTGGGCGGGCCAATCAGACTCCTCCAATGCAAATGTATACATACAGTGATTGACAGGGAATCACGGGGACCGTGATACTGGGTCAGTACACAGAGCAGGAATGTCAGCCAATCCGGGTCGGTACACAGAGCAGGAACATAAACAGGCAGAGTAGTAAGGCTGTCCAGGTCATACACTGGAATCATACGAATAACAGAACAAGCACTAGCAACGGGAACACCACGAAAGGGCACTGCAGAAGTGACAGGGCTCAGTGTTTAAGGGCTGTCACTGGGAGGAACAACATCACGTTAGCCAATAAAAAGGTATCAGGAAGTAGCACTTGTCAAAATGTCGCCAGCGATAGCACGGGTACCGTGATAGCCTCCTTGTGTGGTTGCGCTGCCTCCATGCACCCAGTAAGATGGTTGTCAAAGGATGCAATAACCTGTCATGTCTACAGTGTTTTGAGGCATAGGGTTCGTATCAGGTAGGGGTCATTTCCACCTGATCGAGCGAGGTGATTCAGTGGGTGTCTGTGAGGAAGTAAGGGAAGGCCTTGCCCTCTTGATCTCCTGTAGAGGTGTGGTAATGATAGCAGCCCTGGCCTCCAGATGCTCAGCTTACTCTTTGAGCATGTTACTATAGAATGGATACTATAGAATGTATAGTAGATGCGGTTGGTAGGATTAGTGGCCACTATGCATGTGATATTATTCAGGCACTGGACCATGGGCCAAGGGCTTTCCCACTCAGCCTGGAGCTTGTTCTGAATGACAGGTACTAAGGCAAGCACCCTCTGGCCTATGTGGAACTCCCTTTACTGCTCCTTCCTGTCATACCACACTTTCTGCTTAGTCAGGTCCCCCCAGAGATTCTTCCACAAGTGTCTCTAACTGTTCCCTGAGATCTAACACATATGGGATTATCTGGTCTATTCAGAGGTTCATCGTCCTTCCCAGGACACTCTCAGTAAATCCAAGGGTCTCCACTCCTTATGGTGATATAGCAACTCAAAGGGTTAGAAACCTGGGGATTCCTGTGGCACTACTATATACAAAAGAGCAAATGTGGCAGGAAATGCTCCCAGTCTAAATCAGTGTCCTCAAATGCTTTTATCATGCCAGTGAGCATCCCATTAAAACATTTACAGAGACTGCTATTCTGGAGAGGGCCACCTGGATGGGCTGGATACCACAAAGCTCCCAGATCTGCTGTACCTGTTCCAAGACAGGATCTTACTTGCGAATCCTACTTGCATAAAGATGCATACCAGGGCATCAGCAACCTTCTCTACACAAATGGCAGAAAGTGCCACCGGATTGGTATGCCGGGTACCGTAATCTACTACTATTAGTATATACTGTTTCCCGTAGCAGCTAGGCTTGACAAGAGGGCAATAATATCTTCAGCTAACTGAAAGGGTTCCATAATGACTAGTAGGATCTGCAGGGCATTTTACTTACCTGCTCAGTGACAGGTATCACAGGAGCATCAACAGTCAACCACCTCCTTTGGCATCCTGGGCCAAAACAAGGTCTGCAGATTCCCCACCAGTGGAGTTTTGTGAGCCAGTCTAAGTAGAGCCCTTCAGTAAGGTCTGGGAGCTAACAGCTGCTTCCCATTATCCCATATCATGAGCCTATATAGCAGTCCCTCCTCCCTCACTATCTGATCCTCTGCATTCCCTTGGTACCATAGTCTGCACAAACACAGATTACGGTGACCAAGGGAGTCTGCACAGGTGCACAGTGAAGCTAAAATGGTGTCTGTCCAAAATAGTTGTATGAAGTTTGCAGGCTGCGCCCTTGTCAGGGAAGGAGTGTCATCAGGCTCATTAGTCACTGGGCCGGCACTCACTTCTCTGGGTGCCTTAAGTTCTGTCAATATTCGGTGCATAGGGACCAATGGAACTGGTGGGATGGTGCTACTCACTGATTGTCAGTGGGTTTGGCTGCTACTCACTGGGTCTGCTTCCTTGGATAGGTATTTACTGGACAGTTTATCGAGGTTGTTACCTAATAATATATCAGCTGGGATCTGGTCCATGATCTCAACCTATGGGTAACATATGCTGCTACCTTTCTGCAACTTGAATAGATATTTCTTTGATTAAAAGAGTATTGTGGGGCACGAAGTGGGGCTTGCCAAGGGTGAGAGTAGCCCCAGTATTTCTGAGTCCTTGTGCAGTGCTCTCATTAATTTGTACTTCCTGGCTGTGCTGCTACCTGATATCCCGGTGGGGCTGCTGCATAGTGACCACTCCATACCTCCTCAGTATCCTCTGCTAAAATGTAGGACAGATATTTGTGGTAATAAATGGAATCCTGTGCAAACATGGCCTGGGTATCGGGGAAGGGGTTTCTCAGCCACTGGGTAGTTCAGGCAGTGAAACTGAATAGGGGTGGTTGCTGGTTCCTGCAGCCCTCAGCTGTACACTGCCCTAAATGTTGATAAAAAATAACAATGCTGGTCTATCTTTCTCTTGGGCACAGAGTGGGAGGTGCAGGCTTGGAGATGGCCAGGTGCCTCTTAATATACTGGTCAGCCATCCTGGTGCCCTCTGCTAGGGTAAGGGGTTTGCAGTGCACACCTGGTCCTCAGTGGAGCTGTAGTTGTAGAATTGTTCCAACAGGACGAGTTCATCCCCCAGAACCAACTGAAGTTGGTTTGGCAGATTTCTTTCTTGGACCCAGCTGGGGTCTACTATTGGCTATTGGCCTGGTCTAACTCTTCCTGAACCTGCTGCATTACTTCCACTATAATGATATCAAAGGCAGGCAGAGTCAAGTAGGCCAGTCTCTCTGACATTCTCTTCTGAAATGGGGTCTATATTACCTGCTGTGGAGCTGGGGCCTCAGCTATGTCAGCCCTCCAACCATTTTGATCAGCTGAATAACAAAGTCTGGTTTGTAGTCTTCACACAAGTCGAATCCATAGGCTGTGATTAGTTCTCTTAATGTGTGTTAATTAAGCCATTGTGAACTGCAGTCAGACCCCCTGCCATGTGGTAATTAGCTCAAGCCCTCAAGTCTTTGTTCAATCAAACCCTTTTGTATCTGAGATGTAATCATGTCTGAGTTATTGTATCTGTTAAGACCATCTGTTGCTGGCCTTTGTCTGATGTATTATGATTGGATCACGCCCTATTGTATATGGTTTCCCCCATAAAGTTCAATGTAAAGATTTGTGTATAAATATCTGTAGTTTGTGTCAATAAAGTGAGTTATGTTTGGAGTGAACCAGAGTCCTGGAGTTTTGTATTCCTATGGTTTTAAAGTGGCCACTCTGCAACCCATCTGGCCCCAGGTTCCTGTATCGTTCATCTGTCTGCTGCCAGTATCCCGCTACCGGACTTCAGATCCTGTCAGACGGCAACGTGGACTCTGCCTTGCGTTTTCCTGCTCCAGCTACAACCTTCGAGACGAGCACCGGAGTGCTCAAACATCTTCGCTACCGCTACCTTTGTTCCTGCAGCATTTTCCCAGTTCCTCGTAGCCCGGGAGTAAAGGCTTCACTCTTTACTGCCCTGTGTTCCGGTTCTGCGAAGCTCGATGGTTCGAGAGCCCGTCGACCCCTCGTCCATCCGCATCCTTCGAGGTAGAGTTGGCTACTCCGGGTTTCGACACCACTTTGAATCGTCCACCGGACCGGTTAACTGCTCGACCAGTGCATCCGACGGCGTCAGTCCGGCGTTGATAATGAGAGACCCGGGAACGACAGCAGAAGGCGATGCGGTCCCTTCTTAGCTTTCGTTACACTGGTGGCACAGCGGTGGGATTTCTCCTTCTTTTATCGGGTGCATCAACTAAGAGATGACAGGCAAAGCACAGCTACTGGAGGCCATAGGAGTGTACGTTATGCAGTACCAATACATTGGATATCGATGGGGGACCTTCCTAGGTGACCTAGCCGAGGAGTTTTACTGGGAGGTAACCGCCTGCATCAAAGAGGAACTCCGAGTCCAGGACGGATACTGGGAATTGATCAAATACCTTCACAAGGAGTATACAGAAGTTATGGTTGATTTTTTCCTATTTGAATTGCGTCTAGACCTCCAACAACTTGTGTGGGTGGCCTTTCAGGAGGTTGCTACTTTCAGCCAGAAGAATTACAGCCGCTACTGGGAGATTTGGGAGAATAGAAAGGCAGTGTTTGGGAGCTACTTTCCTCCGGACCTGGAGGGGAACCTAGACCGTTTAGTCGAGGAGGAATGGAACTTGGAGCTAATGTACATGGGCTGGATAGAGGAAGCCCAGGAGATACAAAGAGAGGAAAAAGACTCGGGGGGTTACTCATCTGAGGAAGACTTAAGTGGAGCTGAGGACTTAGATGGAGTTTTCCCTGTTCACTCCACACTGGTGAGTGGGAATGCATTCCTCACCAGTATCCCTTGTGGTTTCCCCACATCAGGGAGTGGGACAACGGTCCTCCCTGATACCCCTTTGCCCCTGGACTGTGTGTTGCCTGATCTGAGGAGTGGGAATTCGTTCCTTCTCAGCCAAGAAGATGCCTCTGCATCAGGGGATGGGACAGGCATCTCCCCTGATAGGCATGTTGCCCCTTCCCCTGCTTTCCCAGCTGTGGTGGATGAGACGCAGGTCCCCACCAGCAGCAATTGTATGCCCCAACTGATGGGTAGGAGAGAGCTCATCAGTCCCTGTGAACCCCCTGCTGTGGTGAGTGTGGAAGAGCTCATCAGCAGCCCCAATGTGATGCCCCCTGTGGTTTTGTAAAATGCCCTGGAAGAGGAGCAGTATGTGCTCTCCAGGGCCACGGAGGATGCCGCCTTGAGGGATGGGACTGCGGTCTCCCTCAAGGCAGAGAAGGGCCTTGCAAGTGATGGCCTACAAGAGGAGGACCCCAGCAGGCTGGAAGAGAGCAGTGCTGCTGGCCCTCCTCTGGATATGTTTTGTGAACTGGTGGGTGGAAAGGAGTGCCCCACCAGCCCCCCGTGAACCCTGGCCTAGTGAGTGGGAGCGAGCTCACCAGGGACTGGAAAACCCCTGCTGTGGTGGAAGAGACGCAGGTCCCCACCAGCAGCCCCAGTCCGTCCCCTGTTGTTGCTGCCCTGGAGAAGGGGAAGATTGTTTTCCCCAGGTACCTGAATAAAATTGCTAGGAGGATTGGAAGTACCTCCCTGCTAAAGAAAAGAAGTGGCCCTGAGGAGGGAGCCCCAGAAGACAATGAGATCAGCGGATTGCCCCTTTGCAGTGCTGATGCCTCCTATACCAGCCCCTATGTGACTCCTGGCCTGGTGGATGGGAGCAAACACATCAGGCCCTGTGAATCCCTGGCTGGGGTGAGTGGAACAACAGTCCTCACTCCCAGCCCAACAGTGATTCCCCCTTTTCCTGTGACCCCCAGCTGGGTGAGTGGGACTGCGGTCCTCACCAAGGATGCTGTTTGTGCCCCTGTTACCTGTGAACTGGTGGGTGGGAGTGCGCTCCCCATCAGCCCCCCTGTGACCCCTGACCTGGTGAGTGGGACCACAGTCCTCACCAGGGATGTTGTTATGACCCCTGGATTCTCTGATCCCTGCCTGGTGGGTGGGAATGTGTTCCCCACCGGGTCACCGGAAACCTTGGATGCCCCTGCACTTGGGGAGAGAACCATCAGCGCTTTCAGAGACCCTTTGAGTATTGCCCCAGCCCAGGAGAGTGGGAATAACATCCTCTCCTATTCCTCTGGGGCATTTGCCCAACAAAAAGGAGGAGATGTGCCCCTCTCCCCACACTTTGTTTCCCAGGCCATTGAGAGCCCAAAGATCCAGTCATCGCAAAGAGATCCCCCTTATAGCCTGGCATTGGACCCTGAACCACTGGCCCCAGACCCAGGAAAGTCTGACCCCAGCTCTACAGGGAGTCTGGCCCAGGAGGGGCCTCACAATTTGGTGCTAGCCAGGACCAGAAGGCACCAATTTCCCTGGCCCAGGATCAAGGACCAAAGTTGTACCCCTGGCCCAGGACAAGGGGCTTGTTTACTATTTCCAGGCCCGGACAAGGGGCTCACATTTTCTCCTGGCCCAGGACAAGGGGATTGCTTATTGTTTCCCTGGCCCAGGACAAGGGGCTCCACAAGTGTTTCTGGCCTAGGACCAAGGCCTACAGACTGACGAACTGTCCAGACAAGCGGCTCACAGCAGTAAGGCTCTTCTAGAGTCCCAAGCCAGCATTTACTACCACAACTGCTGGCTTGGTACAAAAAAGGGGGAGAAATGTAACGGATCCTACCCGTTACTTGAGCCCTTGTCTGGACCTCAAACTATTTATCCAAAGACTATGGACATTTATTACCGTTTGGACCGTGTGGTACGAACTGTCCAGCTATTACCCAAGAGCAAAGACTTAAATTCATAGACTTTGGATCATATACTATGTTTAATGTATGTTGAACGTTTTAGTTATTGTATGTAGTATGTTCGAGGGTTTACACACTCACCGATTATCAGTCAACGGGGACTGGCGCGGTGTGCGATCAGCGCCACCGGAACAAACGTTCGGCGGAAGGGACAAGAGCTGAAAGCTGGGTCACTCAAAACCCTGGAGTAGGCATGCAAATATCTTCCATAGCCTAAGATGTGTATTGCAGCCACTCCAGCCATTTGACTATGTATACTGTAGCTAGACCCCCTGCTGTGTGTTAATTAAGCCATTGTGAACTGCAGTCAGACCCCCTGCTTTGTGGTAATTAGTTCAAGCCCTCAAGTCTTTGTTCAATCAAACCCTTTTGTATCTGAAATGTAATCATGTCTGAGTTATTGTATCTGTTAAGACCATCTGTTGCTGGCCTTTGTCTGATGTATTATGATTGGATCACGCCGTATTGTATCTGGTTTCCCCCATAAAGTTCAATGTAAAGATTTGCGTATAAATATCTGTAGTTTGTGTCAATAAAGTGAGTTATGTTTGGAGTGAACCAGAGTCCTGGAATTTTGTGTTCCTATGGTTTTAAAGTGGCCACTCTGCAACCCATCTGAGCCCAGGTTCCTGTATCATTCGTCCGTCTGCTGCCAGTATCCCGCTACCGGGCTTCGGATCCTGTCAGATGGCAACTTGGACTCTGCCTTGCCTTTTCCTGCTCCAGCTACAACCTTCAAGACGAGCACCGGAGTGCTCGAACGTCTTGGCTACCTCTACCTTGGTTCCTGCAGCATTTTCCCTTTTCCTCGTAGCCCGGGAGTAAAGGCTTCACTCTTTACTGCCCAGTGTTCCGGTTCTGCGAAGCTCGACGGTTCGAGAGCCCATCGACCCCTCGTCCATCCGCATCCTTCGAGGTAGAGTCGGCTACTCCGGGGTTCGACGCCACTTTGAATCGACCATTGGACCAGTTATCTGCTCGACCAGTGCATCCGACGGTGCCAGTCCGGCGTAGAGAAGGAGAGACCCGGGAACAACAGTGGAAGGCGACGCGGTCCCTTCTTACCTTCCGTTAAACCCGGCCTGGCTGACGTTCCTGCTCCATGTACCAACCCGGCTTGACTGGCGATCCTGCTCCATGTACCGACCCGGCTTGGCTGACATTCCTGCTCCATGTACCGACCTGGCTGGGCTGAAGTTCCTGTTCCTGTACTGTTCCTGCTTACTGCTCCTGCGGTGTACTCGAGTTGCCCTCGCTTTCTGTGGTCCTACCAGACCTCCAGTTGCCTCGGTTCTGTGCAGTAGTCCAGTCCGCTCACTCATTGTTCCTGTTGCTCCTTTCCGATGTTACCGGTTCCACCACGATCACTCAGTTTGGCGTACGTTGCTCCTTACGGTGCTAGCACTGGGTCACGTTATCCTTGCAGTCTCCGGTGGGCGTTACTATATCGTTGGCAGCCACCTTCCTATGGTGCCTTGTAGCCAGTCCTATCCTGGTTTTACCTGTTCCTTGTGATTCCAGTCACTATTGTTACTCTCTGCGTAGAGAGCTACATTGGCCTTCCACTATTAGGGCCAACTACTGTCCTTGGCCTAATAAGTATCATTCTGTCATATTTACACTGTATCATATGAGATTTACCTGACCTGTGTCAGTACTGTATATTGTATATACATATTGGACCTGTGTGGGTTAATCATATCATTGTAACCTGTCCTGTGTCAGTTTACCATTTTTCTGTATGCTGGACCCGCAAGGGTTACTGTCATTCCTTGTGTGCTAATAAAAATGTGTTTTACCAAAACCTTCTGTTTCTGAGTATACAAATCCGTAACAAGAAGGCAGAATTTTTGTTTTGCAGCAAAAATAACACCGCCACCATGAGCACAGATCAGCTTTCTGTGCCTGCTGCTAGTGCTGCCAGTCTGCCTTCTTCAGGTCAACAATAGATGGCAACTGAGAAAGTAAATGACCCTCTGTCACATTTCTCATCACCTCCAACTGGTGAGACGTCTGCAGTAGAGCAGTAGCAGCAAAGAGGGACTTGTGATGATGATGTTGGAGAAGCTGGGGTGGAAGAGATATTTATGGCCTTTTTAGCCCAAACTAAATGAATGAGAGTCAGGGATGGATTGGGCATCACCACCACCAGCAGTTACAGTTTGGAATTTGCAAAGCTCACTGCTGCTGTAATTCCTGCTGTTGCTTCTGAGATGTAAGGGCAACAGGATGCTGAGGAGCAGGTTAGTGTGTGATGGACCACCATGGACACAGTGGAATGGGGTCCAGTGATGTGGGACTAGGACAGGTTCCATTTCCAGCAGCAATATTCCTGGACCTAGTTGCAGTGCTGATTCTGAGGCAGTAGCAACAACAGCAGCAACATCATACTCTGCCCCAGCCAGTGAAGGGGAATGTGGAGGAAAAGTAGAAAGAGGCCATTCTTCTCCACTTTTCCCCTCCCCCTGAAGTCCTGGGTTTGGGACCATTTTTCTTTTGGGGCAGGCACAGTGCAGTCATCAGAGCCGACACTATGCACAATTTGTGATACATCAGTGAAAAGTGGAAAAGAGGGAAGCACCATGGTGCAACCACCCTTATCACACACATATGAAACACAGACATCATGACATTCATGAGAAGAATGTTAAAGTCTAACCCCTTCCAAAGAAATCAGGGACCACTGTTGCTGTACCCCCCTGACTCTCCCCAAAGGCAACAAGAGGCAAGGTGGAAATCAAAGAAAAGGAAGAATATAGAAACCCAGCCAGAGCCTGAAAGTTTGATGGTGGCTCACCATAACCTTCTTGCTCTAGGGTGCAGGCATGGGAAGAATATAGAAACCCAGCCAGAGCCTGAAAGTTTGATGGTGGCTCACCATAACCTTCTTGGTCTAGGGTGCAGGCATGGGAATATCATGTCACTAAATCTTCTGGTGATCCACCTCATTCATCTTTACCTCCTCCACCAGTTGATAGCCATTCAGTAGATGTCAGGATGTGGCAGTTCCAGAGTTCCTGTCCACCCATTGCACAATGTGTGGTGTGCTGAGCACAAACTGCAGTGTGGTGGAGGATAATCCCAACCAGGGCATAAAGTGGCATCTAAGGAGATTCCATCCTGCAGAATATGCTAAGCTGGTGGCAGAGAGAGAGTTTATTATTATTATTATTATTATTATTATTATTAAACTGCAAGTTGTCACGTGTCCTTAGTGGGGAGTGGACAAGGGGCATAGTGACAGAAGCAGTACTTCTGGTGAGATTATATCACATTGGGTACCTTAAGCATCATGGTGTTTTGTAATAGTTATACTAGGTGTTTGATATGAATGCAGATGTCTCCATTGTTCCCAGTCCTTCCCTTATATACCACACACACTGTGCACATTGCAGCTGATGATGAGAGGCACAGTTCCTGCTCTCAAGGGAAAATTGTATATTATAACAACACACCCATGATTTTGGAGGATGGGCAGGTGGAGAAGCATTATTGGCCAACTTCTTTTCTCCACATATATCTGAAGTGGTGGGGGCTAGTTGTGGTACTGCTACTACCTCAGGCACAGAGCTAGTAGTTGCAAGTGGAACCATGATCATCCATCACCTATGTCACTGCTGTTGTTGATCCCATTCCCTTTGAGCTGCCTAATCATCCTGCTTCTTAAAGACATCATCATCAGCAGCAAGAACGGCAGTCTCAAATAGACTTGTGCACGGGCAAAATTTTCGGTAAAATTCGAATTCGGACGAATTTTTTTTTTTCTAATTTGGATGATCCTAATTTCGGACCGGGCCTATTCGATTCGGACGAAATTCTGATCCATTCCGAATTATTCGGCCGAATTTAACATGGGTTAAATTATAGCAGTGCGCCTCCGTGCACGCTGCTATCATTATTTGCAGACAGGGTGTGCATTTAGAAAAAGATCCATCCCAAAAACGGACATTGTCATACATTGAAAGTCTGTGCATGCCTCTACTCTAGCATGGGATGCCAGTCACAATGCAAACATCGAACATCGAAAACCCATGCCTGTCATTCAATTTAGCATGTTCGAACATCGAAACCCCATGCCTGTCATTCAATTTATCATGTTCGAACATCAAAACCCCATGCCTGTCCTTCAATCTAGCATATGTTCGAACATCGAAACCTCATGCCTGTCATTCAATTTAGCATATGCACGACATCGAAAACCCATGCCTGTCACATCCTACTCAACATAAGTGGTCGACTCGAATATGGACAAACTACATGTCACATTCTATGTTAGTACATGGGTAAAGATTAAGGTTTCATTTTCTGGTACCAGCCTCCTACACTACTGTCCCTCTTTAGTACCCAAATTCCTCTCTCTCGTTTTCCTATCCTGATTTCCCCTCATATCAGATAACTCTATGTGTATATACATTGTAGAGTTTCATACTACATCAAGAATAAACATCAATGATTGTAATGTGATAGATGTAATGTGTTAACCCTTTGAGTGCCAGAGTGGTACGCAATGCATTGCAAAGCAATATGTTGCATACCACTCTGGCATTCAAAGGGTTAAAAAGAAAAATTGAGACATTCTGTTGTGAACAAACTGCAACACAGGAGAGAAATAAAAAAAATGCTTGACATCTATACTGAAGAGGGGTCCACAGCATTGTCTTAGTATAGCAATATCACCGTTTTCCGTGAGTGTGCAATACAGGGCTCTACGGTAATTGCTGGGCATTTCCCAATGTCATAATCAGGGGATGATGGGAGTTGTATTCTAACTACTGTTAGGAAACACATAAGTGATGCACATTCATCTCCCACCTAGAAATTATTTACACACGAGGCAACTCCCCCAAGTAATACCTAGCCCCTTTCCAAGTGAAAGGACTTCCAGAAAGGCTTCAGATCTCTTAGTGACTCACCTGTTATTGCCAGTCAGCGGGACCCGGAGAGTAGGAGGGGGTGATGCTATGGCTGCACGGCACGGTGCTCTTAGTTGGTCACTTGTCGCAATGTTGAAGCTCAGCCCGGCCAGCACCTTCTGGGTGGAGACACCTCACAGCAATCCTGTTCAGGACACATCATGCACTGTTGTGCACTCATACTAGGGAATCCAAATGTTTAGACTCATTTTGTACAGGGGGCACTCTCCTGTATTTGTAAAACCTCTCTAGCAAATCTGGGATGGTAGACCTATTTACTCAAGTCTTGACTTCAGGTGGGCGATAAACAATACAAAATAGGCATAATGTTTCACTATCACATAATTCACGTCACTGAAGCAGCCAGCAGGCATCACCACTGAGTGAGCATAGGGCTGCCCGACTGCTGACAGTCACACTGATGGGACACCCTGCAACACAGAAATGGCGGAAGAGCACAAAATAAACATGCTATGGGACGGCAAATTGCCGCCCCTGTCAAAGTGCCGCCTGGGTCCATGGACCCACTGGGACCCATGTAAGGGCCGGCCCTGTATTCGAACAAATACCTAATATTTTTTTATATTTTGCACAGGAACAAATATTACTTGTTCTTGCAGTGGCAATAACTGAAACTAATGCTGGCTGCCTACCTATGCCTAGCCTAATGCTACCTGCCTGCCTACACAACAACTGTACACTCTCTAATCTCTTCTCTCTCTGAGCTCCAACAACCCAATGAGGAAATGCAGGCAGTCTGTCTGTGTGACTGTGTCATTAGTCCAACCCCCATCATGAAACGAAGAAGGCTATTCGAATACAGACAAAAGAGGGAAGTAGTGAATGAAACGGAGAATGGAATTGGACTAGAGACATGGAGGGAAAATTGAGCGCGCACAGGAAGTACAAAATGTCCTGGTCAAAAGTAGTCAAAACTTTTGGAAATGTGTCGATTGCCGAAACTTCCGAAAGTTTCGACGAATTTCGGACCTGGGCTGTTCGGAGTCGGATCATTTTTTCCGAATGACCCTTGAGTTTCCGATTGGCCGAATGTCTCCGAATGACCCCATTTTCGACGAAATCTGAATGTCTCCGAATGAATTCGCACATGTCTAGTCTCAAATTCCACAAAGACAACGGGGAATTTGTTGACAATGGCCAGTGGCCACCATAACATAACCTGCTGTCACTAAGGCAGTAGATCTTTTTTTTTTCTTCTTTCAAAAAAAAAAAAAAAACAGAGGCCTACAAAAAAAAAATTGGGGGGGCTTGTCTGTATGTCCTTCAAATCACTGATTCCTCAAGGATCATAAAACTAACCAGCCAAATTAATAAAAATTACCTCTAATTCCTCAGGGCTTGTGACGCTTGCATGACTTTTTACCCCAGGCATTCAAAGATACTAAGCTATTTTAACACCATGGATTTTCCTGAAATTTTCAGTACCTATTGCCAGCCTGAGAAAAAAAGTAGAGCAGGCAGTATATATATGAGATTATATGACTACAAGTGAAACAAGGCTGGGGGAGTCATAGTGTGAATGTGGGAGTCTGTAACTAATAGTGTCCAGCTGAACAAGGCTGGGGGGATCTGTGACTTTCAGTGGGTAGAAGAACCAGGATTGGGAGTCACAGTGTATTTGGGGATCTGTAGTGGAACCAGGTGGGGGTCACATAGTGTATTTCGGGGGGGAGGACAGTGGATCAGAGGGGTGGGGGGTATATGTGTGAGGACACTTCTCTGGCACACTTTGTTTATTTATTTATTTATTTATTTACTTACTTTTTTTGGGGGGGGTACTTTTATTTATATATATATTATATTTTTTATGTATTTATTTATTTATTTATTTAATCCTTTTAGTAACAGAGAGGTATCCAGTGCATTGCAATGAGACCTCATGGGGGACATCAAAACCCATCCTGATTACCCCCAGCTATTGATCTCCCAGCTGATTTAGCTGGGAGACCAACAAAGGTGGTGCAGTAGAACAGAATGACTCCCCTGATTCTATCCTGCCTGAAATACCAGGAAGGAGTGAGCGGTATTGGGGAAAGATTTCCTCATCACTGGCGACATGACGTGGGAGGTTTTCCCTGATCCCTCCCACTCCTACCTAGAAGTTTGGGTAAAATGGAAGCAGGGTAGCCATGCTGGTCCATTATGCCACCTTTATTGATCTCCCAGCCAAATCAGCTGGGAGATCAATAGCTGGAAGGGGGACGTCGGGGTCCAACTCCTGATATCCCCCTTGAGGTGGGATGAGGCTACCGCATGCAGGACATTCACTGTACAATGTCTGGGCTTGGCACAGTGGGAACAGCTGGCCAAGCCCATCCTTTTGTATAGTCGTGGCACTCTAGGGGTTAAAGATAACCAGTAGCATACAGTGCAGTAAATTAGTATGAAGCAATACACTTTGCTATCAAAATGTAATGGTTAATTTCTCAAAACATTATTTTACAGAAAACATGTCTAGTTCAACTTGTAGGTAGATTTTAATTCTCTGTATAACAAACTAAACTGATCTTAGGGTGACAGGCCTACTTTAATTCAACATGTATTTTCTTTACTGGCTCATCATTTACAAGTACAAAGAATAACATTTATTTGTATCACAAGATATTCATGCTCTTTGCTTGTCACATTGAAAAACATTTCCTTCATTTGAGGTGTTTAGGGATTTGCAATAAGTATCCACTATAGACCCATTTCTTTTTGGGTCAGAACAAAGCAGGTACAGTAGATATATAGTTGTACCATTTATACTTGTCAAATAATAACAGCAAGAGAATGAGTTCAACAGAAGACTTTTCAAAGAGCAATATATTTCCATTATTCATGAATATCATTAAAAATATACTTATCGTCAAGTTGTATTAAAGTTTTGTTTAAAAAAAATGCATTTCAAACTTTTTTACACCCACACTATCAGAATATTACCATCTACCAACAGCTGGAGGGAGAATCCATTCTTCCCCTGGTAGCCTAGCACAGTATTCAAATTTTTGTATGTATAAATGGATAATGGAGCAATTCTGGGGCAAGCCAACTGCCAAATAGATAAAAAATAAAACTTGCCATTGATTAAGATAGAACATTTAACTCCTGGGGGATTATGCCCTAAGGCTTAATAGAGAACTCCAAATGTAGATAAATCTTAGTGCATTGGATCCATAGAATAACATAGGATTTGGACAAGTGATATCACTGGAGAAGTCATCTCCACTTTATCACCTCTTTAGCATATCTTAGAGAATCTCCCCCTTTGAATGCTAGAGATGTCACTGAACCATTGTAAAATAATAGGGGTTGTGTGCTAAGTTTTGATAAATAGGTTATAAAGCAAAGAAAATGTCAGTGATATTGCTTCTCCAACTGTTATTCTAAGGAGCCTATGCACTAAGATCTCCCTGATTTGAGAAATCTTAGTGCATGAGCTCTATAGAATAACATAGGAATCTCACTGGAGAAGTTATCTCTTTTTTATCACCTCATCTAGAAGTAGTTAGTGTCCCCCAATGTGTTTTAAACATCTCTGTCATTCAAGTGTTTAAAATGTTCAGTTCATATCTAAAATGTTGGTTTTAGTCAGTAGGGAGGAACTCCTAGTAAATGAAGGTGAAGAAAAAAGGGATGTAGGGATTAATATATGTAAAGACTTCAAAATCAATTGTATGCTAGCAAATGCAAGGAGTATGGTAGATAAAATAGGAGAACTAGAATTGCTGGAGGTTAATGAGCAATTGGACATAATTGGAATAACAGAAACATGGTGGAACGATGCACATGACTGGACTGTAAATATAGAGGGCTATTCCCTGTTTAGAAGAGACAGAATTAATAGAAAAGGTGGAGGTGTGTGCTTATATTTGAAAACAGAGCTAAATCCAGTTTTGCGAGGTGATATTAGTGAGGAAACTGGCCAAACTGTGGAGTCCATATGGGTAGAAATCGAGACTAAATGTGGTGTGAAAGGTAAAAAAAAGTTGTTGGTGGGCATATGCTACAAACCACCAAATATCGATGACAATGATGAGGCCCAACTGCTATTGCAAATGAGGAAAGCTGCCCAGTTTGTGCATACTATAATTATGGGAGATTTTAATTATCCAGATATCAACTGGAAAAATGAGACCTGTCAGAGTGCTAAGGGTAGCAGGTGTTTGAACACACTTCGTGAAAGCTACATGTCACAAATGGTGGAAGCGCCGACAAGAAATAACAATGTATTGGACCTAGTGATCACTAATAACACAGAAATGGTATCCAATATTAAGGTAAGAGAACATTTGGGAAACAGTGATCACAACATGGTTACATTTGAGATCAGTCTGGCAAAGCAAAAATGTATAGGTTCAACCAAAACTCTTAATTTTAAAAAAGCGAACTTCAAATTGTTAAGGGCCTCAATGCAACACATAGACTGGGATATTTTATTTAAAGGCAAAAATACTGAGGAAAAATGGTCAGAATTCAAATTTAGGTTGCAGAAATGTACCCAACAGTATATACCAATGGGGAACAAGTGCAAAAGAAGTAAGTCACAGCCAGTGTGGTTAACTGCACATGTTAAGAAGGAAATGGCAAGGAAAAAAAAACGCATTCAAATTATTTAAGTCAGAAGGAACTGAACAATCTTTCTTAGAATACAGGGAGTGCAACAAAGATTGCAAAAAGGCAATTAGGGTAGCAAAAATAGATAATGAAACTCGAATTGCAAGGGAAAGCAAGACTAATCCAAAAAAGTTTTTTAAATATATAAATAGCAAAAAACTTAAGAGGGAGTGCATTGGACCATTCAAAAATGAGATGGGTGAGTTGGTTAGTGAGGATAAGGAAAAGGCCGATGTTTTAAACACTTTCTTTGCATCAGTATATACAAGGGAGCAAGGAATGGTAGAAGAGCCTCCACAAGTAACAAATAAAACAATACAATTAATAGATACTGGGTTAACTCAAGGAGATGTCATGGGAAGACTGAACAAATTTAAGACCGACAAAGCACCGGGTCCTGATGGTATACATCCAAGGGTTCTTCAGGAGCTCAGTGCAGTGTTAGCAAAACCCCTATATTTACTCTTTAAAGATTCTATTACCACAGGCTCAGTGCCACAGGATTGGCGAAGAGCTAACATAGTGCCTTTATTTAAGAAGGGAACTAAAACAGAACCTGGGAATTATAGACCAGTGAGTTTGACCTCTGTAGTGGGAAAACTATTAGAAGGGATAATAAGGGACTATATTCAGGATTACAACACAAAAAATAAGATCATTAGCACGAATCAACATGGTTTTATGAAGAATAGATCATGCCAAACTAATCTTTTCAGATTCTATGAGGAGGTAAGCAGCAACCTTGACAATGGCAAGGCAGTAGATGTAGTATATCTAGACTTTGCAAAGGCATTTGATACAGTACCACACAGAAGGCTGGTGTATAAAATAAGGAAATTGGGGCTAGGAGATAACCTTTGCAATTGGATACAAAACTGGCTGAAGGATAGGGAACAGTGTGAGGTTGTAAATGGAAAATTCTCCAGTACAGTTAAAGTGGAGAGTGGAGTACCTCAGGGTTCAGTATTGGGTCCGCTGCTTTTTAACATGTTTATAAATGACCTGGAAATAGATATAGAAAGCAAAATATCAATATTTGCAGATGATACTAAATTATGCAAAGTCATTAATTCAGAACAGGATATTTTCTCTCTACAGAGGGACTTACATACAATGTCAGATTGGGCAAACATGTGGAATATGAAGTTTAATGTGGGGAAGTGTAAAGTCATGCATTTGGGAGGAAACAATCCCAAGGCTACTTATAAACTTAATGGAATAATTTTAGGTGACTCATTGCTAGAAAAAGACCTGGGTATCGTTGTCAACTACAAACTTGGAAACAGTGACCAGTGTCAAACAGCAGTAGCAAAGGCAAACAAAGTCCTGTCTTGCATAAAAAGAGGTATTGAAGCAAGAGTGGATAACATTATTTTGCCATTATACAAATCATTGGTAAGACCTCACCTTGAGTATGCAGTGCAATTTTGGGCACTGGTTCTGAAAAGGATATATTAGAACTAGAGAGGGTACAGCGGAGAGCAACAAAATTAATTAAGGGAATGGAGGACTTGACATATGAGGAATGACTAAACAAACTTGGTTTATTTACTCTAGAGAAAAGACGACTAAGAGGAGACCTTATCACATTGTACAAGTATATGAGAGGTCAATACAAGGATCTCTGCGGTGAGCTATTTATTCCAAGGCCTGATCAGGTGACCAGGGGACACCCCTTGAGATTAGAGGAAAGGAGGTTTAAACTTCAGCAGAGGAAGGGTTTTTTTACGGTAAAGTCCGTCAAATTGTGGAATTCATTGCCCAGGGAGGTAGTTATGGCAGATACAATGGATACATTTAGGAGAAGATTAGATACATTTCTTTCAAAAGGGAACATACAGAGTTATACTGTTTATCAGTAGGCTGATCAGGAAGGTCTGATAAAGACTAATTTAATTGGTAGCAGGAAAGCTATAAAATTCTCAGTTACTGAGGTATGAGGCGAAGGTTGAACTTGATGGACTTGTGTCTTTTTTCAACCTAATTTACTATGTACTATGTAATCTACCTAAAATTTTAGCCTCCTGATATCTTCACACCATTTCCCTGAGTTATTCTCTGATACAATTTACTTTTTATAATTGTAAAATTGTTACCTTGTTTCTCTTACTATGTTTTCATTGATGTTATTTCCAGACATTCTCTATACCTGTTGTAATCTGCATTACCGTCAATAAAGCCTTTATTAAAATAAAAATAAAAAAAAGGTTCAGTTAAAATCAAAAGGAACTTGAGACTTTTCATGTGTTCCCAGTGGTGTATTGGTTTGCTCCATAAATGTTTTACTGTGTATATATGCAGAGGGAACCTCAAGAATACACAGGAGAGAAAGACATTCGAAATCAAGATGATCAGTCACTTCAGCACAAAACACACTGGACTGAATAAGGACTTGGGATTCCTATCACACTACCTACAGTTTATATAATATTTACTTCCAGTTATTTTGTTCTGATACATGTTTTACTCATTTCTCACATGATATATCTTTTTTCACTTGCATCTGTGCTCTGCGATTCTACAACTCTCCTCCTGTCCCCCTTCCTTCCAGTCCCCCCCCAAAACATTCCACATCCACGCCCTATCAATTTCTAAAGTTTCCTTTGCAAGCTTTTTTTCCTTTCTCCTGCTCTTATTACAGTGTATTTTTGACGTGAGAAAGGGAGAATATCTCTTGAATGTTTGTCTTCATGAATGTAATGCTAGTCCAATAAAAACGGTATAATTACATACTGGAATACTCATTAGTTTGATCTATATATAAGCACCCTGATAAAGGTTCCTCACGGACAGAAACGCTGACCTCAAAAAACATAAATTTGCTTTAAAAAGTCCCACAGGTGCTGCCCAAGATAGATAGGCAGATAGATAGATAGATAGATAGATAGATAGATAGATAGATAGATAGATGCTTCAGACTTGATAAAGGAAGTGGTGCTCTCAAAAACGTGTCCCTAAATCTGAATGTTAGGCCAATAAAAAAGGATATATTCATCTGGCATCTACAACACTGGACTAACATGGCTATCCTATCACAAAGCTTCTTTTTACATTTAAAAAACCTGTGAATGCTTTTTTTTTTTTTTTGGATGATTTGCAGAACTATGTACCTGAGCACCCAGTGATATCTCTTCTTCAGTTCCTATGTTATTCTATGGAGCCCATGCACTAAGATTTCTCCACCTCTGGAAATCTTAGTGCATGGGGTCTATAGAATAACATAGGAACTGGAGAAGTTATATCACTAGAGAAGTCATCTCCACCTTATCACCTCTTTATCACTCTTTAGTGCATAACCCCCCTTGTATTCAAGTGGTCAAAAGCCCAATTTAAATCAGTGTCAATCTGGGGCAGTTGGTTTGCTCCAGAACTGTTCCACTATTACATAGTACATCAGCCTCACTGTGTATGAAAGTAATTTTGAGCAAACCCATTGCCCTCTTCAAAAGGGAACATTTTAATTATCATTAATCTTAATGGGTCTATTTACTTGAAAGCTAGAGAGGACTCCAGTGCATGGACACCTCTCTAGCATACAAAGGTTTGAAAGACCCATATAGATCAATTAACATTTTTATGTCTTCTCTAAAGTGCAATTGGTTGCCACCTAGTTTCTCCTATTTACTTGCAATATAATAGTGGTATATTCAGAAAGATTCTAACAAAAATAATTTTTCAGTTAGATCATATAACTGTCTAGCATAAAAAAATCTGATGGTTAGCTTCATCTTTAGCAAGGGGAAGATTATGTGTGATAGTATGGTGTACCTTTTCAAGTAAAGATCTGTGCAGCAGCATGTATGAGGTTGCAAAATCAAGGAGAGGAGTTCAAGCGAGTTTATGAACCATTGTCTGGAGAAAATGATCAAGGAGTGAATGTCTTTGACTGTGGAAGCTGCTAAACTGGAAAAGTAAATCATAAAAATAATTTTCTGGTATAAAGCTAAATGTACCTGCCAGGGAAAATACAATATATATATGTGTGTGTGTGTGTGTGTGTGTGTGTGTGTGTGTGTGTGTGTGTGTGTGTGTGTGTGTGTGTGTGTGAAAGAGAGAGAGAAGAGCTGCTGTGATATCTAAATGGCACACTGAGCACACTCCAAGTATAAATCAAGGGAATGTCCGTTGACCAGAACCACCCCCCCTTGACTCTACTTCCCCCCTATCATAGCGAAAGAGTGATAGGTTTGCTGCTGTTGTGCATATGACTATGGCAAGGCCTCAGACCATGAGAGGATTCAGACTGACCACTGACCTATGAAAAATCAACTACATTGGTGAGTGGCTCATAGAATAGCCTACCAGCAGAAGAGGTGGGGGTTAATCCTGTAAGGGAATTCAGATTTGTCTGTTGTGCGATGTGTGTAAGATTGTGCGTTTTATCTAGATAGGAAAATGGGTTGACTGAAAGGGCCAGGTGGTTCTTATCAACCATAAAAATGCATGTTTTTATGGGGTTTGGATGCAGAATTACATAAAATGTATAATTGTTATTTAATATCCTTGTTGCCCCCAAACCACACCCCTTCTCCAGTCATCCCACTGCATAGATGTATAAATTATGCTCTGGCAATAAATGCGAGAGACGATAACTGTTTTGCAGTGGTAGATTATCAAAACAAGGAGAGGCGAGGTATAGTGCACTCTGGACATTGTGTATAAATACAAAGTGGAACAATACTGGAGCAAAACAACTGCACCATAAAAGGACAAAATCACTTTTCATCTAGTCTTAACCCTTTGAGTGCCAGAATGGTACGCAACACATTGCTTTACAATGCGTTGCGTACCATTCTGGCACTCAAAGGGTTAAAGGGATAGTAATGTTTCATAAATAAAAGCAGCTCTAATTAATCTTCATAGTATTTGGGCCTTGGAGAGTGTTATTTCAATTCTGTCAGAGTTGTAGTTCAGGAGTAATTGAATGATAAAGTATCCCCCTCCCACCCCTTCTACTGATGCAACACTGCTCATCTTAGAGCAGCAGGGAGTATCCAGGTAGATTGCAGAGAGGGACAATCTTCAATTAAGATAAGGGAAAAAGCTGAGAACCTGTCAAGGGGGGCAGGGTTTTCATTGTTCTCACAGTAAGAATTTTGACCCTTGATGTGAGCTGTCTGGTCTATAGACTTGATTCCACATCTTAGGAGTGGGGGCTTACACCAGGTAAAAGTGGCGGGAGGGGAAACTTTATCATTCAATTAATCTTGAACTACAACACTCACAGTAATGAAATAACACTCTCTGTGGTTCAAATACTATGAAGATTAATTGGGGCTGCTGTTTTTGTGAAATATTACAATCACTTTAATAGATTATGTCTTGCTTTCTCCTCAGCTCTTTGAGTAATTAGTTCCTTAGAGAGTTATTTGTATTGACAGTTAATATATTTGCAAATTAGATATCTCTTCTCAGCTCTTTGAGTAATTAGTTCCTTAGAGAGTTCTGTGTATTGACCGTTAATATATTTGTAAATTAGACATCTCTTCTCTAATATGCAAAACCCAGTTTGGCTAGACTCTCTTTATAACTCAGATCCTCCAATCACTTTATCAATTTTGTTTTACATCTCTGCACTCTTTCCAGTTCAGTAATGTCTTGTGCCCAAAACCGTACTCCATATTCCAGATGAGGCTTTACCAGGATGTATATAGCAGCAGAACTATAATCTCATCCAGTACATCTATACCCTTTTTATGCAGGTTAGTACTCTATTGGCTCTTGCAGCAGCAGAGTGACACTGTACACTGCTGTGGTCTATTGTCTATCAGTACTCAAAAATCTTTTCCTAGAGAAAATTCCCCAACTATTTTCCCATTCACTGTGAATGTAGCATGTTTGTTTACACAGCCCAAATGTATAACCTTACATTTATCTATATTAACCACATCTGCCACTTTTCAGTCCATTCACTCAGTGTACCCAAATCTTTCTCAAAGAAAAAATATCCTGCTCTCTGTGTGGTTCCTGATATCGCATAATGTCTTCATCAAAGATTGTGACTACAAAAACAAAGTATGACAAATGCACACCAAGAAAGAACAACATTAAGCTTTTTGTTTAAGGCATGGTAGACTCTCAGATGCCGCTTGTCATAATTTTCATTCCCATTCCTACCCTCAGACAGTCCATCTCTGAAATATCAGGCAAACCCTCTCTGCATATGAGAAACAACACAACTCCAGTGTTTCGGCCTACGTGAGCCTGGTCAAGTTGAGTGCAGCTGATTCCCTCTAGGCACATGGAAGCAAGGGCCCATGCTGGGGATATCCTTCTACTTAGGGAGACTACAAAAATAAAAATGTGACAAACACACATCATAGCCTTTCAAGTCATGTTTTTCATTTCTATATGCCATTCAAGGCATGGTAATTTCCTCTCTGCAATGACAGACGTACATCTGACGTTGCGCTGTTTCTCTCGTGCAGAGAGGATTTGCCTGACATTGTGGAGCTAGACTAGACTATCTGAGGGCAGGATCAGTCTGATATGAATATGGAAATGTACTCTCTGCAATAGCATATGGTAGTGCGATAGTAATACTTCATTTTATCTTTATTTTATTTTGTAGGCATTAAAAAAACATGAAGAACTATGTAAGTCTTATCTCTCAAACTTTTATGGTTTGAGAGATATTCATAAGCAAAGTTTCCCCTCCCGCCCCTTTAACCTAGTGTATGCCATCTCTTCTCACATGCGGAATGCAGTCCATAGACCAGACAGATAAAAGCAGGGGACAATCTTCTTCCTATGAGAACAATGAAAGCCCTGCCCCCTTTGACAAGTTTTTCAGATTTTTCCCTTATCTTAATTGAAGATTGTCCCTCTCTGCAATCTACCTGGGCACCTCCCTTTGGCTCTGGCTGAGCAGTGTTACATCAGTAAAAGGGATGGGAGGGGGATACTTTGTCATTGAATTACTCTTGAACTACAACTCTGACTAAATTGAAATAACACTCTCCAAAGTCCATATACTATGATGATTAATTAGAGCTGATTTTATTATGAAACATTACCATGCCTTTAAGCAGCACCTGAGAGGCTACCATGCTTTGAACAGTACACTTCATTTTGTTCTGTCTCTGTGAGTGTTTGTCGCACTATTTGTTTTTGTAGTCTCTCTAAGCTAAAGGGTATCCCAGGCATGGGCACTGCAATGGCATATGGTAGTGAAAACAATGTGACTTAAGCAGCACCTGAAAGGCTACCATGCTTTAAACAGTACACTTCATTTTGTTCTCTCCGTGAGCATTTGTCACACTTTTTGTTTTTGTAGTCTCTTTAAGCTGAAGGGTATCCCAGGCATGGGCACTTGCTTCCATGTGCCTAGAGGTAATCTGTCAGGGTTTGTGCAATTTTTCTTGTACAGTGAGAATTTGCTGACATTTCAGAGCTGGAATGTCTGAGGGCAGAATCAGTCTTATATGAATATGGATATTTCCTCTCGGCAATGGCACATAGGAGTGAAAACATGACTTAAGCAGACCCGAGAGGCTACCATGACGTGAACAAAATGCTTAATTTTGTATTTTTGTTGTGCGTTCGTCACACTTTTTGCTTTTGTGTTCATCAAAGATTGAGGCACTTCTTTCAGTACGTACTTCTAGATCATTAATGAACAGGTATAAAAAAAAAAAAAAACGTTGTGCACAGAACTGAACCCCATGGCACCCCACTTAAAAATTTAGACCAACTTGCAAAGGTTCCATTTACAACAATTCTCTCCCAGCTATCATTAACCCAGTTATCTCTCCAAGCATATATAACCTCCGAAACCGAACCCTTTAAAGTTATGTGGTTACCTGTTGTGATGTGAAGTAACAAAAATTACTACTTACCCTTTCATAAAATGTCTTTGTAATGATCAATTCATCATAAAACCATGCTGGCTCATACTAACAATGTTGTTGGTCATGAATCAGTTAGTAACCCTGCTAAATATCTTACCCACTATGGAAGTCAAGCTCAAGGGTCTATAATTTCCTGGCTTAGATCTTGACCCTTTTTAAATAATGGTACTAAATCTGTTTTCCTTAATTTCCAGGGCACTATGCTAGATGATAATGAATCAATACATTTTAAGAATAAGCGTCCTGCTTTTATTGAACCACATTGCAAAGTATCCTTGAATGTATGCCATTAAGTCCAGGTGTTTAATTCACCATAACCTTTACCAATCTCTTTTGGACTGTATCCTCAGTAAGCCATGTACATGATGGATGAAATTCTGAGATTCTCTTTGTTTGCCCATAGCCTGCCATTGTTGATTCCTTTGTATATATGGAGAAAAGAATATGTTTAATGTATCGGCTATAGCCTAATCCTCACTAATAAATGTACCTGTCATCAGCATCATAACCTATTCCAAGTCCAAGCCCCACTCAGCCACATGCACTAGTGTTGAGTAACTAGTAACGGTTATCAAGAATACACCAGGAGTCAGTACTGTAATAATAAAACCACCTTTATTGAATAGTAATATATCATAGATGATCACAATACAAGAATGCACTGAGGGTACTGGTAAAGCCAGCACTTCCTACCAGAAATAGGAGGCCGCTTGGAGAACACCTCTCTGCTAGAGACTAGGCAGCCAAAAGTAGCCTCAGAGGAGCACGTATGGTAATCTTAATATCGCAGCTACAGAGTTCTCCCTCAGGATCAGGCCTTCAGACTTGTAGAGATCACCTGGGGAAATACAAAGCGGATGCTCGGCCAATGCTGATAGAAAGGGTCCTGTTGTACTTGGGACTACCCAGGGGTCAATACCAGTGTGGAACGTCCACCAGACCACAGGTCTGCATCAGATTGGGTGTCTACTATGCCAAAGGATAACACAGGAAGAAAAGTCAAACAGAGCCACAGGTTGGCACCAGAATGGATGGTCAGACAAGCCTAGGTCATACGCTGAGCAGGTAGTCAGCCAGAGCCAAAGGTCTGCACCAGATTGGGTGTCTACTATGCCAAAGGATAACGTAGGAAGAATAGTCAGACAGAGCCACAGGTCAGCACCAGAATGGATGATCAGACAAGCCTAGGTCATACACTGTCACAGTTCCCACGAATAAACCAAGAGTCAGAAAGTATAGTTAAAATCACCTTTCTTAGAATAGTATATACAGTAAGGATCAGGAAAGAGCAGAGGGTAACTGGAGAGGCTAGAAACTCTATCAGGAATAGGAGGGTGCCATGAAGTAAACCACATTGCAAGAGACTAGGCCAGAGCCAATGGTAGTCTCAGTAGCTCCAGGAAGACTCAGAAAAGTACACTAAGGATCTCCCCTAAAGAATAGCAACAAGGGAGAGTACTGACTCACGCCTTCAGTCAGAAAAGCTGGTAGTACACCAGAGCCACCAGACTGCACCAGTTTGGATGTCTGTTAGGTGAGGGAGCAACACAGCAAGGATAGTTGAACAGAGCCACAGGTCAGCACCAGATTGGATAATCAGACAAGCCAGGGTCATACACGGAGCGCTTAGTCAGCCAGAGCCGCAGGTCTGCACCAGATTGGATGTCCACTAGTCAGGAGGCAACGCAGAGAGGATATTTGGACAGAGCCACAGGTCAGCACCAGACTGGATAGTCAGACAAGCTAGGGTCATACACGGAGTGGGTAGTCAGCCAGAGCCACAGTTCTGCACCAGATTGGATGTCCAATAGGTCAAGGAGTGCACAGAGAAGATAATCAGACAGAGCCCCTGGTCAGCACCAGATTGGATAGTCAGACAAGCTGAGGTCATACACGGAGATCAGGATACAACAACTGAGAACTGTACTGGACAAAAACATAAGGGTAACTGAGTAATATCCAGTTCCCTTTTAAAACCAGCCAGGAAGTAGATGGGTGGAGACTACATGACCCACATGCATAAGACTGAAGCCTGAGTCAATACGCAGACTCGCACCTGAAAGATGACGCAGCAGAGAAGTGATGCATCACATATTTCCTCCAAACTTGCGTGCAACAGAGCACATGTGTCGTTCTGGATGCGGCCATGGACGACCGCTGGGGACACCCGGCGCAACCAGGCCAGAAGCTAGGTGTGACATGCAAAATGCCACCGGATTGTCATTCCAGGCTCCAAGCGTCGCCCAATCCGGCAGCGCTGGGACTAAGGTACATGCTGTGACAGTACCTCCCCTTAAGGACCCCTCTGTCACGGAGTGACTAAGAAATAACAACAGTACAGATGAACTTAAAATAAAACTTTATTTTAAATACAATAGTGGCAGCAATGATGACACAATAGTGGTAGCAATGAATGACACAACAGTGGCTGCAATGGGTGACACAGTAGTTGGCAGCAATGAGTAACACACTTTCACAAGGCCAGGGAGGAACAGTGAACTCACTTTCCTCAACCCTTCACTAGGCTAGTGCGATAGGCCCACGTCTGTACCCAGAGGATAGAGTAACTCAGGCAACGGGAGCGAGTAGCTCCAGACACTGGAGCACACAGTATAACTCCACCACCTCCACGAGGCCAGGTGAGGACAGTGCAAGACGCTTCCTCAACCCTTCACTAGGCAGGTGTTGCTAGTATCCAAATGACCCTAGGAACCATCACAGGCAGATGGGAGGACAGTGCATAGCACTTTCACAATCTGAGCCGGCACGAAAATGAAGCGCAACTATACCCTAATGCTAGGGTATACCGAATGCAAGGTAAATGGCACTTGAGACTAGGTGAGGCAAAACACAAACCGGAATGACCACGGGAGGTCAGAAACACGGACTGACCAATAAGGCAACACAAATCGGAACAACCACGGGAGATCAGTACACGGACTGACCGACAAGCGCCATTAGTTGTAGCGAGCGTTGAAATGGGTAGGCATAGGCAGAAAGGATCCCAATAGCCGGGGCTGGGTAGCCGAGTGTCATGGTTTGTTTTGACTCTCAGACACAGTTAAGATAAAAACACAACTTTATTGAAAAGCTAATAAGAACCCTCACAGGTCCTGAACATACATTTATGTTACAGACACACGACAAGTTCAAGTACAATAGCAAACAATAATTCTGTAACGGTTTTTAGGACTCTCAGACCAGTAAGTGAAAATAAAACACACTTTATTTTTAAAGTAAAATAATGCACAGGTTCGCCCTCTAGTGGCGGTAGGTAATACACAGATCGGGTAAACTGAGATATTACAGTAGTAATAGCACAATAGATATACATGCAAGACAGTAAGCAATAGGGTGATATGAACCCCCAAGGGGTTAATGACTAGATAACAGTCCGTCTCAGATGTGGAGGTTTGACAGGCCCTGGATGTTAAAAGGCTGTGCTGGATAGACAAAGTTCATCAAGTACTGAAGACCGAACTGCCTCGCCAAGGTGTTTGGATATTAAGCAGAATAGGAATCAACTTAGCCCCCACGGGCTTAGTTACTGGAACTGCTTTGGTTTGTGCAAGTGCAAATAGCCCCCCACGGGTGTAACGGGAACCGGCCGGCAATGCAAGAGCTAACAGCTTCCTCAGACTTTGCTGAATGCTGGAATATGAATGCAAGAGCCACTAGCCCCCTCGGGCGTAGTACCGGATAAGCTACCACTGAAGCCTTACTGCCACCACTCTGTATTACGGATATCGTCAGTAATCGACACCGGAGAGCCTTAGGCGCCCAAACGGCCCAAACAATGTGACTACTCTGCATTGGAGGACTAGAGTTGCCGACGGTGAGCGGCCAACTCAGCAGCAGTATCACGGGTATCGAGGCTCGTACTGGAGATAGAGAGAGTGAAATCGAGGCAGCACTGCAAGAGTTAAAAAGCACGTTTACTCGAGGCTTCAGTGCTACTGGAGGGCTCTGCAATGAAAGGAAGGCACACAGATTCAAACACAGCTCTGCACGGGTAGCGAGGCACAGCACTAATCGTGGGTAACACCAGGCAAGGCAGTCGCACTGAAGCAGGCAACAGAGACTGATAATGTTGCGGTGGCGACAACTGGAATGCAGGTCACTGGAACAAGCTGCAAGTCGATCTTCGGAGCAGGAAGTCAGCCGGGCCGAGTCGGAGCACGTAGGAGGTAGTCATACAAGCCAGGTCATACACAAGCAAGAACGTCAGCCTAGCCGGGTCAGGATCCAAGGGTGGTACGCAGACGAGCCGGGTCATACACAAGCAGGAACACTGGAGAATAGTCAGGACAAGCCGAATCGGTACACAGGAACTCAGAATACAGGAACACAGCAACAGCACTACTGGCTCAGGAACACCACGAAAGGGCATCTGACAGATGTGATAGCCAGGTATAAAAAGGTCATCAGGAGGCAGGTCAAACCCACTCAGCAAATCAGTGTCAGCCACAACTGAGAGTGACAGGAATCACAGGCACTGTGATAAATTCAATATGTAGGCTTTACCGGCCTTGTCAATTACCGGGTAAGGCAGCTTGAAGACTGGCACAACGAGATGAAGTAGGCTCTACCGGCCTTATCAATATACCAGGCAAGGTAGCCTGGAGACTGGCACAACAAGATGAGGGAGGCTCTACCGGCCTTACCAATATACCGGGAAAGGCAGCCTATGACAAAGTGACACAGAGTATAGGAGGCCCCACTGGTTCAATAACGGATGTAGCCTCAGCCACCGGTGATAGAGTGGAGTGAACCGGTAACACGTACTGGACAAACAGGGAGGCTCTACAGGTGCTATTAAGGTGGTAACATAAGCAACCAGTGTAATAGTGGAGCAAACCAGTACCACGTACTGGACAACAAGGAGGCCCTACCGGTGCTATAACAAAGGCAGCAAGCAACCGGTGTAATCTTGGAGCAAACCAGTACCACGTACTGGACAACACAGAGGCCCTACCGGTGCTATAACGGAGGCAGAAAGCAACCGGTGTAAGAGTGGAGCAAACCAGTACAGCATACTGGACAACTTGGAAGCCCTACCGGTGCTTTAACGGAGGCAGCTAGCCAGGGCCGGCGCTACCATTAAGGCAACACAGGCAGCTGCCTTAGGGCGCCGCAATGGAGGGGTGGCGAAAAGGGAGAAGCTGAGAATTTTTTTTTTAAATATATCTGCCGCGAGGGAGCGCACATTTACACTACCAAGCTCTCCCTTGCGGTGTCTATGTGACGCGCACAACGCTGAGGACCCAAGCTTTGTAATAATACAGCGCGCTGTATTACTGAGAACAGTGCTGGGAGCTTCAGCTCTGTGCCGAAGGAGGCACAGAGCTCTCTTATGGCTAGACCATCAGGGACTCAAGGTAGGGGATCAGGGGCATTGTGGAGATGAAGGGGCAATGTGGAGATTAAGGGGCATAAAGGAAGGGGCAATGTGGAGATGAAGGGGCATTATGGAAGGGGCATTGTGGAGATGAAGGAGCAATATGGAGATGAAGGGGCATTATGGAAGGGGAAATGTGTAAATGAAGGAGCAATGTGGAGATGAAGGGGCATTATGGAAGGGGCATTGTGGAGATGAAGGGGCATTGTGCAGATGAAGGGAGCATTGTGGAAGGGGCAATGTGGAGATGAAGGGGCATTATGGAAGGGGCATTGTGGAGATGAAGGGGCAATGTGGAGATGAAGGGGCATTATGGAAGGGCAATGTGGAGATGAAGGGGCATTATGGAAGGGGAAATGTGTAAATGAAGGAGCAATGTGGAGATGAAGGGGCATTATGGAAGGGGCATTGTGGAGATGAAGGGGCATTGTGCAGATGAAGGGAGCATTGTGGAAGGGGCAATGTGGAGATGAAGGGAGCATTGTGGAAGGTGCAATGTGGAGATGAAGGGAGCATTGTGGAAGGGGCAATGTTGAGATGAAGAGAGCATTGTGGAAGGTGCAATGTGGAGATGAAGGGATCATTGTGGAGGTGAATATGTGGGCGGGGCAGGGGACTGTAGCAAGGTCGGGGGGGCAGGTGGATTGTGTCCGGGTCGGGGGGGGCATCAAAATGCACCTTTGCCTGTGTATACAAAAATCCTTGCACCGGCCCTGCAGCTAGCAACCGGTGTAATTGTACCTATAACGTAGACATACAGTGCCAACTCAGAGGCCACGGGCCTAGTACCAGCAGTACCAACACAGTAGGAACCCAGTAGTCAGAATGTCGCCGAGGCGACCAGAGCCAAGTGGAAAGTATCCAAATTAGTACTCTGACGCTGGAATAGTTGAGGATTCAAGCAGGCCCCAGTAGACACAGGAATCCATAGACAGGTGACCACTGACATAGAGAGACCACGAAAGGGCAGTGAAAGGGTGCAGGAACCCAGTCTATATAGGCAATACTGGGCGGGCTAGTCACAGGCAACCAATGGAGCGCCCCCACAGCTAACTGACAGAAAAAGCCAGCAATCACGGGCACCGTGATACTGAGGCTGCTAATCTCAACCAGAGCACAACAGAGGGAGAGTAACTGAAGGCAGCCAGAGGTCAGAGCTGGATCGGGTAGTCAGACGCCACCAGTGGTCGGAGCTGGATCGGGTAGTCAGACGTAGCCAGGAGTCAGAGCCGAAACAGGTAGTCAGACGGAGCAGGAGTAATACACAAGAACAGCAATCGACCAACACAGCACTAGGCTCAGGTGCACCACGAAAGGTCAAAGGTAACAGGACAGGCTGAGGTTTAAAAGGCCTGGCAGGTGGGCGGAGAGATGACATCACAAGCACATTGACCTATAAGAACAGTGACTTGCGTAGAGTGACAGCCAGGAAGTAACAATGTCGCTGTTACAGCAATTACCCACTGGAGGCAATCACAGGCACCGTGATAGTACCCCCCACTCAACGATCTCCCCCCCCACGGAGGAGACCATACCATATTGGGAAATTTCATATGAAATCTGTGAAGCAATCTAGGAGCTTGAATATCATTCTGATTTACCCAGGAATGCTCCTCTGGACCATAACCTTTCCAGTGGACAAAATATTGGATGCGCCACCGGACCCTGCGGGAGTCCAGGATGTTTTGGATCTCATACTCATCCTGATTCTGAATGCGCACTGGACCTGGGACTACAGGAGCAGAAGAGTAGCGGTTACAGATCAGCGGTTTCAGGAGAGAGACATGAAAATCGTTGTGAATGTGCATATTCTTAGGAAGTTCTAAGGCATAGGACACAGGGTTTATTCTGAGGAGCACCCAGGAGGGTCCTATGAAATGTGGAGCCATCTTGTAACAAGGCACTTGCATGTGTAGATTCTTGGTGGCATACCAGACTCTATCCCCCACCTGAAAGACAAGAGCAGGATGCCTCCTGCGATCTTCGTGTCTCTGATATCACTCTGAGGACCTTCGTAAGGCATTCTGAACCTGTGCCCATGTGGAGCGGAGCTGCTCCATATGCTCATCCAGAGCTGGAATTTCCTGTGCCTGAAATGCATCCGGGAGCAGAGATGGTTAGAACCCATAGTTAATCAGGAAGGGAGAGCTCCTGGACAAGGAGCATTTACCCACTGGAGGCAATCACGGCACCGTGATATCCTCCTCCGTGGACCGGGTCAGGGTTTATTAGGAAAACGGGCATGAAATGTGCGTACCAGGAGAGGAGCATGTATATCATCAGAAGGTATCCAGGAGCGCTCCTCTGGACTATACACCTTCCAGTGTATAAGGTATTGTAATCGCCCTCGCACCCACCTGGAGTCCAAAATATTTTGTACCACATATTCCTCATGATCGCCAACCTTGACAGCAGCTGGCTGAACTGTATTAGTGGTGTAACAGTTACAAATCAGGGGTTTGAGCAAGGAAACGTGGAATACATTGTGAATAAGCATTGAGGCAGGAAGACCCAGAGCATACGCCACAGGGTCAATTCTGTGCAACACACCGAATGTACCAACGAATCAAGGAGACAGTTTATTACAGGGGAATTGGAGGTTAAGGTTATGGGATGACAGCCAAACTCTCCCCCCCACCTGGAAAGTAGATGCCGGCAACCTCCTACGGTGAGCCTGCCATTTTTGCCATTGATCAGAACCACGTATGGTATTTTGTACCCGAACCCAAGAGGAACGAAGAGCCCTCAAATGCTCATCAAGAGCCGGAATTTTTTGAGCCTCAAAAACCTCAGAAAGAACAGAAGTTTGAAAACCATAGTTGATTAAGAACAGAGAACTTTGTGAGGAGGAGTTTATTGCACAATTCCAGGTAAACTCCGCCCAAGGTAATAGGGTAGCCCAATTGTTGTGGTGGTCAGAAATATAGCAACGGAGGAATTGTTCCAAGACTTGGTTAGACCTCTCTGTCACACCATTAGACTGAGGGTGATACGCAAAGGAGAATGCCAGCTGAATCCCCCATCTGAGCACAAAAGCACCTCCAAAAATGACACACAAACTGGCTTCCTCTGTCCAATAAAATAACCCTGGGTATGCCATGGAGCTAAAAGACCTCTTTGGCAAACACCATCGAAAATTCCTGCGCAGTCGGTAAGCTTTAGAGTGGCATAAAGTGAGCCATCTTAGAAAATTTGTCTACAATCATCAGGATGACCGTGAAGCCCATAGATGCCGGAAGATCAGCCATAAAGTTGATGGATAGATGTGACCAGGGATGTTCCCCATTGGCCACAGGCTGGAGGAGACCAACAGGCAAATGAGACTTATTCTGAGCACAAGTAGTGCAGGCTGCAGTAAAAGAAGCACAACTGGATCTGAGACTTGGCCACCAGAATAGTCTAGATAAGGACCAAATCAACTGGTCTCGCCCAATGTGACCTGCAATCTTAGAAGCATGGTATGTCTCCAAAAGTTTAGTGCCAAACTGTGTGGGGACAAAGCACCACCAGCAAGGTTTCTCCGCTGGAGTGGATGTTTGAGCGGCCAATATTTCCTCTCCCAGTGGATAGGTAATACAAGTTCGTATAGTAGCAAGAATCTGATCAGTCGGAATAATAGGTATAGGAGGAACCTGCTCCTTGGATTGAATGCAAAACCGGCATGATAGGGCATCCACCTTAACATTCTTAGAGCCCGGAAGGTAGGAAACCACAAAATTGAACCTGGAACGGAACAAGGCCCATCTGGCTTGCCGGGACGACGACCGTTTGGCCTCAGACAAGTACCTGAGGATGCAGAGCAGGCAGAAACCAAGGCAGGTGGTAGTAATAGGGGACTCTATTATTAGGAGGGTAGATAGGGTAGTCTGCCGCCAGGAACGTGAATGCCAAACAGTATGCTGTCTCCCGGGTGCTCGGGTTCGGCATGTTGCGGACAGAGCTGACAGATTATTGGGAGGGGCTGGAAGTGATCCAGCTGTCTTGGTGCATATTGGAACCAATGACAAAGTAGGAGGAAGATGGAGGTCCCTAAACAATGGTTTCAGGGATTTAGGGTGCAAGCTCAAGGCAAGCACCTCTAAGGTAGTATTTTCTGAAATACTACCTGTGCCATGCACCAGTGCAGGTAGGCAGAGGGAGCTCAGGGAGATTAATGCATGGCTCAAGCAATGGTGTAGGAAGGAGGGTTTGGGGTTTTAGAACACTTGGTAAACTTTGCTCTTGGGTACAATCTATATGGAAGAGATGGATTGCACCTAAATGGTAGAGGAGCCTCTGTGCTAGGGGAGAGAATGCTAGGAAGCTTGGGGGAGCTTTTAATCTAGGAAAAGGGGGATGGGTATAGATAACAAAAATGGGGTAGATAGAGCAGATAGGAACCGGGTCCAAGTAAATGACCAGGGGGGTGGAGAAAGGGTGGGGATGAATTTAGTCAATAGGGAGGAACTCCTAGTAAATGAAGGTGTAGAAAAAAAAGACATGTAGGGATTAATATATGTAAAGACTTCAAAATGAATTGTATGCTAGCAAATGCAAGAAGTATGGTAGATAAAATAGGAGAACTAGAATTGCTGGCAGTTAATGAGCAATTGGACACAACTGAAATAACAGAAACATGGTGGAATGATGTACATGACTGGGCTATAAATATAGAGGGCTATTCCCTGTTTAGAAGAGACATAATTAATAGAAAAGGGGGAGGTGTGTGCTTATATTTGAAAACAGAGCTAAATCCAGTTTTGCGGGGTGATATTAGTGAGGAAACTGGCCAAATTGTGGAGTCCATGTGGGTAGAAATCGAGACTAAATGTGGTGTGAAAGGTAAAAAAAAAGTTGTTGGTGGGCATATGCTACAAACCACCAAATATCGATGACAATGATGAGGCCCAACTGCTATTGCAAATGAGGAAAGCTGCCCGTTTTGGGCATATTATAATTATGGGAGATTTTAATTATCCAGATATCAACTGGAAAAATGAGGCCTGTTAGAGTGCTAAGGGTAGCTACATGAAAGCTACATGTCACAAATGGTATTGGACCTAGTGATAACTAATAACACAGAAATGGTATCCAATATTAAGGTAAGAGAACGTTTGGGAAACAGTGATCACAACATGGTTACATTTGAGATCAGTCTGGCAAAGCAAAAATGTATAGGTTCAACCAAAACTCTTAATTTTAAAAAAGCTAACTTCAAATTGTTAAGGGCTTCAATGCAACACATAGACTGGTATATTTTATTTAAAGGCAAAAATACTGAGGAAAAATGGTCAGAATTCAAATTTAGGTTGCAGAAATGTACCCAACAGTATATACCAATGGGGAACAAATGCAAAAGAAGTAAGTCACAGCCAATGTGGTTAACTGCACATGTAAAGAAGGAAATGGCAAGGAAAAAAAACACATTCAAATTATTTAAGTCTGAAGGAACTGAACAATCTTTCTTGAAATACAGGGAGTGCAACAATGATTGCAAAAAAGCAATTAGGGTTGCAAAAATAGATAATGAAACTCAAATTGCAAATTTAAAAGTTTTTTAAATATATAAATAGCAAAAAACTTAAGAGGGAGTGCATTGGACCATTCAAAAATGAGATGGATGAGTTGGTTAGTGAGGATAAGGAAAAGGCCGATGTTTTAAACAATTTCTTTTTGCATCAGTATATACAAGGGAGCAAGGAATGGTAGAAGAGCCTCCACAAGTAACAAATAAAACAATACAATTAACAGATATTGGGTTAACTCAAGAAGATGTCATGGGAAGACTGAACAAAATTAAGACCAACAAAGCACCGGGTCCTGATGGTATACATCCAAGGGTTCTTCAGGAACTTAGTGCAGTGTTAGCAAAACTCCTATATTTACTCTTTAAAGATTCTATTACCACAGGCTCAGTGCCACAGGACTGGCAAAGAGCTAACATAGTGCCTCGATTTAAGAAGGGAACTAAAACAGAACCTGGGAATTATAGACCAGTGAGTTTGACCTGTGTAGTGGGAAAACTGTTAGAAGGGATAATAAGGGACTATATTCAGGATTACAACACAAAAAATAAAATCATTAGCACGAATCAACATGGTTTTATGAAGAATAGATCATGCCAAACTAATCTTTTCAGCTTCTATGAGGAGGTAAGCAGCAACCTTGACAATGGCAAGGCCGTAGATGTTGTATATCTAGACTTAGCAAAGGCATTTGACACAGTGCCACACAGAAGGCTGGTGTATAAAATAAGGAAATTTGGGCTAGGAGATAACCTTTGCAATTGGATACAAAACTGGCTGAAGGATGGGGAACAGTGTGTGGTTGTAAACAGGATATTTTCTCTCTACAGTGGGACTTACTGTCACGGTTTATTATGACTCTCAGACACAAGTTTTAGGTAAAAAAAATCAATTTTATTGAAATAATAAATGATAACTTAGGATGGCAATAACATACATATATATATATACAGAATATAGCACAGACAGAAGGCAGACTCTACCGGTCCTGTCAATATACCGGACAGGACAGTCTTTAGGCTCTACCGGCCTTGCCAATACCGGGTAAGGCAACCTGCAGATGGAATAGCATAACGGTTTTACCGGCCTTACCAAATTACCGGGCAAGGCAGCCTCAATAGATACACAATGTAGGCTCTACCGGCCCTGCCAATACCGGGTAAGGCAACCTCAGATGGAATGTGGCAAAAGGTTCTACCGGCCTTACCAATACCGGGCAGGGCAGCCCAGAGATAATAGCAGCAGTCAGATGGAACTGGCAAATTAGCAGAATCGTTAAGCAGCAAGGCTTTGGAGCAAACCAGCGTCCGCACGCTGGAAACAACACTGAATAGTATAGCCGTAGGCTTAGCGAGCAAACCAGTGACCGCACACTGGAGTAACAAGCGAGTAGTATAGCCGCAAGGCTTAGGAGCAAACCAGCGTCCGCACGCTGGGATCAACACAGATTTGTATACCTGATAGGCTTTGGAGCAAACCAGTGACCGCACACTGGTGTAACAAGTGAGTTTGTATAGCCGCAAGGCTAGGAGCAAACCAGCGTCCGCACGCTGGGACCAACACAGATTTGTATAGCTGATAGGCTTTGGAGCAAACCAGTGACCGCACACTGGTGTAACAAGCGAGTTTGTATAGCCGCAAGGCTTAGGAGCAAACCAGCGTCCGCACGCTGGGACCAACACAGATTTGTATAGCTGAAAGGCTTTGGAGCAAACCAGTGACCGCACACTGGTGTAACAAGCGAGTTTGTATAGCCGCAAGGCTTAGGAGCAAACCAGCGTCCGCACGCTGGGACCAACACAGAATTGTATAGCTGATAGGCTTTGGAGCAAACCAGTGACCGCACACTGGTGTAACAAGCGAGTTTGTATAGCCGCAAGGCTTAGGAGCAAACCAGCGTCCGCACGCTGGGACCAACACAGATTTGTATAGCTGATAGGCTTTGGAGCAAACCAGTGACCGCACACTGGTGTAACAAGCGAGTTTGTATAGCCGCAAGGCTTGGGAGCAAACCAGCGTCCGCACGCTGGGACCAACACGGAATTGTAGCAATGTCACCAACGCGACCAGGCAGAAGGTCGCCAGGATACTGAAGACAGGTGATGAGATGACAGGAACCAGCAACGATCAGTCAGGTCAGAAAACAGCAGAGAAGTTCAGCAGGAACTGCAACACCAGAGACTAGGCCGGAACCAGGACTGGAAGTACCTCAGCATGCAGGAAACACTGGAACAGTAGAGATCAGGAACTCAGGAACACATGAGATCAGGAACTCAGGAACACTGGAACAGAGGCCCAGCTATCACTAGCATAGTGATAGCAAGAAGGTCAGAAACAACACGAAAGGGCACTCAAAGGGTGCCCAATCCAGGTTTAAATAGTCAATAAGAGGCGGGCTATCTGCAGACAGCCAATAGAAGCCCCCTACTGGTGACAGACAAGTAACTGCAGCAAATCACGGGCACCGTGATAGTACCCCCCTTTCAAAGACCCCCTCTCCTAGAATAGGGTTTAGGTTTCTGCGGGTAATTGGCATGAAAGGCCCTAGTTAACCTAGGTGCATGAAGGTCCGTACTATCCACCCATGATCGATCCTCAGGACCATACCCTTTCCAATGTACCAGGTACTGTACCCTTCCTCTAAGCCTACGGGAATCAATAATGCTCTGAACCTCGTACTCCTCCTGGCCCTCGACCTCAACAGGTCCTGGCACCACAGGTGTGGTAGTATAGCGATTGCAAACCAGAGGCTTAAGAAGGGACACATGGAACACATTATGGATACGCATGGATGCAGGTAGGTCTAGTGCATAGGAGACAGGGTTAATTTTGCGAATAACTCTGTATGGACCAATAAACCGAGGAGCCAACTTATTAGACGGAACCTGCAGCTTGAGATTTCTGGAGGAAAGCCATACTCTATCCCCAACCTGAAAGGAAACCGCTGGAAGCCTTCTGCGATTAGCATGGCGCTGATGACGCTGAAATGACTGACCAAGTGCCCTCTGAACTTGTGCCCATGTGGAACGGAGTTGCTCGATATGCTCATCCAGAGCTGGAATCTGTTGCGTCTGAAATGAGTCTGGAAGCAAACAGGGCTGGAACCCATAATTAATCAGAAACGGAGAGCTCCCAGATGAAGAATTGACCGCACAGTTCCTGGCGAACTCTGCCCAAGGCAACAAGTCGGACCAATTATCATGATGGTCAGTAACGAAACAACGGAGAAATTGTTCCAAGCCCTGATTGGCTCGTTCAGCGGCTCCATTGGTCTGGGGATGGTAGGCAGAGGAGAAGGACAGCTGTATGCCCATCTGTTGGCAAAATGCCCTCCAAAATCTAGACACAAACTGGCTCCCCCTGTCAGACACCAGTACCCTAGGCACTCCATGCAACCGGAATACTTCTCTGGCGAACACCATTGCCAATTCCTTCGCTGAAGGAAGACCACGGAGGGGCACGAAATGAGCCATTTTAGAAAACCTGTCCACCACCATGAATATAAAGGAGTACCCCTTCGACATAGGCAACTCTCCCATAAAATCAATGGAAACATGAGACCAGGGGCGTTCGCCATTAGGCACCGGTTGAAGCAAGCCCACAGGGAGATGTCTCGGGGTCTTAGCGCGGGCGCAGGTGGCACAGGCATTCGTAAATTCGGCACAATCGTTTCTCATGGAAGGCCACCAAAATAACTGAGAAAGGGACCATAACAATTGGTCTCTACCAATATGTCCCGCAGCCTTAGAGGAATGGTAGGTTTCGAGCAGCCTAGTACGAAATGATTCAGCGACAAAACATTTGCCCACTGGGGTTTCATGGGGAGCGGACCCCTGAGAGGCCAGGATCTCCTCCCCTAGAGGAGAAGTGATACTCGTGCGTATAGTAGCCAGTATTCTATCAGGTTGGATGATAGGAGCTGGTGCTTCCACTCTGTCACTGTCGGCCTCAAATTGTCTTGACAGTGCATCAGCCCTGATATTTTTTGACCCTGGTAAATATGATACAATGAAATTAAATCGAGACAGGAACAGTGCCCACCTGGCCTGACGAGAGGACAATCTCTTGGCCTCCGAGAGATAGGTCAGATTCTTATGATCTGTTAGGATTAAGACAGGATTCTTAGTACCTTCAAGCAAATGACGCCATTCCTTAAGAGCAAGGATAATGGCCAATAATTCTCTGTCACCTATCTCATAGTGGCTTTGAGTGACAGTCAACTTTTTAGAGAAAAACCCACAAGGTCTGAGAGTTCCACCTTTCTCGTGTCGCTGCGAAAGTACTGCCCCGACCCCAATATCTGAGGCATCAACCTCTAAAGTAAATGGAAGTAAAGGATTGGGGTGGGATAACACAGGAGCCGCAGCAAATGCCAGCTTCAAATTCTCAAAGGCTTTCTCAGCAGATACCGGCCAACAAGAAGGATTAGCACCCTTGTGCGTAAGATCGGACAGAGGTTTGACAATGGAAGAAAAGTTCTTAATAAACCTCCTATAATAATTAGCGAAACCCAGGAAACGCTGTATGGCTTTAAGACCCTTGGGTTTTGGCCATTGTAGGACAGCTGACAACTTTTCTTTGTCCATGGCAATGCCATCATTGCCAATTATGAACCCCAAGAATGGCACACTGGTTCTATGAAACTCACATTTTTCCATTTTACAAAATAATTTGTTCTCACGGAGTCGTAGCAATACTGCGGATACATCTTTGATGTGCTGTGCCATGTTTTGGGAGTAAATCAGTATATCGTCGAGGTACACCACAACACATGTCTGTAACATATCTCTCAGAACATCATTTATCAGTTCCTGGAAAACTGCGGGTGCATTACACAGCCCAAAAGGCATTACTAGATACTCGTAGTGCCCAGCTCGAGTATTAAAGGCAGTTTTCCACTCATCACCTGCTCGAATGCGAACCAGATTGTAAGCGGCCCGTAGGTCCAACTTGGTAAATATCGAAGCGCCCTTAAGCCTGTCAAAAAGCTCGGTGATGAGTGGTATTGGGTATGCGTTTTTTGCCATTAGTTTATTCAAGCCCCGGTAGTCAATGCATGGTCTTAATTCGCCATTTTTCTTTTTTACAAAAAAGAACCCAGCCCCAGCTGGAGAGGTAGATTTACGTATGATCCCTCTAGCAAGGGCATCAGAAATGTAATCCTCCATAGCCTTATTTTCATCACAAGATAATGGATAAGTGCGTCCTTTCGGAGGTACTGCACCAGGCTGCAATTCAATGCAACAATCATAAGGTCTATGCTGGGGTAGCATACTAGCCTCTCCTTTGCTAAAAACATCGCCAAACTGTTGGTACACATCCGGCATAGCAGAGGAGGTGCACATGACCTTAATAGGCTGGATGACGCACTTGTCCATACAAAACTGGGACCAAGCAGCAATTTCACACTTTTTCCAATCGAATTGTGGGTTATGGAACTGTAACCACGGAAATCCCAATATCACCGCATGGTGCGGGGAATTAATCAGTTGAAACTGCTGCTCTTCTCTGTGAAGTGCCCCAATAGTCATAGACAATGGCATAGTTTCAAATATAACCTGAGGCGGTTCTAAGGGTCTACCATCAATCGCTTCAATAGTCAAGGGGTTTTCTCTTTCAATGCGTGGAACTCCGTGCAATTCAGCAAAGGTATTATCCATAAAATACCCTGCTGCACCGGAGTCAACCAAGGCCAAAACCTCCACAGAGCGTTGTGCCCAAGACAATACCACCTGTATGGTGGGTTTCATTATGCCCGACACTGGGGACGATTGTACACCACCTAGGGCCTGTCCCCCAAGATACCCTAGGTGTGTGCGTTTCCCGGACGTACCGGACAGGAATTTAGCAAGTGCCCTTTTTTACCGCAGTATAAACATAACCCTTGTTTTTTGCGATATAGTCTCTCTGCCTTGGATAGTCTAGTGAAGCCTATTTCCATAGGTTCACTTGTTTCCCGTACTGGTTCACTAGACTTCAATGCCAAGGGAGGGATGGGTGGGCAAAACATGCTACTAGGCTCATTATTTTTTGACCGTAACTTACGATCTCTGGCAATTGATCTCTCACGTATTCTGGAGTCAATTATCATAACATACTCAATGTAATCATCTAGATCAATAGGTAGATCTTTAGCAGCGATTTCGTCTTTAATGTGGTCATTCAGGCCTTGAGAGAAGGCTGCCAATAATGCCTCGTTATTCCAACCTACCTCTGCTGCCAATGTGCGGAATTCGATGGCATAGTCGCCCACTGTACGCCTGCCCTGTTGTATCTCCATAAGGCGTTTGGCAGCAGAGGTGGTTCTACCAGGAGGCTCAAACACTCTTCGAAAGGAACGCACAAATTCACTAAAGTTCTTAGTACAAGGTTTAGCATTCTCCCACAAGGGGTTAGCCCAAGCCAATGCTCTGCCAGTGAGCAGTGATATCGTGAACCCCACTTTACTACGATCATTGGGAAATGCGTGTGCCGTCAATTCCATAAAGATTTCGAGTTGATTGATGAACCCTCTGCAGAGACTAGGGTCACCATCATATCTTAGCGGCAAGGGTGCAGAAGCCGTTAACCCTTTAACAGTACCCCCTAGGGGTCTGGTATCACTTTCCGGTGTCTGACTTGGCGAGACCACCGGGCTAGAGCTAGATTGGTCAGCAGGTACCGTGCGTTCAAGGATCGTTTGAATTGCAACTGACAACTGATCCAAACGTTGCTCGAGCACATCCATCCTCCAATGGATATTCTGTGCGTTACCTTCACCCTTGCTGTCTGAGGTCATGGCCCTTTCGTACTGTCACGGTTTATTATGACTCTCAGACACAAGTTTTAGGTAAAGAAAATCAATTTTATTGAAATAATAAATGATAACTTAGGATGGCAATAACATACATATATATATATACAGAATATAGCACAGACAGAAGGCAGACTCTACCGGTCCTGTCAATATACCGGACAGGACAGTCTTTAGGCTCTACCGGCCTTGCCAATACCGGGTAAGGCAACCTGCAGATGGAATAGCATAACGGTTTTACCGGCCTTACCAAATTACCGGGCAAGGCAGCCTCAATAGATACACAATGTAGGCTCTACCGGCCCTGCCAATACCGGGTAAGGCAACCTCAGATGGAATGTGGCAAAAGGTTCTACCGGCCTTACCAATACCGGGCAGGGCAGCCCAGAGATAATAGCAGCAGTCAGATGGAACTGGCAAATTAGCAGAATCGTTAAGCAGCAAGGCTTTGGAGCAAACCAGCGTCCGCACGCTGGAAACAACACTGAATAGTATAGCCGTAGGCTTAGCGAGCAAACCAGTGACCGCACACTGGAGTAACAAGCGAGTAGTATAGCCGCAAGGCTTAGGAGCAAACCAGCGTCCGCACGCTGGGATCAACACAGATTTGTATACCTGATAGGCTTTGGAGCAAACCAGTGACCGCACACTGGTGTAACAAGTGAGTTTGTATAGCCGCAAGGCTAGGAGCAAACCAGCGTCCGCACGCTGGGACCAACACAGATTTGTATAGCTGATAGGCTTTGGAGCAAACCAGTGACCGCACACTGGTGTAACAAGCGAGTTTGTATAGCCGCAAGGCTTAGGAGCAAACCAGCGTCCGCACGCTGGGACCAACACAGATTTGTATAGCTGAAAGGCTTTGAAGCAAACCAGTGACCGCACACTGGTGTAACAAGTGAGTTTGTATAGCCGCAAGGCTTAGGAGCAAACCAGCGTCCGCACGCTGGGACCAACACAGAATTGTATAGCTGATAGGCTTTGGAGCAAACCAGTGACCGCACACTGGTGTAACAAGCGAGTTTGTATAGCCGCAAGGCTTAGGAGCAAACCAGCGTCCGCACGCTGGGACCAACACAGATTTGTATAGCTGATAGGCTTTGGAGCAAACCAGTGACCGCACACTGGTGTAACAAGCGAGTTTGTATAGCCGCAAGGCTTGGGAGCAAACCAGCGTCCGCACGCTGGGACCAACACGGAATTGTAGCAATGTCACCAACGCGACCAGGCAGAAGGTCGCCAGGATACTGAAGACAGGTGATGAGATGACAGGAACCAGCAACGATCAGTCAGGTCAGAAAACAGCAGAGAAGTTCAGCAGGAACTGCAACACCAGAGACTAGGCCGGAACCAGGACTGGAAGTACCTCAGCATGCAGGAAACACTGGAACAGTAGAGATCAGGAACTCAGGAACACATGAGATCAGGAACTCAGGAACACTGGAACAGAGGCCCAGCTATCACTAGCATAGTGATAGCAAGAAGGTCAGAAACAACACGAAAGGGCACTCAAAGGGTGCCCAATCCAGGTTTAAATAGTCAATAAGAGGCGGGCTATCTGCAGACAGCCAATAGAAGCCCCCTACTGGTGACAGACAAGTAACTGCAGCAAATCACGGGCACCGTGATACTTACATACAATGTCAGATTGGGAAAACATGTGGAATATGAAGTTTAATGTGGGGAAGTGTAAAGTCATGCATTTGGGAGGAAATAATCTAAACTTACTTACTTATAAACTTAATGGAATAATTTTAGGTGACTCATTGCTAGAGAAAAACCTGGGTATCCTTGTCAACTACAAACTTGGAAACAGTGACCAGTGTCAAACAGCAGTAGCAAAGGCAAACAAAATCCTGTCTTGCATAAAAAGAGGTATCGAAGCATATACCATTATACAAATCATTGGTAAGCCCTCACCTTGAGTATACAGTGCAATTTTGGGCACCGGTTCTGAAAAAGGATATACTAGAACTAGAGAGGGTACAGCAGAGAGCAACAAAATTAATTAAGGGAATGGAGGACTTGACATATGAGGAACAACTAAACAAACTTGGTTTATTTACTCTAGAGAAAATACGACTAAGAGGAGACCTTATCACATTGTACAGTATATGAGAAGTCAATACAAGGATCTCTGCGGTGAGCAATTTATTCCAAGGCCTGATCAGGTGAACAGGGGACACCCCTTGAGATTAGAGGAAAGGAGGTTTAAACTTCAGCAGAGGAAGGGTCTTTTTATGGTAAGGTCTGTTGAATTGTGGAATTCATTGCCCAGGGAGGTGGTTATGGCAGATACAATGGATACATTTAAGAGAAGATTAGATACATTTCTTTCAAAAGGGAACATACAGAGTTATACTGTTTATCAGTAGGCTGATCAGGAAGGTCTGATAAAGACTAATTTAATTGGTAGCAGGAAAGCTATAAAATTCTCAGTTACTGAGGTATGAGGCAAAGGTTGAACTTGATGGACTTGTGTCTTTTTTCAACCTAATTTACTATGTATCACGGTCCCCGTGTCTTTCTGTCAATCCATCATGATGTACCTGTGCATTGGTGGAGACTGATTGGCCCGCCCAGGATGTGCTGTTATATGCTGGAGCTTGGGCAATTGTCAGTTGCCCTTTCGTGGTGTTCCTGTTGCTGCACCTTGTTGCCATATTCCAGTGTCTTCTGTGTACCGACCCGGCTAGTCTGACTCTGTTCCTGATTCTGCTCCGTGATTTGACCCGGCTTTGGCTGACGACCCAGCTCCGTGATTTGAACCGGCTTTGGCTGACGACCCTGCTCCGTGATTCGACCCGGCTCTGGCTGATGACCCTGCTCTGTGATTGTTTCCGGTCTGCCTCTGTTCCAGCATTGCTCCGGACCTGTCTGCTGTTCCAGTTACCGTTCCGGTTCTGCCTGCTGTTCCGGTTGCTGTACCGGCCTGTCTGCTGTTCCAGTTACTGTTCCGGTTATGCCTGTTGTTCCGGTTGCTGTACCGGCCTGTCTGCTGTTCCAGTGATCGTTCCGGTTCTGCCTGCTGTTCCGGTTGCGGTACCGGCCTGTCTGCTGTTCCAGTTACCGTTCCGGTTCTGCCTGCCGTTCCTGTGTTCCTGCGTCATTCCAGTCGCTCGGCGACATTCTGAACTGTAATAGCGACTCACTGTTCCTCTCACTTGTCAGTAGCTGTAGCCTGAGGTTGCTTTGCCTGCTGTTGGCTGCCAAGGTACTCGCGTGTGTACAGAACCATTTAACCCTTGCAGTGCCTGTAGTCTCCGGTCTGGTGCCTCCGATACTTCTTGCCAAGCATACATTTCTCTGACATAGCCTTTTACTCTGAGTGCTTCTGTGTGTCTCTTATTCCATCAGAGCCTTGTCAGTATATGTTCATTCTCTGGCTCAGGACCACAGACGTTGAAGGTACATTCCCATTGCACTCCAGAGGACATTGGCTCAATTACAGCTTGTGCAGTTACCATCGGTACAGCATCCAAGGGGTGTATGGGCATATCCTAGTGGCACATGCAGGGTTATTACTTTCCTAGTCAAGGGCGATTTCGGTTCTGATCATTACAGCATGGCAATAGCACTCCTCTGTAGCCCCAGGCGTGGGTACCGGCTCAGCTCTGGACTTTGGGCTCTAGTATATCAACTTGAGAGTGTATTCAGTGCAGTTACTCCACTATCCTGCTATTGAGAGACTGTGTTCCAGAGACTACTATTTATCCTGGGCATTGGCCAATCTTGTATATCTCACCCATTTCAGTCTTTTACCCTTTGGGGAAAATTCCCTATCTATTCTAGCACCTGTCATTATCATTGTGTGCATTCTCTTTGTTATTTTTGCCATTGTTGCTATTTATGTGCTGGCCTCTAGGGGCCTTGTTTTATTTTCAGTAAAATTGTGTTTTTACTTCATACCCTGGTCTGAGTGTCAGAAAACCGTAACAGTACGAAAGGGCCATGACCTCAGAAAGGAAAAGTGACAGTAATACACAGAACCTCCATTGGAGGATGGATGTTCACGAGCAACGCCTAGACCAATTGGCACTGGCCATGCAAACCTTGCTTGAACGTACGGTACACCTTGAGAAACTGAATCAAAATCCGGTGGTCCCCCCAGTTATGACACCGGATAATAATACTGGGCAATTGTTGGCACCCTCTCGTAGTTTTACGGCGGTGGCGCCGTTACCATTAAGATACGATGGTGAACCCACTCTCTGCAGAGGTTTCCTGAATCAACTAGAGATATTCCTAGAACTCACACCCCATGCTTTCCCAAATGACCGTAGCAAGGTGGGGTTCATGATATCTCTACTAACTGGCAAAGCCCTGGCATGGGCTAATCCTTTATGGGAGCAGGCTAAACCCTGTACTCAAAACTTTACCGAGTTTGTCAAACCGTTTCGCAGAGTATTTGAGTTACCTGGGCGAGCTATCTCTGCGGCAAAAAAATTGATGGTAATGCAAATGGGCGACCGCACTGTGGCAGAGTATGCTATAGAATTTCGGATTCTAGCAGCTGAAGTAGCCTGGAATAATGAGGCACTCCTGGCAGCCTTTTCACAGGGCCTATCCGACTCCATTAAGGATGAAATTGCTGCCAGGGAGGTGCCTGCTGAGCTGGATGAGTTTATAAACTATGTAATACTCATTGACACTCGCATGCGTGAGAGGCGATTAACTAAGAGGGCTAGTTCCAAGACCTATGGGCACGAGAGGTCTTTTAACCCACCCTCTCCTCCCATTCCTCCTGACCGGGTGTTTGAGACAGGAGAGCCTATGCAGATTGGCTTTACCAGGTTGTCTAAGGAGGAGAGGGCTCATCGCAAAAGACATGGGTTATGCCTATATTGTGGCAAGAAAGGGCACCTATTAAATACTTGCCCGGTACGTCCAGGAAACGCACGCACCTAGGGTACCTTGGGGGACAGACCCTAGGTGGTGTACAACCGTCCTCAGATACTGACTACAAGAAACTCACCATTCCGGTGAGTTTTCTCCTAAGCGACCAAGCTGTGGAGGTACTAGCCCTGGTAGATTCTGGCGCAGCAGGCTATTTCATGGATCGAGCATTTGCAGAAAGACATAATATTCCTTTGTCTAAAAGAGATACTCCGCTAGCCATTGAGGCTATTGATGGCAGACCCCTCGAACCAGCTCTGGTTACCATGGAGACTACTCTACTCTGTATGTCAGTTGGGGCCCTCCATAAGGAGGAGGTTCGTTTTCAGATTATTAATTCACCACATCATGCAGTCATTCTGGGGTTCCCTTGGTTAATGTTGCATAATCCCCAGTTTGACTGGCAAACATGTGAGATTAAGTCATGGTCCAATTATTGCTCTGATTACTGTCTGTCTCATCCTATCAGGATATTGTGTACCTCTCCTTCTGTGCCAGCGGAATACAGCGACTTCTCCGACGTATTCAGTAAGGGTGAGGCCAGCGCATTACCACAGCATCGGGCATATGATTGCGCTATTGATCTGCCCCAGGGAGTGGTGCCACCGAGGGGTAGGACATACCCATTGTCCTGTGAGGAGACTAGGGCCATGGATGAGTACATTGAGGATGCCCTCAAACGAGGGATTATTTGTAAATCATCCTCCCCGGCAGGTGCAGGATTCTTCTTCGTAAAGAAGAAGAGTGGCGAGTTACGACCGTGTATTGACTACCGTGGACTCAATAAGTTAATGTCCAAAAATGCGTATCCCATTCCACTCATCACAGAGTTATTTGACAGGTTGAAAGGCTCCTCTATCTTTACTAAACTCGATCTACGTGCCGCCTACAACCTAATAAGAATCAGGGCCGGTGATGAGTGGAAGACGGCATTCAATACTAGGTCAGGCCACTACGAATATCTTGTGATGCCATTCGGATTATGTAATGCACCTGCTGTATTCCAAGAATTCATTAACGACATCCTCCGCCACTTGTTACAGTCATGTGTGGTCGTGTACCTGGACGATATATTGATCCATTCTGCTAGTTTAACCCAACACATCCAGGATGTGACCGAAGTTTTACGCACATTACGCAAAAACAAGTTGTTCTGCAAACTAGAGAAATGTGAATTTTATTGTTCCCAAGTACCCTTCTTGGGTTTTGTCATATCTAAGGATGGCATTGCCATGGACCAAGAGAAATTGGCCGCAGTCCTACGCTGGCCAAGACCCAAGGGGTTAAAGGTGATTCAAAGGTTCCTAGGCTTCGCCAACTATTACAGAAAATGTATTCAGAACTTTTCTACCATTACTAAACCATTGTCTGACCTGACGCATAAGGGTGCGAATCCCTCTCAATGGTCTGAGGCAGCTGAGATGGCCTTTGAAACCCTCAAGAAGGCGTTTGCATCTGCTCCTATATTATCCCACCCTAACCTAGCCCTACCGTTCACACTAGAGGTTGATGCCTCCGAGTTTGGGGTAGGGGCAGTTCTCTCCCAACGCCCTAAGGAAGGGGGTAACTTGAGGCCGTGTGGATTCTTTTCCAAAAAACTGTCTAGTGCCCAGAGCCATTACGAAATTGGTGATAGGGAGTTATTGGCTATCATCTTGGCATTAAAGGAATGGCGACATCTTCTGGAAGGCACAAGGACCCCAGTATTAATCCTCACGGACCATAAAAACTTGATTTACTTGTCCGAGGCCAAAAGGCTGTCATTTCGCCAGGCTCGATGGGCTCTATTTCTGTCCAGATTTAATTTCATAGTGTCTTATCTGCCTGGCTCCAAGAATATTAAGGCCGATGCCTTGTCGAGACAATTCTGCACAGACATTGAGAGGGATGAGGCCCCGGTCCCCATAATTCAGCCCGATAGGATTCTGGCTACTATTCGTACCAGCATCACTTCGCCACTGGGAGAGCAGATCTTGGCATCTCAGGGGCATGCACCTCCAGAAACCCCTGTTGGCAAGTGTTTTGTGGACGAGCCTTTCCGTACCAAATTACTTGAGACCTATCACTCCTCCAAGGCAGCTGGGCACATTGGCAGAGATCAGTTGGCATGGTCCTTATCTCGAACATTCTGGTGGCCCTCTCTGAAGGCCAACTGCTCTGCATTCACTGCTGCTTGTACCACCTGTGCCCATGCCAAAACTCCTAGGCATCTCCCAGTGGGACTGCTCCAACCTGTGCCTAATGGTGACCGTCCTTGGTCCCACATTTCTATAGATTTCTTGGGAGAGCTGCCTAATTCTAAGGGCTATACTTTCATCCTTATGGTGGTGGATAGGTTCTCAAAAATGGCTCACTTCGTGCCCCTTTCTGGCCTTCCCTCGGCCCAGGAGTTGGCATTAATTTTTGCCAGAGAAGTATTCCGTTTGCACGGGGTACCTAGAGTTATAGTGTCCGACTGGGGGAGTCAATTCGTGTCGAGATTCTGGAAGGCTTTCTGTGGCCAGATGGGCATTCAATTGTCCTTTTCTTCCGCCTACCATCCCCAGACCAACGGAGCCGCTGAGCGTGCCAATCAGGGACTGGAGCAGTTTTTACGCTGCTTTGTGACTGATCATCATGATAACTGGGCCGACCTGTTGCCGTGGGCAGAGTTCGCCAGGAACTGTGCGGTTAATTCATTGTCTGGGAGCTCTCCGTTCCTTATTAATTATGGGTTCCAACCCTGTCTGTTCCCAGACTCATTTCAGTCCCAACAGATTCCGGCTCTGGATGAGCACATGGAGCAGCTCCGCTCCACTTGGGCACAGGTGCAAAGGTCCCTCAGTCAGTCCTTCCACAGACATCAGCGGCATGCCAATCGCAGACGACGGTCAGCGGTTTCCTTCCAGGTTGGGGACAGGGTATGGCTCTCCTCCAGGAATCTCAACTTGCAAGTGCCTTCGAACAAGCTGGCCCCCCGGTTCATTGGACCATTTAAAATTATTCACAAAATCAATCCTGTGGCATACGCTTTGGAACTTCCTAACAATATGCGTATTCACAATGTGTTCCATGTGTCATTGTTAAAACCCTTGGTTTGCAACCGCTATACTACCACTCCGGTGGTTCCTGGGCCGGTGGAGGTGCAGGGCCAAGAGGAATACGAAGTTCAGAGTATCATTGACTCCAGGAAATTTAGAGGCAAGTTGCAATATTTGGTCCACTGGAAAGGGTATGGACCTGAGGAGCGCTCTTGGGTTGACCATAGGGACCTCCATGCTCCACGTTTGTTGCGCAACTTTCACTCCAAATTTCCGCAGAAACCCAGACCCCCCAGCAGGGGAGGGGGTCTTTGAGAGGGGGGTACTATCACGGTCCCCGTGTCTTTCTGTCAATCCATCATGATGTACCTGTGCATTGGTGGAGACTGATTGGCCCGCCCAGGATGTGCCGTTATATGCTGGAGCTTGGGCAATTGTCAGTTGCCCTTTCGTGGTGTTCCTGTTGCTGCGCCTTGTTGCCATATTCCAGTGTCTTCTGTGTACCGACCCGGCTAGTCTGACTCTGTTCCTGATTCTGCTCCGTGATTTGACCCAGCTTTGGCTGACGACCCTGCTCCGTGATTTGACCCGGCTTTGGCTGACGACCCTGCTCCGTGATTCGACCCGGCTCTGGCTGATGACCCTGCTCTGTGATTGTTTCCGGCCTGCCTCTGTTCCAGCATTGCTCCGGACCTGTCTGTTGTTCCAGTTACCGTTCCGGTTCTGCCTGCTGTTCCGGTTGCTGTACCGGCCTGTCTGCTGTTCCAGTTACCGTTCCGGTTCTGCCTGCTGTTCCGGTTGCTGTACCAGCCTGTCTGCTGTTCCAGTGATCGTTCCAGTTCTGCCTGCTGTTCCGGTTGCGGTACCGGCCTGTCTGCTGTTCCAGTTACCGTTCCGGTTCTGCCTGCCGTTCCTGTGTTCCTGCGTCATTCCAGTCGCTCGGCGACATTCTGAACTGTAATAGCGACTCACTGTTCCTCTCACTTGTCAGTAGCTGTAGCCTGAGGTTGCTTTGCCTGCTGTTGGCTGCCAAGGTACTCGTGTGTGTACAGAACCATTTAACCCTTGCAGTGCCTGTAGTCTCCGGTCTGGTGCCTCCGATACTTCTTGCCAAGCATACATTTCTCTGACATAGCCTTTTACTCTGAGTGCTTCTGTGTGTCTCTTATTCCATCAGAGCCTTGTCAGTCTATGTTCATTCTCTGGCTCAGGGCCACAGACGTTGAAGGTACATTCCCATTGCACTCCAGAGGACATTGGCTCAATTACAGCTTGTGCAGTTACCATCGGTACAGCACCCAAGGGGTGTATGGGCATATCCTAGTGGCACATGCAGGGTTATTACTTTCCTAGTCAAGGGCGATTTCGGTTCTGATCATTACAGCATGGCAATAGCACTCCTCTGTAGCCCCAGGCGTGGGTACCGGCTCAGCTCTGGACTTTGGGCTCTAGTATATCAACTTGAGAGTGTATTCAGTGCAGTTACTCCACTATCCTGCTATTGAGAGACTGTGTTCCAGAGACTACTATTTATCCTGGGCATTGGCCAATCTTGTATATCTCACCCATTTCAGTCTTTTACCCTTTGGGGAAAATTCCCTATCTATTCTAGCACCTGTCATTATCATTGTGTGCATTCTCTTTGTTATTTTTGCCATTGTTGCTATTTATGTGCTGGCCTCTAGGGGCCTTGTTTTATTTTCAATAAAACTGTGTTTTTACTTCATACCCTGGTCTGAGTGTCAGAAAACCGTAACACTATGTTACTGTGTTACTATGTTACTATGAATGAGGATGTCATCCAAATAAACCACCACACAACTTTGAAATAGTTCTCTCAACACCTCATTCATAAATTCCTGGAAGACAGCAGGAGCATTGCAGGGACCGAAGGGCATAAATAGATACTCATAATGCCTGCTCCTGGTGTTACATGCTGTTTTCCATTCAGGACCCTCCTTCGTTCTGACAAGATTGTATGCCAACCTTTAATCGAGTTAATGAATATCTTCAACCCCTTTAAATGGTCAAATAATTCAGTAATCAGAGGTATCGGATAAGCGTTCTTAACCATCAACTTGTTTAATCCACGGAAGTCGATGCATGGATGTAACTCTCCATCCTTTTTTTCACAAGAAAGAATCCAGCACCAGCAGGGCATGTGGACTTTCGAATAATGCCCCTAGCCAGGGCATTAGAGATGTACTCCTCCATGGGCCTGCTCTCCTCCACAGACAGAGGGTATATACAGCCCCTGGAGGGGTCGTTCCAGGCAGTAGCTTCACCGAACAATCATATGGCCTATGAGGAGGTAATTCCCCAGCCTGAACTTTGTTAAACACATCAGAGAAACTCGAATAGGCCTCAGGTAGGACAGAGGAATTGGCACGACAGTCTCATTGGGAGAGAGAGACAAAACTTGTCACTCTGCGGGGACCAAGATAATATCTCACAGGTATGCCAATTGATCCTAGGGTTATGTGCCTGCAACCAAGGGAACCCCAGGACTATGGCATAATAAGGTGAATTGATCATCTGAAATTTCAGAGTTTCTTTATGGCGGGCCCCTACCCTCAGGGTTAGCTGGAAGGTTTCATGCATAATGTGTGATGGTAGAAGGGGTCTACCATCAATGGCCTCAACGGCCAATGGAGATGAGCGTGACTGCAAAGGGATCGAATTCTTAGGCACAAACTCTGCATCCATATAGTAGCCAGCAGCACCCAAGTCCAACAATGCTGGAACTGAGACAGACTCATTGGCCCATGTAAGGACCACCTCAAGAATAGGTTTATTCTGAGTGATTTCGGGGGACTAAGAGATACCATCTAAGATTTGTCCCCGATAGGATCTTAGGTGCGTTTCCTGGACGTATCGGGCAGGACCTCAATATGTGTCCAGGTCTCCCAGAGTACAGACACAGTCCCTCCCTCTTCTGGAAGGCCCTCTCCTCCACAGAAAGCCTGGTAGCCCCAACCTGCATCGGTTCACCACCCCTTGAGTCAGAACCAGGAGGCATGGTAGACATGGGAGGATTGGGTGGGAAAGTTGTCAGATGCATTTCTGGAAGGAGGCCTCCGCAGGCACTCCTTAAATGAGGGTCTCTCCCGGACCCGAGTGTCGATTATGATGATAAATTATTATCACGGTGCCCGTGATTGGTGCTGTTCAGTGTCAGTCACTTGCTGAGTATCATGACTGGCTGTCTGTGATTAGCCCTCCTCACACAGCCTTTTTAAACCCAGGCTGAGCACTTCCAGGTTGCCCTTTCGTGGTGTTTCTGACTTCACTCTGCCTGACCTGCTTGTCAGGCTTCTGGGCCTGTTCCTGCTGTACTTGCTGATCCTGTGTTCCAGTCTTCCAGTGTTCCTGTATGCTAGTGTTCCTGTGTTCCAGAGTTCCAGTGTTCCAGTGTTCCTGTGTTCCAGCACCTCGCGGGTTAATCTTACTGAGTTCCAGTGTTCCTGTGTTCCAGCACCTCGCGGGTTAATCTTACTGAGTTCCTGAATCTCCTGCTCCAGCCGTCGCTCTGGCGACATTGTTCTTCTCGCTGCTGATCATACTTTGTTGGTTCCAGCGTGCGGACGCTGGTTTACTCCACTAAACCTGGTTGCGATATAAATTTTTGGTCCCAGCGTGCGGACGCTGGTTTACTCCACTAAACCTGGTTGCGATATACATTGTTGGTCCCAGCGTGCGGACGCTGGTTTACTCCACTAAACCTGGTTGCGATATACATTGTTGGTCCCAGCGTGCAGACGCTGGTTTACTCCACTAAACCTGGTTGCGATATACATTGTTGGTCCCAGCGTGCATACGCTGGTTTACTCCACTAAACTGGTTGCGAGATACATTATTGGCTCCAGCGTGCGGACGCTGGTTTGCTCCACTAAACCTGGTTGCGATATACATTGTTGGTCCCAGCGTGCGTACACTGGTTTACTCCACTAAACCTGGTTGCGATATACATTGTTGGTTCCAGCGTGCGGACGCTGGTTTACTCCACTAAACCTGGTTGCGATATACATTGTTGGTTCTAGCGTGCGGTCTCTGGTTTGCTCCATTAAACCTGGTGGCGCTATTACCATTAGTCCCAACGTGCGGACGTTGGTTTGCTCCTGAACATCCAGTACTGTGGTCAGTCACTGTCCACTTCCTTGCATTTGTCTGAGTATCCCTGGCAATAGACTCCTGCTGAGTAAGACCTCTATACTTATGGTCTGTGCTGTCTTAGTCACCTGACAGCTGGTCTATTTGCTCAGGCTGCCCTGCCCGGTATTGGTGAGGCCGGTAGAACCTTGATGATACCATCCTGTAGGTTGCCTCACCCGGTATTGGCAGGGCCGGTAGAGCCTACTACAGTACTCCTTTGGGCTGCCCTGCCCGGTATTGGTAAGGCCGGTAGAACCTTGTAATTCACCAGCTTTAATGATGCCTTACCCGGAATTGGCAGGGCCGGTAGAGCCTACCTTCAGCATTCTGTGGGGGCTGCCTTGCCCGGTATTGGTAAGGCCGGTAGAACCGGTATATGTCATCTCACGGTTGCCTTACCCGGTATAGGCAAGGTCGGTAGAGCCTGTCATTAAAACTGTCACTTGGGTTACCTTGCCCGTTATTTAGGCAAGGCCGGTAGAACCTATTATATGTTCTATTACTGTTGTATTGTTATGTATGTTTACCCTACGGGGACTGCCTTTAACTTTTAATAAAGTTAAGTTATTTTACCAAACCTTAAGTCTGAGAGTCTTCAAAAATCCGTGACAGTACGAAAGGGCCATGACCTCAGACACTAAGAGTGACGGTAACGCACAGAATATCCATTGGAGGATGGATATGCACGAGCAACGTTTGGATCAGCTAGCGGTTGCTATCCAAACTATTCTTGAACGCATGGTACTTGCGGATAAGTCTGGTGCTAACCCGGTGGTCCCGCCAATTCCGACACCGGAGAATGAGTCTAAGCCCTCAGGGGCCGCAGTCAAAGGGTTAACGACTTCTGCACCCTTGCTGCTGAGATATGACGGTGACCCTCAATTATGCAGAGGGTTTATTAATCAACTTGAAATATTTATGGAATTGATGGCACACGCATTTCCTAGTGATCGCAGCAAGGTTGGGTTCATGATATCCCTGATGACTGGCAGAGCATTGGCCTGGGCCAACCCACTTTGCGAAAACGCTAAACCTTGCACAAAGAATTTCTGTGATTTTGTGCAATCCTTTCGGAGAGTATTTGGGCCTCCTGGTAGAACTACCTATGCTGCTAAACGTCTCATGGAGATACAACAGGGCAGGCGCACGGTTGGCAATTATGCCATTGAATTCCGCACCTTGGCAGCAGAGGTAGGGTGGAATAACGAGGCCCTGGTGGTAGCCTTTGCTCAAGGATTGAGTGACCAGATTAAAGATGAGATTGCAGCAAAAGAGTTACCTACTGACCTAGACGATTATATCGAATACGTGATTCGAATTGACTCCAGAATACGTGAAAGATTAACCGCCAGAGAGCGACGAGTACGGTTAAAGAATAATGGGTCCAATAGCATATTTTGCCTACCCAACCCTCCCTCTGCATCCAAACCTAGTGAACCTATTTCGGAACCAAGTGAACCTATGCAGGTGGGTTTCACTAGGTTAACTAAGGAGCAGAGAAGGTATCGCAAGACACAAGGATTATGTCTGTACTGCGGTAAAGATGGTCACCTGTTAAGATCTTGTCCGGTACGTCCGGGAAACGAACACACCTAGGGTACCTTGGGGGACAGGCCCTAGGTGGTGTCCAATCGTCCCCATTGTTGGACACTCTTAAACCCACCATACAGGTGGTATTGTCATGGGCACAACACTCGGTTGAGGTTTTGGCCTTGGTTGATTCTGGTGCAACTGGGTATTTTATGGACAATAACTTTGCTGAATTGCATGGGGTACCACGGATTCAGAGAGAAACCCCTCTTGCTATTGAAGCAATTGATGGCAGACCTTTGGAACCCGCCCAAGTGACTTTTGAAACGATGCCCTTGTCCATGACTATTGGGGCTCTTCACAAGGAAGAGCAGCAGTTCCAATTGATTAATTCTCCTCACCATGCCGTGATTTTGGGCTTTCCTTGGTTACAGTTGCACAACCCACAATTTGATTGGCAGAAATGTGAGATTGCTGCTTGGTCTCAGTTCTGTATGGATAAGTGCGTTACCCATCCTGTTAAGGTCTTGTGCACCTCCCCTTCACTACCTGATGCCTACCAGCAGTTTAGTGACGTTTTTAGTAAGGGAGAGGCTGGCACCCTACCTCAGCACAGACCATACGATTGTCGCATAGAACTGAGTCCTGGAGCAGTACCACCGAGGGGACACACGTATCCATTGTCTTGTGAGGAGAACCAAGCTATGGAGGAATACATAGCAGATGCCCTCAGTAGAGGGATCATAAGGAAATCTACTTCTCCGGCCGGTGCCGGGTTCTTTTTTGTTAAGAAAAAAAGTGGCGAACTGCGACCTTGCATAGACTATCGTGGGCTGAATAAGCTGATGGCAAAAAATGCCTACCCAGTACCACTCATCACCGAGCTGTTTGATAGACTTAAGGGGTCCTTGATTTTCACCAAATTGGACCTAAGGGCAGCCTACAATTTGATACGTATCAGAGCCGGTGATGAGTGGAAAACTGCCTTCAATATGAGATCTGGGCATTATGAATACCTAGTCATGCCATTTGGTCTATGTAATGCTCCTGCAGTATTTCAAGAACTGATCAATGACGTTCTTAGAGATATGTTACAATCTTGTGTTGTAGTCTATCTTGACGACATACTTATCCACTCCAAAGACCTGTCACAACACATCAAGGATGTGTCTGAAGTCTTGCTGCGCTTACGAAAAAATAAATTATTCTGTAAACTGGAGAAATGCGAGTTCCACAAAACCAGTGTACTGTTTCTGGGGTTTATAATTGGCAAAGATTGCATTGCCATGGATAAAGAGAAATTGACGGCAGTCTTACAATGGCCTAAACCCAAGAGCCTCAAAGCCATCCAACGATTTCTGGGCTTCGCCAATTATTACAGGAAGTTTATTAAAAACTTCTCCTCTATCGTGAAACCTCTGTCTGACCTCACGCATAAGGGCGCTAACCCATCCCTCTGGCCGGTGGCTGCTGAAGAGGCCTTTGAGAAGTTGAAGGTAGCCTTTGCTGAAGCACCTGTGTTGTCCCAACTTAATCCAATACTCCCCTTTACTTTGGAAGTTGATGCCTCAGATATTGGGGTCGGGGCGGTGCTCTCTCAGCGACAGGTTAAAGGCGGTACACTCAGACCCTGTGGATTCTTCTCAAAAAAACTGACTAGTGCTCAAAGTCATTACGAGATTGGTGATCGAGAATTACTGGCCATTATTCTCGCTTTCAAAGAATGGCGTCATTTACTTGAAGGCACAAAAAACCCCGTTTTGATTCTAACTGATCACAAGAATCTGACGTATCTTTCTGAGGCCAAGAGATTGTCTTCTCGCCAGGTCAGATGGGCACTGTTTCTATCCCGATTCAATTTCGTTGTATCATACCTGCCGGGATCAAAGAATGTTAGGGCTGATGCTCTGTCTAGACAATTTGAAGCAGAGGTTGACAGAGAAGAGGTACCAGCCCCTATCATTCAACCCGATCGAATATTGGCTACCATACGTACTAGTATTACTTCACCACTAGGGGAGGAGATTTTGGCATCCCACACCTCTGCTCCTCATGAGACTCCAGTGGGCAAATGTTTTGTCTCTGAGCCATTCCGTACTCGATTACTTGAGACCTACCACTCCTCTAAGGCTGCGGGACATATTGGTAAGGATCAATTGTTCTGGTCTCTCTCTCAGCTATTTTGGTGGCCTTCTATGAGAGCAGATTGTGCCAATTTTACGAATGCCTGTGCCACCTGTGCCCGTGCCAAAACCCCTAGACATCTCCCTGTGGGCTTGCTTCAGCCGGTGCCTAATGGTGAACGCCCTTGGTCTCACGTCTCTATAGACTTTATGGGAGAATTGCCCAGGTCTAGAGGGTACTCCTTCATATTGATGGTGGTAGACAGGTTCTCTAAAATGGCACACTTCGTACCCCTCCGTGGTCTTCCTTCAGCCAAGGAACTGGCAATGGTATTCGCTCGAGAAGTATTTAAGTTACATGGAGTACCCAGGGTGCTGGTGTCTGACAGGGGGAGCCGGTTTGTGTCCAAATTCTGGAGGGCATTTTGCGAACAGATGGGCATACAGCTATCATTTTCCTCTCCATATCATCCCCAGACTAACGGGGCCGCTGAGAGGGCCAATCAAGGATTGGAACAGTTTCTGCGATGTTTTGTGACTGACCATCATGATAATTGGGCCGACTTGTTGCCTTGGGCAGAGTTCGCCAGGAACTGCGCAGTTAATTCTTCCTCCGGGAGCTCTCCGTTTTTGATCAATTATGGGTTCCAACCCTGTCTGCTCCCAGATTCCTTTCAATCACAGCAGATTCCAGCTCTGGATGAGCATATAGAGCAACTCCGTTCCACATGGGCACAAGTTCAGAGGGCATTGGGCCAGTCTTTTCAGCGACATCAGCGTCATGCCAATCGCAGAAGGCTTCCAGCGGTTTCCTTCTGAGTCGGGGATAGAGTATGGCTGTCCTCCAAGAATCTAAAGCTCAAGGTCCCATCTAATAAGCTAGCACCTCGGTTCATTGGTCCGTACAAGATCATTCGCAAAATTAACCCTGTTTCCTATGCCTTGGAATTACCTGCTTCTATGCGCATTCATAATGTATTCCATGTGTCTCTCCTTAAACCTCTGGTTTGTAACCGTTATACTACCACACCTGTGAGGCCATGTCCTGTTGAAGTCGAGGGGCAGGAGGAGTATGAAGTACAAAACATTACTGATTCCCGCAGAGGTAGAGGAGGGGTACAGTATCTGGTGCATTGGAAAGGTTATGGTCCTGAGGATCGTTCCTGGGTAGACAGTAAGGACCTTCATGCACCCAAGTTACTACGAATATTTCATGCCAAATACCCTCAGAAGCCTAGACCCTACTCTGGGAGAGGGGGTCTTTGAAAGGGAGGTACTCACTTGCTGAGTATCATGATTGGCTGTCTGTGATTAGCCCTCCTCACACAGCCTTTTTAAACCCAGGCAGAGCACTTCCAGGTTGCACTTTCGTGGTGTTTCTGACTTCACTCTGCCTGACCTGCTTGTCAGGCTTCTGGGCTTGTTCCTGCTGTACTTGCTGATCCTGTGTTCCAGTGTTCCTGTATGCTAGTGTTCCTGTGTTCCAGAGTTCCAGTGTTCCTGTGTTCCAGCACCTCGCGGGTTAATCTTACTGAGTTCCAGTGTTCCTGTGTTCCAGCACCTCGCGGGTTAATCTTACTGAGTTCCTGAATCTGCTGCTCCAGCCGTCGCTCTGGCGACATTGTTCTTCTTGCTGCTGATCATACTTTGTTGGTTCCAGCGTGCGGACGCTGGTTTACTCCACTAAACCTGGTTGCGATAAACATTGTTGGTCCCAGCGTGCGGACGCTGGTTTACTCCACTAAACCTGGTTGCGATATACATCGTTGGTCCCAGCGTGCGGACGCTGGTTTACTCCACTAAACCTGGTTGCGATATACATTGTTGGTCCCAGAGTGCGGACGCTGGTTTACTCCACTAAACTGGTTGCGAGATACATTATTGGCTCCAGCGTGCGCACGCTGGTTTACTCCACTAAACCTGGTTGCGATATACATTGTTGGTTCCAGCGTGCGGTCGCTGGTTTGCTCCATTAAACCTGGTGGCGCTATTACCATTAGTCCCAACGTGCGGACGTTGGTTTGCTCCTGAACATCCAGTACTGTGGTCAGTCGCTGTCCACTTCCTTGCATTTGTCTGAGTATCCCTGGCAATAGACTCCTGTTGAGTAAGACCTCTATACTTATGGTCTGTGCTGTCTTAGTCACCTGACAGCTGGTCTACTTGCTCAGGCTGCCCTGCCCGGTATTGGTGAGGCCGGTAGAACCTTGATGATACCATCCTGTAGGTTGCCTCACCCGGTATTGGCAGGGCCGGTAGAGCCTACTCCAGTACTCCTTTGGGCTGCCCTGCCCGGTATTGGTAAGGCCGGTAGAACCTTGTAATTCACCATCTTTAAGGTTGCCTTATCCGGTATTGGCAGGGCCGGTAGAGCCTACCTTCAGCATTCTGTGGGGGCTGCCTTGCCCGGTATTGGTAAGGCTGGTAGAACCGGTATATGTCATCTCACGGTTGCCTTACCCGGTATAGGCAAGACCGGTAGAGCCTGTCATTAAAACTGTCACTTGGGTTGCCTTGCCCGGTATTTAGGCAAGGCCGGTAGAACCTATTATATGTTCTATTACTGTTGTATTGTTATGTATGTTTACCCTACGGGGACTGCCTTTAACTTTTAATAAAGTTAAGTTATTTTACCAAACCTTAAGTCTGAGAGTCTTCAAAAATCTGTGACAATTATATAAGTTCATCCAACTCCTTGGGTAATTCACAGGCAGCAATCTCATCCTTAATATAGTCACCAAGCCCTTGAGAAAAGGCAGCTACCAATCCTGATTGTTCCAGCTGACCTCGGCTGCCAGGGTACAGAATTCAATAGCATACTCTGCCACAGTACGGTTGCCCTGGCGGATGGTCATGAGGTGTTTAGAAGCCAAGATTGCGCAACCCGGCACATCAAAGACATGTTTGGAGGAGGCCACAAATTCATTAAAGTTATAGATTATGGGTTTGTCCGTCTCCCATAAAGGATTCGCCCATGCCAATGCCTTGCAAGAAAGGAGCAATATCATAAGACCAAACCTACTGCTCTCGTTAGGGAAGGCCTGCGGAATCATCTCAAGGTATATGCTCAGTTGGTTCAAGAATCCGTGACATTGCTCAGGACCCCACAATAACGTTGTGGGAGTGGAGCAGAGCCCGACAACGCTCTGACCAATCCTGCATCAGAGATGGTAGGAACCACCAGTGTCAAGGAAGGAGCGGTGGTGGCCACCGGTTGAGGATTAAGGTAAAAGGGGTGGAAGGGGGATACTTTCTCATTCAATTACTTGTGAACTGCAACTCTGAAAGTATTGAAATAACACTATCTATGGCTAAAATACTATGAATATTTATTGGTGCTGCTGTTTTTGTTAAACATTACTATCTCTTTAAGGCCAAAAAAACTGCTAAAAAGCATAGTAAAAAGGAAGACAGCAAATTATTTATACCACCAGCAGCAGCTACATCAAACAGAACATTCCATCCCATTCTCAATACCGGGCAATTCATGGGTCTCAGGAGTGGCAATCAAACGTTTGTGATAGTGTTGGTGGTGGTAGTACATCTCTTTGGGACTTGGTCCCTGAGTATGGGTTGGTAACAATACACAGGAAGACATATAGCTTCTAGTGGTTCCACTGAATGTGAGATGGATTCAGAATACTGGTAGACAAAACAATGTGTGTGGCCACTGCCAGCACTAACACATATGGCAGTGGAAATCCTTATTTCCCCACCTAGTATTGAGCCTGAAGATGTTTTTAGTGCAACAGTTTATATTGTAAATGCCAATAGGACACTGCTATCAGGCAGCAGTACTGGGAGACTAACAATCTTAAAAATGAACTAGCTATACCATCAGGTAGCAGAAATGGACAAAACCACACATGACATGGAAATCCAGGACCCATGCATTATTAACAGCAGCACAGGGGATGAGGAGGAGGGATGTGAGGGGTTGTTACCATCTAAGTAGAATCCCTGAGGAAAAATTGATTTGTAGGACTTAGACTTGCTAGGCACAACATATATTTGTGAATATAACTAAAGAATGCTATCAATTCAACTTGAATTGGTACATATGACTATAATCACCATATACCTAAATAGTAAAAATGTTTGAATGATAAACAATAGGAGCCTGCACTATCTCTGCCTGGCCCTCATCTGTGACATAGAGGAGCCTATATGCTGCTGTGTTGATAAGTGTCTAAGACCACTCAACAGTATGTGGAAAAAAAAGGACAAACAATGCAAAAAATAGAAGCCCCTAACTGTAATACATAAAAAAACAATATGTAATACCTAGCAATCTTCATATGAACACAACAAAGAATATAGTGTACACATGATATAAAACAAAAGAAAATAAAATCAGTGGATACAAATAGTAAATAGAACTACATCCTAGTTCATTACTTGTATCCAGTGATTTAATTTTCTTTTGTTTTATATAATTTTAACTTTATATTACTTGCTGCATTCATATTAAGCTCGCTATGTATTAAATATTTTCTATTTTTTATGTACTACACTTAGATGACTCTATTTTTTGTGCTGTTTGTGCTTTTTTTTTTGTTAGGCACAAGCCCCCCAAAAAATGGTTTGTATAGGCCTCTGGCTTGCCAAGAACAAGCCCAAGACCCAAAAAAATTATGCCCTACTGGCCTAGTGCCAATGGCCATTGGCAAATGCAGTGGTTACATTCCACCATTTCCGATTGCTGTGTTGTTATTGCTGCTGCAGCTGAGTTGTCTAAGCAGCAGGACAATTAGGCAGCTCCAACAGAATGGGATCAACAGCAGTGATACAAGACAGGCGATGACGGTTCCACTTGCCACTAGTTCCAGAGATACTCCTGACTGAGGAAGTACCAGTGCCACAACTAGCCCCCACCACCACTTTAGGTGTATCTGGAGAAAATAAGTTGGCCAATAATGCTTCTCCTCCTGCACTTCCTCCAAAATCATGGGTGTGTTGTTGTAAATACAACGTTTTCCCTTGAGAGCAGGAAGGAAATGTGCCTTTCATTAGCAACTGCAATGTGCGCAGTGTGTGTAGGAAAGAAATGAAATTGAGAAAGGACTGGGAACAATGGACACATCTGTGCTCATATCAAAAAATCAGCACAGTTGCAGCCAAACACTTTGATGTTAGGTCCACAATGTAAAATCAATCATTCCCCAGAAACCAAGTACGGCTGTCACTATGCCCTTTGTCCATTCTGCTTAAGACACATGACTGATAACTAGCAGACCCAGTAATAATGATGAAGCCCCCCTGCCACAAGATGAAATCTCATCAGATGCTCCTTGATTCCCTGCTTGTGATTAGCCTCCACCACATTGTCATGTGTGGTCAGAGGAGAGCACCATACAATGTGCAATAAATGGACAGGAACTGCCACAACCTCTCATCTAGAGAATCACTATCAGCTGGTGCGGAAGGTAATGATGACAGAGGTGATACACCAGAAGAGGTGGAGCTAGAGGACCCTGAGGGTACAGCAACAGCAGTTCCTGATTTATTTTGTTGGGATTGGGCTTAAACATACTTCACATAAATGTCATGGTGTCTGTATTGCATGTGTTTTAAGAGGGCGGTTGTGCCAAGGTGTGTTCCCTCCTTTCTCCTTTTCACTGACTTGTCACACATAGTGCACAGTGCCATCACTGGTGACTGCACTGTGCCTGCCCCTAGAGAAAAATAGTCCCACAACCATGACTTCAGGGAGGGGACAGGTGGAGAAGAATGGCCTCTTTCTTCTTCTTCGCAATCCCCTTCACTAGCTGGGGCAGAGGATGATGCTCCTGCTGCTCCCTCAGACTCAACACAGGATTATTGATGGCAAGTGGAATCTGTTCTAGTCCCCGCATTACTACTGCCAGAACCCAGTCCCACTGTGGCCACCTTGATCTATGGCACACTAGCCTGCTTATCATCATCCTGCTGGAGAAACAGACCAACATCTGGCCCTTGCGACTCAGCAGCAGCAAGAATTACAGCAGCAATTCTGCAATGTCACTGCTGGTGGTGGTGGTGGTGATGTCCATCCCCATTTGCATTTCTGTCTCCCATTCCTTTTCACTTTCTGCTAAAAAGGCCCTCATTCTCTCCTCCACCCAATCTGCTTCACCACCACCCTCACTCCCATCACCACCATCATCACCACAGGTCTTTTTGTTGCTCTTCTACAGGAGTGGGACTGGTTGGAGATGATGACAAATGTGACAGAGGGTCCACTACTGTCATACTTGCCATTTCTTCAGGTGAAGAAGGCAGACTGACACACCAGCACCAGGCACAGGTGGTTGATGTGTACTGATGCTAATACTGCTAGCCAGTTCTGCCTTCTTTAGCATCATATCCCAGAAGGCCAATGCCAGGGCAATGGGAATCACAGGGCCAGGGGACTTTTGTGGCTTTCCTTGACTGCTAGTCTGGCTGCTCAACTCCCCTTCACCTCAGCATTAGGGTCTACACTGGAGCTAGTCCCAGCAGCTGCTTCACAATCACCAACACCCCCACCACTCTCTAGCTGTTATGTGGTAGTATGGAGACTGCTTGCAGATGACAAGTGTGACTTAGGGTCTTCTGCCATAACACTTGCCATCATATCCTCCTCAAAATCTGAAGACACACTGGTAGCAGTAACAGCAGGTATGACCTGTCCTGTTCACACTGCTACCCACTTCTTCGTAGGCCCTCTTATGAGGATGACACTATTTTCCCGCAGATACCAAGGGACAATGTAGGGGGTGCTGGTGGTGGTCACTTCCTCCTCCTCTGATTCACTGAACGCATCACAGTCCTTCCAGGTCTTTTATTTTGGGTACTCATAGTGTTAAACAACACTACGAGCATCTGCCACCCTTATTTTGATAAATAAATCACTGGAAATCGCCTTTTCCTTCTATCTCTTGAGCTGCTTATTTCTCTGTTTCACTTTCTGGAAACTTCATGCTTTTGTCTCGAAATACATCTAGTAAATGGGTGGGAAGTTTGTGGACATTGAAAGACATAGCTAAATATTTTTTGGTGCAGGCGAAATGGAGAAACGTTTAACCACGGGGCTTTTTTTTTTTTTTTTAATTCCAGTTCAGGGCTTCCGGAGCGGCGTTCCAGGACCTTCACTGGTTCTTAAGTGCCGGACTGCCTTGATGGTCCTGGCACGTCAATGGTCCTTAAGGGGTTAAGGGTTTTGCTAAGGATGGATTTTCTAGCGAAAAAGAAGACAACCACATGGTTTTCACAACATATCGTGTGAGAACACAACAGGTACTTCTGCCCATCCCTAATCTTAAGTCCTTTTTTTGTTCCATTTTAGTTTTGGGGAGATTGTGTCTCCTTGCCAGATGCCTTCTTTTATGTTGATCTGGGCTTTATCTTTTCTGACCTGTATTGATGCAATTACATTTATTGATTGGAGAATATTGATGTAAGCTCTATTTCTTGTTTGATCATGACATCAATTATTGCTTGCTTTTTCACTGAGTCAAAGGTATTTTTGTAGTAAATGAAGGCTATACTTAATGGAAAGTTGTATTCATTATGCCTCTCTATAACTTGTTGGACTGTCTAGATATGGTCCAGTGTGCTGAAAATGCTCCTGAAGCCTACTTGTTCTTTAGGTTGTCCTGTGTTATGTTTTGTGTCCATTCTTTTTGGTAGTACCTTTGTGAAAACCTTGCAGATGTCTGGCTATAGGCTTATTGGTCAGAAAAATTGCAATGCATCGGATACCTCTCTGCCACTCAAACATTTTCAATCACAAATAATACATACAAAGAAAAAATCTGACAGGTAACACCATTCCACACTGCTAGTATAATATAATCTGAGTACTATGCTTGCTGGAGGAGCTGACAATTAGAAATCAAAGCACTGCAATTATATAACATTCATAGTAATATGCTCCAAACTTCTAGTGTACTGATTAACCCCCTTAATGCTTAGAGTTAAATGTTTAGAAATGTATAGTGTGTCTGTGAACAAATATGGCAAGTTTGGTACAAGAGGTTGTACATGGGACAGAGGTGAAGACACGAAGGATGCACAGATAATGACTAAGGGTGAATTAAACCAATGTGTGGGAATAGCAGCTTATGAACTTCTCAAAGATCATGTCACCCAATTGGAGGAAACCTGCAAGGGAGGGAGTGCTAGGGTGCATCGATAGCAAGCGAGGCTGCCTACAGGCGCACGCCAACAAGGGGAGTGCAGGCGGCACCCACTCACATTGCCTGCCCCTCCAGTCTTGTACCTGATGGAGCTCCCTCGTCGCCTCTTTAGGAGTGCAGAGCGCTGGGAGATGACATCATCTCCCAGCGCTCTGCATTCCTGAATAGGAGACCGCGCGGGAGCTCCATCAGGTAAAAGACTGTGCCAAAGGAGGCACATACAAATCTCCGACCAGGGAGGTAGGAAACGGACAATGGCGGGTGGCAATGTGAGGGCAATGTGGAGCTAATGGGGGGCAATGTGGAGCCAATGGGGGACAAGTTGGAGCCAATGGGGGGCAATGTGGAGATGGTGGGGGCAAGTTGGAGCTGATGGGGTGGGGGGCAATGTGAGGGCAATGTGGAGCTGATGGGGGGCATTGTGAGGGCAATGTGGAGCTGATGGGGGCAATATGGAGCTGATGGGGGGGCATTGTGAGGGCAATGTGGAGCTGATGGGGGGTAGTGTGAAGGCAGTATGGTATATGGAAATGATGGGGGCAGTATGAGGCTGATGGGGGCAGTGTGAGGGCAATATGGTACATGGAGATGATGGGGGCAATGTGAGGGCGATATATGAGATGATGGTGGCAAGCTGGAGCTAATGGGGGGCAATGTGGCGATGATGGGGGCAATGTGAGGGCAATACGGAGATGATGGGGGGCAACGTGGAGATTAGGAGCATTGTGGAGGTATCCAGTGCAGATGGCCCACGGGGGGGCGGGGCGCTTCAAAATTCTGTTCCTACAGGCTCCTGAGATGTAAATCCAGCCCTGGTTGCCCACCTCTATGGAACTCAAAGGGTTCAGCACAGAATGCTTTTTGTTTAAAGGGATAGTAATACTTCGCTTTGTCTTTATTTTATTTTGTAGGCATTAAAAAAACATGAAGAATGATATAAGTCTTATGTCTCAAACCTTTACAGTTTAAGAGATATTCACAAGCAAAGTATCAACCCCCTGTTCAGCCAGATAAGAAGGGAGGTGCCCAGGTAGACTGCAGAGAGGGACAATCTTCAATTAAGATAAGGGAAAAAGCTGAAAAACTTGTCAAGGGGGGAAGGGCTTTCATTCTTTTCATACAAAGAAGATTGTCCCCTTCTGTTATCTGTCTGGTCTTACAACTAGATTCACATCTGAGAAGAGATGGCTTACACTGGAAAAAGGGGCGGGAGGGGGAAACTTTGCTTGTGAATATCTCTTAAACCATAAAGGTTTGAGACATACGACTTATATCATTCTTCATGTTTTTTTAATGCCTACAAAATAAAATAAAGTTAAAACGAAGTATTACTATCCCTTTAAGGTTGTATTAGTACCCTATTCCAGCTCAGCACACAGTGGTTCTACTATTTTCAGTATTTTTAGTATCTACAAACCTGCTCCTCACCACACTGGTTGGACAGCGGAGATAGGAAGTTGAGAGTAAAGGAGGACCCACTAAAGTGTGAGGTTTTTTTTAAGGGAGTGCTTATTCTTCATTTGTGTATTGCTGCAAAATAGGTATTTAGAAAGGAAACGTGAACCTTTCTGCATTTTTGTTTTTACTGAAAGTCCTGAAAGCAAGCTGAATAAACAGCTGCTACAGCTTCAACAACATTAACTGTCATGTTCCAGTGTAAACAGCAGTTCTATTGCCTGTGGCCTAATGACAACTTTTTTTGTGTTAATGTCAAGATACGCACTTGGCCTTAGCAGTAGATCCTCCCCAGGGAAGCCTCTCTTCCGTGAAGCCATAGCCAGGCCCCAGAGACTACCCTCACACACCAGTGTCTGGCACACCCCTCCCCAAGGATACATTCATCCTCAGCAGGTCATTTCCCTGCAACACTTTTCCTCCTCACCATACCTGGGAACTTTGAATTGTTATCTCCCCAGAGAGGAGTCCTCTGGTGCAGTAGGGGTAAGAAAAATGACACGAACCACAACAAAAAGGGGCAGGGCTTGACAAGAGTTGGGAGGGGCAGTTTAATAGTAGACTGGGGCAGAAGGAAAACAGGGGAAGAGCAGAAGTGGGCAGAGCTTCAATAGGAACTCCCTGCATCCCGAGACTCAGCCTCTGTCCCAGAGAGCCGGTAAAGCAGTGTCAAACCTGAAGTCTCCGGGGCAAATCCGGAGAGTTCCCAGGTATGCTCTTCACCCCCCTACATGCTCTGCTCAATCAGTAACAAGAAATGCTGGCCCACTGTAACCCACGTTTCTTAATTCCTTATCTTTTAACCTTATTTTGTCACCCAGTGTATGCATTGTACAGTTACATACATGGACATTTATTAACCCATTCTTCACCAGAGAGGTGTACACCAATATGTTATATTGTGATTAAACTATTGAATGCTACAGAGGCATCATTCATTAGTGATTAACCCCTTACATGCCAGAGAGCTGCACACAACAACCCTCTGGCACACAAGGGGTTAATCACTGATGAATTCTGCTACAGAGGCATCATGTAACCCCTTGTATGCACAAGAGGTGCACAGAAATGTATTGCCCAGTCATCATCCCTTTAATTGCCTCATTGGTGCACAAAACATTGCACAACAGTTTATGCTAGCAATTATACCTCACCGATTACACTTCTTAAAGAGATAGTAATGTTTCATAATAAAAGCAGCTCTAATTAATCATCATAGTATTTGGACTTTGGAAAGTGTCATTTCAATTCTGTCAGAGTTGTAGTTCAAGAGTAATTCAATAACAAAGTATCCCCCTCCCACCCCTTTTACTGATGTAACACTGTTCAGCCAGATCAGAAGGGAGGTGCCCAGGTAGACTGCAGAGAGGGACAATCTTCAATTAAGATAAGGGAAAAACCTGAAACACTTGTCAAGGGGGCAGGTTTTCCATTGTTCTCATAGGAAGAAGATTGTCCCCTTATCTGTCTGGTCTTACAACCAGATTCCACATCTGAGAAGAGATGGCTTACACAAGGTAAAATGGGTGGGAGGGGAAATTTTGCTTGTGAATATCTCTCAAACCATAAAGGATTGAGAGATAAGACTTATATCATTCTTCGTGTTTTTTAAAGCCTACAAAATAAAATAAAGATAAAACGAAGTATTACTATCCCTTTAATTATTTTCTTTTTTTTTTAAACCCAATGCATGCACTATACAGTTAGCACAGCAACATGATGACGCTGCCTCTTTAATGACTGCACAATGATGACATTAAGCACAGACTAAGTGGCATAAAGGGGTGTGTAAATGTGTCTATGTATGTATGTATGTGTACATAACTGAATACAAGGATAAAAAAACAGATTGGCAATGCCGTGTATCAACTACTTTTTCATCAATTGTCTTATTTATAACCTTTCAACAAGCTCCTGTGCAACAAAATTTCAAAAGAGTATTCCTACCCAGGTACTATGGACATGAAAAAAGTGGCAACATATTCCCCAAAAGTATTTTGTTTTGAAAATAAAAGTGGAACAATTCTGAGGTAAACGAAGTTCACCGTAGGGAACAAACAAAAACATCCCTTTGATTGAAATGGGGCTCTTAACTCTTTGAATTCTCGAAAGGTCTCCAACACATTGATGTGCAATGCGTTGGAAACCTCTCTAGTATCTAAGGAGTTAAAAGCCACATTTAAACCAATGGAGATTGAAGATACTTTTTTCTACATTAAATCATAATGTTAGTATTTTTAGTTCTACAGAAGCACACATAAAAAGCAAGGCTGATGAATGTTTACCACATAAGCTGTTACCACATCAATGAAAGAACTGAAATTAGGATGCAATGCAAAGACCTCACCTATCTTATTTTGTAAAGGCCATTATTCAGAATCTCAACATTACCCAATTGTTTACTTCTTAATCACTTCAGTCATTGTTCTGGCAGCTCAAATGTGTTCCTAACATCTGTCTAAGAAGAAAACAATGTCAAACTCAAATGAACCACTTGGCTGCTAAGGACAATAGGAGAAACACACCTTCCATTATGTCTTCAGCAGTAAGAGGCTTGGGGGGAGGAGGGCTGTGGGGCACTTTCATGCACATTCCGGGCCCTACAGTGGAGTATATATTCAACACTACTTGATGATCCAGAGGGGGGTACTGACATCATCATTCAAAAGTGTGTGACATTAGAAAAGGTCCTTTCCCTCCACTAAAGGTAATAGGACAGTGCAAGTTACTGCATGGAGGCTGGGGTGGAACTGTAAAGGAGCTTATATATCAGACCCCCTCCATAGTAAAATAATGTAGATGCTGTGAATTGAAAGGGGAGCTTTCCCCTTTCCAAAAAAGTGTGAACATTAAGGGTTAATGCGCAGTGTTTATGCAATCACCTGGCATATCTAGAAATATGAATTTATAAATAGGAGCTGGAGTAAGTCTCAGGCTATTTCAGCCACCCTCCCCCAGTGTTTGTCAATTCCGGTGTGCCCTTTCTGGAAAGAGGAGACTCTCCCTTTTCCAATAAGTTATGGTATGAAGTAGGGCAATACCACCAGTTAATCTGCTCACCTGGTATAATCATGTTCTTTAATGGGCAGTTCATTTTATACAGATATATACAAATATGTGTCAACGGCTGAAGATGATGATGATGATGATATATAGAAGGCTGTTACCAGTGGTCTGCAAGGTTTTCAAAAAAGGTGCTAGCTTGAAGAATGGACACAACGCAGTGCAACCAAAAGAACAAGCAGGATTCAGGAGTGGTTTCAGTATAATGGACCATATCCAGAAAGTGCAACAAGTTATAGAGCGACATAATGAATACATCTTTCTATTATGCATAGCCTTCATTAACTACGAAACGGCCTTGACTCAGTGAAAAACAAATCAATAATCAATGCCCTGATCAATCATTGAATAGACAGAGCTTACATCAATATCCTCCAATCAGTATAATTCAAAAATGATAAAGTCCAGATCAACACAGAAAAGGGCATCCAGCAAGGAGACAAAATCTCCCCAAAACTATTTTCTGCCGGTTTAGTAGCCATTTTCCACAACATAATGTATGTATTTTTTCCCATTAGGAGCTTGGAGCGCTTGTATCGAGACCCCACTTCAGCTCCCTTTTCCACCAAGGGTAGATATGAAAGGGGAACTCTTCGGAGAGACAGAATTAATAGAGAAGGGGGCAGGTGCGTCGCTAGGGTTGCTGAAGCCCCGAGTGTGTCAGTGGTAAGCAGTAAATGTCAGGCAATCAGCAAATATTGGTCCTGTGTTCCAGAGATTCACTCCTCCTGCTGTGCTGTTTGTCAGCAGGAGGTGTGACTGAGGCTGGCTGATGCCCAACAACTTGTGGGCATATATAGATTGGAAAAGCAAGCTGCTGCCTCACTCAGTTCTGAGCTTCAGTGCGGAGCCATCAGCTCCACACTTGCTCTTCTAGCACTTCCTGGTGCTTTGAGATGAGGTCATCAACATGCACCCGAAGTACCAGTAGAGGCAGTGTGGAGCCCACGACTCTACACTGAAAGAGAAAGCAGAATAGGGCAGCGCAGAAGAGAAGGTATGTGGGACAGTATAAATGAGGGAAACATATGGCTACCAGAGGGCAGGTAAACAAGGCTGGTGGGGGTCACATAGAATATATGGAGAAGTTATGGGCTGGCTACCAGTGGGCAGGGGAATAAGGCTGATGGGGATCACATAGTGTATGTGGGGAATATGTGGCTACCAGTGGGCAGGGGAATGGGGGGGGGGTCACATAGTGTATGTGGGGAATCTGTGGCTACCAGTGGGCAGAGGAATAAGGCTGATGGAGATCACATAGTGATGTGAGGAATCTGTGGCTACCAGTGGCCAGTTGAACAAGGCTGTGGTATCATAAAGTGTATGTGTGTTGTTCTGTGGCTACCAGTGGCCAATGGAAAAATGATGGCAATCAGACAGTGTGTGATTGGCTACTGGTAACCAGTGGAAAAATAGTGGGGTATCACACAGTGTGGTTCTGTGGACACCATTAACCAGTGAAACAATGCTGGAGTATCAGACAGGCACGTGCACACATAGACACCAAGGGGGGCTTGAGCACCTGCCCTTTTTGTCCAAAGTGCCCTCGTGCCCTTTTTTTAAACATATATTTTGAATAAATAATTATGAGAAGTGCTCTTTTTTTCATTTGAGCCCCTGCCCCCCAAAATGTCTGTGCACGTCCCTGGTATCAGACAATATATGTGCGGTTCTATGGCTTTCAGTGGCCAATAGAAAAAGGTATATCAGTCCATGTATGGGCCTGGTGCTACCAGTGGCAAAACAGTGGGGAATTAGACAGTGTATGTGTGGCTATGAGGTGCTAGTAGCACAAGGTTATCAGACAGTGTATAAGTTCTATGGATACCAGTGGGGAATGGAACAATGCTGGGTATCAGCATACCTCTCAAGTGTCCCTCTTTAGGAGGGACAGTCCCTCTTTGAGCCCCAAATCCCTCTGTCCCTCTTTCACACCCTAGTGTCCCTCTTTTTAACCCCTTAAGGGCCGGCTGCGCACGCACCATGCGGTCACTTCAGGACCAGGGACCTTTTGGGTTTTTTTTTCAGAATCGGATTCTGGACTCCCCAAACGGCGTACAGCTGCGCGGGGAGCCCAGAATTCCATGATGGTCAGGGACCGTCATGGGTCCTTAAGTGAAAACAAGCCATGACGGTCCAGGACCGTCATGGGTCCTTAAGGGGTTAAGAGATCAATCTGTGTGGTGTGTATATAAGTGCATCACATTGCTCTATATCCATAAAATTGCATTCATGTTTATTTAAATGTCAGTATGTGTGTGTGTATTAACTAGCTGTGTAACTAAAATACTTTGGTGTTGCTCTAGGTAATTTATTCAGTTACACAAAAGAGGTGTCAGTAGGTCATGAAATCACCTATAAATTCTTGGTAATGCCCCGCCCACCAGCCCCACCCCCAGCAAAACCCCCTAAAACAAAAGTGTCCTTCTGGCAATTTGAAATGTCAGGAGGTATGTATCAGCCAGTGTATGTGTCTGATTATAGTCATACTTAGGAACTCTCCAGATTTGCCCCGGAGACTCCAGTTCTGGCACTGCTTTACCGGGTCTCCGGGGTAGAGGCTGAGTCCTCCGGATGTGGGGAGTTTCTATTGAAACTCTATCCATTTCCACTTTTTCCCCCAGTGTAGCTCCTTCCCCCCAGCCTTCTTTTAAGCCTTCCCCCAGCACTCTCATTAAGACCCGCCCCTTTTTGACATGATACGCATCATTCTTCACACCACCCATGGCAGCAGAGGACTCCCCTCCGGGGAGACAACAATAAAAAGTTCCCAGGTATGATTATAGTGTTGCAGAATGCTGGGTTATCAGACAGCGTATGTGAAGTTCTTTGACTACCAGTGGGCAGTGAAACAATGCACAGTACATAAAGTGTATATGTTTGTGGTTCTGTGTGTCTCTCAGTGGTCAGTGGAAAAAGGCAGGGGGTACCAGACTTTGTATATGTGGTTCTGGGCTACCAGTGTATCTGTAGTTCATCTGTCTGCAGACTGTACCACTACATGGCAAGTAATAATAAAATCGCAATGATTTTATTGTTAGAAATATGTCTGTGCATCTGTGGAAGAAAAAAACAAATAAGCGTGTGAGTGTGTGACGTTCCCTGGGGTGTGAATGTTTGTGTATGTATGTATGAGTGGTGTGCGTGTGTGTGTGTGTGTGTGTGTGTGTGTGGATATCCTGGGGTGTAAACTACACCTCTAATAATTCTGAGCCATCTATTTACTGATTGAGGATGAAGAGAAGTGTAGTCTAACAACTTAGAAGTGAAAACACATAGAAACAAACAGATCTACGCTCCTCTATATGCTGTGAATAATGTGTGCCCTGTAATGGGCATATATATAATAATCCTTAGTAAATCTAAGTGAAGTAAGTGAGAATTTTGTCCCACAAATTGGCCAATCCATGTGTAAGCTTACCAACCACGCCAAGGTATCTCTCTTTATGGTAAGTCCTACTCTAATACACCTACAAATATTATCTAAATTAAAAATTAAAAATCCCAGAAGAAAGATGTTATTTTGAAACGCATTGGAGGGGACCCTTTAAATGATATTTTGATGTTTTTATTATTTGTGGGTCCCAGTGTAGTGCATATGTCCATTACAGGGCACACATTATTCATAGCATATAGAGGAGCACAGGTCTGTTTGTATGTTTCACTTTTTGGTCTAGGCCTAATGTCAGCATACCTCCCAAGTGTCCAACTTTAGGAGGGACAGTCCCTCACAGTCACTCACAGACATATAAATTCATTCGCAATAGCATTTTCTTGCATTAGGCGCATTTGCTATTCCACTCACATAGATTCGTTAATCTTAACCACACCCACAAAAAAATAAATATATGCAGCCATTCGCTAATCTTGAATTTTCATGCGCAATTCAACAAAATCATGTGCAAACCTACTTCCTAGTGGTTTTCACATGGGAAATAGAGATTGAGCATGTTTCCTACATCGCGCCAATAGTTCTCTATGTTATCACTTCATCAATGCAGGCTTTACACCAGGTAAGTCTTTCATATACACCTTTATTATATTATTTTTTTTTATTTTTATTGTATGTCTGATGTTTTTAATTGCACTACACTGGGACCCACAAATAATAAAAACATCATTTTAAGGGTCCCCTCCAATGCATTTCAAAATAATATCTTTCTTCTGGGATTTTTAATTTAGATAATATTTGTAGGTGTATTAGAGTAGGACTTACCATAAAGTGAGATACCTTGGCATGGTTGGTAAGTTTACACATGGATTGGCCAATTTGTGGGACGAAATTCTCACTTATTTCACTTAGATTTACTAAGGATTATTATATATGCCCATTACAGGGCACACATTATTCACAGCATATAGAGGAGCGCAGATCTGTTTGTTTGTACGGTTTTCACTTTTGGGTCTAGGCCTAATGTCAGGGGGACTGGAGAACCCTCTCATTTCTTGTTGCTATCTATATCTTTCATCTATAGATTTATATTTCATTTATATTTATTAATGGATATTTTATGATGATTTAGTGCTGTGAGTTTTCTTCTTCCTTTTCTGTTTTAAAGGGATAGTAATACTTCGTTTTAACTTTATTTTATTTTGTAGGCATTAAAAAAACATGAAGAACGATATAAGTCTTATTTCTCAAACCTTTATTGTTTGAGCGATATTCACAAGCAAAGTTTCCCCTCCCACCCCTTTTACCTACTATAAGCCATCTCTTCTCAGATGTGGAATCTGGTTGTAAGACCAGACAGATAACAGAAGGGGACAATCTTCTTCCTATGGGAACAATGAAGGCCCTGCCCCCCTTGACAAGTTTTTCATGTTTTTCCTTTATCTTAATTGAAGATTGACCCTCTCTGCAGTCTACCTGGGCACCTCCCTTCTGATCTGGCTGAACAGTGTTACATCAGTAAAAGGGGCGGGAGGGGGATACTTTGTCATTGAATTACTCTTGAACTACAACTCTGACATAATTGTAATAACACTCTACAAAGTCCAAATACTATGATGATTAATTACAGCTGCTTTTATTATGAAACAATACTATCCCTTTAACAACTTAGAAGTAATATTGACTGCAGCACCACCCCATTCTTCCTGTTGCACTCTTTCTCTTTATCCCAAAGAGTTAATGTCTGTGGTTCCAACGCCTACCTATATAGCCTTCCCTGTTTCACTGACTCGTACTTTCCCATTCCCCATTGTCTCCCTGCTGTTATTCTGTAAACCAGCATAGGACATGTGGACATACAGGTGTGCATGAAGGCTGTAATTCGCCACCCCTTCATATACCCTAACACCAGACTCAAATAAATAAATAAATAAATAAATAAAACACAACTTGAAAATGGTGGTAAGGCAACAGCATTTTATTCAAATAAATAAATAATTACCATAAACATTGTTACCAGCCATTCCAGCCTGATAAGTTCACAATAACCAAAAAACCATAGCTCCGCCCTACCAGCCAGGAGCTATCACCAATAACCATTATTTAATTACTTTAAACTTCAAGAACTCTCTATGCTGCAACAACTCAATTAAATATATATATATAATTTTTTTTTATTATTATTATTTTTTTTTTTTTAATTTCACATTAACATATAACATTTACAATATCTTCCTATTGTTGGGATGGGTGGATGGGGGTTAAAACAGGTACCGCGTCGCTCAGAGCTGGCCAACAGGTGAAATTAACAGGGGAGTACCAGGGCTTTTATACCCCATTTTCCCGCCTACAACTACCTGACGCAAGGCTACCTACCTCTAGCCAATCACCATTCCAAGCGGGAAAAGAAAGGAAAATTCTAGAAAGTTACCTCAACTTTATTTTTACAGTATAAATTTAAAGGGGACCTAACCCAGTTTTACACAGCTAACCCACTTAAATAAATGATTTTACGAAAAAGGGGACAAGTATGAAAAAAGGGGTTGGGGGGGCTCTCCCCAGCTCCATGGGTCCCTACCCTAAAGGTGCGGTCCCTTACATTATGCCTGGTTTTAAGAATAGCAGCAGAGAAACAATAGAAGATGGGAAGGAAAGAGACAGAGAAAGTGTGTGGCAGGAAGGATGGGGAAGAATATTGGTATGGGGGTGAAATGGATAAGGCAGGAAATCTGAAATGGACATAAAAAAAGAGGAGTGGTGTATGTGTGTGTGTACACTAACCAAAAAGTTGTTGGAGAGGACTCCATGTTGGTAAAGTAGAAGATGGTGTTAGGATGACTAACAAAAACGTAGAACCCTAAAGTCTGGGTATCCCTGCTCTACAGAATACAAACTCTCTGATGCAGCTTGCAATCTCTGGTCAGTACTTTTGAGCATCAAATATAATTATCAACAAATAAATAAAATTGGTGGGCCCCTCGTAAGTTCTTTGGTATCACTATTGTAGCACCACTTCAATTGTGTGCTTTATATTAACAACACAGAGCTGCAAACTCTGCAACAGAGCATAGAACAATGGCCCATATGTATTAAAGCAAACTGGTTTTATTCTGGAGTAAACCAACTGCATAATAGGGAACAAATAAACATTCTTAAAATCCACTGCACTTGAATAGAGCCTTTTAACCTCTTGAATGGTAGAGAGGTCTCCAGTGCATTGCTTTGCAATGTATTGGAGACCTCTCTAGCATTCACAGGGTTAAAACTCCTATTTAACTTAACAGGAATTTTGAATTTTTTTCCCTGTGGTACATTTGATTTTACTCTACAATACCTTCAGTTAGAACAAAAAAAATGGCAAGAGTTGAACATATAATAGCTTACTTCTCAACTCTTTGCTTTGCATTATAATTAGATTAGTAAAATAAACATTTACATTGTGCAATTATAACCCACTCTTCACTACAGCGTTACCATCACTACAGCGGGTGGCAGGCACTCTGTTGAATTTTGCTGTGGACTCTAGCCGAAGATCTTTTTGGAACCTAGAAACGCCCCTGCAAGGGGTAGGTGTGTGCATATATTTGAAACCAGAGCTAAATCCAATTTTAAGGGATGATATTAGTGAGGAAACTGGCCTAATGTGGAGTCCTTGTGGGTAGAAATTGAGACTAAATGTGATGTAAAAGGTAAAAAAAAAAAAAAAAAAAAAGTTGTTAGTTGGTATATGCTACAAACCACCAAATACTGACGAGAATGTTGAGGCCCAACTGCTATTGCAATGAGGAAAGCTGAGCAGCTTGGGCATACTATAATTATGGCAGATTTTAACTATCCAGAAATGAGACCTGTCAGAGTGCTAAGGGAAGCAGGTTTGTGAGCATGCTTTGGGAAAGCTACATGTCACAAATGGTGGAGGTGCCAACAAGAAATAACAATTACCTAGTGATAACGAATAACATAGAAATGGTATCCAATATAAAGGTAAGTGAACAGTTGGGAAACAGTGATCACAACATGGTTACATTTGAGATCAGTTTAGCAAAGCAAAACTGTATAGGTTCAACCAAAACTCTGAATTTTAAAAAAGCTCATTTCAAATTGTTAAAGGGATAGTAATACTTAAAATGTAAAAAAATATATGTTGTAGGGTTTATCCCCCTGAGTAAAACAAGGGTACTCCCACTGCTGAAAGATATTTAATTAAAAAATTTTAACAGCTCAAATTTGAATTTTTTAGGTGCACTATCACAATGGCCTGAAAATTTACAGTGGCGCTGTTGCTACACCATCCTATCGGCTGCTCTGGTCCGTAGACCATAAATCTCCATAGGATGGTGTAGCAACAGCGCCGCTGTAACCTTTCAGACCACTGTGAGATTCCATCTAAAATCTCTTGTACCTTTTTAATAAAATATTTTTCAGCAGTGGGGGTACCCTTGTTTTATTTGGGGACTTAAACCCTACAACATATATTTTTTTTACATCTTAAGTATTACTATCCCTTTAAGAGCTTCAATACAACACATAGACTGGGATAAATTATTTAAAGGTAAATTACTAAAGAAAAATTGTCAGAATTCAAATTTAGGTTGCAGAAATGTACCCAACAGTATATACCCATGGGGAACAAATGCAAAAGAAGTAGATCACAGCCAATGTGGTTAACTGCAAATGTAACAAAGGAAATAGCAAGGAAAAATAAGAATTTAAACTATTTAAGTCTGAAGGAACTGAACTTTCTTTCTTAAAATACAGGAAGTGCAACAAAGATTGCAGAAAGACAATTAGGTTAGCAGAAATAGATAATGAAACTCAAATTGCAAAGGAGAACAAGACTAATCCAAAAAAGTTTTTCAAACATATAAATATCAAAAAACATAAAAGGGAGTGCATTGGACCTTTCTAAAATGAGATGGGTGAGTTGATTAGAGAGGATAAGGAAAAGGCTGATGTTCTAAATACTTTCTTTGCATCGTTATATACAAGGGAACAAGGAATGGTAAAAGATCTTCATCAAGTAACAAATAAAACAATACAATTATCAGATATTGGGTTAACACAAGAAAAGGTCATGGGAAGACTGAACAAAATTAAGACAGACAAAGCACCGGGTGCTGATGGAATACATCCAAGGGTTCTTCAGGAACTAAATGCAGTGTTAGCAAGACCCCTATTTTTATTCTTTAATTATTAATGATGGCCTAGAGCCAATCTACTGCCTCTATTTAGGAAGGGAACTAAAACAGAACCTGGGAATTATAGACCTGTGAGTTTGACCTCTGTTGTGGGAAAACTGCTAGAAGGGATAATAAGGGATTATACTCAGAGTTACACAACCAAAAATAAGATTATTAGCAGGAATCAACATGGGTTTTATGAGGAAAAGATCATGTCAAATTAATCTTTTCAGCTTCTATGAAGAAGTAAATAGCAACATAGTTAATGGTAAGGCAGTTGATGTATATCTAGATTTTGCAAAGGCATTTGATACAGTGCCTCTCAGAAGGCTAGGGTATAAAATAAGGAAATTGGGGCTAGGGGATAACCTTTGTAATTGGATAAAAAAAACTGGCTGAAGGATAGGGAACAGTGTGTGATTGCAAATGGACAATTCTCCAAATACAGTTAAAGTTGAGAGTGGAGTACCTCAGAGTTCAGTACTAGGTCCACTTCCTTTGAACATGTTTATAAATGACCTGGAAACAGATTTAGAAAGCAAAATATAAATATTTGCAAGTGACACTAAATTCTGCAGGGTAATTAATGCAGAACAGAATAGTTGCTCTCTACAGAGGGATTTACACAAAATGGCAGATTGGGCATCCAAATGGAATGTGAAGTTTAATGCGGGAAATTGTAAAGTCATGCATTTGGGGGAAAAAAATTCCAATGCTACTTATAATCTTAATGGAATCATTTTAGGGGACTAGTTGCCCAGTGTCAAATAGCAGTAGCAAAAGCAAACAAAATCATGTATTGCATAAAAAGGGGTATTGAAGCGAGAGTGGATAACATAACTTTGCCATTGTTCAAATCATTGGTAAGACCGCACCTCAAATTTGCAGTGCAGTTTTGGGTACCAGTTCTGAAAAAGGATATACTAGAACTGGAGATGGTAAAACTAAGAGCAAAAAAATTAATTAAGGGAATGGAGGACCTGACGTATGAGAAAAGGCTAGACAAACTTGGTTTATTTATTCTAGAGAAAAGACAACAAAGAGGATTTCTGTGGTGATCTATTCATTCCAATGTCTGTCCAGGGGACACCCATTGAGATTAGAGGAAAGGATTTTTAGACGTCAGCAGGGGGAGGGTTTTTTTATACAGAAAGGCCTGTTAAATTATGGAATTCCTTGCCTAAGGATGTGGTTATGGCAGATACAATGGATACATTTAAGAGAAGATTAGATACATTTCTTTCAAAAAGGAACACACAGGGTTAAACTGTGTTCTGGTAGGCAAAGCAAGAAGGTCTGATAAAGGTTAATTCATTTGGTAGCGGAAAGCTATATGATATCCTTGTCACTGGGTTATGAGGCAAAGGTTGAGCTTGATGGCCTTGTGTCTTTTTTCAATCTAATTTACTATGTTACTATGTTACCTCCAGTAAACCGCTTCTTAAATAAATCTTCCATGGCAATACATGTTGAATCGGATTTTGTTTTTTTAAAAATGCATTATTTTAAGATATTTGGGCTTTTTAATTCTGTCCCGTGATGCTAGTTCAAGACAGGCTGTGGTATAGCTCCGTACTGCAGCCTGTCTCTCTTCGTCTCTTCCCCTCCCCAGTTGTTCCCCTTTACTTCCTCCTCCTGACGGAGAAATCCAGCATGTGAGTCAGAGCATGTATACCCTTTGAGTGCAAGAAATGTGCAAAGGGTTACACAGTCACATTTCAGGATGTAAGAGAGGGGGCTTCAAACCACTTCAACCTCTTTATAACTCTTTTCTTGTCCCAGAAGTGTGAACAGTATGTGACATGTTTTGTTACATAAAGGGCTAACCAAGAGGTTGTGAACCTGAGGGTTTCATAGCCTTTTTGGAATTAGCTGTAATTCCATTCAAACATATATTGTTTCCCAATGTGCCATTTTCAAATGGGGAGACTTTGTTTTTGGATGTTATTGCTTTTGAAGAAAATGGCTGAATAGGTTTTGTCAATCATAAGAAAACTTAACAGCAACAGTTATTTACATGCCAAAAGTGGACACAAACAACAATGGATAAAATTATTTCATATAATCAGTATCAATCATTTAGAGGTAATTATTCTAGGGATCCAGATTTTCAACTAGAAGGTGAAATTATGGTGTAAAATATTGTCATAAAAAAGATTATGATACCAAGATTATTAAACAAGCTTATGAAAGAGCGTTGGCTAAGATAAAAATAAGATACTTTGAAATTAATTCCCTCTGTTGTCAGTTTGTCACTACATATTATAAAAATGCCCCACAGATCCAACACATTTTGCATAAACAGAATTCAGTTTTGAACTCACTAATAGATGAAAGACCACAGATCATTTTTGTGAGAAATCTTGGTAATAATCTGACCCCTAGTGATAATCATAACAAATGCCATGGTATTCTAAAACCATTATACTTTCTTTCAAAACTATGGGATTTATAGATGTGGCAAGAAGGTCTGTGCCACTTGAATGCATCTAGCATCCAAAAGTATAACTAACTTCAATACTTTTGGTGCTAGCATGAATTATGAAACCAAAACATTTTAAACTGTAATAGCACTCATGTGGTATCTCTAATTACATGCTAATGTGAAGAACGATATGTTGGCCACACCAAGCACAAAATTAAGATTAGATTGTCTGACCATCTTAACAATATTAGCATTGAGTAGAGAGGGAGACCCATAGTTGGGTTATTCCCACTGCTCACATCTCAATGTTTCAGTTATGGCTACTGAATAACTTAGATTACTTAAACTTAGACAAACCTCCTATCCTACCCCACCCCATATTTTCTTTTATAGCCAGTCACTTTTTAATAATTTCTTGTTGTGTTGCAGTATGCATTTATATATCAGAGATTCTCAGTTAATGATCCCTAATGATGATAGGAATCAATTGTTCTATATATCTGTTATAGATATTGTGGGCCATCTACTTAACTATATTTAATGCCATTTGAATTAATGTCTGTTATTACAAAGCATAATACATACCACTGTTGTGTATGGCTGTTAGCGACCAGGAACCAGACAGGACACAAAAATGTAAAATGCAATACACATACAATGTAACAAAAACAGAATCGTGATCCAAGAGCATAAACCAAAAGACACGCCAGGGTCAGGAACCAAGACAGGTAATCAGCCAAGCCGGAGTCAGGAAACCAGAAGTCTGCGATGTCAAGAACAAGCCAAGGGTCAGGAGCATAGAAGTCCGCAATGTTAGGAACAAGCCTAGGGTCTCAAACCCAGCTAAACAGGAGCTCAGTAGGATCCACAGCATCCAGCAGCAACAAGGTCAGCACCAACACAAGGACAATCAGGAAGTGAGCCAAGCTGCTTTACGTACCCTGAGAGTGTTGGCTTATAACAATAAGGTGAGTAATCAGAGAGGTCAGTTGAATTAGCCTGACCTAGGAACTCAGAAGGCAGCAGCAATGGATAGCAGAGCACTAGATTAGCTCAGGCAGCAAAATCAATAGGCAGAGTTAGAGCAGCTCAACCAAACCTTGACATTGGCTTTTTAAGTTACATTTTATATTACATTTATTTATACTTACATACTTATACTTATGTTGTTATATCTTACACATCTAATTATGTATTTTTATTTATATTAAATAAAATTAAATTATACTTATGTTAGTATATCTTACACATTTGAATTATATATTTTTATTCAGTTTTGATCTACATGCTTTTTGATACCAGAAAAGAAACACACAAATCAAGTGGGGATTCATTCAAAAGGTTTTATATTATTATTTACAATTATTGCTTTCATATGGTCGTTTGTTAATATTAAATCAACATAGTATGTACTCTTACTTTTTTTTTATTCTTATTATTCCAAAGTCATTGTTTTTATATGCATATGCATATTAGATTTAACACTATAAAAGTAGACACTCTTCAGTATACCAGTCATTACACCTGAAGAAGTCAAGCAGACTTCAACATGAATACACATCAGTTGCTGTGATTAGCACGCTTTCAGTGCAAGGTCCCTCCCCATCTCCAACCCTCAGTTCCTGGTTCAGTGGCCACTTCTAACTGCACCCTTGACTGCATCGGCGTCCCTGTTTCACCCAAAAATCAATATGGTGTTCTGAAAAGCTGGCTGGTTGCAAGCAGCAACATCTATATTGAGACAGATCATTAATTCTGCTCCCCTTTGTGGGTTCCCGTTGATGTCATTGTTGAGGACACAGTATGCTGCTAAGGAGAAGAGCCCCCAAGAAAGGGCTCTGGGAGCACAATCATTTTGGGTGGGAGAGGGTGTATTTAATAGCTTATTGCTTGCTTTGAATGTAATCTATAAAAATTACTGCACTTAGTGGATTGGTTTTGCATAATTCTTATATACTTTATGTCTCTTAGATTACTTCAATTTGGTGAGAAGGGCTGGCAGTCTTTCATCTTCCTCACCATCAGCATCTCCATCTTCACCATCACATCTCTCATGCTATATAATAATTGGCTAATGTATGTTCGTCAGAAGCTGTCATGCGCAGTACAGACGGCTGCGTGTGCTGCAGGCATGCGCAGTACAGACTGCCCATGCCGCGGCTGATAACGGAGCGGGGCACCCTGAATTCAGAGTGTAGTCCTCTCTGCGCACTCGTGCAGAGAAGACTACGGTCTGAATTCAGAGCACCCCTCTCCGTTATCAGCCGCGGCATGGCAGTCTGTACTGTACTGTGCATGCCTGCACCGCTGCCATTGCTGCCTGGCACTGTGGCCAGTGTACAGGGGCTGTTCAACTAGTCAGTTTATAATTCCCATTGGCACTGTGATTTGTTTATTATGATAACCTATGTGGAACTAACTGGGATTACACTATTTTAACATTGAGTGTCCAATTGTCCATATCATTCTATTTGAACACAGTTCCTTATGTTCTAGACTATTTCATTGACACTCTATCTTCTTCTTTTAAAACACAAAAAGGATCATAAAAGGTATTTTGTAAAAGTGTATATTCAATATTAGAGGGGCATTGCTAAAGAAGCAGTGAACACTTGTATGGTAATTCGACAGGTCCCACTATTTTTTTGCAAACTGCCAAAGCACCATTTACTAAATAGTCCTTGTAACACCAAGTTATTGACAAATATGCCTCCTAGTATTTATTTAGAGAGCAAAAGAAAAGCAGTTCTGGAGAAAATTTGCTTCACAGAACACTGTGAAGAAGGGGAACCCCCATTAAGCAGAAGAACTGTTAATGTTAAACCTGTGGACACTAGTCTGTTAACAGAGGATGAAATGTCATAGATGTTATCAAACTGAAAGTGGATAAATCAGTTTGTTCAGATGAGATTCATCCAATAATATTAAACTAGCTTAGGTCTGTGTTTTCAGCACCTCCCGCTGAGCCTTTTAATCAATCTCTGTTGGTAGGAATGGTCCCGGATAACTGGAAAATTACTACTGTAGTGCCACTACAAGAAAATGGGAGTAAGAATGACTCTGGCAATTACAGGTCCATGAGTCTGAAATCAGTAGATTGAAAATGCTATTGAAAGAAGAATTGTTAAATATCTGAATTCTACCTACATACAAGATCCATGAAAGCATGGCAACAGGAAGAAGTGGTATAGTTAATATAATAAGGGAATTTAAGCATGCCTGGAATAGACATACAGCTTTTCCGAAAATGAGGCAAGACCACCGACCAAATAAAGTTTGAGGTTTTTGCAAAAGGAAAAATGGACAGACTAGATGGGCTGAATGGTTCTTATCTGCCGTCAAATTCTATGTTTCTATGAGATGGATTTCACCTTAGCAGAAAGGGTGCTATCATACTAGGGGATAGGATGGTTAGAGGAGGCATTAAACTAGGAAAGGGGGGAGGATGATACAACACAGGATGGGGAAGGCAGTGTAAATGAGGAAATGGGATTAGAGAAGGGGCATATGGTGGAGAGGGGGATGGGCTTGTTCATCTAATAAGTATCATGGTGCCCGTGATTGCCTCCAGCGACACTGTGCTTGCAGGCGACATTGCATCACTTCCTGGTTGTCAGGCTGAGGCACATTTGCTATTCTTATTGGCCACTGTTAACTGACAGAGAGAGTCTCTACCTACATGCTAGGCCTTATAGGCCTCGGCCTGCCTTTACTCCTTTTCCATTTCGTGGTGTACCTGTGCTCCATTTCCATGTATGACTCTGGCTATATTTTGACTTTGGCTCTGTTTGATCCCTGACTATTGTCTTCCGTTCCGGTCTGACCTTTGGCTCTGCCTGACTGGATTTAACATCAGACTAAGGTTACAAAAGGGGGGAGGAAGACACAAGACTCTAATTACCTCCTGCAGAAATCTCCGGGGGGAGGGGGCTAGCACAACCTAGGGACAATTCAGCCTAGCAGTAACCCTGTATACATTCCCAGTGAATGGCTGTTCCCACCATAAAACAATCAAGCTCAGCTGACAGTCATCTGCAGCTCTGAGCTTCTGAGTCTGGGTGGGGGGGGGGGGGTTGGAGCAGGCATCAATGAAAATCCTTACCTATTTTCTCTATACCATTCAGTATTAGTGTCCACATGATCTCAGCTAGGAGGAGGAGAGGCTCCACCTCTTGCTCCGCATGAACCATGACAGTCCTGTTTGTCACAATAACAAAAAGGTTAAGGTTCATATTGGTCCTCTTAAGATTGAGATGGGTGAATTCATTAAAGGGATAGTAATACTTGAAAATAATTGTATTTTATATTGTAGCCCTTAAAAAAACATGAAAAATTATATAAGTCTTATCTCCCAAACCTTTATGGTTTGGAAGATATTCACTTGTAAAATATAGTAAAATTCTCTTTTCCTGGCTGTTTCAGCCAAGTCTGCCATCTAGTGGACAGATTTGGAATTCGGTCCACAGAGCAACCAGCAGCTCTTTAGCAGTGCCGTGATCACGATCTTTGACAAGAACTGCTTAACTGGAACTATCTACAAAGTGTGCCTGGCTTGAAAGCACACTTTGTAGACCATTCCAATTAATACATTCTTTTTAAAGATGGTGATCTCAGCACTTCTGGAGAGGCACAACTGGTCCCGAGACCGGATTCCAAATCTGAAGGGTGGAGCAATGACGTCACTCCAGGGGAAACTTTACTTCTGAATATCTCCCAAACCATAAAGGTTTAGGAGATAAGACTTATTTTTCATGTTTTTTTAAGGGCTACAATATAAAATAAACTTATTTTCAAGTATTACTATCCCTTTAATGAGGATAAGGTTATGGGTGACAACTTAAACACATTATTTTCTTCTGTACATACAAAGGAAGCAACAATTGCAGGCTATGGGCAAACAGACAAAATCATATAATTTCCTCCATCATGTACATGGCTTACTGAGGACAAGGTCCAAAAGGGACTGGAAAAGGTTATGTTGAATAAAACACCTGGATCTGAAGGCATACATCCAATCATACTTAAGCAACTTAATGCAGTAGTAGCAAGACCATTATACTTGATATTTATTTATTCTCTTTCATCAGGAATAGTGCCCTGTGATTAGAGGAAAGTACCATTCTTCAAAAAGGAGCCATGATCCAAACCAGGAAATTATAGACATATGATCTTGACTTCCATAGTGGGTAAGATATTAGAAGGGTTACTAAATAACAGTATTCAGAACTATGTGAAGACCAACAATATTATTAGTAGGAGCCAGCATGATATCCACCTATATAATAATTCGCTAGAAAGTTCGTAACGCAGCAGTCATGCACAGTAGACACTGCTGCGCGTGCTGCAGTCATGCACAGTACAGACTGCCTGTGATGAGGCTGATACAGATCTGGGCGCTCCGAAGGAGCATCCAGCTCTGTATCAGGTGTGGCGCGGGCAGTCTGTTCTGAGCATGACTGAACAGCGACTGGGTAGAAGTGGCACTGTGGCCCATGTAACAGCTCTTCAACTAGTTATGAATAATAGATCATGTCAAACTAATTTACTTACATTTTACCAAAGGATAAGTACTAATTTGTACAAGGGAATTGCTGTTGATGTAGTATACTTGGCTTTTGCAAAAGCATATGATACTGAGCCTCACAACAGGTTACTGCAAAATGAAAAGGGTTCGACTTGGCAGGTGATATTTGTGTATGGATAATGAACTGATTAAATGATAGATGGCAGAGAGATGCTGGGAATAGAATTTTTTCAAGTTAGTCTAAAGTTGCATGTGAGGTTCCACAGGGTTCAGTCCTAGGTCCACTTCTTTTTAATGCATTTATTAAAGACCTAGAAGTCATAAATGGAAGCAATATCTCAATATTTGCTGATGACACTAAGCTATGTAAGGCAATATATACAGAGCGAGATGTTTTTCTCTGTAGGAGGATTTCGATAAAATAAGTGAATGGGCAGAAAAGTGGCAGATGAGGTTTAATATAGATAAATGTAAGGTTATGAATTTGGGCTGTAGAAACAAACATGCTAAATATACAATAAGTGGGAGACTTCTTTGGGAATCCTCTTTAGAGAAAGATTTAAGAGTACTGATAGATAATAAACTTCACAGCAGCGCACATTGTCACTCAGCTGCTGCAAGAGCAAAGAGGGTATTATCCTGCATAAAATGCAGGGTGCAAATATAATGTTACATCTAAATAAATCATTGATACGGCCTCATCTAAACTAAACTAAAACAAAGGCAGAGATTTTTACAGTGAGGGCAGTAATGTTGGCAAATTGTTTGCCTTGGGATGCTGTGCTTGCAGATACTATAACTGCTTTCAAAAAAGTAATGGATACCTATCGATCACAGAGCAATATTGAGAATTATAACAGTTGGCTTCAAAGCAGATAGGATGTTTATCCAAAGAAATATCTGACTGCCATTTGGAGTCAGGAAATAATTTTTTTACCCTCTTGGGGCTTAATTGGAAATGGCTTTAATTTTTTTTTGAGGGGGTTTGCCTTCCTCTGGGTCAACAGGGGTGACTTGGCATGGGCTGGACTTGATGGACACATCTTTATTAAGCCTCATCAACTATGTTACTATGTTACTATTTCTAGTCCACATAAGCTCCAGAAAGGAGTTGCCATGACATAATTATCTTCATGATCCACTCAAAGCCAATGTTCCTCTTTGCAAGGGGTTGATAACCTGTAGCCATCCAGTTGCTCAACAACCATTCCCATCATCCTCAATCAATCATTGACTGACTGAGAATGATGAGAGTTGTAGTTCAACAACAGCTGAAGAGGTGCAGTTTGCTTACCCCTGCTAAACTGTTTTATACTCGATATTAACTGTCCCAAAAAGCTATATGTATTAAACCAAAATGTATGTAAGAAACAATAAAATTGAAAGTAAACTTAACCCCTTAACGACTCTTGACAGTCATAGCACGTCATGGGCTATTATACCCTTAACAACCCATGACGTGCTATAACCATCATGGAATTCCGGGCTCCCCCCGCGGCTGCACGCTGTTCAGGGAGTCTGGAATCCAAATCACCAAAAAAAAAAAAGCTCCATGGTCCTTTAGTGACCACAACGTGCCTGCGCGGCCGGTCTTTAAGAGGTTAAAGGAGCTTTAACACCTCCTTACAACAGCAGCTTCCAGCTGCTCAACTGATGTACAGAGAAGTAGCTTGGAGACAAGTGAAAAAATCAGGTAAAAAGTACATAACCAGTACTTGTGAGCTGTGTTTGGTTATATAAAGTGTTAAAAAAGCAAATTATTTTTGTTCATTTTTTACTTCATGTGTGTGACTGATTGATTGATTGATTGATTGATTGAAAAAATGGCTCCACATCTTTGTATAGTTCTGCTTTATAAGCAAGTGATTGACTCATTTGGCTTACACACAAGTGGCTTGCAGACAAGTGGAGTTTGAAGAAAAATCAGGGATTAGAACAGAAGCAGGAGTCTGAAATGTATAGAGATCTGTGATGTAGGTAATTTCAGGGGATTTGGTTTGTGATAAGATGAAAGCTTATACTGAAGACAGTAAGTTAATTTCAGATTGTGTAGTAAGCACTTCAGAAAAGCAAATTTACTGCACCCACATATTTAAACCTGGTATTTTTGAGCTTAGAGTGTGAAATGGACAATGAAATATCAGCTGAATTGTAGAACTATAAGCATGAGTAGCAGGTTGGAAAGTCTCATACAGTGCACAACACGTCACATGTTTCAATACTTGGAGCAGTCATTCTAAGGGGCATACCTCTGTAGCAAGTGTTAGCATACCCCTCTCCTAAAATGGGATCTGGTCCAGAGTTTAATGATGCTAAATGGGTGATCTCTGCAACACAATGTGAATCTGATGGAAGCACAGGGGTTGACCATACTAACTTAGCTTTGCTCAGTCACTCAGAGTACAATAACCAGGACACTACTACTGACATAAATAAAAGGAAATACTGTGATGAGTGTGAGGATGCGGAGAGAAAAAAAATGACAGACCTGTAAACTGTGGTTAGTCCTGTTATATTACTTAGTTCACCTAATGTGCTTTGGGGCAGTATCTCTTCTGATACTGACTCTGAACATAATGAAGACCAGGGCAATAAAAATGTAAAGGTTTTATTTCTTGTCCAGATTAACCTCTTTAGTGTTTTCCATTTTCAAATTAGATTTTTAAAGTGTGCATCTTTTAAGGTATGCAATATAAAATCTAATGCAGGTAGGTCTGCAATTTTTATATATTTAGAATCCTGCAGGAATGTGGCCTTTCTGCTTGTGCTGAACTGGATTTACTGTAGAAGGTATGGAAACAGGGTCCTTCTATTTTCTTTGGGGTTCTTAAAGAAAGGCCACTGATGTAGATATTTTATATAAAGGTAAATTGCATATTATTTATAAACAATATATCATTTGAGGTAGTATACTTTTAGTTAAGGTCAATCAAAATGTTTTTGGATTCAACTTTTTAATTCTTCGCCTCAAAATCAAGAAATGGTATAAGCCTTATAGACACTGAGGCCTAGATTTAAAGGCAACCGTTAAACCAGCCGCTAAGTGAAAAAGGCACATCGCTCGCAAATAATACATGAGTTACGGCAGATTCAATAGGTACTCTACAAGAATAGCTATCGAGCGTAGGCACACAAAAAACACGTAACACAAAACCCGTTGTCGCTCATGTTAATGCACAACGGGCGGACAAATCACACGATAACTGAGCTCCAAACAACATGTAACATAACGGCTGCCGTTGTCAAGCAACCCTGATTGATGCCCAAACAAATTCAAACACACATCCAATCCCAAAGCCCCAATGTATCAAATAACTTCAAATACACCTATATATACCCAAAAATAACCGCCACACACTGTCTGTTATCGAGTTCTTCAGAGCCAGATATCAGGACCCAGGAGCGGAGGATAGTGATCAGAGAGAGGGAGACAGGAGCGTTCATTGGAGGTAGAGGAGTTTTGGAGTTTGGAGAGAGGAGAGCATTGCACAGAATACGACACATAGCACACCTTTGCACATATTACATACACACACACATACAAACACATACACATACATACACATAGACCTTTTATTTTATAACACCTCACACATTTTACTTTTATTTTTGACAGTGTGAATCTGGGAGTGAAAGTGTGTGACAGAGAGTGACTGGATCGAGTGTGTCTGTGAGGGCCTGTGGGAGTGCCTGGGTGTGACTGGGTGAATGATGGCGAGGAGAGGAGGACAGGAGAGAGGGATGGGGAGAGTAGTGGAGGAGGAGGAAGATCAGGAGGGGATCCCTCATCAGAGCAGGGGTGGGAGAGGGAGATCCGCAGGGCGGAGGGGGACCCGGCCCACAAGAGCAGGAACACGCAGGACAGGGACAGAACCTGCAGTGGGACGAGGGGTAGTTGCTGGGGAGCACCCCACACAGTCAGGGTCAGACCAGGCAGGGCACTCCGGCTCTGAGTCATCCCATGCCGGAGCTGATGAGGCCAGGATCAGAGACCCAAAGTATACCGAGGAGGAGAACACGGCTCTTGTGGAAGCTGTCCTGGAGAGGCAGAGTGTTCTCCACCCGACAGCGAAGGTCCCTGGCCTGTCAGCGAGGAGGAAAGCAGCCTGGAACCAGATCTGCAGCCGGGTCAACGCGGTGGCTCCATGCAGACGGGACGTGGAGTCCATCAAGAAGCGATGGGGCGACTGCCGGAGGGTGGTCAAGACCAAGCTCTCCGAACTCGCCAAGCACGCCCGAGGCACTGGAGGTGGCCCACCTGTCCCTATCACCTTCTGCGGCTGGGAGGAGATGGTGCGCCAGAATATGTCCCCAACTCTGATCGAGGGGGTTGTTGGAGGAGCTGACACTGGGGATGAGAGGACCCTCCACACTACCGGTAAGTGCAACACTACAGAACAACACACTACAGCAACCAACACCAGCTGCACACACACTCACACCTCAACACATGGCCATCATTCATGCACACAACTGCACCAACACAGCACCCTGAGGGTTAAAAACAGGACACAACACAAGGACAAATATCAAGGTCCAACTTGGAACAAACCTGTCCAAGTCCTACTTCAACCCTCCTGTCGCTGTGCTCATCACACACAATACACAAACCATGCAGTTCCAAATGTCGACTGTCATCACTGTTCACACACAATGTCACCCATGTCCCCGCTGGGATGTCAGCACTTAACCCCTCGAGTGCTAGAGGGATCATCAATGCATCGATCAACAATGCTTTGGCAACCCCTCTGGGACTCAAAGGGTTAACCAGACAACAATCAAGTCAATAGGCCAACGATCACATGCTACACAGGGGACATTCACTAAGCGGTGACAAACACATGGTGGAGAGAAATTCACCCTCACACATCCTCATTTCACCAATACCAGTGTTAGCCTATGGAGAATATGCAATAACATGAATCAAGTTGCTAAGGTCCCATCGTATACACTCCATAGAAAACACTGGAAATGGGGAAATGAGATCACTGGAGAAGTCAGCATTATGTACACTCCATCATGTCAACAACACCGCTTACTGAATCACAAAAAGGATGGAGCAGGTCACACATCACAGTGGCACTGAGAATAACTGCTTGTATGTGCAACACACAGGCCTCAAACAATACCCCAGAATTAAAGGGGGAAAAAGTAGGCCTTGGTGTTGTGTCTGCAATCATTTACCCTAACTTCAAATGACATATCTCACATCTGATTCCCACATGGATCCTCAGGGGTGCTGATGCCATGGATGGATGGTACACCAGACACTGTTTGCAGGATACACATGGGAACCAAATATCATCCATTGTACCTTGGTCACCAACAGGCCATGAATGATAGATATCTCGGATTGAGTACGGTTGCCTCACTCAGAAGGATGGATGGGCTCATACTCAAAGAAAAACAGGCCTCAATCAGAGATATCCCTCACTACTGGCGTGATTGTTGCCCTTCAGGATTCAACTGGAACACACGACATGGACAGGATCCTGTCCAGTTCATCAATCTCTGATTGCCAGGGTGGTATCCCATGCCCTACAATGAAATGCATAGGATATGATCCTGACAACCAGAGAGTCACCTGTCAAGTAATGAAAAATTGTGAATTGGACGGCATCAGCTAAGAAGATAGGGTTGAATAACACTTGATTCCCACTGCACATCTGTTCAAACAAAGATATGCACACAAAGGAAAATGGTCAGATATGTACCTTTCAAATGGCTCAAAATATGTCCCAACACGATGTGAACCCAGAGATCATCTCACTGCCTGTGATTGCCCTACTGGCCAGATATGTGCATCCATCAGAAACTAACTTACATTGATACCATCCAAATACACATACCTAGTATATCCCACTCTACGTAGATGGGATATACGAGGTATGCTCATATCCATCATATCAATCCAATGTATATTTTGATGGGTGCACATATATAGCCAGTAAGGCAATCACACCTACTGAAATGATCTCTGGCTTCATATCTGGAAAGGATATATTCATATCCATATGAAAGGTACACATCCACATGCATATATGACCATTTCTCCTTGTATGTAACTGTAATAGCATAGCAATTGTTAATTTCACCAACATGTGGATCCATGTTAGTCCTATCCCGCCAACCCTCATGGTTAGACAGATATCGCTCTATTTGACAGCTGGAGATTCCAGTCATTAGAACACACGGAGGCTCTTCAGCAGAGCCTAAATTGCCCCATTCAGAGATGGAGACATCTCTGAGATGGTCAACAAAGTGTGCCAGGTTTGCAAGCACACTCTGTTCACCATTCCAATGAGGTTTACATCTCTGAATGGGGCAATTTAGGCTCTGCTGAAGAGCCTCTGTGTGGTGAAATGACTGTCAAACATGTCAAAATGACTGTCAAATAGAGCAATATCTGTCTAACCATGTGGGTTGGAGGGATAGGACTAACATCGATCCACATCTATCTCTTACAATGCCTACAATATTACATCATGGTGAAATTAACCATTGCTATTCCGTTAAAGGGATAGTAATACCTAACATGTGAAAAGAAAAATATATTGCAGGGTTCATCCCCCGAGCAAAACAAGGGTATTCCCACTGCTCAAAGGTGTTTCATTCAAAATGTAGCACAGCTCATAGTTGACTACTCCAGCGGCAATATCACAGTGGCCTGGAACTCTAAAATGGCGATGTTGCTAGACCATCCTATGGACAGCTTACGTCCAGACGCAATAAATTCTCATAGGATAATGTAGCAACAGTGCCAATGTACAACTTCAGGCCACTGGGATATAGCACCAAAGCAATTCTACTCTGAGCTGGGAGACTTTTTGAACAAAAACCTCCTCCAGCAGTGGGAGTACCCTTGTTTCACTCAGGGTGATAAACCACAAAACATATATTTCCCTTTCTGCATTTCATGTATTAGTATCCCATTAATCCCATCATGGCTACGTTTACTAATCACACAATCTCAATTCTCCACACAGCTTATGGGCCTCCATCGCAGCAGGAGCCCGTGGAGGAGCCGACCACACCACCCAGTGAGGAGGATACAGAGGAGGGGACTAGCCACTGGGAAGCGTCTACAACCACCACACCTCCTCCCCAACTGGCTGCATCACCACTGCCTGCCTCTCAACTGCCTGCCTCTCAACTGGCTGCCTCTCAACTGCCTGCCTCTCAACTGGCTGCCTCTCAACTGCCTGCCTCTCAACTGCCTGCCTCTCAACTGGCTGCCTCTCAACTGGCTGCCTCTCAACTGCCTGCCTCTCAACTGCCTGCCTCTCAACTGGCTGCCTCTCAACTGCCTGCCTCTCAACTGCCTGCCTCTCAACTGGCTGCCCCTCAACTGCCTGCCCCACCACAGGATGCTCCACAAATGTACAGCGGATGGATTCAGGGGGAGAGATGGATGCATCCCACTAGCACCGGGAGCTATTACCCTCCAGCAGCAGCACCACCACCACCAGGGAGGCAATGGCTGCCCGGGAATGTGGCCACCAGCCAATATGGGCCATATTCCACCGAGATGGATCTACCCTCCTGGATGGCTCCCCAGCATGGCCCCAGGTATGATCCCAGGTGGGGGCCAAGCACCTACCACTGGCCAAGGTATGACCCTTGGCCACTTGACTACCAACACCTGGGCCTGATTGGGGAGCCCCAGCGCCCTCAGCCAAGGGACTTGTTCACCACACCACCTCAACCAGCACAGACATCAGTGGGCAGCAGTGGGTCCCTTGATGTGGTGGGCACCCACACACCGTCTGTGCAAGCCACTCCACCATCACAAACAGCAGTAGCAGCCACAGCACACCCAGTACCAGCAGAGGAGACAGCAGAGGCTGGGGAGATAGAGACTGAGGAGACAGCTGAACCTGTTGAAGCAGAGGCTGAGGAGACAGCTGAAGCTGGGGAAACAGAGGCTGAGGAGACAGCTGAAGCTGGGGAAACAGAGGCTGAGGAGACAGCTGAAGCACATGTGTCACCGGCCACTCCCATCTCCAGCAGTCAACGCACCCCAGATCTGGAGGCTGAGTGCATGGCCCTTCAAAGAGGACAGCTCCGGGCAACCCACGCCACCAACGACAACCTCACGAGGAACCGGAGGGAATCCCGGAGGAACACGAACAGGTTGGAGACCAGAATCCAAGCTCTGGAGTCAGAGGTTGCCAGGGGGAACACACAACTCCACCAGATACATACGGGGATGATGGACATGTTTGCACAGGTGCTCGTGGAGTTGCGAGAGATTAACCGCAGGGAGAACCTGAGGATGGAGAGGGAGAACCTGCGTTCCACAGAGGGGTCCACTGCACCCACCACCCCTTCCAGTTTTACCCCAGAAGCCACACCTAGGGGACAGAGGGTGACAAGGCAATCAGCCAGGGCATCCACCTCTGGCACCAAGTCTAAGGCCCCCCCCCAAAAAAAAAAGAAATGAAAGGCCCAACCTGTCATCTGCCCCCTCAATAAATGAAAATTGTGCTTTTGAATCCTGTCTGATCTGCTGTGTAATCACTTATAGATTGGGTGGCAGGGTTGTCTCCAATGCATTGCCAAACAATGCAGTGAACTCAACTCCTGCCTGGGGGAAATGTTTGTGTGATGTTACAACATGGGTTCACACACACCCACACCGTTGTCCAAATTCACCTGGCAACCCATCCCTGTAGCCATATAACACAACAGTGTTACATGGCCATGATGTGTGTCAGATTTGATCAGAACATACCCCTTAGCACAACAACTGGTGCAACACTGAACATTCGTCTGCATCAATTGTTGTGTTTGAGGGGAAAACCAAACTAACAGCTATGCGACTTAGCAGGGAAATAACAAGCAGGACAGATTGAACATGCATCAATATGGTCTTTAAATCAAAATTCTATTGTGCAGCTGACATACTGGGGAACACAATGTACACCCTAGGATCTCAATGTGTGTGTTACACATTGTGATCCTAGGGTGAGCATTGTGTTCTCCAGCAAGTCAGTTGCACAACAGGAGTTTGAATCACAGCCTAACTTACTGCATAACCCAAAAATCTTCCTAAGATTTCATTGTGTAGCACGCACATTGGAACCTTAGGCTGAGCATTGGCTTATGTATTAAAGGGATAGTAAACCTTGAAAATAAGTTCATTCTATATTGTAGCCCTTAAAAAAACATGTAAAATGATATAAGTCTTATATCCCAAATCATATATGTTTGGTAGATAAGACTGATATCATTTTTCATGGTTTTTAAAGGGCTACAATGTGAAATAAACTTATTTTCAGGGTTTACTATCCCTTTAAGTTGTGTTGTTGTTTAACTAAGGTTATAACACACTTCACCAGTAATAACACTTGTCCACATGGTTGTTTTTGTTGATGTAGCCCATGTACTGAGATATGACAACCTACAGCAATCTCAGGACATTGATTATATTGAGCAACACACAAACCATGGACATCACATCACAGTGGAAGTGTGTCCCCTGTATCACCAGCTAATCACTCACAACACACATCAGTGTATCACTGCCATCATGTCATTGCATGTATACATCACAAAGTCCACTCATGGTCAGGCAACTAGTGGACTCCTGTGATGTAAATCATGCCTTCCTTTGTATGAGGGATACTGTAGCCTTGGGTACGGTTCCACATTGACAGGTGTTTGATCCAACATTCATTCATACAGACACGGATTGAGTAGTGATGTTTCTTGTGTATTTAGCCAATATGCATTAAACACTTGTATGAGCACAAAAAGGTACATCTGAACTAAATAGGAATACATTAGAAATGCTAGTGAACTGCTCATGTGTTGTCTACATCGTTTGGCATCTGTGTATGAGCAGTCTTACTGTACAGGTCTGATACCTGGATGTTAGTACACACATAAATTTGTGTCCATATGTGAATGTTCCAGTAGAGGTTGCTGTGAACATCAGGTCAAACATTGCATCACCAACACAATCACTTGGAACGCCAAGGGGTGAGCTTCATGGAAGTGTTGTCCAGACTTCAGTCCAGTCATATGGAAACTCCTCTGTTCAAGGATGGATCGTGCTATGGATGCCTGTGGGACAAGAGGACAGGATTTGGAACATCACCCTCGAAGTGATCGTCATGCAACAGCTACAACATCATGATCCTCTTAATCTTTCCCGTTACATAAGTCTACACAAACCACTGCTTTGTAATGTGTTGTGTACTGGTCTATGAACCATCATGGGGGGAACTAAGGGGATGTTAACCATCCTTAGGGATATTTGCCCCTGACATGGTTACACACATCAACAAATATGTCCTAATAGCTTCCTGACAACAATATATTTGGGCTGCCACTGTCAGAGACAGGCCAAATATGTTTGGTTCATGGAGCTAGTAGGACATATTTGTTAATGTGTGTATTTCTTTCTGGGGCACATATCACTGCACACACATACACACACACAGGGCAGCATGGTGTCCATGGAGATGTGATCCACATTTCATGAGCTCCATGTTGTGTAACACACTATTACTGTCGATCCACCCCTCTGCTGCTTTCTTCAACTGTAGCAAGCTACTGGTCCCATGTCCCCACGAATGCCCCCTGAACCCCTTATATGACAGAGTTCTATTCGATGCATTGGCTTGGATGAGACTCCCTTGCTACAGGGGTACCATGGTTGCAATGGGTCTGATCCTAGCAGAACACTTTAGTTGGTGCCTAGGGAGCTGTGGGATATGCTGAACAAGGTTAAAGTGTTGTACCTTGGTTTCCAGGGGGGGCATGCATGATATCCTTGAGGTAGCAGTATCAACATGGACGACAGGTTGTCAGGTGTATTCGGAATCTCTAGGCCCAATCTGACTGGTCCACGGAATAGTTGATGCTGGTGGTCCATACTGCAGCCAGTGACAGGGCTGTGTCACTGATCCTGTGGGGTGAAACAGAACATGTGTGTTGTGGTGGGTGTGTATGCATGGATTGTGTGCATACATGTATTATACTCACAGCAGAAGTGATCCCTGATCAATCTGTCCCTTGTCTGCATCCCTGTTGGGGTTTCCTCACACTCAACGATATCCACAGGGTCTTCAGGTCTGGGTGGGGGATGGACATCGTCGATGAGTCTGGTGTCCACCGCGATATTATGTAGGATGGCACATGCCACGATGATGTCGCAGACCTTGCCTGGTGCATACTGCAATGCTCCCCCCGAGTGGTCCAGACATCGGAATCGGGACTTGAGGAGGCCGAAGGTCCGCTCAATGGCATTCCGTGTTCTGGCATGAGCCTGGTTATATCGTTCCTGGGCATCGTTTTGGGGATTGGCGACCGGGGTGAGGAGCCATGGCTTGCATCCATAGCCAGCATCACCTGTGGAAAGTGAGTGACATGGTGTGACAAGGAGCACATATTGTGGTGAACATACTAGCACATGTGTATGTAGTGTCATTTGGTGCTGTTAACTCACCCAGTAGCCATCCGCCTGTATAGGTCCCATTTTCGAAATCCCTCTGCACAGATGAATTTCTGAGTATATGTGAATCGTGACAGCTCCCGGGAAATTTCGCACAGACATTCATTATGGACAGGTTGCTGTCACACACCATCTGCACATTCATGGAGTGGAAGTTTTTGCGGTTCAGGAACATATGTCCCTGACGTGCTGGTGCTTTGATACGGACATGGGTGCAATCTATTGCACCCATGACCCTGGGCATGCCTCCCCTTGCATAGAAGCCCTGCTTCAGATGTGTCCACTCCATATCGGTGATGGGGAAACATATGTAGGTACTGGCCTTGGCTTTGAGGGCTGGCAAAACCTGGGCCAGCACCCTGGAGAATGTGGCCTGGGACATGCCAGATGCGTAACCCTCTGTCGACTGAAAGGCGCCACTTGCCATGAAGTGTATGGCACACAGGAGTTTTTGAAGGCCAGTTAGAGCATGGTTATGGGTGCATATGGGATCCACCTGCTCCTTGATGACCTCATACAGGGCTATGATGCTGTGTGGCCTCAACCTGTAGCGATCAATAACCTCGTCATCGGTCATTCCAAAGAGAGTGACCCTTGGACGGTATACCCTGGGCCTTGGTGGTCGTCTATGCATCCTGGGCTGCTGCAGGGGTCCCTGTGGCAGCTGGGGAGCATCCTGTTGCTGCAGCTGTGCATCTGCAGGCAGGTGTCCTCCGGGTGGGGATGGGCTCCTGTGTGGCTGCTGAGCCAGAGCCTCCTCACTTGCAACAGGTGGAGGCTGTTGATGAGGCGTGCTTGGAGGTTGCTGATGTTCCCCAGCTCTCTCCCTTGCACGCCTTCTCCGCAGCCTTCGCAACAATATGTAACCCAACATACTGTTTGCTCTCTCTATCTGTCTCTATCTGTCTCTCTCTCTCTATCTCTATCTCTCTCTCCCTCCCTGAGTGGAAAACAAGCCACAAGTGAGTGTGTTGAGTTGTCCCTTTAAGTACTTGCTAGGGCGTTGTGTAGGTGTGTTGATGAGGTGAGTGCTGACCAATGGTGAGTTGTTTTTGTCCAGGTAAGTGTTAGCAGGTGTGTGTGTGTTATAAGATGTGGTGTGTTGTGCTTGTTCTGTGTGTGCCATTTGCGGACGTGCAGTTGTGGGGTGCAGGTGGCGTGTTGATGTTGCCCAGGTGAGCTTGTATTTGCAGGTGTCCGCTTTGTGTGATGACCCCCATTGTTCCGTGCCATGTTGTGTTGTTGTTTTTGTGTGTTGTTGTCCCTGTGGTGTTGGTTGTTGTTGTTTGTGTAGTGATTTGTGTTGTGTGTGCATGTTTTTGTGTTGTTTTGGCATTGCACGGGTTAATTTTCCCATTTACATGGTTGTGCGGTAAGCATTTGGTGTGTTTTCCTCTGTAACGGGTGTTTTGTTTTGGCCGTTAAGTGTCTAACGTGTGTGAGAAGTGGGTCTTAACTTTTAGCCGTTAGGTGTGTCTTTTTTTCAGCCGTTATCAGTACCGCAAGCCTTTGAATAGCTCTGGGGTATGTTTTTCCATGCGTCTGAATGCACGTAAGTGTATCGGCCGTAAGGATTCTACAACTGCCGTTAGCTGTTGTTTAGACGGATCTTTGAATTGCAACATGACACTTAACGCACCCGTTAGTGATTTTTTTTGCTAACGGCTGCCTTTAAATCGAGCCCTAAGGGGGTTAAGCACTAAGGCATGATTAAGAGGTGATAAAGCAGAGCTGACTTCTCCAGTGATATCACTTCTCCAGTTCCTATGTTACTCTATGAGGCCTATGCATAAGATCTCCAAAGCTGGAGAAAGCATTGGGTCCATAAAATAGCATAGTACTTGGAGAAGTGATATCACCGGATATGTCAACTCCACTTTATCATGCCCTAGTGCATCTCCCCCTTAAAGTCTTCATACCCGGCTCTGAGCCCACATTGGTTTTTGGAGACGTTAATGCTGTCTTGGGTACTGAGAACAGGAAATGAAAATGATCTGATGAAGTTAGATAGATACGTCCCTCTTCCCTCTTGAAAGAACTAATATCTGATTTCAGATTGTTTGATGTATGGCTGAAAGTTAACCCAAATTTGCCCGTTTTTTTCCTATAGTAATTCTGTATCCTCTTTCAGGGTAAATTTTGTTTTTGCTTTTTCTTCTTCTTTCCATGCAAAGAAACTCAATCTGCAATGGAATGTATTTTCAGACCATACAATTTTAATTTTCAGCCTCAAATGTTCTGACTTGCAGCAGAAAAGTATTGGCATCTGGAAGTTAAACACTTCCTTATTACCCCTCAGGTGGTTTATACAAAAACCTGCAAAATTGTAGGCATTTGTTTTCTTCCAGTTTGATGTGGTGGACTATGGTCAAGTCACAAATTAAAGGGACAGTAATGTCCCATAAAAATATTTTTTTGTTTTGTAGATTAAAAGAAAAATAAATTCTATGCAGCAAGTCCTATGTCTCAAACCTTTACGGTTTGAGAGATATTTGCATGTAAATTCCCCACCTCCTTGATGTCAGCTGTAAAGCTGACAGCAGGAGATTCGTGACAGCCAACACAAGGAGGCTCTTCAGCAGAGTCGCAATAGCGCAATTTAAAAAGAAATACTTCTTTGGAACGGTCTAAAAAGTGTGCTTGCAAACCAGGCACACTTTATAGACAGTTCCAATTAAGTATTTCTTTTAAAATCACGCTATTGCGGTTCTGCTAAAGAGCCACCTGTCGGTCCCTGGACCAGGTACTCCTGCTGTCAGTTTACAGCTGACATCAGGAGAAGGGGAGGGGGAACTTTAGGACCGCATGTCTCTCAAACTGTAGATTTTAGTTTTTTTTTTACTCTACAAAACAAATAAACATTTTATGGGACATTAGCGTCCCTTTAATATACTTTTCTGTAAATGGAGTAGTAGGCTTGCCAGAGAAAAAAGGAAGTATTTGATAATTTACATTTCAACTGCTGATTAGACTGCATGAAGATGGCAAAGATGTGGGAAGACACATTCTTAATGTCAAGGCTGATATTAAGCAGAGACTGGTAAAATGGTAATAATTGCTTCATGGGTTAAACATATGGAGTAGGGGGAAGTGCTCTCACTATTTCTTTCAAAAAGGTTTTCCTAGATCTTCTTTGTCTGCTTTAACTAAAGATGGAGTGAAGTATACCTATGTCAATGATTTGTTGAAAGTATCCAGTTCTATTGTATACAGATTTGTGCTGAGGGTAAATGAGGGATGTAAAATTACTTCATCTTTTCATTGTGCAGTTCCCTCTCCCAGTCAGATGCAAACTTTCTTGTGTTTGTGACCTTAAAGGGATAGTAATACTTCATTTTAACTTTATTTTATTTTGTAGGCATTAAAAAAACATGAAGAATGATATAAGTCTTATCTCTGAAACCTTTATGGTTTAAGAGATATTCACAAACAAAGTATCCCCCCCCCTGTTCAACCATATCAGAAGGGAGATGCCCAGGTAGACTGCAGAGAGGGACAATCTTCAATTAAGATAATGGAAAAAGCTGATAAACTTGTCAAGGGGGGAAGGGCTTTCATTGTTTTCATACAAAGAAAATTGTCCCCTTCTGTTATCTGTACTGTCATACAACCAGACTCACATCTGAGAAGAGATGGCTTACACTAGGTAAAAGGGGCGGGGAGGGGAACTTTGCTTGTGAATATCTCATAAACCATAAAGGTTTGAGAGATAAGACTTATATCATTCTTCATGTTTTTTTAACGCCTACAAAATAAAATAAAGTTAAAACGAAGTGTTACTATCCCTTTAATGAATCAATGCTGAAAGAGGTCCTTTTCTCTTGTGCAGATGATAAGCCCCTGGTGAGGATGGCCTTCCTTGATAATTCTATAAAACATTTTGGGAAGTCATTCAGATGGATCTACTGGACATTCATGTCTCTTGTTTTTCATTGCAATTTATCCCTGCGTCCATGAAGAGGGGTATTATTGCTCTCCTGTACAAGAAGAGTGACACAGAGGATATCAGAAATGGGTGTCCAATAACTTTATTCAACTGTGATTGCAAGTTGGTTTCTAAAGTTTTGACTTGCAGGATTGGATTGGTTTTGAATAGCATAATTCATGAGGATTAAACTTGTGCAGTTCCTGAATAGAGAATTGTGGATAGTTTAACCATATTAAGAGATGAATTGTTGTATGTTAATGTGCACATTCAAGCTGCTGCCCCTTTAAGCCTGGATTTTAAAGGGATAGTAATGTCAGAAAAAAGTATTAACTATATGGTAGATACAATTAAAAGAGAGTATTTGCACTTATTCATATCTCTCAGACCATTATGGTTTGAGAGATATAGGAAAATAAAGTTCTCTGCTCCCTCCCCTTTCTTCTAGATGAGCTGTAAAGCTGTCAGAAGCAGATTCTGGTTCCTTCAGCAGGGCCTATATAAAGATACATATAAATAAATACTTCATTGGAATGGTCTACAATGTCTGCCTGGTTTGCAAGCACATGTTGTAGACCATTCCTATGAAGTATTTATCTTTAGATATCGTTATATCGGCGCTGCTGAAGAGCCGCATCTGGTCATGCGACCAGAATCTGCTTCTGACAGCTTTACAGCTCGTCAAGCAGAAAGGGGAGGGAGTGGAAAACTTTATTTTCCTATATCTATCAAACCATAATGGTCTGAGAGATACGAATAAGTGCAAGTACTCTTTTAATTGTATCTACCATATACAGTAGTTAATACTTTTTTTTCTGACATTACTATCCCTTTAAGAAGGCTTATGCTTTAATTTCTCACATTCTTATTTTAGTTACTTGAAAGAATTGTTTTTCCAAAAAGTTTTATTGCACAGATTTAAAATCTGTATAGTTTCATTCAAATAAATGGTTCTTGGGGAATGCCAGTGCCTATCATGTCAGATGTTAAGCAAGGTTGTCCCCGTCCCCTGTCTTAATTGTATGTGCTATTGAACCTCTTCTGTGTTGAGAAAGGCAAGATTGCTAAAGGGACACAGATTCCAGGTGTAAGTGGGACTCAAGTCAAATGCTTTGGCTATATGGATGATATAATTTTTTTGTGTGCTTCCCATTCTGCGTCACAGTGGATATTCCTTTGGGCTAATCTTTTTACTAATGTCTCTGCCCTTTAAGTCAATGCTGATAAAAGCTAATGTATGACTTTTATTTGTGTGGAAGATGTTCCTTCACAGGTTGAAGTTAAAATGGATAAGATTAAAGTTTTTGGAATCTAGTTTGATAACGGCCTTTACATTGTTCCTAAGTGGAAGAAACTGGAAGATCGAAACCAGTACTGGAATATGAGAAAGTTATCAATATAGGGTAAGGTGCTTGTTATTAAATAAGTTATTCTACCTATTATTATTATTATATTCTGTGTGGCTCTAGAATGGAGAAGTTGACATAGGTGAAAATTTGAAGGGATAAATCCCTTGGGGATAAGGGAGTTCCAGCCAGAGGCGTAACTAGAAGCCACGGGGCCCTGGTGCAAGAATTGCCACGGGCCCCCCTCCGACCACATTGACCCCCCTCGAGCACATTGACCACCTCCACATTGCCCCTTCAACAATGCCTCTCATTCTCCACATTTCCCCCCAATCTCCACAATGCCCCCATCACAATGCCCCTCATTCTCCACATTTCCCCCCAATCTCCACAATGCCCCTCATTCTCCACATTTCCCCCCAATCTCTACAATGCCCCCATCACAATGCCCCTCATTCTCCACAATGCCCCTCATTCTCCACATTTCCCCCCAATCTCCACAATGCCCCTCATTCTCCACATTTCCCCCCATTCTCCACAATGCCCCTCATTCTCCACATTTCCCCTCATTCTCCACATTTCCCGTGCCCGTGATTGGTGCTATACACTGTCTATCACCTGCAGGGGCTCCTATTGGCTGTCTATTGTCTGCCCGCCTCTGACTGCCTATTTATACTCAGCTCAGGCACCCTTTGGTTGCCCTTTCGTGGTGTCTCTGACAGTACCTGTTTGTTCTTCCTGTCATGCTGTTTGGGCCTGTTCCAGTGTTCCAGAGTCCAGAGCTACAGAGTCCTGTGTTCCAGTCTGTCTCGCTGCTTGAGGCCTGTTCCAGTGTTCCAGAGTCTTCAGCTACTGAATCTTGAGTTCCAGTGTTCCTGATTTCATCTGTTCCTGTTCCAGTCTGCTTGCCAATCCGGTTGGACCTCTCCGTGACGACTGATGCTCCGGTTGTTTCGTCTGGCTTGTTCCGGTTGCTGTTTAATCAGCGGTGTTCGCTGGGCTCCACCTTCACCTAGCCTCAGAGTTCCCATCCGGTAGTCGCTTGGCGACATTGCTCACTCTCTCGCCTCGGCGATATTCTTACTGTTGGTCCCAGCGTGCGGACGCTGGTTAACTCCATTAAACCTGGTGGCAGATTATCTTGTTGGCCCCAGCGTGCAGACGCTGGTTAACTCCATTAAACCTGGTGGCAGATTATCCTGTTGGTCCCAGCGTGCGGATGCTGGTTAACCCCATTAAACCTGGTGACAGATTATACTGTTGGCCCCAGCGTGCGGACGCTGGTTAACTCCATTAAACCTGGTGGCAGATTATCCTGTTGGTCCCAGCGTGCGGACGCTGGTTAACTCCATTAAACCTGATGACAGATTATACTGTTGGTCCCAGCATACGGTCGCTGGTTAACTCCATTTAACCTGGTGGCATATTATCCTGTTGGTCCCAGCGTGCGGACGCTGGTTTACTCCATTAAACCTGGTGGTATACTATCCTGTTGGTCCCAGCGTGCGGACGCTGGTTAACTCCATTTAAGCTGGTGGTAGATCATACTGTTGGTTCCAGCGCGCGGGTGCTGGTTTACTCCATTAAACCTGGTACATATTATACTGTTGGTTCCAGCGTGCGGACGCTGGTTATCTCCATTTATCCTGGTGATCTCCTCCTTTGGGGCTGTCCTGCCAGGTAGTGGTGAGGCCGGTAGAACCGGTACATTCCATCTCACGGTTGCCTTACCCGGTATTGGCAGGACCGGTAGAGCCTCTTCACAGTATTCACTGAGGCTGCCTTGCCCGGTATTGGTAAGGCCGGTAGAACCGGTATATTCCATCTCACGGTTGCCTTACCAGGTATTGGCAAGGCCGGTAGAGCCTATTCTCAGCATCTCCCAAGGCTGCCTTGCCCGGTATTGGTAAGCCCGGTAGAACCGGTATATTCCATCTCACGGTTGCCTTACCCGGTATAGGCAAGGTCGGTAGAGCCTGCTATTGCTATTCCTTATAGCCGCCTAGGTTGCCTTGCTTGGTATTATAGGCAAGGCCGGTAGAACCTGTTCTATTTCTCAGTTGCTATATATTGTATGTATATGTATGTGAACCCTATGGGGAGTGTTTTAACTTTTTAATAAAGTTATGCTTTTACCTAAATCTATTGTCTGAGTGTCTTAACAAACCGTGACACCGCTTTTGTGAAGACAGTTTGATCATATCAATGAGCAGGACTGTGGGGATACATGGTTTAAAGTATCTCCTAGATCACATTTGAATTCAAAGAAGGATTTAGCTTGGGCTGCTGTTTATGCCTGTGTACTTATGTGACGGGCATGGATAGCTGAAAACTGAGGTGTGTCCTAGGAGTTATTGTGCTGCTACTTAAATTATTTTTCTTTTGTTTTAGTTATGTCCATTTACTCAATCAAATGAATCATTTGATTCCCCTGAAGAAGTGGACCTGAGACATCCACGATACGCGTTGGGTGTATCTCCTCCCCCTCTATTGCTCATTCGGTGCCGGGTCCCTCCCCGCCCCCTGTGAGTTTCCCGGGTTGTGGTTTCCAACACAGATCTCCCAGATGAATGCCGTATTCAGCGTTCATCGCTCCACGTGTGTCAACTATTTCTAACTGCATTCGGAGTTTGCCTGTTATCATTGAACGATCAGTTCATTACAGCAGACCCATCACTACAGACTAAGCAGTACAGAACTGTTGGAGCATCTTGAGGATTATTTACGGAGTTGAGACCTTTCGGCCAAACCAAGGGACACAGTTACGTGGCTATATAGGGGTTGGGACCCCTGAGACGCTCAAAGCCCAAGATGGGCATTTTGTAAGTGCAATGGGAGAGGGGGGGATTTGTTTCTTATTCCTATGTGATTTTAATTCTCAAATATTAAATTATTCATTGTTTTATTAACAATACTACACTTAGATGATTCTTTTGTCGTCCCTTTTTTCTTCTTGTTGTTGCGCTCTATTTTTTAGATTTCATAAATTCTAAGTTTGCAATAGGAGATAACAAGAGCCATAGACTACTCATACATGCTGCCTTCGCCTCCACCACCTCCTCTACTGATGTTGTTAAAGCAATCAGGTTACAGGGTTCTTCTGCCATGTACTTACAGGTTTCTTCTGCCATGTACTGCCAACACTTACTGAGTTCATGGGAAGGAGTCAAAAATGTCACAAAAATAATCCCAAAGTATGCATGTGGTATGACAAGGTTGCAAAGATGTTGGTAGTAGACATGCTGCCATATTATTTTTTTTAAAAATGAGGCTTTAGAGAACTGATATCATGTGTATCTCCTTGCTGGCATATCCCAAGCTGCAGTTATTTTTTCAGGATGGCTGTTCCATAATTGTACAAGCATATGGTTAGTGTGGCTGGAAGAGGACTGGAAAGCTCTTAAAGCAGTGATTCTCACCTCCAGTCCTCGGGGCATACCAACAGGTCATGTTTTCAAGATATCTCTAATTAATCACAGGTGAATCTATCTCAATGACTAAACAACAAATTGCTCACCTGTGATTAAGCAGGAACAACCTGAAAACCTGCATTGTGCCCTGAGGACTAACATTGAGAAACACTGTCCTACAGCAATAAAATCCACCTGACAACAGATATGTGGACAAATAGGCAGAACAAAGACTATATGACTGTGACTGCTCAATGCTTTTCCCTCCCACCACCAGTGGACAACACTAGCTTACAGCATCAGGTAACAGTCAGTAATCTTGCCCCTGGTTCTTGCAGTGTGATTAAAAGGCAGCAGCAGGGTAGCCCATATCATCAGTATACCACCTTGTGCATGAAATGTTTTGAGAGACAGTCCCACAAAGCCATAGATGTTTTAAGTAAACTAGAGTAAGTGATAGGGGAATGGCTTTTACCCCACTCCTTGAACCGATAATCGCTCCAGCGTAATAGATGCTGTGAGAATAAGTGATCTATAGGAGACTAATAGAGCTCTGGTCTTCTTGGCCCCCCGCCCACTCACTGCAGGCCACCACAGTTTGTAAGCAGGTGAGTCTTATCATAAAGGTATTAGACGCTGTTTTTAAAATGTCTCAAATCTTAAAGGGATAGTAATACTTCATTTTAACTTTATTTTATTTTGTAGGCATTAAAAAAACATGAAGAATGATATGTCTTATCTCTGAAACATGTTATTAACAAGAAATCCTCAGGGGCATTTTTTTACCTATAAAGGGATGACTGTGTGTATTAGATAGGACTCGCCTGATATTGAAGTACTTTGATATGGTGGGTGAGCTTAAACGTATTTTGGTCAAAGTATGCAACAAAGACCTCAAACTTATTACTGTGCTATAATATATACTTTATATAGGGTTTACATATAGATAGTTCATCGGGAGAAGAACAAGTTTGTTTTTTTATTTTAGATATGGTGTATATACCCTGGTTTGACCATATGCTAAATTTTGTTGTGACCAGATTCTTGGCAGAATCCGTAACCCTCAAAAAGAGATGCTGAATATCTCCTGCAAAATCTGTGCCTATTTTAGCTGCTTGTACAGTCTATGCAACACATTATATTCCATTCAAGACAACAACCTACTCCATCACCAACTGAAAATGGAGGTTACTACCAGGTAGAATTCCACTTTGTACATGCTAGAACATTTATACGAGTAGAATAAGGACACAATGCAAAACTGGAAGGCTTTTGAAGGGATCCTCTTTGTGTGATATATGTCATCTGCTGAAACTATTTTAGGAGGCAATCATGCTGGTTAGTTGTGTAGGGGCAAGAATTAGTTAAATTCTAACACTGATGTATGTATTGTAGACAAAATGAGGAGCACGGCTAGGAATCTTACCATAACGACAACACAGACATGCACCAGCTGGTAAAGAACATGTTAGTATGCTTTGAGAAAGATCCTCTCATAGCATCCATTTAAAGCAATGAGCAATATATTCTTGTCACTTTGCTGGAACCCTGCTTTAAACACAACATTTCAAAGCTTCTGCCAAAGCGTGATCAGTTTGTCCCAACAAGGAGTCATGAACAGCAGCCTTTCTCTGAGAAATTGGATTCTGTCAAGGAATATAAACATATGATTATAGATTGAGTGGATGGTTGCATTGTGGAGCATGAGAAGGATAATGTTAGGGTAAAAAGAAACTTCTAGAAAGCATAGTGAAAAGGAAGGAAGCAAAGGATTTATACCAGCAGCAGGAGCAGCAACATCAACCACGTCATTCCATTCCCAATCTATTTCTGAACACAGGGCAATTCATGGGTCTCAGGGAAGTGTCAGAGACATTGTCATGATGGGGAGGAAATGGTTATCCTTTCTTTTAAACCAAATTCTCTAAAAATCTGTGTTTAAAATGTGTTTAAATTAGCTCATTCTTCTGGACAAAAGGGGCTTCTATTTACTTAGATGGGAGTGAAAAATATCTAGGTGACTTATATGGTGATTGATATAGGATTGCAGATAACCACAGTCTCAAGCAGTATTATTATCTTATGAGAAAATCTCAGAGTCTAAAACAGAGATATACTCCCCTATGGGAAAATCTGGCAGGATGACATATTTATGTAAAGTAGGATTAAGGTTCACATTCCTATTTTTGATAAAATACAGACCAGGTATCATTTTAGGTGAAAATTTTAGTGTAGAGTAATAGCGACATCTCCAGGCTAAATAGCGTTATTACTAGTGCTTTGGAATTTTTCCATAATAATATACATGATGTCACTGCATAATGAGATGAATCTCTATCCAGTCAGAGGAAAGTCTGATAAGGGTAATTTTACATTATAAATATGTACGTTTTGAGAGAGAAGGGGGCTTTTTCCTCTTGGTTCCTGGCTCTTTAATTCCTCCTATATACCTGGCTGCCTGCTAAAGAAATCCTAAGAAATCCACACTTATTGGACTGGTAACTATATATCTTTCCTTATATAAATTCTGCAAAATTCAGAATCAAATGTATATTTCTTCTATATTTGAAGAAACTTAATTTTTCTTATAATTTGTCTTAATTGGACTGGCCAAACATTTGGGATCAATTATAATAAGCTATATTAGCTGTAGTAATTCTGAATTAAGCGGAATTCATTAATTTATTGGTAAATTGTTATATTTTGCCAGATAATTGTAATATAGTTAAATAGCTTGGTTTATATATTAGTTATTCTTGGTATTTCTAGAATAATATACTGTGTTTCTGGAAAGGTTATATAGCTAATATTTGATCTGGGGAATTCTTTGAATTCATCTATTAACCTTTTAACTGCTATTTGTCTATTTACTTTGAGGTGCTTCTTGGATTTCTTTATGTTGGTTTTGGATCTAAACTTTTGTGCAGTGAAAAGTTTTTAAACATCTCACTAAACAAAAGAAGTAGCCATCTTGGGTGTGGCATCCTATATTTTACTAGAGATTTTACCCTTGGAGTACCCTATAGGTTTTACATAGGACTGCTATAGTCATATTTGTGATATGTTGCACAAAGTTTAATACACTGTCTAGACATATATTAATGGATTGATTCTAAGTATATTCTTGCTATAATCTATTATCGACTACATTAATTGCAATTTATATGTTTTATTCAGACGGCATGCAATATTTGAAATAAGTGCACTGCGGAAATCAAACATAATAGAAGCAGCTACAGAGAAAGGTAGACATGCTGTACTGTTCTGCTGTGATTTTAAGACAAAATTGAGGCAGGAGAGGCTCATAGTGACTGCTATCACTACGAGCAGGTTTAAAAATATTAAAAGGATGAAGTGGAAGGACCCTTATGTGTCCACTGAGTCTGAGGAGGAAGAAGTGGACACTACTGAACCAATGCTGTCCAGTCCCCCTAAATCATCCCAAGGGATCTTGGGTAATTTAATGGGAAGGGAGGGAGAAAAGGGTAGTACTAGTGACAGCAGGACAGGTCAGCTGCCTGCAACTGCTGCTAGACATGCTGCCCCTGTTGCCAGTGCCACCAGTGCTGTGCCTGCTGCAAGTGCTGAACCTGCTGCCACCAATACTGTGCATGCGGTCAGATGTGATGCACCTGCTGCAACCAGTGCTGTGCCTACTACCAGTGCTGAAGCTGCTCCTAGTGTGTCTTGTAATACTCAGGAGGGAGAAAGGAGAAGATGATGCCTGCCAATTGTGAAAGCAGGGGACTCTAAGTCACACTTGCCATCCCCAAGCAGTGTCACCAGTGCTAGTACTACTACTATTAAGAAGGTCCAGCAGCTTGTTAGTGTTAGGAGTGATGGAGGGGGTAATCATCATATTACTAGTGACTGTGAGGAGGAAGACTCTGGGGCTGAACTTGATGTGCGTGGTGTTAGTAGTAGTAGTAACAGTAATGGTAAATCAGCCAGTGGGACTAATGTTAGGGGAGTGGTAGGGGAAGCATTTGAGAACATCCAGATTAGCTGTCAAGGGAGCCCACACCATTTCTCTGACTCTGGGAGTCCTCCCCTTCACTTCACTACAGTGTCCAAGTGAAACATGATCCTGAAGAGGCCAGAACTGGTGTTGGGGGAGAGCAGGCGTAGAATTAATACCACCACCAAAAGCAGTAGCACAGATGAGCTGCCTGTGCCTGCTGCTACTGCTGCTAGTCTGCCTTCTTCTTCAGGTCAAAAGGAAATGGCAAGTGTGACATTAGGGGACCCTCTGTCACATTACTCGTCACCTCCTCCAAACAGCAGTGAGATGTCTGTAATAGAGCAGCAGCAGCACGTAGGGAGTGGGACTAGTGGTGGTGGTGATGATCATGGTAGAGAAGCTGGGCTAGAAGAGACACTGATGGCCTTTTTATCAGAAACTGAGAAGGAATGGGAGACAGGGATGAGGATGGGCATCATCACCACCCCCACCCCCACTAGCAATGAGCTTTTGGAATTTGCAACTGCTGTAATTCCTGCTGCTGCTGAGTTACAAGGACATCAGGATGCTGAGGAGCAGGCTAGTGTGCGACAAACCACCGTGGACACAGTGGGAATGGGGTCAACAAGTGATGCAGGACTAGGACAGGTTCCACTTGCCAGCAGTAGCAATACTCCTGGCCCTAGTTGCAGTGCTGATTCTGAGGCAACAGCAGCAACATCATCAGCTGCCAGCACAGACAGTGAAAGGGAATGTGGAGGACAAGAAGAAAGAGGTCATTCTTCTCCACTTTCCCCCTCCTCCCTGAAGTCAAGGGTGTGGGACTATTTTTCTCTTGGGGCAGACACAGTGCAGTCATCACCAACGGCACTGTGCACAATTTTTGACAAGTCAGTGAGAAGGGGAAAGGAGGGAACACATCTTGACACAACCTCCCTGATATCACATATGAAACACAGACACCATTTCATTTTTCTCAAACATGTTAAAGCCAAATACCCATTACAGAAATCAAGCACTGCTGTTACTGTACCCCCTGACTCTCCAGAAAGGCAACAAGAGGAGAGACAGAGATCAATGAGGAGGAAGAATAGAGAAATCCAGGCAGAGAATGGAAGTTCCATGACTAGGGAAACAACTGGCTCACCATCACCTTCTTTCTCTAGGGTAACAGCTACATCTTCTGCCAATCCACCTTGTTCATCGTTACCTCCCCTGCCAAATGATAGCCTCTCTGTTGATGTTAGGATGTGGTAGTTCGTCTCCACCCATTGCACACTGTGTGGTGCACTGCCCACACATGCAAGTGTGGTGGAGGAGGATCAATACCAGGGCATCAAGGAGGAGATTTAATAATTACTATTAAACTGTCATAAAGTTGTCATGTGTCCTTAACGGGGTCTGGACAAGGGGTATAGTGACAGCGGCAGTATTTGGGTTCAGGTGTCATGGTGCTTGGATACGGTTGTGCCCTCAGATGTTATTTACCACACACACACACAAACACACTGTGCACACTACAGTTGCTGATGGGAGCCACAGTTCCTGCTCTCAAGGGACACATTTCTATTCTAATAACAACACACCCATGATTTTTGTGGAGGGGCAGGTGGAGAAGAATTATTGGCCAATTTCTTCTTTTCTCCACATAGACTGGGGGGCTACTTATTGTGCTTCTACTGTCTCAGGCGCTTCACTGGAGATAGTCGCGGCAAGAGGAAAACTTCATAAGCCATCACCCATGTCATTGCTATTGTTGATCCCATTCCCTTTCAGCTGCCTTATCGTCCTGCTGCTTAATCTCAGCAGCAGCGGCAAGAGCAGCAGTTGAAAATTCCACAATTATGGACTCAGGAGGAGGACATTTGACAATAGCCAGTGGTCACTGGCCAACATGACCTGCTGGTAGTAGGCCAGTAGGGCATTTTTTTCCCTCAGGGCTTGTGCTTTTGAAAAAAAAAACATATTCCTACAAAAAAATAAACCATTTTTTGGGGTTTGTTTCTAACAAGCCTAAGTCCTACAAATCAATGTTTCCTCAGGGCTTGGGCCTCTAACAATAAATCTAACAAATAATCCCCTACAAAATATTCTATCAAGTTAAGTATCAATTCACCCCAGTGGCAGCTTATGTCAAGGGGTTCCTGTCTCTATCACTTTACATACAAATGTATTATTATTTTTATTATTATTATTATTATTAACTGTCTCCCCCAATACCAGTCAAAAAATACCCCCCCTCCCCAAAACAAATTCCCTGTTCAACTGATTCATTCATTCACCAACACAGGCACCCTCCTCAGACCCCTTTTATACTATCTTATATATTTTTTTTAAAATTGTATTTAGGATTTATTTTTTATTAACTGCCCCCCAATCCTAGTAAACAAATCCCCCCCAAAAACACATTCACTGTTCAACTGATTCTTTCCCCACACCCCACCAACACAGGTACCCTCATGCCCTTTTTATACTATGCCTTTGGAAAATAAAATAATATTTGCTATGTGTTGTGTGTAACTCCAATGTTACCATTGATTTCAATTAAATGAGCTAGGAGAAAAAAAAGCAGGAACAAGGGAAAATCTGCACTTTTCGTGGGAAATTATTCATAAAGTGGAAAGTGTCTTTTTTCGACGATTTCAGTTTGAGGCATATATTTTCGCCCATTCCTACTTATAAGCGCACGGAGGTATGAGTAACAGGAGAGAAAATTAAAACAAAGCTGCACACAGGCACAGCACTGACACCAGTGAGCTTGACCTCAGTAGTAAGAAAACTGCTTGATGGGATAATGAGGGATTATCCCATCAATAACTGCTTGATGGGATAATGAGGGATTATATTCATGATTTCTTTGCAAAAAGTAGAATAACTAGCAGGAAGCAACATGGTTTTATGAGGAAAAGATCTTGCCAAACAAATGTTTTAGCTTCTACTAAGAGGTAAGTAACAACCTAAATAATGGTAAAGCAGTAGATTTATTTATTTATTTATTTATTTATTTATTTATTTATTTTTATTTAGAAAATGTTTTATCAGGAAGAATACATTGAGATTTCTCTAATTTTCAAGTATGTCAAGTATCAAACATTTTCCTAATTGAAGCCTATGGGGAAAACTGGAGAAAAAAGCAGTGATAAAATTAGTACCTGCAATATACATAGAATCCAGCCCACGGTCTTGTAAAATTCACCAATACGGTTAAAGGGTTATTGGTTAAGGGTGAAGGGTTGAGTATCACAGGGTTCAGTACTTGGTACAAAGCTTTTTAACATGTTCCTACATGACCTGAAAATAGGTACAAAAAGCAAAATTTCCAAATTTGCAGATGACAAAATTTTGCAGGGTAACACATTCAGAGCGGGATATTTTTTTTTACTGAGGGAGTTACTTAAAATGGCAGCTTGGGCAAATAAATGGATATGAAATAAATAATGAAATTTAACGTAGAAACTTGTAAGGTTATCCATTTGCTACAAAAAAATCATACTTATACTTATGAACTTAACCCCTTCGCGTCCGGTGATGCCTCTTTACATATGTGTTTTTATGCATCCTCTGTTGATTCAAAGTGGCTATTAGGATTTTCTGACTAGGTTAAGTAGGGGTTTATTATTAGAATGCATTAGTGATCTCTTAAGGTAAGACAATTAGCAGTGGGAGTAGGGTAGCAGAGACTGAGTCATCTCAAGAGATGCAACTGTTACTATAGAGACCAGCTTTAGTGATGGTATATACATGTGCACACAGCTAGGTCAACTAATAATCGCACCAAATACTATTAGCACCTTTTTATTCCCAGAAGAAGCACATCCTTATCAAGACACTTGTCAAAACAATGCTTGAAAAATCTGTCTATGCTCTACAGCCTTGCTGCTGCACATCCTTTGTAAATTATCCCTCCGTAACATCCTAAAGTCTCACCTCCATAAAGCAATACTGAAGCATAAATAATTATTGCAGACATAGAACATCTTCTGTGCATAGACAGTGACTGACTACTTTTGTGCCTGTTTCTCTGGATATCTACTAGAACATATAATAAGGGTGTAGGTGGGGGACAGGGGGGCAATTGCCCCATGCCCAATGCTCTAGAGTCTTGCTACTGCACAGCCTTTGTATATTATTCCTCCAGTAATAAAATTATCACCTCCATAAAACAATACCAAAGCATAAAGAATTATTACAGACACTGCTCATCTTCTGTGCATAGACACTGACTGACTACTTATGTGCCTGTTCCTATGGGTATGTACAAGAACATATAATACAAGGGCAGGCAGGCAATTGTCCCATGGGCCAGTCATAACTGTGGGCCGTTGGGCTGCAGCCTCCTTCTGGCTCCCCCTTTTTGCCAGCGGGAGGCACGCATGGAGTTGGCTGCTGGCACAGCAACTTGTGGGTATACATATCCAATGTGTTGGGTGTAGCCCAGGAGGCTGCTGCCTCACTCTTGTTCTCAGCTTCAGTATGGAGGCCTCTTCTAGTACTTCCAGGTGCAGTGAGATGAGGTCATCAAAGTGTTCCCAGAAGTATCTTTTGAGGAATTATGGAGCCAATGGCTCCACACTGAAAATGTGACCAGAATGGAGCAGCAAAGGTGAGAGAAGATATGATTTAAGGGGTATCAGACAGTATGTCTGAGAGGAATGTTTGGCTACCAGTGGGCATGAAAACAGAGCTGGAGGGGTCACGCAGTGTATGTGGGGAATATGTGGCTACCAGTGACAGCAGAACAAAGCTGGGGGTATCAGACATTGTATTTGTTCTTCTCTGATAATAATTGGAACAAGGCTGGGGTATCAGACAATGTAGTATAGTTCATCTGTCTTCAGACTGTCCTGTTTTGCTGCCCACCTCATGTCTTAATTGAGACATACTGGTGATGGGGAACAGGTGTTGGATCTAGAATTGGGAGCACTGTGGAGGTGAACATGCAGCATCTCACAATTACATACTGCTGTTGTTTTCTGGTGAAAGTAACAGGATATGGCAGCTTCAGGAGTGCCTTCAAAGGAGAGACACTACTATTAATAATCCCTCAATGGTTTCATTATTATAAATATGTCTGTGCGTCTGTGGAAAAAAGTTAAAGTGTGTGTGTCTGTGCATCTGTGAAGAAAAGTTAAAGTGTGTGTGTATGTGTGTGTGTGTGTTTTTGAGAGAGAGAGACATGTTCTCAAGTATGAATTTGTTTCAGTATGAGGTGTCCCGGGGCATTTATATTATATACATATGACTCTAAGTAGAGCAGAACTACACCTCTAATTATCCTGAGCCAGTTATTTGCTGAATGAGGGTGATGGAAATTGTAGTCTAACAACATAGAAGTAGTAGTCATTGCAGCAGCACCCCATCCTTCCTGCCATACTCTTTACCTTCCATGTTCTTTCCACTTTAGTCAAACAATCAATCGCTGTCTTTCTTGCTTCTACCTACCTAACCTTCCCTGCTTCACAGCCTCTTTCCTTCAACATTCCCCACTGCCCCCCGTGCTGATATTCTATAAACCAGCACAGGCTATGTAGACATACTGGCTTGTATTATGCTTAGTTTGCAGAATAACAACAAGAAGACAGTGGGAAATTGGAAGGAAAGAGACAGAGAAAGAGTGTGGCAGGAAGGATGGGGAACAATATTAGTATGAGGGTTGCAAAAATGGATGAGGCAGGAAGTATGCAATGGATATTAAAGAGAGGAGAGGTAAGCTGCACTGACCAAAAAGGTGCTGGAGAGGGACCATTGACTCCATGTTGGTACGGCAGTAGATGGTGTTAGAGTTCTATTTTTTTTTCAGTCATTCTAAAGTCTGGGCACCCCTACTCTACAGAATGCAAATGCTCTGATGCAGATCTTTTTTGAATTGTAATCTCAAGGCTTTATTTTTAAGCATCAGATACAATTTCCAACAAAAAAGAAGCAATTGGTGGGCCAAGGTATAACTAGTGAACCATTTCACTTGTAAACTCTAGTGATGCAACATTTAAATTGTAAGCTCTGTGGAATAACCTGCGTGGCGTCATTTTAAATAAACTCTGAGGTATCACTGTTGTGGCTCCTTTTTAATTTTAAGCTTAGTGGTATTATTCATGTAGCTCCATTTCAATTGTAAGCTCTGTGGTATCACTTGCCTTACTATACAGCATTAATGGCAATTATAAAATTGATAAAAGGGGGTGGGTAGGGATGGTTGGCTGGATAGATAGTAGATTTGGGGCACTTTAAAGTTGCCAATCCTCCCCTGGTATAATAGTGCATACCAACACACACTCTGCCATCATTAACTGATTTGACTAAGCTCCAAAATTTACCTAATACTGGAGGCATCCAAATTTTTTCAGTCGTGGGCCACAAGATCAGAAAGCCATAAGTGCAAGGGCCACATAATTTTTTTTTATTTATTAAATGATGGTAAAATGATTTCTTTACGGATCACGTCAATGACAATACTAATATTTAAAAGCTATTTATGTGCGCTCGTTAATTAGGTACAAAAAAGAGGTTTTTTTAACAATCTCCATACCTGGGAACTCTCCGGATTTGCCCCGGAGACTCCGGTTCTGACAGAGCTTTACCGGGTCTCCGGGGCAGAGGCAGATTCCTCCGGATGTGGAGAGTTTCTATTGAAACTCTGCCACATCTGCTTTTTCTCCCGTTGTGCCTCCGTCCCCAGCCTTCTGTGTGACACATTTAACCCTCTGAGTACCAGAGTGGTACGGAATGCATTGCTTTGCAATGCATTCCGTACCACTCTGGCACTCAAAGGGTTAAATCCCCCCCCCCAACACTCGAGTTAAGCCCCGCCCCTTTTTGACGCGATTAGCGTCATTTTTGTTACCCCCTGGTGAACAGAGGACTACCCTCCGGGTAGCCCTCAACTGAAAGTTCCCAGGTATGACAGTCTCAGACGGGCCGCACCCTGGTGTCAGACGGGCCTCATTGGCCCACGGGCTGCATGTTGGATGCCCCTGCCCTATGCAATGTACTGGAAAATGGAGGAGCCACTCCAATTTCCTCTTCACCTTGTTAGTACATAGGATAAAAAAAAAAAAAAACAGGAAAGGAATACCCCAAAATGTCTAATCACTCAATGTACAGGTGACCACTTAACTTTGCAAATCGGTGTTAGGCAAACATAGCACTAGAAAGTTGGTTGCAACACTTTTTTCAGAGTGAAATCGTATTGGTGCATTCCCCTTACAGGAAATGATATATTAGAAAAAGCTGGAGAGATTCTGGAGCAAACCAATTACACCATATAAATAAATAATTAAACCAAAATTCCATGTTATATAAATGGGGCCTTTAACCACTGAATGCTAGAAAGTTTGCAATACATTGGAAAGCTTTCTAGCATCCAAGTGGTTAAAAGCCCAATTTAAATAAATGGGAATATGCATGTGTTCCCTGTGATGCAGTTGGAATACCTGAGAATTACTACAGTTCTTGGCACATTAGCCTTACTGTTAGTTGCTTGCTTGAAGTAAATAAAAAAAACTGAAATGTTAAAGTCTCAAGATGATAGAAAGAAACAAGAGAAGTGATCCTATCACCTTTCCTATCTAGACCACCCACTGTCACTATGAAATGAGACTCAATAGAAACATGAGCAGCCTGGTAGCTGCTGGCATGACTCACACTGGCACTTACGCAGGTGAAAAATGCTGGAAGGAAATTCAGTCTATCTGGCAGCTGCTTGCTCCATACTGTAGTGGTTGCACCTGCATAATTGCTAGATACAATACCTGGAACCAAAATTTCAGTCTTTCAGTATGGTAATTAAATCATGTCAGACTCAGCAGTGATTGGATGATTGTTGTCTAAATAAAATTCACAGCATATTTTGTCATTTTATGTGCAATGAAAACAAATATTTCTATGGATGCTGGATGCTGTTTTATAAACTAAATAAAACGGATTATTTTTCTTCCATCAGTGAGGCTTCTTTACTAGATGAAAGCAGAACAACTCTAAAACACCTTAAAAGACAATTAAAGATTATCATTGGTTTAAATTGGAATTGCAACCAATAGAATGCCAAATAAGTCTCCAATGCATTGTTTGTAATGTGTTGGAGACCTCTTTAGCATTAAAGAGGTTAAACAAATCCCAATTTTTATAAACTAGAATGTTGGAAATGTGTATTGTCATCCCATGGTACAGTTTGCTTGCTACAGTACTGAGACACTTTTTCTAAAACTTCAGCCTCGTTGGGTGTTATGCACTAAGGTGTGATAAAGAGGTGATAAAGTGGAGATAACTTCTCCAGTGATAATACTTCTCTATTCTATAGAGATTATGCACTAAGATCTCTTCCACTTGAGAATTCTTAGTGCATATTCTGCATAGCATAATATAGGAATAGGAGAAGTGATATCAATGGAGAAGTTATCTCTACTTTATCACCTCTTTATCACTCCTATGTGCATCTCCCCATTGTGTCTTTCATTTCAAGATGTGGAATTCAAGCAAAGGGCTTATAGCAGGTATGCAATTTTTTTACATGAGGGCTAAATCTCTGTTCAGAATTAATCTGAAAGGCTACGCAACGTATCCTTCTGACTATAGACCACTTTGAAAGCTGTACAGCTGCATTGACTATTAATCCATTATGTCTAGCCCCACACTGTTAGAATAATACACTGTATGAAACTTGTACTTTGTGGTTACATTTAGCACTCATCGGCTACGTTGAAAGTCAAAAGTTTCTTTTTTCAGTATAGCATCTAAACTGTTTACATACAGCCAGCCAGTCCCAAGGGCCCCATTTAATCAGCTGGGGGGAGAGATTCAGACACAAAGAGCAGAGCAGGCATTTGCACCATATCAGTAACATAATCACAATCTAACCACCAAAATAGTGGGGTGCACTCAGGACCAACACTAACTATCTTAAAGTGACAAAGAGATAACCTAAGAGAGGTTAGCCCCCACTCAAAGAAGTCCTATTAATGAGGCACTCAGATTCAGAAATATTCTCAAATTTTAAATATAATTTTTATTAATATATCAAATACATATTCGAAAACAGATGAAACACATTAAAAACAATTAAAAACATAGTAGAAGAGGGCCCTGTTTATACATATTGGTAAATATCAAATATCACATGACCTAAATCAATACATCACTATGCAATATGACACACAAAATAATGTTCACAAATTTACGTTTAGAAAACTATATATAATGTAGGAGCGAATTGACAGCAGTTATTTTTCTATGTAGGGTGGTTTGCAATTGATGGTCATAAATTTCCACTTCCGAGGCTGAAACATGAGATGTTAAACAAATGTTTAGATTATTATTAAGTTGAGTAATAAATTGATGACATAAATCCTTCAAACACTGCCATATGATAAAAATGTAATCTATAAAACAAAAAAAACAGGATATGGTCTGTAAAGTTCATATAGTCATCAGAAAAAAACATACTCCCTGCAACTGATTGATGTGCGGAGGGCGCTCCTCCCTTCCTTGTGGGATTATACCTTTTACTCCCATCCTCACGCTAGTTACTTCTGGCTAGATTATTTATTTCTTAGCCAATTTCATGTGGGGATTATTTCTCAGGTGCCTATCATGCCCATTACGCTTTCAGACAATGCCCCAGTTTCTATCACCCCTTCTTTCTCTGACTTTCCTGTCTCGCAATGCTGCTGGAAACTTAATGTTGCCTTATTATAGGATTCTGGGGTATCTGACAAGGTTGGCTCTGAACTTGGCTCCTACATCCTTGCCAATTCAGATTGTGAGGTTTCTCAGCCGTATGTCTGGGAAGCACATAAGTGCTACATTCAGGGTGTCTTTATATCCTTGGGCTGCTGGAAAAAAATCAACATAGGATATGTCTCCAGGCCCTCGTGGACTCCGATCCTTCCTTGAAGGGGCACCATAAAAGGTCCCTGGACCCTAGAAGTCCTGAGGGAGCTCACAGGAGTGTGGGCTGAGCTGGTGGAGCTACTGCGGAGCCAGGCTGTCAAATTCCACATGTGGGTTAAATATCAACACTTCCTCCAAGGGAACAAATGTGGCAAAACTCTGGTGGCTCTAGTTCGTAAGGGTCAAGCGAACAAAGTTAGGAGGCCCACGGCGCACTGGCTACCACTTCCATGGCATTTACAATGGTCTGTATAACTTGGCCAACTCAGAGATGTCGGGATAGTCTGTGTCGAGCCATGGTATCCGATCCTTCTTACCGAAGGCAGATATCTCGTGTTTGCCACTTGAGGCTGTCACAGATCTTGATTCCCATGTCACCCATTGGGAGATTCTTGCTGCACTGAAGGGTTCCATGGTGGGCAAGAGTCCAGGCCCTGATGGGCTTCCCTTGGTGTACTACAGGAAGTTACGGAGACAACTGCTTCCTCACCTTGAATCCACATTCAATTCAATCATGCAGTGAAAGGCTTGGGCCCCCCAGTCGCTTTCTGCTCATATTACTGTTCTGTCTAAGAAGGGAAAGGACCTGACGCATGACAACACCATCAAGGCGACAGCATTAATTCAGGCCGCGGGTGCCTCTTCTGTCCTGACTCTTTTGCTTGCCTTGGACGCAGAAAAGGCATTTGATAGGGTCCATTGGGGATTCCTGGAAGCGGTCTTGGAGTGGGTGGGGCTGGGACAGGGATCTCTTTCTGCTATCTTGCCCCTATATATGGTTCTGTCGGCCCAAGTGCTTGCTAACTTTGTGCTATCTTGCCCCTTCTCTATTTCTAATGGCACGAGACAGGGCTGTCCCCTGTCTCCTCTGATATTTATTCTTACCCTTGAACCTTTTTTTGGCCATGATCCTCAAAACTGATGCCATTACTGGTGTGACGCTGGCTTCCCGAGAGGTCAAGATGACTGCATTTGCGGATGATGTACTGCTGTTTGTTTCTCATTCAGAGTCCTCCTTGTTCGCCCTGGTCTCTTTGCTGCCTGAATATGGTTCTGTCTCCTATCTGAAAGTCAGCTGTATGAAATAAGAAATCCAGAACCTAATGGTCCCAGACACTAATAAATCCTCCCTCTAGGCCCTCTTTCCTTTCACTTGGAGGGATACCATACATTACCTGGGGATTTCATGACCTTTCATGTTGGTGACCTGGTGGATATTAATTTCTCTACATTGGAGGCTATGATCCTTGAGGATTTTCGGTCTTTGAACTCTCTCTTTGTTTTGTGGTGGGGTAGGGTGAACTTAGTCAAAATGGTGGTACTACCTAAGGTACTTTATCTCCTTCGCACCATCCCAGGACCTTAAGGGCCCTCCAGACCTTCATTATGTCATTTATCTGGCAGCTGAGACCAGCCAGGCTGCACCTCCAGATTTTAGCAGGGCCAGTTCTGGAGGGGAGGTATGGGGGTTCCGTTTTTTTCCTCTTATTATGTGGCAAGCACGTTATCTTTGTTGCTTTAGCTATGTTCATATTCTTCTTGATTTGCCTTCTCTATTGAAGCCTTTATTGGGTCAGTATGATCCCTTCCAACTCTTATTTGCATCCCCTGGACATATTCCTGGGGATCTCTTACATCATTGTGTCTTGGGCCATCTGTTTGAGACCTGGTCCAGGTGCAACACCCAGTACGCTCTTGCACAGTTCCTGTCTAAGTTATAGTCCATTCTGGGAAACAGTGACTTTCCTCCGGGTCTCTCCAGAGGTGTGTTTGCTTTCTGGGCTGGTTCTGGCTTGGTGGACCTGGATCACCTGCTTCCAGACAGGACTCTGCCCTCTTTTGTAACCATTTGCGACGCAACGGGCCTTTCACCTAGAGAATTTTGGCATTACTGTCAGGTTAGACATCTGATTATCTCCCCCTCTCTATGCTCCTTTAGCACTAGGCCTCTCACTCTTTTTTGAGAAAATGTTGCTCCATGCATCTCCTACCCCTAAGGGTCTATCGAGGGTTTACCAGCTTCCCGGTTCTCTACCACCCGTGACTGCTCCCAGGAAGGCTGCATGGGAGGCGGATCTAGGCTCACGCTTCACAGACGATCAATGGTTGGCTGCATTTTGGATGCACCATTGGCTTCTCCCTAACATTCTTATGAGTGAGATGAACTACAAGTTGAGGATGGTACCAGACTCCTGCTAGGCTCTGCAGGTTTGATCAGACCATCCCCGATCGGTGCTGGAGCTGGAGCACGTTGTTCCACATTTGGTGGTCTTGTCCGGCTCTGACATTTTTTTTGGTGTTGAGTGAACACTGCACTTCCCGTTCTGACGGGTCTATTTCTTCCCTCCATGCCTGAAGTCCTTCTATTTTCTATTCTACCTATAAGTCCCATCCCTAGGCCACCAGCATCCTTGCGTCACTGGAACATGTTGGCCACGGCAGCTAAGTCCTGCATGCCTGCCAGATGGAGAGCCTCTGAACCAACCTCTATTTTATATTGGAAAATTTGCATTAGGGGAATACTGGACATGGAACGTCTATACTACTTTTGTAATGGTCGTGGGCCACCCTTTGAATTGGAATTTGCTACCTGGCTTACCTTTGCTCTTCGGCTTGCTTAGGCATCTGACCAGTGGGATTGCCTGTAACGGTTTGTTCGACACACAGACACAGTAGGTTTGGATAAATTGAACAATTTTTGAACAATAAAGAACACAATAACCCTCAAGGGTCCTGTAATATATACATAATATAGTACAGCCACAAGACAGGTTAGACAAAGGTAGGCCCATGCAGGTCCAGTATATGTAGATAGTCCAGAGAACAATATACTGACACAGGTCAGGCAGTTCTTGTGTGAGTCTCAGTTTGTCAGTACTGAATGGGTTAATATTAAGCAGAGAATGTTGACAGGCCCTAATAGTGCAAGGACCTTTAAGAAGCTCAAACAGAGGCGAGAGCTTCAACTCGAGTAACGCCCATGGTAATGGATACCAGACAATTGTGGACTGCAGTAGCAGCAACGGAGACTGAGCAACTTGAGCACTGCCGTAGCAGTAATGGAGACTAAGCAACCTGAACGCTGCCGTAGCAGTAACGGAGACTGAGCAACTGGACACTTCCGTAGCAGTAACAGACACTGAGTAACTTGAGCACTGCCGTAGCAGTAACGGAGATGGAGTAATAGGAACACTGCCGTAGCAGTAACGGAGACTAAGCAACTGATATCACGGCCCCCGTGTTTCTCTGTCAATCTCTGACTGTGTACCTTTGCATTGGAGGAGTCTGATTGGCCCGCCCAGGATGTGCCTTTATATGCTGGGGTTTGGGCACTTGTCAGTTGCCCTTTCGTGGTGTTCCTGTTGCTGCACCTTGTTGCTGATTTCCAGTGTCTCCTGTGTACCGACCCGGCTAGTCTGACTTTGCTCCTGTTCCTGCTCCGTGATTTGACCCGGTTCTGGCTGACAACCTTGCTCCGGTGATTTGACCCGGCTCTGGCTGACGACCCTGCACTGTGATCTGACCCGGCTCTGGCTGAAGACCCTGCTCCGTGATCTGACCTGGCTCTGGCTGACGACCCTGCTCCGTGATTCGACCCAGTTCTGGCTACTGATCCTGCTCCGTGACTGATCCGCTCTCCGGTGGTGTTCCTGCGGCTGTGTCATCCGGTTCCGGTTATCGCTCCTGTCCGGTTGCTGCTCCAGTGTCCTCCGGTCGCGCTGGCGACATTCTGAACTGTTTCTCTGTTCCTCTCTCGCTCATTCAGCTGTAGCCGAGGTTGCCTGCCTTGTACTCGCTGAGCATCGCTCTTTTGAATGTACCAGATTAACCCTTGCAGTGCCTGTAGTCTCCGATTACGTGCCTCTTATTTAGCTTGCCAAGCTTCTGTTGGTTCTCTGAGCCGTTACACTTTGAGTCTCCTTTTGACACTATACCAGTCCTTGCAGAGCTCCGCTTGTCCGGTGTTCGGGGTGCACCGTGATCACGCCGGTTGGCGCCAGTAGTCTGTTCGCTCTTGCTATAGGGTTCTGTGCGACACCGGAAGGGTGTCCCGGGCCCGTCTCTCATTCTCTCAAAGTGTACAGTTCCATCTGCAATGCTCTGTGAACCGGCTCTTCGTAGCTTGGGCAACTATCATCTACTGTGGCATCCCAAGGGCTTGTGACACTATCCTTGGCACACGCAGGGTTACTCACTACTCAGTCTGGGCAGTTCCTATTCTGGTTACTTCAGGTTTGGCAGTGGCATTCCTCCTAGCCCACGGTGGTGGTACTGGCTCAGCTCAGAGCAACAGCAGCGCATCCTGCTTCTGCTTAGAGAGTGATACAGTGCTGATCCTGTGTTCCTGGCTCTACATCTAGAGACTGTTCTCCAGAGACTGATATCTCTCCTGGGCGTTGGCCAATCTAGCCTGAGCCTCACCAGTTGCTCCTGTTAACCCTTTGGGGTTGCTACAGCCTTTAGCTGTATTTACCCTCTGTTTATATTACCCATACTTTGTCTGTATTTGTCAGCATTGTTCTACCTATACTGGCCCCTAGGGGCACTGGTTATCATTCTATTTCAATAAACTGTGTTTTTACTTTACTACCTGGTCTGAGTGTCAGAAAAACCGTAACAACTGGACACTGCCGTAGCATTAACGGAAACTGAGCAACTTGAGCACTGCTGTAGCAGTAACGGAATCTGGTCAACGTGAGCACTGCCGTAGCAATAACGGAAACTGAGCAACTTGACCTGAGAGGCACCCAACCTGGAACTGCACGTAAGGCAGATAAATAGGAATGTCGCCTGGGTGACACAGAGGCAACCGAGACCAATCTGCAGAGCTGTCCGGAGACAGCGAGGGCCTAGTACTACCCTAACCGGAGACCAGTCAGAGCGCGCAGAGGAGACACGGCCCCACAGCAGCCCAACCGGGCAGGATCCACACAGAGCAGGAACATAGGACAGTCCGAGTCGGTACACCGTGCAGGAACGTCAGCCAATCCAAGTCGATACACAGAGCAGGAACATCAGCCAATCCAAGTCGGTACACAGAGCAGGAACGTCAGCCGGACTGGGCCGGTACACAGAGCAGCAACGTCAGCCAATCCGGGTCGATACACAGGAGACGAGAAGCAGAATGGTCAGGCAGTCCGGGTCGGTGCACAGGCAGGAAACAAGATGCAGAGTAGTCAGGCAGGCCGGGTCGATACACTGAGAGCTCACAAGGATCAGGAATAAGCACTGGTACTGAAACACCACGAAAGAGCACCGGACAAGTGCCAGAACCCAGCATTTAAGGACAAATGCTGGGCAGGATAATAACAGAGTAGCCAATAGCGTAAGCAGGACTGGAATATTGACAGAATGTCGCCAAATAGCACGGGTACCGTGATATTGCCTTTGTCCGGCTGGTTCATCTCTCCCCTTCCCTCGCCGCCCCTTCCTGTCCCTTCCCATCTCCTTCCTTGTCCCTTCCTGTTTCTTTACCTTCTTCTTCCTTCTTGTAATGGTTTGTTCGACACACAGACACCAGGGTTTAGGATAAAAACACAGTTTTATTGAAATCACAATAAAATAAGAACCCTCACAGGTCCTGTAGTATACAGGCAGTATAATACAGACACACGACAGGTTAACAATGTAAATGCCCACACAGGTCCAGTACAACTTAAGGTACAAGCAGTCTATACTGACACAGGTCAGGCCAAATATGTTGGTTTCCCAGGACTAAGGTACTGCAGGAGTTAAAGTTCATCAAGGAGTGTAAACAGTCCTATGTGTTAAAGTTCTGTGATAGCTCTTCCCATATAGAGAGCTTCTGGATGCTTAATGCTAGCAGAACAAACGTGAACTGCAGAGTACAACAGGAATAACATGTAAGAGCACTACAGGAGCAATAACGGAGGCAGACACTAGCAACCAGTAGGGGCAGTAAAGGAGGACAAGCCAGTGGTACACTACAGGAGCAATAAAGGAGGCAGACACACTTGCAACCGGTAGGAGCAGTAACGGAGGACTAGGCCAAAGGTACACTGCCGGAGCAGTAACGGAGGCAGACACTTGCAACCTGCAGGACCGGTAACGGAGGACAAGCCAATGGCACACTACCGGAGCAGTAACGGAGGCAGACACTTGCAACCGGTACGAACAGTAACGTAGGACTAGGCCAAAGGCACACTGCCGGAGCAGTAATGGAGGCAGACACTTGCAACCTGCAGGAGCAGTAACGGAGGACAAGCCAATGGCAGACTACCAGAGCAATAACGGAGGCAGACACTTGCAACCGGTACACAGGAGCAGGCACTGAAGAGTAGTCAGGCAATCCGGGTCGGTACACAGGAGCAGGCACTGAAGAGTAGTCAGGCAATCTGGGTCGATGCACAGGAGCAGGAGAACAGATGCGGAGTAGTCAGGCTGGCCAAGTCTGTACACTGGGAAACACCGAGCAGAAAACTAGCACTGGTACAGGAACACCACGAAAGGGCACCGTGTGGGTGCTGGAGCCCAGTATATAAAGGCCATACTGGGCAGGGTCAATACAGCACAGCCAATGAGAGCACACACAGGATAAAACTGACAGGAAAACAATAACAAGGGATAACGGCACCGTGATACTTCTCTACCTTCCTGTTGTTTCATCCTTTCTCTGTTTAAGCTCAACCTTTGCAGCTAGATTCTATTGCAGTTCTGGCTCCACCATACGTTCCTGGATTTTCAAAAAAAAGGTCTGCTGAGTCACGGAGGTAAGAGGGAAGGTCAAAAAATAATCAATGAAAGTACATACTGTTTCACATAATCCACCGATTCCCGCCACAATAGGCCTCCCTGGTGGTTTCTTTGGGTCCTTATGGACCTTGGGAAGAACATAGAACTTGAAATCACTGGAAACTCCATTGCCAAAAAAACTAATTTCTTCTTACTAATGGTGTTATTATGAACAACGTCAGAAAGGATTTGATAAAGACATGGGGCTGGATTCTATTACAGGTGCTATTTTTATCACTGCTTTTATCTCCGGTTTTCCCCATAGACTTCAACAGGAAAATGTTTGATAAAACTGGTGTTAACATTTAGCACCTGCAATAGAATAAAATAGATTTCCAGAAGTCTGTTGGGTCCGCTACTAAACTTTTGTATGACTTTTATGTAGTTGAAGATGAACTTCATGTAAATACGTGTCTCTTGGCCACAAAACAATGTTCCCTCCCTTATCAGCCTCTTTCATTTCAATATCCATCCAACTTCTGATATCTCTTAAAGCCCTCTTCTCAAATTTTGCACATGTTGATGATATACAGGTAATTTCAAAATATCTTTACACATCTGTTGGTAAAAAATTCTTACCTCCGGACAATTCTGCATAGAAGGAATAAAGCTGGAGGGAGGCTTAAAGGGATAGTAATACTTCGTTTTAACTTTATTTTATTTTGTAGGCATTAAAAAAACACGAAGAATGATATAAGTCTTATCTCTCAAACCTTTATGGTTTAAGAGATATTCACAAGCAAAATGTCCACCTCCCGCCCCTTTTACTGATGTAACACTTTTCAGCCAGGGCACAAGGGAGCTGCCCAGGTAGACTGCAGAGAGGGACAATCTTCAATTAACATAAGGGAAAAACCTGAAAAGCTTGTCAAGGGGGGCAGGGATTTCATTGTTTTCATAGGAATAAGAGTGTCCCCTTCTGTTATCTGTCCAGTCTATGGACTGCATTCCACATCTGAGAAGAGATTGTTTACAGTAGGTAAAAGGGGCGGGAGGGGGAAACTTTGCTTGTGAATATCTCATAAACCATAAAGGTTTGAGAGATAAGACTTATATCATTCTTCATGTTTTTTTTAATGCCTACAAAATAAAATAAAGTTAAAACTAAGTATTACTATCCCTTTAAAGGGAGTCTTTCATTGTTGTTGGCTTTAAGTACTTTTGAAGTTCCTTTTTCTCCACCTGTATATCTTATGTGACTTCCAAATGTGATGATTCTGCTATTAAGCAGTCATATAGGTCTGACAATACAGTACCTAGTGTGGATATTTATCCTTTTTTCACATGTCCACTGGGATATATCTGTATATACGTTTTCTATTGCAAGGCTTATATTATATCACTACATTATATATAGTGTTCTAAAAGTAAATTTGTGAACATTATTTTATGTCATATTACATAGTGATGTATTGATTTAGGCCATGTGATATTTGATATTGACCAATATGTATGAACAGGGCCCTCTTCTACTATGTTTTTAATTGTTTTTAATATGTTTCATACATTTATACAAATTATATTAAATATTTGAGAATATTTCTGAATCTGAGTGCCTCATTAATAGGACTTCTTTGATTGGGTGCTAACCTTTCATAGGTTACCCCTTTGTCGCTTTAAGATGGTGGGAGAGATCTGACTTAACCCTTTGAGCACCAGAGGGGAACGCAACTCATTGCTTTGCAATGTGTTTCGTACCCCTCTGGCACTCAAAGGGTTAAAACCATAGGATCACTAACAAAACTCAAGAGGGTTTATTTCTAATTCCATAAAAGAAAATTTCCAAAGTAGATTTTAATCCTTTAGGCCAGTTTTTAAGGCAGACATTTAGCAAATAAGAAGCAAAACAATTGTAACTTATGTAACATGGGAAAAGCCCCAGTGATATTTTTTTTCTTTTTCGGTGGGAGGTTTGCTATGACACATAAGGTGCAAGCATGTTTTCAAAATTTACTACACTTTTGCTTTAATACATGTTCTCTTTTGAAAGCCAGGGTGTGCAAACCAAATTGTTAACCCTATGAGTGTCAAAGAGGTATACAGAGCATTGCTTTGCAATATGCTGGATACCTCACTGGCACTCAAAGGGTTAAGCAGTTCATTGCACACCCCCTCTGGCTTTTGAAGAGTTACAGTCTTATTATCTAATAGCGATATATATTAACTGCTAAATAAGGCAAACTGTGGAAATGTGAATTTATTTAAATGCAATGTTATCTTTATAAATGCAGAGCTTTAATAAATAAAATGCAATAGAAATTGAAGTCCTTTCTCACCTTGGCCAGTTATTTACAGCTTTGGTCACCTGCTGATCAGGGATCTTGTCATTGGGAGAGGCTGGGACCCTTGGATCTCTTGATGCATTGATTCCATTTAGAATGGTGAGCTGTAACAAAAAGAGAGTGCCCTTTCCAGAGAAAAATAAAATATACCAATGCCATCAGTCACAATGTATAATGATGTGAATTTAGCATTACTATTTTGAAAAATCCCTTCAGACATACAGATTAACACAATAATATATATATAACTACTAATAACCTCAGGGTTAATAATCAGCCTATGAAAATTCACTCAGATTTTAGTATCTTCACGCCAAGGTTATCCCATCCAAACGTGTCCATGTATCTCAATTGCAAATAGATGATTCCTACTTAGAAAACATATATTGTTAGGGCCCTTGTAGTATATCACTCAGTCTCACTTTTTGGAAAAGAATCCTTTATCTACAACCAGATATAGTGCTGGATTCTATTACAGGTGCTAAATGTTAACACCTGTTTTATCAAACATTTTCCTATTGAAGTCTATGGGGAAAACTGGAGATAAAAACAGTGATAAAATTAGCACCTGTAATAGAATCCAGCTCTTAGTCTCAAGGGGCTAAATTCTATTACAGGTGCTAATTTTATCACTGCGTTTATCTCCAGTTTTCCCCACAGACATCAATAGGAAAATGTTTGATAAAACAGGTGTTAACATTTAGCACCTGAAATAGAATCTAGCCCCAGATGAGGTTCATTTCCCTAGACCTGGCTTCTAGACAAGCTTCTCTACTAAATTCCTTATGAACATGTGACCCCAGTGCTAGTTCTCCTTCTCACATTCACTGACTATAACAGCAGTTCCGAATGCCAGTTGAGTGGAATACCAGGGTTTCCAAAAAAAGAGTAATTTAATTCCACTGAACAAGAAACTAATATACTGTAATGCTACCCTGTGGCTAAGGTACTAAAAAGAAACAGAGCAATTCTGGACTCCAAGCAACATCAGCTTCACCAGAAAAACAAGTAGAATCAGCATCACCAGCAGCATCAGACAGCATCCCAAGTGTCATCTGATTAGTTTATATAAGCCCCCATCTTTTCTGTGGCCAAAGAATTTGTTAGAATACAGAAGAAGCTGCTGAGACAGACACAAAGACAAAACCAGAAGATTTCTGTGTACTCTCCAGGACACACAGTGTGCACAGGCTTTACCAAGAGGTCAGTGAGTATGGCCACCCTAACTGGCACTGAAACTGAACAAATGACTATAGCTACCAGCAGGCAACATACAGTGGCTCTCCTGAGTGACGTGCTTGGACAACTGTTCTGTGTTCAGCAAGCACAATAATATCCAAAGTCTCCTTGCAGACAGAAAAGAACAGGCTGGAGAGTGATCATCAACCCCTTCATCCTCCACGATTACACCATCACAAACACCCGTACACACAAGGATAACCAGACAGGCAGAGAGACCTTCCACTTCTGTACCTCTTCTAAAAAAAAAACACAATGGGATGGCTGCAGTGTCTGTGTTCAATTTTCACTTCCTTCGACTACTTTGTATTATCTACATGTGTTTAATTCTTTGAGTACTGGAGGGATGCCATGCCTCTGACACTGAGAAAATTAGGGTATATTTGTAAAGTACGCAGTGCAGGTGTGGGCAAAGACTAACTTTTCTGCTATCTCCAAACTCACATCAATCCTAGCAGCCTGCAGATACAACAAATTCTGGTGCAGAGATAAAATTAGCACCTGCAATAGAATCCCGCCTGGTTGTTTTAATGGGATTTGGGTGTTCAAACAGCTGAGGAGCTATCAGTTGTCTAATTATGGTCTCATGCAGGTGAATTTTATAAAACAGACACTACTAGCTCTACATAAGCACTAAATAATCACGAATGTTCAGCTTGTCCTCATGGGGATATGTATGCCAACTGGATGCATAGCATATGCCATTCTCACAACATTTGCAGTTCTGGGGCCGGATTCTATTGCAGGTGCTAATTTTATCACTGCTTTTATCTCCGGTTTTCCCCATAGACTTCAATAGGAAAATGTTTGATAAAATGGGTGTTAACAATTAGCACAATAGAATCCAGCCCCTGGAGCAAAACAGCTGCACCATATGGAAGAAGGAAAATTCTCAACAATTTAAATGGAAGTTTAAGCACGTGAAGCAATGCGTTGGAGACCTCTGTCAGTGGAAATCTGAGAAAGGTTTAGTTCTCACTGGGGAGCAGTTGGTTTGATCTAGACTTGCCCCTCTTTAAGCTTATTGAATATGGCTTCTAGTATTTTCATGACAGCACGCTTTCACAAGGGATAGATATTTATTAACAGCGACTGGTAAAATAAACTTCAGTGGAAGGGGGAGGAGGGGAGAGGAGGGGGATGGGTCAAACAGGTAAACTCTCTATGCATCTTATGCTTCTGGGCAGGGTCATACAAAAGCATAAACATAATACATATTTGATTCATTGCTCTCTTCTTGAATAAAGATAGGTTATATATTGTTAATGTCAATGTTAATGAAGGGGATATAAAAATTAAATATCAGCTCAACTAACAGGGTCACTTGGTGCCATTCATATTATGGTGTCTGGATCCTTTCAATGCACTGAGAGCTTTGTATCAGGGATATCCCAGCCTGCAAATTCCAGATCATGAGTCTTTTTTCTAATGCTTCCTCATATCCAATGATGGTTTTTTACACAATTTAGAAATTCTATGCATGAGGTGCATTTATGCTGTAAGTGAAGTATAAAGTCAAACGTCAAAGGCTTTTATATTTCATTTTTTTTCCTATTAATTTCATGTTTATTAACCCCTTAAGGACCATTGCCGTGCCAGGACCATCATGGCAGTCCGGCACTTAAGGACCAATGACGGCCCTGACATGGCATGGAGTTCAGGGCTGCCTGCGAGGCTGCACGTCACTCCGGAAGCCCTGAACCGGAAGCAATAATAAAAAAAAATGCCCCGTGGTCGGCAAGTGCCGGCCTCGCGTGCGCTGGTCCTTAAGGGGTTAAATACTACCTTTTAAGTCCCTGGATGCTCTCTCCAGAGGGAGGAACTGGTTGGAGGCTTTGAAAGCAGGGATAGTTATTATTATTATTTTTTATTTATTTAGCGCCAACTTAATTCGCAGTGTTGTACCATAGGGAATAGACGTAAACAGATATTAAACAGTAAATCATACATGAAGAACAGAAGGATCAGAGGGCCCTGCTCGTGAGAGCTTACAGTCTAGAGTCTAGACAAAGTACCACTGTCTATGAAGCAGAAGATATTGAAGGGAAGGAGCTTAAAAGGACAGGATACCCTAATTATAAACAAATGTTTTGTAGTGAGAAAACTCACTGCTTGGTGATGTTTCTTTCAAAATACATTAAAAAGAAGACATTTTTCTTATAGCTCGAGTTCAAGATGTCAGGTGATACTTTTGCTTTTACAACCTGTGAAAAGCTGAGTGTCGCAGACATAAGATTACAGTGTGATCTATTGGGATATTCCTTAAAGGGATAGTAATACTTCGTTTTAACTTTATTTTACTTTGTAGGCTTTAAAAAAACATGAGGAATGATATAAGTCTTATCTCTCAAACCTTTATGGTTTATGAGATATTCAAAAGCAAAGTTTCCCCTCCCCGCCCCTTTTACCTAGTGTAAGCCATCTCTTCTCAGATGTGAATCTGGTACCAGACAGATAACAGAAGGGGACAGTTTTCTTTGTATGAAAACAATGAAAGCCCTTCCCCCCTTGACAAGTTTTTTAGCTTTTTCCCTTATCTTAATTGAAGATTGTCCCTCTCTGCAGTCTACCTGGACACCTCCCTTCTGATCTGGTTGAACAGGGGGAGAGGATACTTTGTGAATATCTCTTAAACCATAAAGGTTTGAGAGATAAGACTTATATCATTCTTCATGTTTTTTGAATGCCTACAAAATAAAATAAAGTTAAAACAAAGTATTACTATCCCTTTAAGGACCAAATAATCTGTGACATCATCCTGCTTAAAGTCAGAGCTGGATTAACACTCCACGGGGTCCTTGGCAAGGTATCAATTTTGGGCCCCCCTCCTCCCATATAAAAGCCCCCCCATACCTCTCTAACTTTGGCTACCTACACATTGTTTAGTTTACTCTACAATGACTGGATAACCCTTTGAGTGCCTGTGCCCACAAAACTGTAGTGTAAAGTAAACACTGTGGAGGTAGTCAGGGTTAGAGCGGAAACCCAGGATACATTACTTAATTTATTTTTGTCCTCTCTCTGCCCCCTGGGCTAGTTTGCCCCTGGTCTGGAGATGCCTGTAAGAGATGCACCAGATTCATATTGCCTCCATCATCTCCACATTGCTCCCCATCATCTCCATATTGCCCCCCATCATCTCCATATTGCCCTCACATTTCCCCCATCTGCTCCAACTTGCCCCCGTCATCTCCACATTGCCCTCACATTTCCCCCATCAGCCAGAGCTGGATTAAGCCTCAACAGGGCCTTAGGCAGAATCTCAAATTGGGACCCCCCCTTCTCCCGCCAGCTCAGGCCTACTACCCCACTAGCTTTTCAAGGTGTATGTACAAAAAAGCAATTGTTTTATCAAACAGATGGACATTACTGCTTACTGTACCTCCTCTGTAATCTAAAAAAAGAGAAAATGCTGTACCTATGCTAGACCTCTAACAAGGAGTCTATCAAACGGGATGAAGTGAGACAATGTATTACAATAATATAGCATATTATAAGTAATAGACAAAATATACAAAATAATACCTGAACTGTCCCTAATCTCCTGCCCAGTTATACTGTAGGTGCTGATGTTAATCCTCTATACGTTTCTTGCAACAATGCAGCTATTCCCATATAGTGCTCAGAGCCAATGATGAGTCAAAGAAATCAATGGTAAATAGTGTATGGGAGGCAGCGCAGATGTGAATGGAAGAAATAAGAGAGAGAGAGAGAGAGAGAGAGAGAGAAAACATACTAAGTGTAGTAGCACTAAGCATAGTAGTAGTAATGGAATGAGCAATATATTGTGACAACAGCAACCAGGCACAAAGTCTAACTGATTATATGAATAGATATAAATAATGTATATTATATATATATATATACTAGTTGAACAGCCCGTTACACAGGCCACAGTGCCTCTGGCAGCCGGTCGCGGGGCAGTCACGCGAAGTGGAGACTGCCCGCGCCACGGCTGATCCAGAGCTCTCTGTATCAGCCGCGGCGCGGGCAGTCTCTACTGCGCATGACTGCTGTGACAGAACTGTGGTGACTATAGTTGATTCCAGTACATTGCTGGAGTGCAGAGATAGTGGGGGGGTTGGGCTTTGATTCCACTATACTCCAGGCCTGTGCTAAGGAATGTTAATTGATTCCTGCTGTGCTTCCTTGACCAATCAGAGGCGGTTATTGATGAGCCAGTTAAGAATGTAGGATTTCAATTCCTAATCTGCATTCTTATCCTGATAAGGATGCTGGTGACTGATTGGTCAAGCATAGAAACACTGTCCCAAGTCCTCATTTGCATGCTGATCTAGATAAGAGTCTCTGTAGTGTATATAACCTGTGTGTTTGATTCAATAAAAGAGAGTTCTTCCCTTCATCAAGTCTCGGCTGATGTTTGGGAACAGGAGGGTCAGTGTACTATTGGAGTGTTATTCTGAGAAAGGAACTATAAAAGAGGTATCCAGCTTATGATACAAGGCGTCACGTTACAACTGGTGGCAAGCGGCGGGATTCGGCTTATCCCAAGGAACTGAAACTGAGACCAGCATCCAGGGGGAGATATAGCCTCTGGCTTGACCCCGGTCTCAGCAGCGCAGCGAGCAGTGGATGGAGCAACAGCGAATCTGAGACCAGCATCCAGGGGGAGATATAGCCGCTGGCTTGACCCCAGTCTCAGCAGCGCAGCGAGCAGTGGGTGGAGCAACAGCAAAACTGAGACCAGCATCCAGGGGGAGATATAGCCGCTGGCTTGACCCCGGTCTCAGCAGCGCAGCGAGCAGTGGATGGCCAAAGCAACTTGGATATCCTGGGACTTGGAGTACTAGTATCCACTGCATTAGGAGGTACCTGGGATCCTGCCTGTGGAACATGGCAAATCTAGGACCAATGGGCGCTGTTAAGCCCAACTGGAGACGGATTGAGAAGCTGGTGGCATTGCGATGGCCGCTTCTGGGGGACAATCCTCTGCGGGATTGGGAGGACAGCATGGACTGCTTTGTGAAGGTGGAAAGTAAGCTACAGGATCAGTATATCGCCCTGTACCAGAAAGCGGAGCAGAAGTATTACAGCATGATCCGCCCCTCTTGTTCTGCTGCGGGCAATGGATACAATGGCCCAGGAGTAGGATGGGAGGCCATCTGTGTCGACGCCAACTTTGGCAGCAAGGAGGAGAGTAGGTTTTGGGAAATCAGGGATGCCCGGGAGGAGATGATGGGGTTCCAGAATATCCCTGAGCTAGCAGAGGAGCTGGAGGACCTGGTGGAGCAAGAGTGGCATCTGGAGCGAGCTTACCAAGGCCTTATCCGGAAAGTTGCGAGGCATACGGGGGAGGGACCACGGGCGGCCCCCCCATATACTATACAGCAGGAAGATGTGGCCTGGCTGGCCAACCCGCCCTGGGATGGAGGCTCCGACCTTGGAATGGAACAGTCCTTTGAGTCCTGCGACCCGGTGGGGTGGAGAATGAGGAATCTACTGCCCCACCTAGGACCCAATCCGTCGGAAGAGACGGTTGCCCAACTTAAACTGTCGGTCGAGCAACAGTACTTTCAAGACATCCAGAGCCCCTGGGTTGCTCCCTGCTGGGGGAGTGAGAAAGTGATACGCACCAGCCCCTTTGTTACCCCGGACCTGAGGAGTGGGAATTCGCTGCTCCTCAGCCCCAAGAATGCCCCTGTACCAGGGGGTGGGAGAACCATCCCCCCTGGTGGACATTTGGCCCCTTCCCCTGTTTTTCCTACTGTTGTGAGTGAGAGAGAGCTCACCAGCAGACCCAAGAAGATGCTCCCTTTGTTAATGGACACTGCCATGGAGAAGGAGCAATGTGTGCTCTCCAGGGGCACGGTTGATACGACCCTGAGGAATGGGACTGCGGTCTTCCTCAGGGCAGAGAATGGCCCTGCGGTTTGTGGCCTGAAAGAAGAGGACCCCAGCAGACTGAAGGAGAACAGTGCTGCTGGCCCTCTTGTTGACCCTATGGACTGTGAACTGGTGGGTGGGAATGCGTTCCCCACCAGCCCCCCTGTGAACCCTGGCCTGGTGAGTAGAAGTGAGCTCCCCAGGGCCTGGGAAACCCCTGTTGCTGTGGATGAGACGCAGGTTCCCACCAGCAGCCCCTGTCCTTCCCCTTTATTATTGGATACTGCCCTGGAGAAGGAGCAATGTGTGCTCTCCAGGGGCGCAGATGTTATGGCCCTGAGGAATGGGACTGCGGTCTTCCTCAAGGCAGAGAATGGCCTTGGAGTTTGTGGCCTGAAAGAAGAGGACCCTAGCAGACTGAAGGAGAACAGTGCTGCTGGCCCTCTTGTTGACCCTATGGACTGTGAACTGGTGGGTGGGAATGCGTTCCCCACCAGCCCCCCTGTGAACCCTGGCCTGGTGAGTAGGAGCGAGCTCCCCAGGGCCTGGGAAACCCCTGTTGCTGTGGATGAGACACAGGTCCCCACCAGCAGCCCCTGTCCTTCCCCTTTGTTATTGGATACTGCCCTGGAGAAAGAGAAATGTGTGCTCTCCAGGGGTGTGGATGTTATGGCCCTGAGGAATGGGATTACTGTCTTCCTCAAGGCAGAGAATGGCCTTGGAGTTTGTTGCCTGGAAGAAGAGGACCCCAGCAGACTGCCACAATGCAGTGCTGCTGCCCCTTGTGCTGTCCCTGTAGACTGTGAACTGGTGGGTGGGAGCGAGCCCACCAGCCCCTATGTGACCCCTGACCTGGTGGTTGGGAGCGAGCCCACCAGGCCCTGTAAAACCTTGGCTGTGATGAGTGGGACAACAGTCCTCATCAGCAGTCCCAAGCCTGTTGCCCCTTGTCCTGATACCCCAGCCTTGGTGAGTGGGACCACGGTCCTCACCAGGGATACCCTTGTTGCCCCTGGATCTTTTGACCCCAGCCTGGTGGGTGGGAAGTCATTCCCCCCCAGGCCAACTGTTGATCCAGCCCGAGAGAGGGGGACCACCGTGCTCCCTAAGGAAGTTGGGAGTTGGCCCAGTTTTGCCAGCAGCCCACAGTCTGTTTGTCCTGGATTGGTGAGTGGGAGTGCGCTCCTCACCGGTCCTCTGGATGCCTCAACCCTGAGCAAAAGAGTCCCCAGTGTTTCCAGTAGCCCTTTGGATGTTGCCTCAGCCCAGGAGAGTGAGAGCAGCATCCTCTCCTGTTCCCGTGGGGTACTTGCCCAACCAAAAGGGGGAGATGTCCCCAGCGTCCACCAAGGTGACCCCCAGGCCATGGGGAACCCAGAGACACTGTTGCCAAAAGGAGGTCCACCTTGTAGACTGGCTATGGACCCTGAGTCACTGGACCCAGACCCAGGAGGGTCTGACCCCAGCTCTGCGTGGAGCCTGGCCCAGGAGAGGCCTCCCAACTTGGTGATAGCCAGGACCAAGAGGTACATGTTTCCCTGGCCCAGGACCAAGGACCCCAGTTTTACTCCTGGCCCCGGACAAGGGGCTCGTTTTTTCTTTCCAGACCCCAGGACTGTAGGGGCTGGCTGGGGACAAGACTTTTGGGACAAGTACTGTTGTGGACATGGAACCACAGGCAGAAAACCCCGGACATCCCTAAATTACACCCGACTGGGTCTAATCGGGTATGCCGGACATGGATACAAGGGGGAGATATGTGACAGAACTGTGGTGACTATAGTTGATTCCAGTACATTGCTGGAGTGCAGAGATAGTGGGGGGGTTGGGCTTTGATTCCACTATACTCCAGGCCTGTGCTAAGGAATGTTAATTGATTCCTGCTGTGCTTCCTTGACCAATCAGAGGCGGTTATTGATGAGCCAGTTAAGAATGTAGGATTTCAATTCCTAATCTGCATTCTTATCCTGATAAGGATGCTGGTGACTGATTGGTCAAGCATAGAAACACTGTCCCAAGTCCTCATTTGCATGCTGATCTAGATAAGAGTCTCTGTAGTGTATATAACCTGTGTGTTTGATTCAATAAAAGAGAGTTCTTCCCTTCATCAAGTCTCGGCTGATGTTTGGGAACAGGAGGGTCAGTGTACTATTGGAGTGTTATTCTGAGAAAGGAACTATAAAAGAGGTATCCAGCTTATGATACAAGGCGTCACGTTACAACTGCCACACGCGCAGCCATGTCAACTGCGCATGTCGGACGTTACACACGATTTAGCGAATTATTATATAGGATATATATATATATATATATATATATATATATATATATATATATATATATATATATATATTACACAACCTATATAAGAATAAGGGATATAATTCCACTATAGAGATGCAGAAGTGTAAGAAATCAATTCAATATATAGTGTTGGTGTATGGATGCACCCCTACATCAAAGTTCCACTGAAATGGTATGCACATAAAACATATATAGGCAATGTGATTTGACAAGGAATTAGGAGTAGGGCTTCTTGACCTACACCATCTAATACTACTCAGAACAAGACATTTTGAGAGTAAGGGTACATCATACCTGTACCAAATCCTCCTAATTACTTGTCAAATCACATTGCCTGTATATGTTTTATGTAAGGGTACATCCATATACCAGCACTATATACTGAATTGATTGCTTACACTTCTGCATCTCCATAATGAGATGATATCTCTTGTTTTATATAGGTTGTGTAATAAATACATAGTCTGTCATTATGTATACCTATTCACAATCTATTAGACTTTGTTCCTGGTTGCTATTGTCACATTATATTGCTCATTCCATTATTCAGTTCTACTACACTTAATATGATTTACTCTCTCTTGCGTTTCTTCTATGCTCCCATACACCATTTACCATTGACCTCCTCTGTAAACTCACCAGTATCTTTGGTGGGCATGCACAGCCCAGTCTTATGAGCAACAGTGAGTAGTTCACAAGGCCCCAGCCTTTCAATAAATACATCAAGATTTTGTTAAAATTGATTCTCAGCCTTTCAGGATCTTTTCAGGTTGCATTGCCTTCCATACTCCTCTGGCACTCAAAGGGCTAACCCACTCCAAGCTCCTGCTAACAGCTGCTCAAGTGGTTAGACAAAAGAGTAAGGCCATTGCTGATTTCTTGGAGCTTCCTGCAGTTTATGTAATTTAAAATAATAATTTAAGTTACCTGTGCTGATCTGTGTCTCCTCAAGAAGGGTGGTTGAGGCAGCCCAGCTAGCGACGTGCTGATGTAGCGCACGGCTGATTGGCCTTACATCACCCTGCCTCCAACCACTTACATGGCTTCAGCTCTGCAGAGTTAGCCGATGGGGGACGCTTCTTATGAGAGTGAGAAGCGAAGCTGGCACTTCTCACTTTTGTGGACTCTTTTATAAGCATAATTGTTTTACTGGGATCCAAATTTGGTAGGCTGCCTGGTTGCTGGTAAGAAGCACGTAACGTTTCTTGGTCGGGCCGCAGGGCCCCCCCAAGTTGCTGGGACGTAAGCAGGCGCCTTGCCTATGATCCGACTGCTTAAAGTAAAACAGAGACTATGGAAGAGTAAATTAACTTGTTCTGACCTTATAGTGTCCCTTTAAAGGACAGTTATCTGGCTTAAGTAAATATGTTCCTATTGGAAAATCGCACAAATGCACCTGCGTTCTCTTTTGGTTACACAACCTTTAAAATGAATACAAAGAAACAAAATACGTATATTCTTTTAAAAAACAAAAGACTCTCAAAGATCAGACCAATCTCAATCCTAAAAACAGGATACAGTTCCCTTTCCGTTCTTTCTTTGACTTGAAGCTTCTCTAAATGACCCAGATTCCAGATATGCAGCTTGTAAATTGAGACGTCGGACAGGTTCTCCAAATATATAGATAAAAAGAGAAGAAAAGAAAAAACAGTGCCGTCCACTCTGAGTGTAGTATGTCAAACTTCACAAAAGTCAACCAATATAGGATATAAAACAGCCCCTCTTCAGGGTACTCACATTTTCTAGAGGCCTATCTGCCTCTGGATGTAATCGTCTCGACTGGATCTGACTTCCAGTCACAGTCTCTCTCCTTCGTCTCCCAGCTGTATGCTCTTCTCTCTTCTCCTTGCTTCAGATAAGCACTCTGCCCCTCCCTTGGAGAAGCTACTCCCAGGGGAACTATATAGCCCTTACACCTATTGTTTTTCTGAATATTCCAATTGGCAGTATATAGCCACCTTTAAAAATGGCTAATTGTGCCAAAACAATGGAGTACAAAAAACAGCTACAAAGGAGCACTGAATATATCAAATAACATACAAATTTATTAAAAAAATTTTTACAGCTGTTTACCGGGTGACACCCTTTCAAATTAAAACAGCATGAAATATAATAGTATATAAAATCTCCCTACGCGTTTCGTAACGCACAGCTACTTTCTCAAGGGAAAAGAAATTTACAATGTTGCACTTACCAGTCATTTATAGATTCACCCTCATCTACATCCTACCAACGGCGAAGCCTTACTTCTGATTTTCCAGACTAGCGCCAAACAGCATCACCTTAACCTACTTCCGGCTCTATCCCTTCCAGATCACGTCACCTATGTGCGTTCCACTCCTGGAACGCTCATCCCATATCCTCACTTCTAAAATACCAGTTATATCCACCTTCATACAACTCGTAACATACCATTCCATCCCCACCTCTACATTCCAAAATTCTATACATCCCTTCTTTCTCAACTCTATCAGTGCCGGTTCCCATCACGTCACTCCCTCCTATACTCCATGAATGGAACACAACACCACTTTCAATCCAGTTACATTGCCCCCAAGTACCCATCTATACCCGTATTCCACTCCTGGAACACAATGGCAAAACTCCAACCCTACATAACTAATTCTCTCCACAAACTCCCTACATCCTAAAAAAAAACTATATATATATATATATATATATATATATATATATATTTGGTGAATCTACATATATAATATACCCTATATTCAATCATTACATTCTTTAGTGCTATTGATTTTCTTACCTCCATCTAATTATAATCTCATTACTTATTTTCCTACATAGATCACCTATTCCTAAATATTCCCAGATTAAATTTAAAGTACCCAGCAAAAGACTAAGTACAAGATCTAACTCATACATACTTAAATTAGCTCATACTCCCTATATAATCTAACCATTAATCTTTTATAAAAATGTGCTAACCTCAACCCCATCATTCATCCCTGAAGGAAATAAAGTGTCCAAATTAAAAATCCAAAACGTTTCCCTTTTACAAAGAACTCTAAACCTATTTGGGTTTGAGGCTGGGATAGTTTCTATGCCAACTACTTTAAAGTTCTTAATTCCTCCTAATTCACAATACTTAAAATGGCGTGGCGCCTCATGATCCTCATCACCTCGGATAACCTTCCTCCGATGCTCCCCTATTCTTTCCCTCAAACATCTGATTGTCCGTCCAATATACCTGGCACCACATCCACATAGGAGCATATATATTACAAATTTCTTTTCACAGTTATAAACTGTTTAATTTGATATTTTTTTGTTCCCTCTTTATCCTCAAATGTATGAGCCTTGTGGCACATATATAAACATGCTTCAGAACGCCTTTTATTACATTTATAGCTACCTTGGATGGGTGCCAGTGTAGTGTTCCCCTTTTGTGATTTATATAAGTCCTTCGGTCTACTAGGAGCCAAGAGATTACGTATATTTTTCCCTTTTCTATAAATCACATGTGGCCTCTCCGTAAGTGAATCCTTTAAAAGGTGGTCCTGCAAGAGGACTCCCCAATACTTTTCAAGTTCACATTTTATGTCTCTTGAAAAGACATTGTATCTCCTAACAAAGGAGACTCCTCCCTCATCGCCACCCTTTCTTTCAACTCGTCCTACCCTCTTATCTTCCCTTCTATTTTCTTTTGGGATAAGAATAGTACTTCTATCTAGGGCCCTGGCTCTTAAAAAGGATTCCTCCACATTTCTCTCTCCATAACCCTTTGCTGTGAACTCTTTACTCAGTTCCTTCCCTTTTTGTTTATAATCCGTTATCGAGCTGCAACTGCTGTGAAGCCGGTGGAACTGCCCATAGGGTATGTTCCTAATCCAGCTCGGCAGGTGGCAGCTATCTGCTTTGATATATGGGTTACAAGAAACCTCCTTTCTACATACACTGCTTTCTATCTCACCTAATGGAGTACCCCTGAGGCTAAGATCTAGGAAGTTCATACGACTTTTATGTATGACATGGGTAAATTTTACACCCCTGTCATTGTCGTTCCATTCCTCCATCTTCTCCTCAAGGGACTTCTCATCTCCACTCCAGATCAGGAGCACACATATATACGATATATTGACCATAGAACACCAGGCTGCTCCCACACCCGCCAACCCCCATATCCCTATGGGACTCAAAATGCCCCATAAAGAGGTTGACGTAAGAGGGGGCAAACCTGGTTCCCATTGTAGTGCCTCTGATCTGGAGATAACGGGATCCCTGAAAGATGAAAAAATTATGGTATAGAATAAATTGCACACTCTTCAGCAGAAACTCCTTCTGTGCCGAAGCCATATTTTTATCCTTATCCAAGAAATACGCCACGGCTTCCAGGCCAAGGTCATGTCTGATAGAAGTGTACAATGAGACTACATCCAGGGACGCCCACAAATAATCTCCCTCACACCACTGGACTCCCTGCAATTTTTCCAAAACTTGTTGTGAATCCCTTAAGAAAGAGGGCAATGTTACCACATATCGTTGCAGGAAATGATCCAAGTATGCCGAGAGGTTAGCCGTAAAAGAGTCTATACCCGATATAATGGGGTGCCCGGGAGGGTTATCAATCGACTTATGGATTTTCGGCAAATGATAGAGAAAAGCCTTCACAGGCTTCTCAACTACCACAAACCTATACTCCTCCTTTGTCAATATTCCCCTCCCGAGCGCCCCACCCACCAGGTCCAAAAACTCTAATTGAAAAGACTCCGCGGGGTCATATTCCAGAAGGCGATAGGACTCCTGGTCTCCCAGGATCCTAAAACCCTCCTCCAGATATCTCTTGGTGTCCTGGACCACCACTGATACCCCCTTGTCAGCCTCTCAGACAGTAATCAGATCATTTCCTGCAATTTCTTTTATCGCCTTCCTCTCTTGCCTTCCTACTCCTATTGGAGTAGACTTAGTAAAAAATCTGCAGCTGCATTATACAGTGTACAAACAATTCTTGTCTTCCGTTTATATTGCCCCCCTTCAACATATTAACCCTCCCTTTGAAATTTGACATAAAGTGCTCCTATGACATTTTTTCTCAATTTTAATTTGACAAATACCCCGACATGCCCCCATTGTATATGTATTTCATAATTAATCCTATGAGTACCAGAGAGGTAGCAGCACATTGCAGTGTGTTTTCTACCCCTCTGATACTCAAAGGATTAATAGGCAAAGTATGTGGCTGCATACCTTGCATGTATAGGCGTAATAAATGTTATTGTATTTTGCATATTTTTGTATTAAAAAAAGTCATATGAATTTTCTGCCTTCCTTTCTTACTACTGGAGCGGCTATATAAGCCAGGTCCAGTAGAAGTGGTTGTAGTGAATCATGTCACTGGGTTCAGTCATGAGAAGCGCATTGCTTTGCTTTCATAAATTAATGAATCACCCAGGTAGTAAGAAAGGAAGGCAGAAAATGCCTTTGTCACCCCATGGAACACCTATTCTTCTGGATAGGTGATCCATGCTGCGGGGGGTGTCAGGAGGGTTTCTGATGCCCCACTTGAGGTCTGATCTATATATTTATAATAAACTAGTGTAAAAGCCTGTGTACACGGGCCAAAGTGTGTGACGGCAGGTACCAACGGCTATTTAAATGGCTATGTATCAGCAGGTGTACTACCACAGAAATACACCTCCCAGCATTCTGTGCGTTGGGCAATGTCTACTGCACATGACTGCATCGGACAAACATACATCTGGCCTGCATTTGGGCAGTCTCTACTAAGCATGTCTGGCCAGTTTGTTGAATTAAAATGGAGAAAGATGGTCATGGGAGCACTGTACGTCGTATTTCAAAGGGGGGGTTAATTTGTCGAAGGGAGGCACTCTGTGTTGAATTTCTATAATGTGGGGAACACATCCAACGCCTAATTTGATCTTTATTCTGTCAAATGTACTCCTGTTTCCTAGTTTAAAGTGTGGTTGGATTAAAGCAGACAGCGTCATTTTTGTTAGTATGTCGACATGTGCTGTCTATGCCGGTTTTGTTTTACCGTGGTTCTGCAATAGAAAACCAGTAAAACACGTTTTGTTTGCAAAATACACGTTGCTTGTTTTTACTATAAAGCTGGTTTTGGCAGTGGTAATAGTATCGAGCCCTGGGGCTAGATTCTATTGCAGGTGCTAAATGGTAACACCTGTTTTATCAAATATTTTCCTATTGAAGTCTATGGGGAAAACTGGAGATAACAGCAGTGATAAAATGAGCACCTGTAATAGAATCTAGCCCTTGAAGAGATAGAGTACTTTGTAAAGAGTGAGACATCATACACAGATTTGGGACTATATTCTATTGCCGATGCTAAATGTTAACACCTGTTTTATCAAACATTTTCCTTTTGAAGTCTATGGGGAAAAGTGAAGATAACAGCAGAGATAAAATTAGCATCTGCAATAGAATCTAGCCCGTGTTTTGTACGTCACTGTTAAAATACATACTAGTTTAATAACATCCAGCAAACGTATTAGGGGCATGGGTAAGGGGAAACAAGGAGCAGTGCAGGAACGTGTTAGTAAAGTGGTAGTCCAGCATGTGCAATAATTGATGATGATCCTTCACCTTCGAGGCAGCCTGTTTATCAAAGGTACATAAAAAGTACCACCACCAGCAGTAATATTAATAAACCAGCTAAGAACACTGAAGATCATAAGTTGCATTCTAGTGTTGATGACATAATGGAGGAAAGTGTAACAGTTCAACCAACTGCTGCATCTGACAGTGAGGCACACAAGTACAACACCTGTCCTGAAAGTAGAGCCGAATGCTCTGAAATTTCATCTAAGGGGAAAAGAAAAAAGAAATTCAATATACTATACAATATGAAAGTAGTAGGGAAGAAGCGGCAGACCATGCTGAGGATGTCCTAATTATTGATGATGATGTTGTTCTAGAATATATCTCTCCAGTATCCTCTTCTTCTTCTTCAGATAAAGATGAAGTTAAGAGTGAGAGAGAGAGAGAGAGAGAGATGTTGACATGTCCAGAAAATTAGCTGAAAGACAAAGGCTCAGTTTTCCACCACTGAAAAGGAGCTCTGTATCTGTTTATAAACTGTTTTAGAAATCAACTGGAAAATCTGACTATGGGCAAAGATGCCAAAAAATACACAATCATCTTGTCAGTCATCATTGGCATCATCACCTCTTCCAAGTCCAACCCCCACCCAGATCCACACACTAGTGTTGAGTAACCAGCAACATAGGTCAGCAACATCCACAACCCTTGTAATGATGAGTACTGTGCTGCTGTTTTAAGTGCAGCACCTTTGACAGCTACTAGTACAATTGCAGCCATATCTAGCCCCAATAGTAGCTGTAGTAGTAGTAGTAGCAGCAGCCCCTCGGGAACCCCTCAGCCTATGAAGCCTACAGTATGGAGATACTTCACTCATAATCCAAAGGCTAGACATCTTGCCATCTGGGACTCCTAAATGTTTTCAGGGTCTTGGGGCTATCACAGTGCCCAGGATTGCCTCCAGTGTTTAGTTGCTGTAACAGCAACCTTGTTACTTCCTGGCTGTCGCTCTATGCAGGTCGCTGTTCTTATAGGTCACTGGTTAGTGATGTCATCCCTCCACCCACCTACTAGGCCTTAAAGGCCTCGGCATTTCCAGTTACCAGTGCCCTTTCGTGGTGTACCTGAGCCTAGTGCTGTGTTGGTCCATTGCTGTTCCTGTGTATTACTCCTGCTCCGTCTGACTACCCGATTCGGCTCTGACTCCTGGTTTCACATGACTACCCGATCCAGCTCTGACTCCTGGCTTCGTCTGACTACCAATCCTGCTCTGACTACTGGCTTCGTCTGACTACCCGATCTGGCTCTGACTCCAAGCTTAATATGACTACCCAATCTAGCTCTGACTCCTGGCTTCCTCTGACTACTCTCCCTCTGTTGTGCTCCGGCTTGTTTTTACCAGCCTCAGCTACCCAGCCCGGCTATTGAGATCCTTGTTGCCTGGGCCTACCGTTTCACCACGATTGCTACCCCTGTAGCAGTGCTTGTTGGTCAGTCCATGTCACTGACCTCCTGTGGTCTAAGTCTTGTTTGGTTGTTGCCTTACCTAGCATTCTGGTGTCGTTTTACATTGCCTCTGGTATAACCTTGCGGTAGGGTATAGTTGCGCTATTCTTTACCTGCCTGGTGAAAGACAGAGGAAGTGCCGTGCACTGTCCTCCTATCTAGTCTTGTGAAAGTTACCAAGTGCCGTAAAAATACTAGCTACACCTGCCTAGTGAAGGGTTGAGGAAGTGTCTTGCACTGTCCTTACACCTCGAGAAGGTGGTGGAGTTAGAGTCACTACTGTGTTGCTCCAGTGCTCTGGAGTTCCTCGCTCCTATTTCCTGGGTTTAACCTAGCATTAGGGGATAGACGTGGGTCATATCATGCTTTCCTAGTGAAGGGTGAAGAAAGTGTGTGCACCGTTCTTCCCTGGTCTTGTGAAAGTGTATTATCATTGCTGCTACTATTGTGTTTAAATAACGTTTATTAAATTTCAACTGTACTCATCAAGTGTCTTTATTTCTTAGTCACTCTCTGACAGGGGCATATAATAGAAGTGCTATTGATATGTCCGAGACTGTGCCATCTCCAACAACAATCTCAGAGTGCCCAACCATTCTGCTGCCACTAGCACCATCTACACAAGTCATATAATTAAAGCAATAAAGTTACACAATTCTTCCATGATGTACTGCCATCCCACATCTACTGAGTTTTTAGAAAGGAGTCAAAATCTGCACACAATAATTCAAAAGTGCCTGTGGAATAGCCATAAAGTTGGAGGTTGACATGCTGCCCTTTTCTTGTGTTGAAAATAGAGGCTTTAAAGAACGGATGTCATGTGGTGCAGCCTACTGGCATATCCCAAGCCACAGTTATTTTTGTCAAGGATGGCTGTGCCAGTGTTACACAAGCAGGAGGTTAGTGTTGTGGACAAAAGATAATGTCACTCAGCCTGTTAAGAATTTTTTCATGGTATATATTGCTGTAGGGATCAGCCTGCTCACAGCTCTTACTTTCAGTTGCCGATTTTCTCCACTTCAGCCCTCAGAGGCAGTAGTATTGCAGCGGGAAAAAACATAGGTGAAAAATGGCAAAGTTCTTGGAGGAAATGTATTGTCAGTGGCAAAAAGGTGTATGTATTTCTATGGGATGGAATTCTCACAGGAAAAGTGGTAAATTTGACTTTCCACCGATCCCAAGTATTAGGTTATCTCATTCTGTGCTGCTAACCTGTAATGGTGTATTGTTGTTCTGGTCTCATATGATGCCAATTTAAAATTCACAAAGTCATCAACCTGGCATAATACGGCTGGAAATCACCCCTAGTCTTCCCCTTTTATAGTGTTAACATTATCCCTGAACATATCTATTATCATGAGACACATTTGATTTAGAGTCTGAATTCTGACAATGCTTTCCAAAATGTTCATGAAAGCCATTTTGGGTCCATTGGATCGCTAATTAAGAAGCCTTGTGTATATAATATACACAAGTAACACAAGTAATATACTCAAGTAACAGCCAGTGTCTCCTGCCAATTGTCTCCCTTCATTTTCATTCTAGAGAGGATCTGTCAGCCTAAGACAAGTTTATCTTGTTTCAGCGATAATTAAAATATGCCTCTATGTAGTAGTAGCCATTTTCTGTAATTTGTTGAGAAATCAACCCTTACATTTCTGTGGCACAGTGTAGCAATTAATGCTAATTCCCAGCACAGTATAGTAATTAGTTATATTCAAGCACAGTGTGTGGTATTATTGGGCTAGCACATCAACTAATTAGCATAAAGCGCCAGGGTGTGCCACAACCAATAAAGGTTAATTGCTCAAAACAATTTATATTACAAATAACTAGTACAACATAAAACTATTTTGATTTACCTTTAAATTGAACTAATCTTGGCAGGTCCGATTCAAGGGGTTAATTAAACTGCAGATTTTTATTATGGCCATCAGGTGGTGGTATTCCAATTGCTTACTATGGAGTGCTGTAGTCACCAACACAAGATCTTCCATGGAGTACATTGAAAAAAATAGCTTATAGACTTTAGTTGGTGCTAATCAGTCAAAAACATGTTTGATCTGTAATAACCTTTCTAAGTCAGTGTGTCCCAATAGGCAGAGTAGGCAACTGCCTAGAGATCCAGATTTTGAGTGGTGCCTCAGCTGTGCAAGCCACAGCAACATTCTGAATTGTGGGAGTGGCCAAAACAATCTTAATGGCCCTGCACCAGTTATATATCCCTTTACAGGTGATTAACCCTTTGGATGCTAGAGAGATCTCTTGTGTATTGTGGAGCAGACCATTAGAAATCTATCTAGTAACCAAGGGGTTAAAGCTTTTTTATCCTTTCTGTTAACAGAACAAGGGTATTTTGTGTGACAGGAAACAGTGGATGGGACTGGAGGTGTGGTCTTGTGAAGAGTTGGGGTGTGGCCATGGGTAGAGCTCAGAGCACCAAGGGCTGGATTCTATTTCAGTTGCTAAATGTTAACACCCATTTTATCAAATATTTTCCTATTGAAGTCTATACGGAAAACTAGAGATAAAAGCAGTGATACAATTAGCACCTGTAATAGAATCCAGCCCCTAGAGTGCCTAGACTATGGGAGCCAGGGATGTAAATCCCGCTCTGACAGTGATAATGCAGAGCAACAAAAAACAAGCATTGCAAACACCACATAAATTAATCAAGGCCTTTTTGTCTTGTAAATGAGCAAAGGCAGATTAAGTTGTACTGCTAATTAACTGAGACAAAAGTCAAATGCAGGACCGTGTAACCCCTTCAAAGACAGTCCCCTGTATACAAATATTGTTCTGTTTTAGACAAGGGGTTGGAGCACCTGAAACAGAAGACAGCTCACCAAGGTTATAGTGTTGCTGCTCCTATTACTAAACTAGACTTACTGTATATCAGAATTCACCCAAAGTTGGTCAGGAAATAGAACAGTCAGTGTAATACAGTGTCATTGTCTGGAGCACAGGCTGCATGTCCTATATTCACAGAAATAAGGAGCCATTTGTCTTAAGCGCAGACATATTGCCATTGTGACGTCCGTGCACCTGTCAGTCCCAGCCGGGTCTAGTACCGGTTGCTAAGAGCCATTTGGCTCTGACTGGGACTGACAGCGCAGGTGCACGGACGTCACAATGGCAAGATGTCCGCACTCCATCCTGCCTGTCAGCCGGGGAAGAGAGCAGAAATCTATTAGCGCTACTAAGCAGCTAGTCGCCAGATGGGGACTTAGTGAAGCTAATGATTGTGTCGGGTGGTAGTTCCGCTTTAAACTTAAGAGGCGTTTTCATCCATTTAAAATGACGAAAACACCTTAAATAGCAATTCAAATGTCTGAGTTAGCCAAGAACAGGTGATAAGGGTCTCAAGTTATCGCAGGAAAGTTAACACTTTTTTTTTTTTTAACTTGAGTCCTGTTTAAACAGCTGACACAGAAACTTGAAGTTAAAAAGCCCTAAGTCCTCAGTGGATGTATTGATATTGGGTTCTAAGCCCCATATCAATACACCCAAAGTATAAAAAATGTGTCAGACGTTAGTAGAATTAACCCTATCAGTGCCAGTGGGGTATAATTAACCTGCCGGCATTCATAGGGTTAACCCGACTAAGTTAAAAAACATCACATTACAAGTAACACTTACCATTAATCCTGATGTCCAGCGGAGCCCACAGCTTCCTTGTCATCTTCTTTCCTATCTTCTGTCCTTCTTTCTTTTCTTGTATCTTCTGTCTTCTTTCTGCAAAACAAAAACAAAAGTTTAAGTTAAAAGCATACATACTTTAACTCCTTGAGTGCCAGAGGGGGCCCAAAGGGTTAAAGTATGTAGTAGTGTGCCAGTTGTTAAAATCCAAATGCCCCCATAATAAAAAATAATAATAATAATAAATGTTTTTAATATATTAAAAGCCAATGGTATTGCCATAAGTAAAATAAAATGATACTTAGCATATATGTCGCTGTCTCCGCTGCTGTATGAGGCTGCTGAGGCGGCGGCGGAGACAGAATACTGTGCCAACCCCTCCCCTCTTCTTGCCCGCTCCGGTCTAAGGGAATTAGAATTGAGGCTGGCCTTATATATGGGCAGCCTTACTTCTAATTCTCTCACAGCCATTGGCTGGGATATGCTTACGCACCTCCAAGCCAATCAGCTTTGAGCAGCTGTGGTTTAAACTGATTGAAAGGGAGATGCGTAAGCATATCCCAGACAAAGGGCACTCCAAGGGCTGGATTCTATTACAGGTGCTTATTTTATAACTGCTTTTGGGCTAGATTCTATTGCAGGTGCTAAATGTTAACACCTGTTTCATCAAACATTTTCCTATTGAAGTCTATGGGGAAAACTGGAGATAAAGGGCTAGATTCTATTGCAGGTTATAATTGTACCCCTGCTTTTATCTCCAGGTTTCCCCATAGACTTCAATAGTAAAATATTTGATAAAACTGGTGTTAACATTTATCTCCTGCAATAGAATCTAGCCCAAAAAACAGTTATAAAATTAGCAGCTATAATAGAATCCAATCCTTGGAGTGTCCTTTTCTTCACTCTATGGAGCCAGTGCCCTAAGACCTTTAGCGGTAGATTCTATTGCAGGTGCTAATTTTATCACTGAGTTTATCTCCAGTTTTCCCCATAAACTTCAATAGGAAAATGTTTGATAAAACGAGTCTTAACATTTATGTCCTGTAATAGAATCCTGCCCCTAAAGCTCTATTTTTTGTTCCGATTTTTGCTCCGTTTTCTTTCTGCATTTTTTTCTCCATTTTCTTGATCTGATTTCTTGATCCATTTTCTTGCACTAAGATGACAAAGGTATGAGAAATCTTAATACATTGGCTCCATGGAGTAAAAAAGGGCATTCCAAGGGCTAGATTCTATTGCAGGTATTAATATTACCTCTGCTTTTATCTCCAGTTTTCCCCATAGACTTCCATAGGAAAATGTTTGATAAAACGGGTGTTAACATTTATCTCCTGCAATAGAATCCTATGATCTCTAAAAAGAAACCTTTAGCACTCTTATATAGGCATTGGAGCACCATTTTTTGCTTTGTTTTCTTGCTCTATTTTCATACCCCATTTTAGCTCCTGTATTGCTCCAGTTTTGCACCTCTATTGCTTCACTTTTGTGCACTTTTTGCACCATTTTTGTTCCCTTTTTTTCTTCTACAGATCTTGTGCTAGATTCTGTTTTAGGTGCTAATTTTATCACTGTGTTTATCTCCATTCCCATAGACTTCAATAGGAAAATATTTGCTAAAACGGGAGGTAACATTTATCTCCTGCAATAGAATCTAGCCCCTTGGTGTACTGGCTCCATAAAGTTGGAGAAATCTTATTACAATGGCTTCATAGAATAATATAGGACTTGGGGCTAGATTCTATTGCAGGAGATAAATGTTACCTCCCATTTTATCAGACATTTTCCTATTGAAGTCTATGGGGAAACCTGGAGATAAAAGCAGTGATAAAATTAGCACCTGTAATAGAATCTAGCCCTTGGAGAGCTCCCGTTTTGCGCCTGTTTTGCTACCTTTTTTATTCCATGGAGCCAGTTCAATAAGATCTCTAAAGTTGGAGAACTCTTAGTGGCTCCCTAGAACAATATAGGATGGAGCGCCCCTTTTCTTCCAGTTTTGCTATCTTGTTTTACTCTATGGCGCCAATACAGTAAGATGTATAAAATACTGGAAAAATATTAGCCCATTGGCTCCCTAGAATAATATAGGACTTGGAGAGTTTATTGTATTGGGGAAGTGAGTTTCTTTTTAGCACCTGATTCTTTCTGTGTATATATCATCAAGAGTGAAATGAACAGCCAGACATTAACCCTCTAATAATAAGGGGGGGTACTAATAAGGCAGGGGTTGTGGGTTCACTTTTAAAAGGTCACACATATGCATATGCATGCATCCCTAAGGTCAAAATGCCCACCTCTGTCTTATACTGCAAAATTAAAGTAAGCATCACTTTAAAAACAGTTGCCTATTAAAAAAAAATCTTCCCCTTCTTCCCTCTCTGGAAGCTTATATCTTGAAAGGATGTACCTGATTATTGCTCCATATCAGTGTATGCCACCACTCTGTTGGAAACTGATAGTCTTTAGCAACCCAAGGGCTAGATTCTATTACAGGTGCTACTTTTACATAGTAACCTAGTACATTAGGTTGAATAAAGACACAAGTCCATCAAGTTCAACCTTCTCCTCCTCTTCATACCTCAGTAACTGAGAATTTTATAGCTTTCCTGCTACCAATTAAGTTAGTCTTTATCAGACCTTCCTGATCTGCCAACTGATAAACAGTTTAACTCTGTATGCCCCCTTTTGAAAGAAATGTATCTAATCTTCTCTTAAATGTATCCATTGTATCTGCCATAACCACCTCCCTGGGCAATGAATTCCACAATTTACCAGACCTTACCGTAAAAAAACCCTTCCTCTGCTTAAGTTTAAACCTCCTTTCCTCTAATCTCAAGGGGTGTCCCCTGGTCACCTGATCAGGCCTTGGAATGAATAGCTCACGGCAGACATCCTTGTATTGACCTCTCATATACTTGTACAATGTGATAAGGTCTCCTCTTAGTCGTCTTTTCTCTAGAGTAAATAAACCAAGTTTGTCTAGTTGTTCCTCATATGTCAAGTCCTCCATTCCCTTAATTAATTTTGTTGCTCTTCTCTGTACCCTCTCTAGTTCTAGTATATCCTTTTTCAGAACCGGTGCCCAAAATTGCACTGCATACTCAAGGTGAGGTCTTACCAATGATTTGTATAATGGCAACATAATGTTATCCACTCTTGCTTCGATACCTCTTTTTATCTCCAGTTTCCCCCATAGACTTCATAGACCTGATAAAATAGGTGTTAACATTTAGCACCTGCAATAGAATCCAGATCCAAGATGGTGGAGAGAGGTGATTTTCTTATTTTGGGCTAGATACTATTGCAGGTTTTAAATGTTAACACCAGTTTTATCAAACACTTTCCTATTGAAGTCTATGGGGATAACTGGAGATAAAAGCAGTGATACAATTAGCACCTGTAATAGAATCCAGCCCCAGTGTTCAGTGATGATGTAGGATGGGTGTGTGATGTGCGGGCGTTGTTGGAAGAGTTGGAGGAAGATGCAAGTACACTGCGGAGATGAGAAGCCTAACTAGAGAGAGAGAACGCTCCATCCGGAGCTGTCACAAATCAGACTACTAAGGGCTAGATTCTATTACAGGTGCTAATTTTATCTCTGCGTTGATCTCCAGTTTTTCCCATAGACTTCAATAGGAAAATGTTTGATAAAACGGGTGTTAACGTTTATCTCCTGCAATAGAATCTAGCCCAGGAGATAAAAGCAGAGATAAAATTAGCACCTGCAATAGAATCCAGCCCAAGATCTGCTGAGATTGTGTAGTTGAGGAATTTAGGGCTGGATTCTATTGCAGATGCCAGTTTTATCTCTGCTTTTATCTCCAGGTTTCCCCATAGACTTCAATAGGAAAATGTTTGATAAAACGGGTGTTAACATATCACCTGCAATAGAATCTAGACCTTAATCTCTAAAACTAATAGGGCTAGATTCTATTGCAGGTGCTAATTTTATCTCTGCTTTTGGGTTAGATTCTATTGCAGGTGCTAATTTTATCACTGCTTTTATCTCCAGCTTTCCCCATAGACTTCAGTAGGAAAATGTTTGATAAAACGGGTGTTAACATTTATCTCCTGCAATAGAACCTAGCCCATGATCTCCAGTTTTCCTCATAGACTTCAATAGGAAAATATTTGTAAAACAGGAGGTAACATTTATCTCCTGCAATAGAATCTGGCCCATAATCTGTTGGCGAAGCAAAAAGCACAAGTTATAGGGAGTTTAAATAGATACGTTTTACTGAGCCTTAAAGTTGTGCAAGTGTTAGGTTCACTTAAAGGGATAGTAATACTTTGTTTTATCTTTATTTTATTTTGTAGGCATTAAAAGAACATGAAGAACAATATAAGTCTTATCTCTCAAACCTTTATGGTTTGAGAGATATTCACAAGCAAGGTTTCCCCTCCCGTCCCTTTTACCTAGTGTAAGCCATCTCTTCTCAGATGTGGAATCTGGCTGTAAGACCAGACATATAACAGAAGGGGACAATCTTCTTGCTATGAGAACAATGAAGGCCTCTCCCCCTTGACAAGTTTTACAGGTTTTTCCTTTATCTTAATTGAAGATTGTCCCTCTCTGTAGACTACCTGGGCACCTCCCTTCTCATCTGGCTGAACAGTGTTACGTCAGTAAAAGGGGCGGGAGGGGGATACTTTGCCATTGAATTACTCTTGAACTACAACTCTAACAGAACAGAAATAACACTCTGCAAAGTCCAAATACTATGATGATTAATTAGTGCTGCTTTTATTATGAAACATTACTATCCCTTTAAGACAAATGATAGGAATGGTTCCTAATTTCTATGCATATAGGACAAGAAGCCTATGTTCCAAACAATGACACTGTACAAGTACTATAACATAAACTGTATTTTTTATTAAAAACTGTACTGCTCCTTTAAGTGTCTTCTAATCTGGAAAATAGGGGCTAGATTCTATTACAGGTGCTAATTTTATCACCGATTTTATCTCCAGTTTTCTCCATAGACTTCAATAGGAAAATGTTTGATAAAATAGGTGTTAACATTTAGCACCTGCAATAGAATCTAGCCCTAGAACTCATATTATGGAAAAAAAATGAGCATTACAAATATAAACTCAATGAAGATGATGTACTAAGAAACAATGGGAAAATTCTGGGGCAAACCAAACTAAGCATTGTGAACAAATAAAAATTGCCATTCATTTAAATTGAGTTTAACCCCCTGAATCCTAGATAGGTCTCCAACATATTATGAAGCAACATGTTGGAGAGCTCCTTAGCATTCAAGGCGTTAAGTGTCCCATTTAAATAAATGGGAATATTGTGGATTTTTATTTGTTCCCTATGGTGCAGTTGATTTGCTCCATCAAAAGTTGTACACATTTTTTCATGTCCAGAGTTAATGTAATTTAAAACCTTAGTGGTGTTTGCAGATGCTGTTTTATATACGTATGTGATATGCCCAGCAGCATTAAATAATTATTCTTTACCATCACCCTTGCTCACAGACTGCTGATGAGTGTATAGCTGTTGGTTCATTTCAGGTCACTGCTATTCACAGACATGACCATTCTTTTTTGGCTTCATGCTGCTTCAGTGAAATACTTTAAGACCCTTACGTAGATTGTGTTTACATTAATCCAATGCAGGCAATAAATCTGAGCCTTCCTGGCTCTGAGGCATGCTCATAAATCACTTCCCTTGAAGCAGTGTTGCTGTACATTACCTTTTATACCATGACAGAATTGGTGCAACCATTAGTTTACCTGCAAGTCATGCAAGACAAAAGGAAGTCTGGAGTATTTTCGGACTTTATCAAGTTCTTCCATATCCATATTTTTATCAGTTACAAGAACGTTAGTGCTGAACTTGGCCTTACTGTGTATAAAGGGGCATTTTGTAAGATCAATATATACATGTATATGTAAATGTTTCTATGTCTTATTATGAAATTGAATTTTCTTTCATCAGTAGAATAAGGAAAGTGTATTCACTTCTTATTTCCTGTTGTGTATTGTACAATATAGTCATCTTTCACACCAGGAAGTAAGGGGTGCATAGGAAAATATCCCCCCCATCCTACTGAAACCTAGGACATGCAATATAATATACCTTAAGATAAATAAATGTGAGGAATATTTCACATAGATGACTGGATTTTATAACACACTTTTTATATGAAAGCACACTGTATGTTAAAATTCCTGTTCTAAACAACACACGTTACATCTGAAATACAGATCAACATACATCCAACCACAGCCAATCAGTCACAAATATGTTTGGTGCAGAGTTACATAGCCAGAGACAGTAAGGCTGATACTTTAAGTAGAGGTAGAGCAATTATGGAGAATGCCTAATGCACCATAGGGGGCAAATGAAAGCAGAAAAAAGTTCATTAATTTAAAAGGGGCTTTTAAAACAAATGCTTGGGAGGTCTCCACTGAATGGGTTAACGGCCCATCAGTGGGTTGTGGGGATCTATTTTTTTGTCATACATAGTACAATTGGGGCTGGGTTCTATTGCAGGTGCTAATTTTATCACTGTTTTTATCTCCAGTTTTCCCCATAGACTTCAATAGGAAAATGTTTGATAAAACAGGTGTTAACATTTAGCACCTGAAATAGAATCTAGCCCTTGGTTTGTTTCCGAATTGCCCCAGTTCTTAGTACTTCAGCCTCACACAGAGACAGAGCTAGATTCTATTACAAGTGCTAATTTTATCTCTGCTTTTATCTCCAGTTTTCTTCATAGACTTCAATAGGAAAATGCTTGATAAAACAGGTGTTAACATTTATCTCCTGCAATAGAATCTAGCCCACAGTCAGTCACACACAGTTAACATAAACACTCATAGGACTCGATTTAAAGAGGTCCATTAAAACATGCGGTATGTTCAAACTGACTAGCAACCAACAGAATAAAGGGCTGGATTGTATTATAGGTGCTAATTTTATCACTGCTTTTATCTCCAGTTTTCTCCATAGACTTCAATAGGAAAATGTTTGATAAAACAGGTGTTAACATATAGCACCCGCAATAGAATCTAGCCCAAAATGTCTAAGTTGGTATTCAATTGCCCTACCAGCTAAAAGCACAATGGACGTTAGGCCAAAGAAATTATCTTGTGGCCAAACATCCGTTTTGTGCATTAAGTTCCCAAAACACCGCTAGCATCAATAATGGGAACATCAAATGAAAACATCTATCAGTGCCTGACATACTGTCAAGCACCGATTGTTAACTTATATGTGTTACACTTACCTGTCATCCACTGTCCTTCTTCTATCTTCATTCTTTCTTTTATCTTCTTTCTTCTTATTCTCTCTTATTTCTTCCTCTCTTCCTTCTGTCTTCTGTCTTCATGTATTGTACCTGTTAAAGAATGTAGATATTATATGCTGCATAGTTTCACCCCTTGAGTGCCAGAGGGGTACGCAACACATTGCACAGAAATGCATTGTGTACCTCTATGGGGCTCAGATGGTTAACATATGCAAAGATGTGCTTGTCATTAAAGTAAAACATGGACAAAAGTTTCCACATATATCCCCATTAGACATTTCCCCATACAACTACAAAAGTAGCAAAATATATTTCCAATGTATACAAATGTTATTTTTCTCTTTCTCCACCACTTTGTGCGCTGTGTGCGGCAAGCGGGTTCTCTGCTACAGCAGCCACTGCAGCCACACACAGCGGCGGAGAAAGAGAAAAATAACATCTATATACATTGGAAATATATTTCACTACTTTTTGAGTTGTATGGAGAAATGTTTAATAGGGATATATGTGGAGACTTTTGGCCATGTTTTAGTTTAATGACCCACACATCTATGCATATGTTAACCCTTTGAGCCCCAATGTGTTGCGTACCCCTCTGGCACTCAAGGGGTTAAACTATGTATTGATGTGCGGGTTCCTTTTTATGCAACATATACTTATAGCTCAATTTTTTTCAGGTACAAGATGTAAAGATGGAAGACAGAAGGAACAGAGGAAGGAAGAAGGAGGAAGAAAGAAGAGAGACTAAGAAGAAAGAAGATGAACAGTAACTCAGTGGGGGCTTGATACTATTACCACCGGTAAAACCATTGGTAATAGCAAAAACAGTAGCACCAAAAAAATCAACCATGTATCCCAGCTATTCTATTGCAGGTGAGGTACTTGGCAAAAAGCATTTTTTTCCAAAACTCACATTTTGCCAAAATGCTCTTAATGGTTTTTATTCCCACAACTTGCGCTAAGTAGCACGAATTGTGGGAACATGAAAGGAAAAAAAACAAACTATTGTTGTTTGAGTGTCAAACAACAAGAGTGTGTTAAAACTAGTCCGAAAATGTAACACTTACCTGTCATCCGCTGTCCGACTTCTTCATTAATCTTTCCCTCTTTTTTCTCTTCTGTCTGCTTTTCTTCAGTCTTCTTTTCTTTCTTCTGATCTTCTTTCTTCTCTGAAAATATAAAACAATCCATTAGTGTTTTTAATTTTTTAAATAAAAAAAAATATTCCCCCAAATATGCTACTGTTAACCCTTTGAGTGCCAGAGGGGTATCCCTCCAGCGCTCAAAGGGTTACTATTTGTGGCATATTGTATGTAGTAAAGATGTTTAATGTGCCATGTTTCTAGTTTTAAAAGTCTTCCTTCTGTGTCAATATAATTTAAAAGTTTCCAATTTGTTACCCTCTTTCCTCCACTGCCTTCGCTGGTGGAAGGCATGTGGACCTGCATAGATTCCCCCTGTGACCTCTTGTGCCATTGCCCAAGTCAGTCTGCCGGAATTTTAAACCAAGACTGGGTTTCATATGTTCAAAATAGATTGGCATTCTCCTATTGGCTGGAAAGTGCTTACGCACCTCCCAGCCAATCAGCTTCTAGGGTGGGTGATGATGAACCCCGTTAGAAGTTGATTGGTTGGGAGGTGCATAAGACAGTCTCAGTCCAAAATTCCAGCAGACTGAGGGCTAGATTCTATTACAGGTGCTAATTGTATCTCTGCTTTTATCTCCAGTTTTCCCCATAGACTTCCATAGGAAAATGTTTGATAAAACAGGTGTTAACATTTCGTACCTACAACAGAATCTAGCCCTGATTCAGACAATGGCCCGATAAGGCAGAAGGGGAATATATGTAGGTTCACATGCCTTACACTGCCAGCGGAGACAGCAGATGCCAGAGGGTAACAAATTGGAAACGTTTAAGAGATATTGACACAGAAGGAGGACTTTTGAAAATTAGAAACATGGGGCTAGATTCTATTGCAGGTGCTAAATGTTAACACCCGTTTTATCAAGCATTTTCCCATTGAAGTCTATGGGGAAAACTGGAGATAAAAGCAGTGATAAAATTAGCACCTGTAATAGAATCCAGCCCATAGTGTGGCCAAAATAAGTTCATGCTTGCCTATAACATCCGGGAAAACCAGTTAAAGGGATAGTATTGTTTCAAAATAGCAGTAGCTTCAATTAATCTTCATAGTATTTGGGCAATGGAGAGTGTTAGTTCAGTACTGTCAGAGTTGTAGTTCAAGGGTAAGTGAATGATAAAGTATCCCCCTCCTGCCCCTTTTTTACCTAATGTAAGCCACCTCCCCTCAGATGTGGAATCTGGTCCCCTGACCAGCCAGCTCACAGCAAGGGACAATCTTCTTACTGTGAGCATAAGGAAAAATGTGCCCCCCTTGACAGGTTTTTCCTGATGCTCACTGAAGATTGTCCCTCTCTGTGATCCATCAAGACAGTCTTGCTGCTCTGAGGTGAGCAGTGTTACATGAGTAAAAGAGGCGGAAGGGGGATACTTTATCATTCAATTACTCTTGAACTACAACTCTGACAATATTGAAATAACATACTACGTGGCCCAAATACTATGAAGATTAACAGGGGCTGCTTTTATTTTGAAACATTACTATCCCTTTCAGGAAAGCCCTAATTAATATATTTTATCATATAATATGGATTACAAACTGCTCCATATTACAAAATCTGCCCACTTCTTTATAACCTTAAGTAACCCTTCTTATACAATGGTTAAAAAGAAAAAATCTTGTTGAATGCACAAAGCAAAACCAAAGGAATTTCTATAAATTTCCAAATGCAACCTATGAAATTCCTTAACACAGCAGTGAGACTCAAGAGTTCTCTTTTATCAGCTAAGCTGATATGTTTAACAAGCCAAGACCAAAACCTCCTGTTTCCTTTTTCTACTTTTAAGGGACAGCAGAAAACTCCCAGTAGTTTATACATTTAAATAACAACATGAATGTGGGAGAAAATGTAATGATCATTGCTAGCTTTATTTTTATTTCTTGATTGTGCACTGGTATTCTGTCCATTGTGTTTATATTAAGGAAAGGAGTTGTTTAGTCATTCTAGAAACAGGCAATGTCAGTGCTATTTGAAAAATCATATGAATGTATAGCTCTATATATTAAGCAGGTACATGGTATTTAACACTGAGCTATCTCGCCATCTAGAGAGATGCTGGTAAGAAAGCTCAGTGGTAATTGCTCTGACTAAAGAATGTATTCAGACCTCAAGGTTGCAGGTTTGAATCCTATCACAGTTAACTTCATCCTTCTGTCGATAAATGAGTACCATTGACTGGGTAATATTAACATCTATTATTCAGCTGCCGATTCTGTTAATTCCGAGAGTGTGCGCTATAAAAAGCGATTTGAGTCCTACTGGGAGAAAGGCGATATATAAATACTAATTATTATATTTTATGTGTTGTAGCAATTCTGTTACATCAATTCTATAACCCTTAAGGTCCCGTGTCATGCCAGGACTGTCACGGGTTTTTATACCCTTAAGTACTGGTGACGGTCTGGCACGTCACATACTTTTTCTTACAGCGCTCCTGTGGGAGTGCTGTAAGTAAAAATGGGGTCTGAAACTGACCTCTCCAAGACCAGAGGAGTCTCTCTCAGATCCTACTCAATGCGCCGGAACATTTAAGAGGTCACATATACTGCCAGGTCAGAGAGAATCAAAGCGGTTCTTAAGGGACGTTAGCTTCCCTGGACAGCTGATCCTTTAGGGATTAAGCATCTGGAGGCCTTAATCACAAAAGAAATTAGGACCAATTATAGAGCAAACCACCTGACCGTAGGGAGAAATAAATCCCACCAAAACTCCCATTGATTTAATTGGGGATTTTAAACCCTTCAATGCTAGAATCGTTATTATAGAAGATAAAGGTCTGGACTGAGTAAGCATAGATCACCTTTATCCACGCTCCTCCATTCCAGAAAATTGAAACCAGAAGTCTTGTCTGGACTTAGCATTTTAATACTTCACTTTTATTTATGAATGACTAAAACAAAACTTTTTTTATTCCTTCATGAATTAGGGAAATATTAAAACCCCTGTAAAGTCACTATTAGACTTTCAATGAACTAGAAGAAATATCCAGCAATTCAGTACTTTATCCTTGATTTAGTCACACCAGGTAGATAAATTCTTAGTATTTCTACAGTTACTAACAGTTTGTAACTTATGTACTCCAATATAATGCAGTGTGTTGAATAAGCATTTATTCAAGTACCAGTTCTTTTATCTCTATTATAAAGCTTATTCTTATGATTTTCTTTTAATTATCCTTTTTAATACTTGTCCACTAGTATTTTCATTATTTTAGAAACACTAGTCTTAAATTTCAGGTATGGTCAGTTACACTTTTTTACGTTTTATTGTTAGTTCAGAAGTATTAATTTCAGTCAGAGCCTCAAAAAGTTTTTTATTTTTATTTGGGTAATATGAATTGATATTGATTCTTTCAGATGATTGATTTCACGTGTACGTTCTGTTGTGGACTTTCCGATCAGTTCACCACTGACATTACCTTTAATTTGGTAAATACCTTGTTTTTCGTCTCTTTGAAACGTACTAAAGGTTAAAATGTAGAGGATTTCAAACCACAGAAAGAGTTTTCTCTAAATATATCAGCTTTTTACATATTTGATGCCACAATTTCATTCAATCATTGCTTATTTATTTTTCAACTCATTCCCTTTAAGTTGCAAACATGTCCCTCTATTGATCCGTTATCAGTGGATTTAAATATAGGGTACCAATCAAAATTTTCCCTTAGTTCTACTAGGGGTTAAAAGTAAAATTTAAATCAATGGGAAGTTTTATTTGTCCCCTATAGCACAGTTGGTTTGTTCCAGAATTGCTAATTTCTGTAAGACTGTAAAAATGTCATCTGTGGCAGATGAGATTATCTTGTATCTGTCAATGGCAGTGATTTGTAGCTCCTGCCTTTGATGCATACCAAAAATATATCTATGGTTATGCAAAGGTGGAGCAATCACAATCACAGAATCAAGCAGGGATACACTCAGAGGCGTAACTAGAAACCACCAGGCCCTGGTGCAAAAACTGCCATGGGGCCACCCGACCCCACCATGCAAATCCACCCCAGGAATGCTACTTATCCATTGTCCACCTCCACAATGCCCCCATTGTCCATCTCCACATTGTACGTCCCATTGTCCACTTCCACATTGCCCCCACTGCCCACTTCCACATTGCCCCCACTGCCCCAACTGTCCACTTCTACATTTTCCCCAGGCCCCCAATGTCCACTTCCACAGTGCTCCCATTGCCCCAACTGTCCACTTTCACATTGCCCCCACTGTCCATTTCCACATTGCCCCCAGGCCCCCCACTGTCCACTTCCATATTGCCCTCACTGTCCATTTCCACATTGCCCCCACTGTCCACATTACCCCCACTGTCCACATTACCCACTTCCACATTCCCCCACTGTCCATGTCCACTTTGCCACAACTGTCTACTTCCAAATTGCCCCCACTGTCCATTTCCACATTGCCCCCACTGTTCTCTTCCATATTGTACATTTCCACTTCCAAATTGCCCCGACCCATTGTATACCTCCACTGAGTTTTTCAGTGGTGGCCGCTGGGCAGATAAAGCAGCGCTGAAGTACTTGCACGCTCTTCTTCTGTTGCCTATGATGCACAGTCAAAAAACTTGCTGCATTGAGTTCCCTGGCCGCTCATACGTGCGCATACAAGCCAAGGCAGAAGAAGAGGGGGGGGAAGGATGCCTGCCGTATTGCTGTGGCAGCAGGGGTTGACCAGGCAGCCGGGCCCCCTAGAGTGACAGGTCTGGTCGCAGTGGCGACCCCTGCGACCACAGTAGTTACGCTACTGGATACACTGAAACCATACACAGTTTGTGTGCCCCAAAGACTATCATTGGAAACCCTCGTCCAAGGGCACTATTTTAGTGTCCTGTGATATTTGTTTTTTTGGGGGGGGGTTATCCTTGATACTACAAATCTTCTGAGGGGAAATAGCCTATAGGAGAAGACAGAGAGAGAGAGAGAGAGAGAGAGAGAGAGAGGGAGGGAGGAAGTGCTTATTGGACCTGCACAGGAAATATGAGCTAGTCAAGTGGAGACAGGCTGGAATATCTCCATCTGTATAGTCATGTGTGATGGATGACAATATCTTTCCATAAGTACTAATCTTTGCTGTAAATGTGAAGCACTATTTATTGATATTTTAACACTATTAGTGCCTTTTCATTTTATTTTATTGAGATTTCTACCCTGCATGATCTTGCAGAGTTATCTGAGATATCTTAAGAAGAGTTGATGCTCAGCAATTTGATTCCATTAGTAAGATGGAGACAGTTGGTGTATTTTTCCCACTTGCCAATAGGCGACATAGTGAGAGCTCTTGTAAGTATACAGTTTTTATTGCTGTATGTCTTATCAAGTGCACTTGTTTTCTTATGTATATAGTGTGCATGCTTCTTATAATGATAAAAAGAATTATGCAAGACAGAGAAAGAAGATTCCAGGGCTTACACAGCTTTGAGCTTTGCCATCTCTGGTTTCCGTAAAAAAAAATGTAGGCACTGGTCACCGGAAAACTATGGGCATGATTTTCAATTTAGTTCTTAGTAGTGCCACATATTTTAATTACCATAAATAGACATACTATGTCCAGTATACCTAGTTTTAGCAGACGTGGACTAGATTCTATTGCAGGTGCTAATTTTATCACTGCTTTCATCTCGTTTTCGCCATAGACTTCAATAAGAAAATATCTGACAAAACAGGAGATAACATTTATCTCCTGCAATAGAATCCAGTCCATGTAATTTTATTTGCTGCACAATAAAAATAAAACAATTCTTGAAATCATGAATCATGAGTGAATGGGCACAAAAGTGGCAGATTACATTTAATGTAGATACATGTAAGTTTATGCTTTTGGGCAGTAGCAAGCTACATATACACTAAATGGGAAACTACTTGGGGAATCCTCATTAGAGAAAGATTTAGGAATACTGATAGACAATTTACTTCACAGCAGTGTGCAGTGTCACTCAGCTGCTGCAACAGCCAATAGGGTACTAGCCTGCATGAAAACAGGTATAGATTAACAAAATGCAAATATAATTCTACCTCTGTATAATTCCTTGGAAAGGTCTCATGTCCAATATGGAGTACAATTTTGGGCACCAGTTCTTAAAAAATACATAATTGAACTGAAAAAGTGCAGTGACCTACAACAAAACTGATAAAGGGATTGGAGGATCTGAGTTATAAAGAGAGACTAGCCATGCTGGGTTTGTTTACATTAGAGAAGTCTAAGGGGTGATATAATTACCATTTACAAATATATTCAAGATCAATACAAAGAACTAACCAATTAATTATTTACACAAAGAGCTGAGCTAAGAATGAGAGGTCATCCATTAAGAATAGAGGAAAGGCGCCTTCGATTAAAACAAAGGCAGGGATTCTTTACAGTAAAGGCGGTAAAGCTATGGAATTTTTTGCCTCATGATGCTATTCTTGCAGATAATGCAACTGATTTCAAAAAAGTAATGGATACCTATTGAGCACAGTACAATACTGAGAATTATGACGTTTGGCTTCAAAGCAGATACGTTGTTGATACAGGGAACTATCTGACTGCCATTTGGAGTCAGGAAGGAATTTTTTATCCACTTGGGACTTAATTGGAAATGGCTTCATTGTCTTTTTTTTTTTTTGCCTTCCTCTGGATCAACAGGGGTGATTTGGACAGACTGGACTTGATAGAGGCATGTTTTTTTCGACCTCATCAACTGTATTACTATGTTACTATGAAATATCCTAAAATGTTATGTGCAAAAATCCATTAACTATATGGCACCACATTAGAAGGTGCTTTCTGTCTCTCACACATACACACACAAACAGCCTCTCTTTTGTACAAGCATAAACAATGAAAGTTAGAAGTCTTGCTGGTGTCCAAAGACAGGTTGATCATTTTACAGCTATGAAGCTTGTAGGTAGCTGCAAAAACTATGCAAGCAAATATTTTACATCTAACCATCTGTCCTCACATCATCAGTACTTCAAATGTAATGGTTAATTACATACATATGTAGGTATTTCCTATATCCCGCTGGATTTTGAAGAATTGAAATAGAATTTTTAATGTGAAATTCATTTCCCCATAAATATAATTACATGAGTAAAAACAGCTTTTTACTAGTTCTCAGATCTTTAAACCAGCTGCAATTTCCTGATGTGGTTGTTAGTAGGACACTCCCAGAATTCATTCTTCCCTGCATCAATTTTGTAAGAAAAACAAAACAAAAAAATGTGAAAACTAAGGGTTTTACTTTGTGTTATATGTTATTGATTTGAATTACTAGTTAAGTTCTTGTACAGATAGTGAAGCATGTGAAGCATGTATATACTGCAATAGAATATATTTTATTTTATGCTTGGTAGCTACTATTATGAGGATAAAAAGGTCTTCATAAATAAGGAGCTCTTAGTTTGTGTAACAGAAACACTTATCTAGGTAGAAGTCCTTCATATTCCAGTCTAGTAAATCTATATCATTTTTTCTTTAAATATCTGTAGCTTAGAGGCTTCCGTTTAACAAACTGAGTTTCTATTTGTATGGTATTTCAGTTCAGAACATTCTGGATGTAACTATGGAGTTAATTTTTCTATGGATTTCTCAGAGTGTTCGGTTAAATGTGATGAGGCATGAAGTAATGCAGACTATCAAATGAAAAAGGTATACAGATATACCAGATCAATGTATGATATCATTTTACTTAAGTCATTCCTTCTGCTAAAGAATCAATTGTTACTAAAACAGGGGTATCCAATTCATTTTGTTCAAGGGCTGAAATTAGAAAAGAATAATGTATCAAGGGCCACATATTAAAAAATACTTCAGTGACAGGAAAGTTCCACCTTAATTTCATATTCTGTAAGTGCATAGCACATAAATTCAAGTAGCCTATAATAATTATATTTTTTCAGCCGTTAGGGTGTTGGGCCACAGAATCTGACTTGTGACCAAACGTCGGTCGGGTGTTTTAAGTTCCCAAATCATATGCTAAATAGCATGCGTAATGTAAACATCAAAGGAAAAGAGCTAAAGATCGGTGCCTGACACTGTCAAGCGCCGACCGTTAGATAAAACACAATCACCCTCTCAAACACTAACCCTACACTAGACCTAACGGAGAAGTACAACAAGACTACCCCTAAATTTAGCCTAACACTCAGATCTGTGTATCACTTATTTGTCATCCACTGTCCATCTTCTGTCATCTTCCATCTTAATTTTCCCTATTTCTCTCCATCTTCTGTCGTCTTCTGTCTTATTTTCATGCTTCTTTCTAACAGTATCACGGTGCCCGTGGTCCTGGCTGCAGGCGGCGACATTCTGATCTTCTATTTCCATATCTCATTCTGAATGGCCAAGTATCTTTGTCGCCGCCCAGTGATAGCCTTTATAACCTCTGTCATGTCTACACTATGGTGCCCTTTCATGGTGTACTAGTTCCTGACTTTTGTTCAGTTATTGCTGATCGTGTATGACCTGGTCTGCCTGATGACGTTCCTTAGTTTCCTGTATTGCTGCTGCTCCGTTGCTGACCGTATATGGCTGAGGACCCGCTCCGTCACTGACTGTATCTGGCTGAGAACCCGCTCCGTTGCCGACCATATCTGGCTGAGGACCCGCTCCGTTACTGACCTATCTGGCTGAGGACCTGCTCCATTGCTGACTGTATCTTGCTGAGAGCTCGCTTTGTTGCTGACCATATCTGGCTGAGTACCTATTCCGTTACAGTCTGTGTCTAGCGTATTGCCGCTCTGTTGCCATCTGTGCCTAGCTTAACCACTTGGTTGCCTCCGTTTGGTCCAGCTACACTTGCTGTGGCTTTGCCATTATGCTAGTCGGTGTGCACTGAATGGCGCTAGTATTCTGTCAACCATTGGCTAAGCATTTGTGCTTTAGCTACTCTCTTAACCGCCTCATGTGGTGTGCACACGTGAGGTACCAGTACAGTGTTCATAGCACTGACTGTGTTATTCTGATCTCTGTGTCCTCCTCCCTTACAGCGCTGGGCTTACTCCACCCCTAGCATTCTAGGGTTTGCTTATTAGAGTTGCCTCGGTCTATTTGTATCTAGTGCCAGGGTCAGTATTGCCTTGCTCCTCTGAGTTCTATGCCTCCCAGGCGTCTGGGTTGTGCCAGAAGTGTTGCCTCGCCTCTCTGGGTTCTGTGCCTCCCAGGCATCTGTTTTGTGCCACTCATCTCCTCCTGGACCATCTGTCACCAAGGTCCTGTGGTCAGTTCTCAGACTGCGTTGCCTGCTGCCTGTCCAGTTCAAGCCAGAACCTCCGTTGCCAGTGATTGTTTTCATTCCATCATACATTTCTATTACTGGCTTGCTATTCCTTCATCTACCTGTATATATTTATGTTCTGTTTGTGTGGGCCTAAGGGCTTAACTACGTGTGTGTACTTTATCTTAATAAAGTCATTTTAACCTTACCAATCTGGTCTGAGTGTTCATCAAAAAACCATGACAAACAGTTTCCTGTAAAAAAGAAAAATATTAAACGTTACATTTTGGCCAAAAACCAACTTGGAAATATGCACATTGTTTAACCCTTTGAGTACCAGAGGGGTAAGTAATGCAATGCAGAGCAATGAGCTGCGTACCTCTCTGGTAGTCAAATGGTTAAAGGGATAAACAATGCACATATTTACAAGTTGCATTTCTGGCCAAAATTTAATGTATAACCCTTTGGGTACCAAAGGAGTACACAACACATGTTGCATTCCCCTCTGGAACTCAAAGGGTTAAAGTTTATTTCTTTTTACAGGAAACTGTTTGAAACAGGAAGAGAAGTGGACAGAAGAGATGAGACAGAAGAAGATGGAAGATGACAGAAGACAGACAGTAGCTGACCAGGGTACTGAAGACTCCATTGGACATCAGGATTAATGGTGTTTATTGTAAGGGGCTGTTTTTTTTTTTAACTTGGATTAACCCTGTTAGTGCCAGTGGTGTAAGTATTCTACTAATATTTTGGGATTGCTTTGGATGTATTGATATGGGGCTTATGGCCCCACATCAATATATCCACTGGTCATTTAGGATTTTATTTAAAGTGATAGTAATGTTTCATAATAAAAGCAGCTCTAATTAATCATAGTATTTGGACTTTGGAGAGTGTTATTTCAATTCTGTCAGAGTTGTAGTTCCAGAGTAATTCAATGACAAAGTATCCCCCTCCCGCCCCTTTTACTGATGTAACACTGCTCAGCCAGAGCAGAAGGGAGGTGCCCAGGTAGACTGCAGAGAGGGACAATCTTCAATTAAGATAAGGGAAAAACCTGAAAGGCTTGTCAAGGGGGGCAGGGATTTCATTGTTTTCATAGGAATAAGAGTGTCCCCTGCTGTTATCTGTCTGGTCTATAGACTGCATTCCACATCTGAGAAGAGATGGCTTACACTAGGTAAAAGGGGTGGGAGGGGAAACTGCTTGTGAATATCTCATAAACCATAAAGGTTTGAGAGATAAGACTTATATCATTCGTCATGTTTTTTTAATGCCTACAAAATAAAATAAAGTTAAAACAAAGTATTACTATCCCTTTAAAGGGATAGTAATACTTAAAATGTAAAAAAAAATATGTTGTAGGGTTTATCCCCCTGAGTAAAACAAGAGTACTCCCACTGCTGAAAGGTGTTTCATACAAAAGTTAATTTTCAAAGTTGAATTTTTAAGGTGCAATATCAAAGTGGCCTGAAATTGTACAGTGGCGCTGTTGCTACACCATCCTATGGAGATTTATGGTCAACTGACCAGAGCTGTCCATAGGATCGTGTAGCAATAGCGCCACTGTACAATTTCAGGCCACTGTGATATTGCACCTAAAAAATTCAACTTTGAAAATTAATAACTTTTGAATGAAACACCTTTCAGCAGTGGGAGTACCCTTGTTTTACTCATGGGGATAAACCCTACAACATATTTTTTTTACATTTTAAGTATTACTATCCCTTTAATTTCTTTTTGGTGCAGATTTTCACCTGTTAAAGTGGGTCCCTTAAAGTATCTTAAGGCTAACGCATGGAATTGAATGCCATGTTTTGACACTGTCACGTTTTAATGAGTGCAAATAGGTGCAAACTTAGAACCCAAGGGGCTGGATTCAAATGCATGAGATAAATGTTACCTCCCGTTTTATAAAATATGTTCCTTGCGAAGTCTATGGGGATACCTGGAAATAAAAGCAGAGATCAAATTAGCACCTGTATTTGAATCCAGTCCTAGGTGCTTTTTCTAGGCTGTATTTCTTCATAAAAATAGAGAGATACACGAGCAAAAACAGATGGGCCCGATCTAAATGCAGTAATCGATTTCAACGAATTTATTTCACAAAATACATAAAAAAATCCCCTTCAGGGTGTCTACTCACAAAAAATGCTTCAACAAACAGCCCATGAAGTCATAGAATATTTCTTTTACTGCCAGGGAATCTTCCTACACACAAGCCTCTGGTGTCCTGAACTTTCACACGCTGTCCAATCTCTTTAGTGATGTCACTCTTCAAGTCCATTCAGTAACACGTTCCCAGCCTCAGTACAATGTGAATCAGTTCCACATGGCTCAAAGTTCCAAGATCCTAAACTTACTATTTCCTATGTACATTTCGCTGGTTACACTCACTTTTGCAAGTGATAGTGATCAACCTTTCCAAGTAGAAAGAAAAAGAAAAAAGAAGGCACTCCTAGTGTAATAATGTTTAGGTCATACACAATCCCTCCCTTCACCACTTTAAGAAATTCACTCACAATGAAGTTGTTCGGTGTAACACATATATGTTCACTAAAATATGCGCAAGAGGGTTTCTTTGCAACTGTCCCTCAAACAGTAACACTTCTCCAGGTGTTCCTAGATTTCCTTTGGGACGTTCCTTATACAACCACTCGTTAGTAGTACATATACAAAAAACAGAAAAGAAAAAGGCGCCCAATAGTGCCTATTATCGTCATTGACACTTATTTCTTAAAATGATAATTATAATACTCACAAGAGTGGTGGTTGTGAACGGACTTATGTACAGTGACAACAAATCAGGCTTGCAAGGAATTTTAAACCTGTTCCTGCTCAGGTCCTTGGAATAGGGATGGCACTTCAATCCAATAATCTCAGCATTCTAATTAGAAATTCTTGTAAGGATCTCAAAAAAGCTGCTATACTAAGCTGACCAGATCTCACCTTTAACAGGGGACACATAGGAAATGGCCATTTTGCAGTACTTCACTGAAATCAATACAGTCCTGCAGTATGTATTTTTCCTATGCGTCCCCGGTTAAAGGTGAAGTCTGGTCAGCCTATGCTATAGTCTCAAAAAATATATTTAATTAATAAAAATATGGTCATACCCTTTTAAAATTACCTTAAAACAATATACAGGCAAGCAAATTTTACCAACGTTTCACAGTTAACAAACTGCTTTCTCAAGCGCTATCCTAAATTCAAAGACAACATAGCAGTAACAACAAGATCCCATTTAAATCCCCCCCCTTTCACTCTGATTGGCTAATTGCCATTCCACTGGGAAGTTGGTCTAAACAACATCCTTAATTAAAATTTCCAATTCTCACTCAATACTCACCTATTCTCTCCACCAAAAATAAACGATTTCACAGGAAGTTGTCATCCATTGACCCCTTCCGTTACTACCTGGAAGTGCTTTTCATTTGAAATTTCACTCCAATTGCGATAACTTTATCCAAAGTGACTCAGGAAGTACACTAGACTCCATCTTTGTAGTCCCAAAATGACTCAGGAAGCACACCAGACTCCATCTTCATAATCCCAAAATAACTCAGGAAGCACACCAGACTCCATCTTTGTACTCCCATCCTGCCAAGGGAGGGCTGGCAACTACTGTTCTAGGGGGGCAAATACATTCAAGTGGCCCATTTTTATTATTGTTACATCCCACTGTTCCAGCCCACCCCCTTTCGTTAATTTTAAAATTGGCTTTAATTTTGTGGCGTAAGTCATATGATACCACATAACCTTACAGTTGAATTGGGGCAACACTAGTGCACCACTACCAAGCTTACAATTTAAGTAAAGCTTACCTAGTGATACTATAGAGCTTACAAGGGAGATTGTTTATGCTACTCGTTTAGCTCCATTTGGATTGTACCTTTGTGTTATAATTTGTGTAGCTTCATTTCAATTGTAAGCTCTGTGGTATCACTAGTGTCGCTCCGTTTACAGCAGCAATCAGGAGATTTAGTGAGGTGCAGTGGCCTACCAGCCCAGACATATGACCAGCCCAGGGGGCAATTGCTGCCCTCCCCTGTTTCTGTTGTAGAGGCAGACTTCCAGATTGGTCACTGCAATGAACTGTGGGTGAGAATGAAACTTACTAATCTAGGAAGTATGGTAGACAAATAATAGTAACACCCAGCAGTGACTCAGCTACTAATATGTAAATGCTATGCATAAGGCATAGCATAGGTTTGAAATGAAGGGCTTTTATCACCAGAACAGGGGAGTACCAGTGGGGTGCATAACACATTTTAAAGCACTTAATATACATATTGAGAGAACAAAGAACAACATGAAAATTAAAATAAACCTTGCCCTCTGTACACCAGTTTATACTGTTTCTAACACCTTTATTTAGCAATAGATCAAATCTGGTATGTAATATGTATTGTATAAATCAGCTCCCTGCAATGGGTGTCTCCTTTGTATTACTCAGATGGAGAAGCTCAACATTATATAGCTTTCATAATAAAACATTACTGCTCCTTTAAAGAAGACACCAACATTTTTATAACAAGACTAGTGAGTGCTGCACATTGTTGCCCATTTGATTGGGAATTCTGTGCATGGCGGGGAATCACTGGCCCACTGGATCAGTGGAGGTTGATGGCCAACCTGTCCATTCCTTGGAAAACTGCTGCCTTGTGAATCACCTTGCAGAGATTTTGCCATTAGTGGTTGCTGTTGATGGTGTTGAGTATGACTCCTGTGAAAATTGCTGCTCTTGTGAATCACCTTATAGCAGTTTTCCAGGAGTAGCCAGGGGGCTTGGTCCATGTGTGATTCACTACATGAAGGAGCTCTCCACCGCCCCCTCTGCCTCTCCAAGGATGGGTGGATGGTGAACCTGAGACAGTTTTATCTCTCTCTCTCTCTCTCTCTTTATATACATATCTATATATATAAAAGAAGACTTCTGTGCGCCTGGCAAACACACTCAGGGGCGGCAGTAAGGTGGAGTTACTGCTCCCATTGGGTGATTCAATGGGGGTGTGATTTTCACGCCAGTTCCAGTGGCTGAAGGCCACTGCAATTGGTGTGAAAATCATGTAGGGAGTTGGCTCACCCCCACTATACAACTGGGAAAAAATGGCCGCAACTCATTCCTATACCACACACACAAGCCCCAGAAACAGACACAAACCACCCAACTTTGCACTCAAAGCCAAACACAAGACACACAATCTCCGTCCCTCCTCTCGAATGGAGCCCCAAGGATGCAAGCGATGTCGGGGAATCGTCAAGAAGAGCGGAGAAAACTGGCCAACATCATTAACCCTTTGCGTGCCACAATGGTACCAAACACATTGCAAATGGTTAATGACTGGAACACCAACCGTCTCGACCTGTTTAACAGTACTCAACCGGCTCTCATTTAACACCAATGGCAATAATAATAATAATGTTTGCCTTACCGTGGAATATCACCATTACACTTGTGCTCCTCTCATGATCAGGTTTGCCGGCTGAGCCCCGCTCTGGACTTTCTCTCCCCTCTTCAGGCATTGACATTGGTATATATTGTGAATAGATCCAGTTCTACAGATATTTTTACAAGTTAGAGTAAATATGACAGCAAGAAGGAGTAAACTTTTATGAGACCTTCTGACACATAGGCCTACATAGTAACATAGTAAATTAGGTTGAAAAAAGACACAAGTCCATCGTGTTCAACCTTCGCCTCATACCTCAGTAACTGAGAATTTTATAGCTTTCCCTCTACCAATTAAATTAGTCTTTATCAGACCTTCCTGATCAGCCTACTGATAAACAGTATAACTCTGTATGTTCCCTTTTGAAAGAAATGTATCTAATCTTCTCTTAAATGTATCCATTGTATCTGCCGTAACTACCTCCCTGGGCAATGAATTCCACAATTTGACAGACCTTACCGTAAAAACACCCTTTGTCTGCTGAAGTTTAAACCTCCTTTCCACTAATCTCAAGGGGTGTCCCCTGGTCACCTGATCAGGCCTTGGAATAAATAGCTCACCGCAGAGATCCTTGTATTGACCTCTCATATACTTGTACAATGTGATAAGGTCTCCTCTTAGTCATCTTTTCTCTAGAGTAAATAAACCAAGTTTGCTTAGTCGTTCCTCATATGTCAAGTCCTCCATTCCCTTAATTAATTTTGTTGCTCTCCGCTGTACCCTCTCTAGTTCTAGTATATCCTTTTTTAGAACCGGTGCCCAAAATTGCACTGCATACTCAAGGTGAGATCTTACCAATGATTTGTATAATGGCAAAATAATGTTATCCACTCTTGCTTCGATACCTCTTTTTATGCAAGACAGGACTTTGTTTGCCTTTGCTACTGCTGTTTGACAGTGGTTACTGTTTCCAAGTTTGCAGTTGACAAGGATACCCAGGTCTTTTTCTATCAACGAGTCACCTAAAATTATTCCATTAAGTTTATAAGCAGCCTTCGGATTGTTTCCTCCCAAATGCATGACTTTACACTTCCCCACATTAAACTTCATATTCCACATGTTTGCCCAATCTGACATTGTATGCAAGTCCCTCTGTAGAGAGAAAATATCCTGTTCTGAATTAATGATTTTGCATAATTTAGTATCATCTGCAAATATTGATATTTTGCTTTCTATATCTATTTCCAGGTCATTTGTAAACATGTTAAAAAGCAGCGGACCCAATACTGAACCCTGAGGTACTCCACTCTCCACTTTAACTGTATTGGAGAATTTTCCATTTACAACCACACACTGTTCCCTATCCTTCAGCCAGTTTTGTATCCAATTGCAAAGGTTATCTCCTAGCCCCAATTTCCTTATTTTATACACCAGCCTTCTGTGTGGCACTGTATCAAATGCCTTTGCAAAGTCTAGATATACTACATCTACTGCCTTGCCATTGTCTAGGTTGCTGCTTACCTCCTCATAGAAGCTGAAAAGATTAGTTTGGCATGATCTGTTCTTCATAAAACCATGTTGATTCATGCTAATGATTTTATTTTTTGTGTTGTAATCCTGAATATAGTCCCTTATTATCCCTTCTAACAGTTTTCCCACTACAGAGGTCAAACTCACTGGTCTATAATTCCCAGGTTCTGTTTTAGTTCCCTTCTTAAATAGAGGCACTATGTTTGCTCTTCGCCAATCCTGTGGCACTGAGCCTGTGGTAATAGAATCTTTAAAAAGTAAATATAGGGGTTTTGCTAACACTGCACTAAGTTCCTGAAGAATCCTTGGATGTATACCATCAGGACCCGGTGCTTTGTCGGTCTTAATTTTGTTCAATCTTCCCATGACATCTCCTTGAGTTAACCCAATATTTATTGATTGTATTGTTTTATTTGTTACTTGCAGAGGCTCTTCTTCCATTCCTTGCTCCCTTGTATATACTGATGCAAAGAAAGTGTTTAAAACATCGGCCTTTTCCTTATCCTCACTAACCAACTCACCTATCTCATTTTTGAATGGTCCAATGCACTCCCTCTTAAGTTTTTTGCTATTTATATATTTGAAGAACTTTTTTGGATTAGTCTTGCTTTCCCTTGCAATTCGAGTTTCATTATCTATTTTTGCAACCCTAATTTCCTTTTTGCAATCTTTGTTGCACTCCCTGTATTTTAAGAAAGATTGTTCAGTTCCTTCAGACTTAAATAATTTGAATGCGTTTTTTTTCCTTGCCATTTCTTTCTTTACATGTGCAGTTAACCACATTGGCTGTGACTTACTTCTTTTGCATTTGTTCCCCATTGGTATATACTTTTGGGTACATTTCTGCAACCTAAATTTGAATTCTGACCATTTTTCCTCAGTATTTTTGCCTTTAAATAAAATATCCCAGTCTATGTGTTGCATTGAGGCCCTTAACAATTTGAAGTTCGCTTTTTTAAAATTAAGAGTTTTGGTTGAACCTATACATTTTTGCCAGACTGATCTCAAATGTAACCATGTTGTGATCACTGTTTCCCAAATGTTCTCTTACCTTAATATTGGATACCATTTCTGTGTTATTAGTGATCACTAGGTCCAATACATTGTTATTTCTTGTCGGAGCTTCCACCATTTGTGACATGTAGCTTTCACAAAGTGTGTTCAAAAACCTGCTACCCTTAGCACTCTGACAGGTCTCATTTTTCCAGTTGATATCTGGATAATTAAAATCTCCCATAATTATAGTATGCCCAAACTGGGCAGCTTTCCTCATTTGCAATAGCAGTTGGACCTCATCGTCATCGATATTTGGTGGTTTGTAGCATATGCCCACCAACAACTTTTTTTTTACCTTTCACACCACATTTAGTCTCGATTTCTACCCACATGGACTCCACAATTTGGCCAGTTTCCTCACTAATATCACCTAGCAAAACTGGATTTAGCTCTGTTTTCAAATATAAGCACACACCTCCACCTTTTCTATTAATTCTGTCTCTTCTAAACAGGGAATAGCCCTCTATATTTACAGCCCAGTCATGTGCATCGCTCCACCATGTTTCTGTTATTCCAATTATGTCCCATTGTTCATTGACCGCCAGCAATTCTAGTTCTCCTATTTTATCTACCATACTTCTTGCATTTGCTAGCATACAATTAATTTTGAAGTCTTTACATATATTAATCCCTACATGCCTTTTTTTTCACCTTCATTTACTAGGAGTTCCTCCCTACTGGCTAACTTTTTCCCCACCCTTTCTCAACCCCCCTGGTCATTTACTTGGACCCAGTTCCTATCTGCTCTATCTACCTCATTTTTGCTATCTATACCTCCCCCTCCTAGTTTAAAAGCTCCTCCAAGCTTCCTAGCATTCTCTCCCCTAACACAGAGGCTCCTCTACCATTTAGGTGCAATCCATGTCTTCCATATAGATTGTACCCAAGAGCAAAGTCTGCCCAGTGTTCTAAAAACCCAAAACCCTCCTTCCTACACCATTGCTTAAGCCATGCATTAAGCTCCCTGAGCTCCCTCTGCCTACCTGCACTGGAGCATGGCACAGGTAGTATTTCAGAAAATACTACCTTAGAGGTTCTTGCCTTGAGCTTGCACCCTAAATCCCTGAAATCATTCTTTAGGGATCTCCATCGTCCTCCTATTTTGTCATTGCACAAAAGGTCGATGTGATGTCGGCATGATATTGTCGATGTGTTCAAATCACTCTGACAATTCGATCTGCACACACATTGACATATTCACAAAAATTGTCAGGTGGAAAAGGAAGGTTGGAGGAGGTCCCTATTAGCATACAAGATTTTCAAAGTGCTGCCGGTGTGGAAGGGATCTCCTCCCCTCACACATCACCAACACTACGACAATTCTGAACAACATTCTCTGTGCTTCCCTACCCAGCCAGTAAGGGAATACAGAGAAGGCTTTCAGCACGATGGACAGCATTGAATGCCATAGGGATGTGCATTGCTCACCCCTGTGGCATTCAAAGGGTGACAATGAGCAAAACTAGTACACCAAGCACTACACAATGCCCCCCCTTCGACCCCCCCCTTTAGTATGTCGACATATATTGCATATATTCGACATACTAATTCCATCCAACATTCACCTCATTGACTGACATGTAGTAGTCGAACCTGTCTTTTATTCGACAATTAACCCTTTGAGTGCCAGAAAGGTAGGAAAGCATTGATTAGCATGTGTTTCCTACCCCTCTGGTACCCAAAGGGTTAATAGGCAAGGTATGACATACATACCTTGCCTGTATATATGTGTGTGTGTGTGTGTGTGTGTGTGTGTGTGTGTGTGTTAAACATTTATTTTATTATTACAACATGTGTGTGTGTGTGTCACATCATTACATGATAAGACCACAAAGGTCATTACATGATCAGACATCAAAGGGAGACATCAGGACCCTTCCTGATAGTCCCCCTACCATGGATCAGCTATCCAAAAGGACAGTTAATCCATGGGGTGACCCCAAAGACATTTATAGCATTCTTGAAGCTGCGGACTTTTCAGCCACCAGCAGATCAAGAAATGAATGAATGAATGAACACTAGTGTGCCACGACAAAGCTTACAATTTAACTAAAGCTTATCTAGTGATATTATAGAGCTTACAAGGGAAATGGTTTATGCTACTAGTTTAGCTCCATTTGGATTGTCCCTCTGTGGTATAATTTATGTATCTCCATTTCAGTTGTAAGCTCTGTGGTATCACTAGTGTAGCTCCATTTACAGCAGCAATTGGGAGATTTAGTGAGGTGCAGTGGCCTACCAGCACAGATATATCACCAGCCCAGGGGACAATTGCCCCCTGCCCCCCAGGCCAGCCCTCCTCTGACTTTTAAATTGATGTTGAAGAAGAATACAAAGATACAGGTACTTAGAAGGATACTATGCATCATATAAAAGTAAATTGTTCAATCCAACGTATGTTTATAATATAACATTACTATCCTCTTTAAACCCTTGGATGCTAGACACATCTATAATGCATTATCAAGCAATGAATTGGTGATGCTTCGATTATGCAAGGGGATAACCAATTCACAAGTGGTCCCACTGTAGAAGCCTTTTCTTCACCTACGAACTGTAGAACATGGACTTGAGAGTTAGCACATTACACACGTCTAGTGCACTGGAGACATTCACCAAAAATGTGCTTCTGTTTTACTTTAAACGCTTTGAGTACCAGAGGGGTATCTAACTCATTGTAAGGGTATCCAAAGCATGCCCCGCTGACACTCAAAGGGTTAACTTTAGCTTTTCAAGTTTGGGAATCTTTTCTCTGATATTGCTAAATGGATTCACAAATACCTATGGAAGCCTTACACCCCATATATACTAACCCCCTTTACTTGGCCCTCGGGTATAACAGCAAGTGGGTGGAAGGGGTGTGGTCTTTAAAAAAAACATGAAAATACAAACTACACTGGGATGCAGAATTCAATCAGAACTATTCTTCAGGGAAAATAATAGCACAAGAGGGCTTTATTGATGTTCAGAGTACATTTGCTGTTTATTTGTTTGTTTCTATATTTACTGGATGTTCTTAAGACATGTTTCTTGGCCAGATGATTAATTTATGTTTTGCGGGATGATTACTTTTCGCCGACAGCAGGGGCAATTGTTCTTCTGCTGCAACCAGTGTAACATACACAGCTCATGGAAGTGGTGGCCGCAGTGAAGATACATCACTTCCTCCCAGATCTCGTATTCTGTCAGGCAAATTGCGCAGTTCTTTAATATCTCCTTTTCTTCCTCTCCTACAGTGAAAGTTATGACTCTCACTTGGGACCTGGCAATTGAATTCCGTACAAAGTTCCGGAAAGGTCCTTGTCTGCGTGGTCTGCCAGCTCTCCTGGTGGGCTCTGCTGGCACATACTCAGCTCGTCTGAAAAGTCCACGCACCCAGCGTAGGACATTCGCCATGGGGCTGACACTACTTTGAAGCTAGCTACACAAGCTCTGTAAATTTTCTTCCTAATGCAGCGATAACCTCTCTATAAGCAAGACTGCTCCAGATAAGTACAAGCCTAGCAAAAGATCAGGAAAATCTGAAGAGGTTCTCAGTGTCTGTCCTTTTTAGTAGCCCAGGTGCCACTGTGAGGTCATAACTGTCATTGTGCACCACCTGCCATACTGTTTGAATGAAACAGGCCAGTTGTGGGATTTCTATGTATACCATCTTTCTTTTGTTTATTATTACATAGCTGTCATTGTGACATCACAATAGGTCCACCACCTACCATGTTGTTTTAAAGAAACAGGCCAGTTGTGGGATTTCTATGGATACCAACTTTCATATGTTTATTATAGCAAAGCTGTCAGGGTTCAGACAAACCTCCCCTTAGGTTGCACTCTACAGTTTGAGCAACCAGCAGGACTTAAAGAAACAATAACATCTTAAAATGATCTCTGTTTATACGTGCACATGAATGGCCATATTTTCAGAAGTGAACGGAGCAAACCAAATGAAAAGTTCCCCAAATTATCATGTACCTTTGAATTCTTCTAGAAAATCAATTTTAAAGCTCCGCTCCTGCCCCTTACATTAGTCATAGTCCTGTCAGATCTGAAAGCAGGTCCAGACGGATCACAACGAGGGACAATATTGCGTCTGTATAAGCAAAACCCTGCTCCCCTTTGTCAAGGAGAGCAGGGTTTGCCTTATACTGACAGACACAATACTGTCCCTCATTGGTGATTCGTCTGGTCAAGCGGACGGTTTTCAGATCTAAGGGAACTATGAATGACATAATGGACTGGGTAGTGGGGGGGGACTATTAACAAGGGAGGGCTGGCAACTACTGGTCTAGGGGGGCAAATACATTCAACTGGCCCATTTCTATTATTGTTACAGCCCACTGTTCCAGCCCACCCCCTTTTGTTAATTTTAAAATTGGCTTTAATGTTGTGACGTAAGTCACATAATACCACATAACCTTACAGTTGAATTGGGGCAACACTAGTGCGCCACTACAAAGCTTACAATTTAAGTAAAGCTTACCTAGTGATACTATAGAGCTTACAAGGGAGATTGTTTATGCTACTCGTTTAGCTCCATTTGGATTGTACCTTTGTGTTATAATTTGTGTAGCTTCATTTCAGTTGTAAGCTCTGTGGTATCACTAGTGTCGCTCCGTTTGCAGCAGCAATCAGGAGATTTAGTGAGGTGCAGTGGCCTACTAGCCCAGACATATGACCAGCCCAGGGGGCAATTGCCCCCCTGCCCCCCAGGCCAGCCCTCCCCTGCATCCTGCTTAACCAAGTTTACTTGGTGCAAGAGATGTACGGCAGGTATACTCAGTTAACTCAGGAAGTGTACCAAACTCCATCTTTGTACCCCCATCCTGCTTAACCAAGTTTACATATATGCTCCCATACAAAATCAAATATTAAATAACATTAATTTTAATTAGAGGCATTGTTAGAGGATGCATTTAAGAAAGGGATTATAACTAGAGAAGAAAAAAGTTTTTTGTACAATCAATATCCTGTAATCCCTGTGACTTACCACTTGCCAAAAATACATAAAAGTTTGCAAAATCCACCCATCGATAGGTTGATAGTGGCAGATATAGACTTAATAATTGCAAACTTGTCACAGTATGTGGACTATTTTCTCCAACATCTAGTTGGTGAATTATGGTCCCATATTAAAGATTCCACAGATGTTTTAGAAAAGGTGGGGAATTTAGAGTGGAAAGAGGATTACCATTACGTAATGTTTGATGTAACATCACTGTACAGTAATATAAAGCATGATTTAGGTCTTTTAGCTGTTAAAACATTTTTAACCAGTAAAAGTGATATTAGGAAAGAACAAATTGATTTTTTAATACATTGTATAGATTTTATTTTATCCACAGAAACCATGTTTCACAAACTGTTGTCTGTTAAAGAGCATCACTGTTCCACCACATTGTCACCCATGTACCCATAGGGAACTCAGGATATAACCCCTTGAGTTCTAGAGGGATCATCAATGCATCGCTCAACAATGCTTTGGCAACCCCTCCGGTACTCAAAGGGTTAACTGACAACAAACACTGGGTAACGATTACATGCTACACAGTAGTCAATCACTAAGCAGTGAAAAAGAGATGATGGAGTGAAATTAACCCTAAATACTATCACTTCACTAATTCCCATGTTAGTGTATGGAGACTATTCATCACCATGAATCAAGTTTTGAAGGTCTCGTTGTATAGACTCCATAGAAAACATTGAAAATGGAGAAATGATATCACTGGAGAAGTCATCATCATCTCCACTTCATCAGGTCTTCATTACCGCTCACTGAATCACAAAAACAGATGGAGCAGGTCACACATCACAGTGCCACTGAGAATAACTGGGTGTATGTGCAACACACAGGCCTCAAAGTAAACAATACTCTAGAATTAAAGGAGAACCACATAGGACTTTGTGTTGTGTATGCAATCATTTGCTCTCACTTGAACTGTCATATCTCCAACAGGCCATGAATGGTGGATATCTCTGATTGAGCATGGCTGGGTCACTCAGAAAGATGGATTGACTTCCAAACAACAACAGGCCTTAATCAGAGAAATCCTTCACTACTGACCTGATTGGTGGCCTTGAGGACTGAATTTGGACAGACCTCATGTACAGGATCCTGTGAAGTTAATCAATCTGTGATTGCCAGGGTGGCATTCCATGCATCACAATGCAATGCATAGGATACCATCATGACAACCAGAGATTCACATGTCAATTGCTACGAAATCTTGCATTAATTCTGTCATTGCTTAATTTACTAATCACGTCATCTCATTTTCCCCACACAGCTTACAGGCCTCCAGCATAGCAGGAGCCCATGGAGGAGGCAGAGTTAGCATCCAGTGAGGAGTATCCGGAGGAGGGGACTAGCCGGTGGTCACCATTTCCACCATCACCACCTTCTGCACCTCCGGCTGAACCACCTGCTACACCTCCTGCTGCACCCCCTGCTGCACCTCCTGTTGCACCACTTGCACCAACCCAATATAGTGGATGCAACAGGAGGAAAGGTGGATGCATCCCACTACCTCCACTGGGTATTACCCTGCAGCACCACCACCACCAGGAAGGCACTGGCTGCCCAGGACAGTGACCACCCCTCACTAAGGGCCATCTGCCCATCAGATGGACCTATCCTCCTGGATGACTCCCCAGCATGGGCCTATGTATGATCCTAGGTGGGGACCAAGCAGATACCCATGGCCAAGGTATGACCCATGTCCACTGGAATACAAACACCTGGGCCTGATTGGGGAGCCTCAGTGCCCTCAACCAGGGGATGACTTCACCCCCCTCCACCAACAACACCAGTGAGATCAATGGGCAGCTCAGAGTCCCTGGATGTGGTGGGCACAAGGCCGTCATTCACAGCAGCCTCTCCACCAGCAGCAGCCTCACCAGCAGCAGCCTCACCAGCACCACCAGCAGCAGCCTCACCAGCAGCCTGACTAGCACCACCAGCAGCAGCCTCACCAGCACCAGTCTCACCAGGCATAGCCTCTTCCAGCAGTGTAAGAAACAGGGGGTGGAGGCAGAGGGCCTGGTGCTAAAGAGGAGGCAAATCAGGGAATCCCAGAGGGCAAACAGGTACATCAGAAGGCTCCAAAAGGATTCCCTGAGGAACGTAGCCAGACTTCAAGCCAGCATTCATGCCCTGAAGGTTCAACACATGGTGCTGACTGCAGAGCTGCAGCAATACCATATAGGAAAGATGGACATGATGGGGCAGCTGCTGGTGGAGTTTAGAGAGCACAGCCGCAGGGAGAACCTTCATCTGGAGAGGGAGCAGCGGTCTACAGAGGGTTCCACTGCACCCACCTCTCCCTCAAGTGTTACCCCTGAACCAACACCAAGGGTGCAAAGGGTGTCCAGGCAGTCAGCCAGACATCCACGTCTGGCACCCAGTCTAAGGTCCCTCACAAAAAGAAAAAAATTAAACAGCCCAACTTGTAATTTTTCCCCCAAATAAAACAAGCACTTCTGCATTTTAAACCTGTCTGATATGGTTTGTGGTTACTGATAGATTAGGTGGCAAAGATGTCTCCAATGCCTTGCCAAGCAAAGCAGTGAACACAACTTCTGCCCAGGTTACATGTTTGTAGAATGTTTCAAAATGGGTTCTCACACACAAATTTGTTCAATCCACCACTGGAGCCAAATAACATGACAGTGTTGTACGGCAATGATGTGGGTTGGATTTGAACAACAGATACCTACCCTTAGCACAACAACCGGCGAAACACTGTGAACATTCATTTGCATATATTTTTGTGGTTTATAGGGGTTAACCAAACAGGTATTTGACTTAGCTAAGAACTAACAGGCAGGATAGCTACAACATGCAGTCAAATAGGCTGTGATTCACTTGTGAAAATAACTTACTGGATAACCAAATGCTACACACTGAAACCCTAGGGTGAGCATTGGGTTATCCAGTTAGTTGTATTAAGGTTTTACTAAGGTTGAAAGAGACTTTACCAATGATATCATATCGCCACTTAGTTTGTTTGTTTGTTAATGTGGTCCATGTACTGAGAGATGTCAAACCACAGCAATCTAAAAACATTGATTACATTGATCAACATGGAAACAGTGGACAAGAGATCACTGGGGAAGTATATCCCCAGTATCACCTCTTCATCACTCACAACACACATTAGTGAATCACTGCCACCATCTCTTTGCATGAATACATCAAAATGTCCACTCATGGTCAAAAACGAGTGGACTCCTGTGATGTAGGTCATGCCTTCCTATGTATGAGGGATACTCTAGCCATGTGTATGGTTACACATTGAGACATGTCTAATACCACATTTAATTTAACAGATACATTATTGAATAGTGATGGTTGTCCTTTAATGTGTCTCACACTACATTGAAGCATACACGTGTTTTCTAGGTATATTGACTATATGCATTGAACACTTGTACGAGCACACAAAAGGTACATAACAACTTGACAAAGGATACTGATGAAACACTACTGAACTGCTCATGTGTTGTTCACAAGGTATTGTAACTCTGCAGATGAGCATTCTCACTGTTCAGGTTTCATACCTGGATGTTACGAAACATACGGGTCTTCTGTGGGAATGTGAATGTTCCAGTACAGGTAGCTGTGAACATCAGGTTATACGTCACATCACCAACACAAGCACTTAAAAGCATCAAGGGGTGAGCTTAATGGAAGTGTGGTCAAGGCTTCAGTCCAGTCACATGGAAACTCCTCTGTTTCAGGATGGATCATGCTATGGATGCCTCTGGTACAAGACTACAGGATTTGTAACAGCTCCCTCGAACTGATCGTCATGCAACAGCTACAACATCTTTATCCCATTCATCTTTCCCATTACAGAGGTGTACACAAAGCATTGCTTTGTAATGTGTTTTCCACTCGTCTATAACCCATTATGGAGAAACTAAGGGGATGTCAACCAGCCCAAGGGATATGTGACCCTGACATAAATCCACACATCCCCAAATATGTCATCAGAGCTCCATGAATCAAATACATCTGGCCTGCCAATGTCAGAGTGCTACACACACAGGACAGCATGGTGTCCCTTGGGATCTGATCCACATTTGACCTCCATGCTGTAAAACACACTACCACTGTAGATCCATCCCTCTGCTGCTCCTTTCAACTATACCAAACTACAGCTCCCACGTTCACTGCAATGACCTTTAATCCCTGATGCGACAGAGTGTTATCCGATGTATTGCACTAGATAAGGCTCTTTCGCTACAAGATTACCATAGTTGCTATGGCTATGATCATAGCAAATCACTTTAGTTGCTGCCTATCGAGCCCTGGAATATGCTGAACATGGGTAAGGTTTGTACCTTGGTTTACATGGGGGTATGCATGATATCCTTGAGGTAGAAATGTCAACATGGACAACAGGATGGAAGATAGTATCGGAATCCTCAGCCACATTATTAGACACGTCCATGGAATGGTAGATTTTTGGGGTCCATACTGCAGCCAGTGTCAGGGCTGTGTCACTGATCCTGTGGGGTAAAACAGAACATCATGTGTGTTGTGGTGAGTGTGTTTGCACCAATTCACAGGACTGATGCTGGACATGCATGGATTGTGTGGATGCCTGTGTTATACTTACAGCTGAAGTGTTCACTGATCAGTCTGTCTCTTATCTGCATCCCTCTTAGGGTATCTTCACCCTCAACAATTTCCACAGGGTCATCATGTATAGGTGGGGGCTGGATACCATCCACAAGTCTGGTATCCACCGCAATATTGTGTAATATTGCACATGCCATTATTATATTGTAAACTTTGACTGGTGCATACCGTAGTGCTCCCTCCAAGTGATCCAGACACCTGAATCAGGATTTTAGGAGCCCAAAAGTCTGCTCAGTGGCATTCCGTGTTCTGGCATGAGCCTGATTGTATCGGTCCTGGGCATCGGTTTGGGGATTTGCGACCGGGGTCAGTAGCCAGGATTTGCAGCCATAGCCAGAGTCACCTGTGGAAAGTGAGTGACATGGTGAGACAGGGAGCACATATTGTGTGAATGATGTTTTATGAGGTGGACGTACTAGCTGTGAGTGAAGAGCATGCTGTACAGTGTTGTGTGTACACGTGTGGATGTGGTGTGATTTAGTATTGTTAACTCAACCAGAAGTCATCCCCCTGTACGTTCCATTCTCAAAGTCTCCGTGTACAGATGAGTTTCTGAGTATGTATGCATCATGACAGCTCCCTGGAGATTAGCACAGACATTCATGATCCTCATGTTGCTGTCACACACACCATCTGCACAATGATGGAGTGGAAGTTCTTGCAGGTTAATGAATAAATGTCCCTCACGTGCTGGAGCTTTGATACGGACATGGGTGCAATCTATTGCACCCATAACCCTGGGGATGCCTCCCCTTGCGTAAAAGCCCTGCTTCAGATGTGTCCACTCCATGTTGGTGGTGGGAAAATGTATATACCTACTGACCTTGTTTTTGAGGGCTGGCAACACCTGGGCCAGCAACCACAAGAATGTGGCCTGTGACATGCCAGATGTGTAACCTTCTGTTGACTAGAAGGCTCCACTTGCCATGAAATGTATGGCACCCATGAGTTTTTGCAACCAATTAGTGCATGGTTGTGGATGTATATGGGATCTACCTCATCCTTGATGACTTCATATATGACAATGATGTGTGGCCTCAACCTGTAGCGATCTATCACCACTCATTGGTTATTCCCAGAAGCGTGACCCTTGGGCGGTATATCCTGGGCCTTGGTGGTTGTCTGTACATCCAACGCTGCTCCAGGGGTCCCTGTAGCAGCTGGGGAGCATTCTGTTGCTGTATCTGGGGAGCATCCTGTTGCTGCAGCTGTGGTTTTGCAGGCAGGTGTTTTCCTCCAGGTGGGGACGTGCTCCTGTGTGGTTCTTGAGCCAGAGCCTCCTCACTTGCAACAGAAGAAGGCTGTTGAACAGGTGTGTTTGGGAGTTGCTGGTGTTCCCTAGCCCTCGCACACCTTCTTTGCAGTCTTTGCATCAATAGGTATGCAAACATATTTATTAGCATATCTCTCTATCTCTATCTATCGCTCTCTCTCTATCTCTCTCTCACTCTGTCTCTCTCTGTCTTTCTCTCGCTCTCTCTCTACCTGATTGGAAAACAAGCCCCATGTGAATATGGTGGGCTGTCCCTTTAAGACTGTGTTGGGGCGTTGTCCAGGTGGTCATGAGGTGAGTGATGACCAATGAGAGGGTGTTTGTTGTCCAGGTCATTCAGCGGTTCTCAATCTTTTTTTGTTCGGGGCACCCCAAACACGTAATCTAGAAGATTAGGGGCACCCCTGACATATTTAATGTAATTTATCAAGGGCAAAATGAAGGGTACAATACATAAATATACAGTTATTGTTAGGTCTTCCAATCATAATTAGAAAACTAAACATATTGGGCATAACAATTTCTATAAATCTTTATTTAAAAGTCCATTTTTTGTTAGTCTTCATAGAAAATACGAGGCACCCCAGGCCGATGTCCATGGCACACCAAAGTGCCACGGCACCCTGGTTGAGAATCACTGAGGTAATTGTTTGCCTGTGTGTTTTGTTTTAAAATCTGCAGTGTTTTGATTGGTGTGTAGCTGTCAGTTGCGAGTGTGACATTGTGGGGAACAGGTTGTGTCTCTGTCGTGTGGTGATTTTACCCAGGTGAGCTTGTTTTGTATTGATAGGTGTCTGTGTTCTGTTTTAACCCCCATTGTTCCGTGCAATGTTGTGATGTGTTGTGTTGGTGTGCTTTTGAAAGTCTTGTTCCTGTGGTGTTGCTAGGTTGTTGTGTTGTGTGTGACAATGATTTGTGGTGCATGGGCATGGTTTGTGTGTTATTTTGGCATTGCATGGGTTAATTTTTTCATTGCATGCTTGTGCAGTATGCTGTTTGTCTGTTTTATTTTGTGCAAAGTTGTTTTTTTTTTTGCCATTATGTGTGCTATGGCTAACAAAACTAGGTCTTATCTCTTGCCCATTAAATGTATCTTTTTTTCTGCCATTAGCAGTACCACACTCCTTTAAATGGCTCTGGGGAACCTTGTTCCATGAGTCTCAATGCATGTAAGATTATCGGCAGTAATGATTTGTGAACGGCCGTTAGCCGTTCATAAGACGGACCTTTAAATGGTTTACTGCACGTTAAAACACCCAACGGTGGGTTTTTTAATGCCTGCCTTTAAGTCTACCCCTTAATATATACAATTCGTAGATTTTCCTAACTTCGTGAAGGAAAGTCAGGATTTTATTAAAGACACGGAGGAGAGTATTATGCATAATCTGTATTCTTCATTACTCAGCAGCAAAGCTTAACAGTTAAGAAGAAAAAACAAAGTTATTTAATAGTTCTATAACCCCATCCCTAACACATATAGCCAGTCAAGCCCCTTCAAGGTGTATAAGATAGGTAACAGGTAAATCCACTTCCTCTTTCTTTGGTGAAGCTGATTCAAATTAGTAGTAAACAATAATCAACAGGAACTCGAAAACAACACTAAAACCTCTGTGAGGATGGTCCACTAATGGAACAGTGTTCATCTTCTGAAACTGTGGTAGGAAGTTTGCATGGAGTTTCCTTAACCTAAAAGAGATTCAGAGATAAGGGAGGGTTAGAATAGGGAGCGATAATACTCGCCTCTGTGTCTTTAATAAAATCCTGACTTTCCTTCACAAAGTTAGGAAAATCTACAAATTTTATGGCAAGATATGGAGGTTCCTATTATGCAAGTTTAAAGCTGTTGTATAACATTAGAAGTTACATGTGTAATAAATTTGAAATAAAAAGTTTTGAAGGTGGATTCTCTGGACCAGTCTGCTGCCAGAATTCACCTAGCCAAAGTAGCTGTAGATACTGGAAGGTAAGTTTTAATGAATGAAATGAATAATTGTGAGGATTTATGGGATCTAAACTTTGAAGTAACAGTTTCATAATTTTTTAGACGGTGAACAACACAAAGTTGAGGATTTTATGGGAAACTGGGATAGATTTCCTTAGAGAAAGACTTTGCGGTTGAGCTGTCCAAAAGGGGGTGATTAGAACCAGAGTGATTGTCTGTCTCCTGACTTAAAGTATGACCTTGGGGATCATAACAAAAGGAGGGAAAGTGGAGCCCCCCTGTGTTGGACAACTCTGAAGGAAAGTATCCAGATCTAGAGCTTCCGAGTCCGGTTTCCAGCTGAAAAAGAGAGGTAGTCAAGTGTTTAACCTGGAGGCAAAAGGTCTAATCTCAGGGGGCCCCAAATGGAATTACATTTTTTTAATGTCATGATGTGAAGCATCCAGTCGCTTGAATCTGTTAGATGTCTGGAATTCCAATCCGCTATGTTATGGTATAGGCCTGGAAGGTATTCCGCCTAGACTGAAATGTTCCTGTACAGGCAGAAATGGCAGAAATCCTTTCCTAGAGTTGCTACAGTCTTTGATTTTGTGCCACCTAGATGGTTTATGTATATTAATGCTGATTCATTGTCCTTCTTCAGTAAGATGCAGCAATTTGATGTATGTTTGGCAAAGCTTTTTATCACGAATGATCCTGCCAATAATTCCAAACAATTGATATGCATATCTTGTTTGGTGAGAGACCCCTTCCCTCCTGTGGTAAGTTCTCCGCAACGTGCCCCCCCCCCCAACCTAGATTGCTGGCATCTGATTCTATTACTAGTTCCAGAGAAATCCTGACGATTGCTCTCCCAATCCACTCTTCCATGTGGTATAACCACCATAGAAGTTCTTCCCTTGCCTCTAAGTATAGAGGGATCAGATCTGAGTAACCTAGACCTTTGCAGAGATGTAAGATTCTTAATCTCTGGAGAGCTATGTAGTGAAGAGGTGCTGGAAATATGGCCTGGATCAAGTTCGATAGAAGGCCTAAAATTCTCGCTATCATCCTCAGAGAGATTAAGTCTGTTTTTAGAATGGACCTTATCTTTCTGTGGATGTTTCTTAATTTGTTGCGTGGTAGATGCAGAGCCGAATTTAGGGAATCTAATACGAAACCTAGGAATTTGATGGTTTCAGTGGGGTAAGTTACCAACTTTTTCCAATTTATGAGGAAGCGGAGGCTGGTTAACGTTTGAATTGTTAAATGAAGTTGGTCTATCAGTATCTTTGGGTCTTGAGACATGATCAACATATCGTCTAGATATATGATCACACAAACTCCTCTGCTTCTTAAAAAGGAAACCACAGGCTTCATGGTCTTGGTGAAGGGGCAGATGAAAGACCAAATGGGAGACACTTGAACTGCCAAGAGATTCCTTTCCAAATAAATTGGAGGAGATGTTGTTGCCCTCAGATTTATAACCGGATGTACCCCTAAGTCTTTTTGTGTACTAGAAAAATGTTGCTTATAAAGCCTGGTGATGTTGGAGGAGTTTGGGAAATGGCCCCTTTTTTTCTGAAGTTCTAGGATCTCCAAATCTACTAGATGGAAATCTTCCTTAGAGAATTGGATAGAATGAGGGTTTTTGGTCTGATTAGTAGTGGAATAAAACTATATCTGTTAGCCTTGTATTGTTTGTAGGACCCATTGATCTGATGTAAGTTGAGGCCAGGTTTGGAAAAACTGGGTGAGTCTGCCACTCACTTTTTTCCACAGGGTAGAGGAATGGTACTTACATGAAAACGGTCTAGAGCGAGGGAATCCTCTCATGGTCTTCACCCTCCAGACTCTAACACATGGGGGGTAGAAAGGAGTTGGAAGTCTAGTTTCCTTGGAGTAGGTTCCTCATGCCAGATGTGTTGGGTCTTGAGGGTTCCTGAACCGGCTTCTATAGGAGCCCGAAGCTCGGCCGGGAAATCAACCTCTACCTTTCTTGGCCCTGACAAAAACCTGTTTATTGAAAACCTTCTTCATGGAGGTCTGGGCTTTGTTGAGGGCCATAAAGGTAAGTACAAATTTCCCTATGTTCTTAATGAACGAGTTACAGAATAATAGACTGTTTGCATCGGGTCCTGCATCTGTGGAAGCCATATCAGATACTTTTGGATCTATCCCTAGTAGGATGGCTCTACATCTCTCGGTAGACAGAGCAGTGTTAGCATTGCGAGAAGGCAAATCACTCTTTGTATCCAGCCTCTTAAGATACTCAAATCAATTTGTGAGGATTTTGAAATTGCCTTTTCTGTTATGTTAAATATCTTGGACAATGGGACAATAATGTTGGGTAGTTTATCCTAACTTTGTTTCAGGGATCGTTCTACACCCTTTCTGGGATCTTTGCCCAATCTGGATATGTACTGGGCCATTTGCGGACCCATAGTAGGAGTTTTACAGGTCTTATTGATGGCTGGCCTAGGACACTCAGACTTTAATTTATTGCTAGATTTATTATCCAGACCTTTCCGCACCCATACATCAATATACTTAGCGACATGGTGCTTTGGAATCCAGTCTGCGGATCTAGAGTGTTTAATGGCATTGGGATCAAACAGGGGTTTACCCTGTTAGTCTAAGATGGTATTGTCATCAATATTTTTTATAATCAGAATCAAAATCAAGATCTGATTGTCCAGGTGTATAATCATCGTCAGTGGATGATTGGTCCCATTGTTCCTCTGTGTCAGTATTAGACTCTTCCGAGGAGGAGTCTATGCAATAAGAGTCAGGTTTAGATCTGACCTTTATTTGTCTACTCAGTATGCCATCCTCCTGAGTTGAGGTTCTGGTACGTGGGTGTGAACCACGAGTCTGAATGATGTTTTTCTCAGACAATTCTATGAGAGAACAATTAGTTTCTCTTTCTGAGGAACAGTAATTAGATTGTCTTTTTTTTCCCAGTTTTGTCATGAAGATTTTTCTCTGGAGAAGACTCAGAGCTATTTTCATTTTCAATAGAGTGGGGTTTTTGGTTTGATTGAGGTCTACCCCTCTTTTGTTGTTGAAGGACATCAGCCAGGGATCTGGCTACAGTTTCGGTCATATAACCCATACAGAAAGAAATAGTGTTGGTGACAGTTTTATTCACCGTTTGGTTCATGATAGTTTGAATATGACCGTCATTGGACTTAGCCAAAGCTAATTCCTCCTGCGAATCAGAATTGGGAGAACGTTGTCTTCTGTCAGAAAATGAGGAGGAGTACAAGGTGAAAATAATTTCTTGTGGTAAATCATTACTATAAAGGGTTAATATCAATTTAACGTCAGCATCTAGCTGACAGCAGGGGAATCCGGTCCTGGGACCGTCTGAGACTCTTCAGCAGAGCCGAGATTGAGATACCTAAACAGAGTTACTTCACTGGAATGGTATACAAAGTGTGCCTGATTTGCAAGCACACTTTGTATACCATTCCAGTGAAGTAATTCTGTTTAGGTCTCTTGATCTCGGCTCTGCTGAAGAGCCTCAGATGGTCCCGGGACCGGATTCCCCTGCTGTCAGCTAGAAGCAGACATTAGGGAAAGGGGAGGGGGGAACTTTACTGCTGAACATCTCTCAAACCATAGTGGTTTGAGAGATAGGACTTGGGTCATTTAGTTTAGGTTTTTGTTAGCTTCAAGAATCTATTTTCAAAAAATATAACAGTACTATCCCTTTAAAGAATGTATTTTGCTACACAAACTTACATACAGAGCAATAAATGTCTGCCTCACTGTCAAACAAAAATCAGACTGGTATTAATATTATGCATCAAACAAGTCATATTTCTCAGTATTTATTTGACTTTACAAAGGATCTAGTTAAAGTTAACTGAGAGCTGCAAATACCCCCGGGACCTCAGTTTGAACATAGGTCTTCCAAAGATATAGGACACAAAAAGCCATCAAAATGAAATCATTGTTGGATTGTGAGTTGGTGGTAAAAGGACAGTATTTTCAGAAATAAATTGTCACATTTGAAAATTAGTCATAAAGAATAAAAAAGATAGTAAGAAGATGTTAATGACTATCGTCCTTCAAAATGCTGTTAATATTTTCTTTAATTTTGTCATTGAAATTAAAATTTTCAGAGAAACAAAGATTTTTTTTTTGTCTTTTAAACAAAACATTTTCAAACAAACTTTTTTCCAGTTAACTCTATACTATTACGTCTCACTCCTGCTAATAATATTTGACTTTGTCTTCTCCAAGTGTAGACCATTTTTATTTTCGCGGAAAAAAATGACATTAATCAGATAAAAAAGAGACATCAAAAAGAATATTTTTTTCTGAAAATACCTTAAATATGAAGGTAGATTAAACCACGCACACTTTTCAAACTGTTTTTCCCTTTTATGGATTGACAGAATTGGATGCAAAAATGATGGTAATATGTCTGAGAATTGATAGCTCATGGTGTAAGAACTGTTTCATTCTGATTACAGGCAAATTCAATCACAACAACTTTTTGTCCATGGTGTATTTGCTTTTGAATGGTGTCTCTTTAGAAGAATCAACTGTCACATTAACTAATGATAATTGTATTGTGAAAAACCTGTGGGATGACACAACTGAGACAGTAAACTAAATCAAACTAATTTTAATGAATACATCACCCAAATAGTCACTACATCATGCCACACTTAACTGAACACCTAACATTTAAAATTATACATGATAACTGTCTTAAATACCTCATACTCAATGCTAACTTCTGAAAAAAAAATCTCTTTTGGTTTTCTGAGGCCTAAAATAGAACTGGTCTTATATACACTCTCTGAGGGCTCCCATTCCTGTCTTTCCCAGGGCTTCCATTACAATATCAATCTTGACAGGTATCTCAGAAGCGATACTGGTTTATTGTATACTAGCAGTGTGGGACAGTGTTGCCCGTATTTTTATTTTAAGCAATGCAAACCCTTTCAGTGGCAAAGAGATAGGAAACACTGTGCAATGCATTGCATATCGTAGCACTGATAGGATGCAGTGTGTGTCCTGCTGCATTCTGTGTGTGTCTATGATCTCTTGCAGTGTCTGTCCTCCTGCGTGTGTGTGATGTCCCACAGTGTCTGTCCTACTGTCTGTGATCTACTGCAGTGTGCGTCCTCCTGCATATGATGCCCTGCACTGTGTGTGCCCTCTTGCGTGTGTCTTTGTATGATCTCCTGCAGTCTCTGTCCTCCTGCAGATGTATATGTGATTCCCCTGCAGTCACTCTCCTCCTGTGGACCTGTGTGTTATCTTCTGCATTCTCTGTCCTCCTGCGGGTGTGTGTGTGTGATCTCCTGTGGGTATATGATCTCCTGCAGTCTCTGTCCTCTTGCAGGTGTGTGTGTGTGTATGATCTCTTGCAGCCTTTGGCCTACTGCGTGTGTCTGTGTATGATCTCCTCAGAGTATGTCCTCCTGCGTCTGTCTGTGTACGATGTCCTGCACTGTATGTTCTTTCCCAGTCATAACCTAGCGAAAGTAATTTTAAAATTAATGCAGGCAGCAGAGGAGGAAGCAGACGCACTGTGTGTCAGAAGGTGAACTCTTTGAATGCCAGGAGGCTGTGGGAAAGGGAAGCGGGTTACTATAGGGCAGAAAAGTGATGTAGAGAGTGGAATTGTGGATTATGAATGATAAGGCAGCAGCAGAGGATGTAGACGCAGGGTGTGACAGAAGAAGGTTATGTGTTGCAACCCCTCTGGCACCCTAAGGGTTTAGCTGCACGTTGTCTGACCAGGAAGTGGGAGTGAGACTAGGTGGATTATTATACTGTGGAAAAGTGATCCAGACAGGGGAACTGTGGATACTAAGTGGTAAGGCTGCAGCAGATGAAGCACCCACAGAGTGTGACAGTCATAAGGGAGTGGAGGTGGCCTCCTCTGCACTATGAGACAGTGCAGTAGTTCATTCCACTGCTGTGCTTGATAACTTAGGCAATAACAGAGACAGACAACAGCGTGAGCAAGGAGCAGATTGTCCTTTCGAGGGATCAGACATCCCCCGATGGTCCACCCAGCAGTGAGGACTGGGTCCTCTCCTCTGTATGTGTCCCCCCAATGGCAGATTTAGTTGGCCCTGCATTGCCTGCAGTTTGCGTCCTGGGGCAGTACATGATTAGTAGGCAGAGCTTCTGGATCCTAATTACCTAGCAGTTTCAAATGGAATTATTTAATTCTTCTTATCTAACTGTATTCATTGCTAGACAGGCTTAATTTATCATTTGTTAACCCTTTAACCCCCTGTATGCTTTAAAAAGGTATAAATCATCAGTTATTAACCCTTTGCATGCCAAGAGAGGATTGCAGCAATGTTTTATTCTGTTAATAACCCATTGAATTCCTCATAGGTGCAGTAACTTACTGTTTAGCCCCTTGCATGCTAGAGAGGCATATTTCATGACTAACTGACCCCTTGTATGCCAGAAAGGTGAATAAAGATGTTAATTATTGATGAGTTATGCCTCTTTAGCACACAATGGGTTATTCGTTGAGGTACACATTCCTGTGCAATGTGTTGTGCACCCATGAGACAATTAATGGGTTAATTGCAGAACACATTACTCTACACCTCTGGCATGCAAGTGATTAATAACTGATAATTTATTGCATACAGTGCAGGTTAAAAGGTTAATAGATTTTGCCTGCTCCTGCATTGCTAAGTGGGACGTAGGTAGAAACGGTGTGGTGGTGGTGTGTGTGTGTATGTGGGGACTAATAGGCTAGGGCAGGAGGACAGAGTGGGGAAGAGAATTAGCTGTATTTAACACTCTGAGTGCCAGAGGAGTGCACAACACATTGCTGAGCAATGCACTATGTACCCCAGCCCCCCCCCCCCAAGCACTCAAATACCAGCTAGTGGGACAGTTAAATAAAAAAAATCCCCCGGGCTGGTATTGCACCACAATCCGCCCCTGGTGTGAACCATAGGTTTTCGACCGGCAGCAGGTGGCAGTGTTCTCATTCAGTGTTGGTTTTCTGTAGGCCTGCATGCGGTAAGGCATGGAGTGGAGAAAGTGTGCAGGGCATGTGTGATTTTTACATGCTTTGAAGTGAGTTATTTGTGTGTGTGTCTGTGTGTAGCAGCAGCCTTGTTTTCATGTTCTTCATCTGCCCAGTAAGTTTCTTGCATTCCAAGCCTTTTTCTCATGTTCTGAGCATGCTCATTCAGTTCCTTTAAGTCCAATCCTCTTTTTCATCTTCAGTAGGAAGCTGAGGAAAGGGAAATTCCTTGCAGAGACCCCTGCCCACTCCTGTCAAATTCACGCCCCTCTGTATCTCCAGAACTGGATGCAGGGAGGAGCTATGAATAACTCCTCCTTACTGTCGCCCCTGGGTGTGTGTGCCAGGCACACAGAAGTCTTCATTATATATGCAGAGATTTATAAGCTTGATATAAAATGTCAGCTTTATGAAAAGAAAATAAGTGGGTACTAGTATCAAAACATTAACAGCGCTAGCTGAGCACAAATATTAGAGTTAGAAAGTTAGAGCTAGATTACAAAGATCTGTAAAAGGCAAAAACATGGTGAAAGTGATTTACAATATACATTGTATTTATAAATATTAAAATCAACAAAAATAAAAATAAAATGTATATTCTCTCCAAGTTATTATGTTCAATGATAAGGAAAACACCTATTATTAAGAGAAAAATATGTATCATTGGATAAATGCAACTATATTATAATAGTTCACTGTATAAAAAGGAAACCAACAGAGCAGAATCAAATTATTATAGAAGGAATCTATACCCCTGTGGATGTGCAACTATGTTCTAATTAGCGCAGTAAGAAAAGATTCCTACATTCTACATTCTCATAATGAAAAGAAAAAAATATTTATTAATATGTGAGAAAATATATACTAAATATGGGGAAAATGTTACCACAGATAAATGATTTATGAGAATAATCTCATAACTTTGTAGAATACATTAGAAGTAACGTTTGCTATAATAATAACAAAACAAGAGATAATCCTATGTGAAATTTAATTATATAATTCCTTTTAAAGTAAGCAAAAAAGCCAGTCTGGCGAAAAGAGCACCAGGTATTTTTACTAAGAGTCAACTTATTTAATATAGAGACAAGCCCAAAATGGAAGTAGCCCTAAACAAGAATAGTACTAGAACTTGATACTCATAAATGATATCCAGGTTCCAAGGTAATAGCCCTGCAGTCTTTTTGCTTGTGGGGAAGGTTTGTTAATGGACACCTGGACATTATTTAAAAACTCCCCTAGTTATTCCTGCATTTGCAGAGAATTAAAACTCTTTTTCCGCTTATGTAATGAGGTCTTGGATATGTCCATCTTCTTCTTCCAGTTAACCGCATGTAGATCAAAGAGGTGTGAGATGTATTGTTATGAAATACATTGTACATCTCTCTGGTCCTTAAGGGTTTAGATCTATTTTACCTTTCCAAGAGGTCTTCAAAAAAGAAAAAAGTCACGTTAGCTAATACTGTAAAATCTCACATACAATACTCACAATTTTGCCCGGTTTTACCTTATGTGAAGTGTGGGGTGTGTATTATACACTAGAGAAAAAACAAAAAAAATATATAGAGAGAGATATACAAATATATACATATAATACAATGCTGGCACTCACGAGACAATAAGACAATATGCACTGCTATCCTCTATCGGTCCTCTATCCGGGACTTTCATCAAGCCAAACGATTCTGAGAATGATCAAACAATATATAGTAGTGTTAACTGACCACATGAAGATCATAGAACCTGGAAGTCCCATTGTGGAAGCATAGAAACACCCGCAGTGTCAGTGCGAGTTGCACCAGAAGTGACATATCGGAGTTAGAGTGTTTATACGAGTATCACATGAATTTGCTCCAAAAGCATGCCACTTGCATTCCAAGCAGTCGTCATGGTTTAAAGGATCATGTACTCGGAACTATATATAAAAAATAAAGTGCTCCGAAGCGATAGACTGTATAACCCAATGTTAGGTGAGTAAGATATGGATACTCACTATTCGGATGCAGGAACCCATAAGCAGGATAGTCGCTCTTACTGGAACAGCACACTGGGAGAGGGTCTGGAGAGAGAGCGCAGACTCCTCCCCAGTGTGAACTGCGAGCACGAGCAACGGAGTCCAGGAATCTAGCCAAGGATCAGGGAGCCAGAGGTCAGCGGAGTCCAGGAGTCAAGCCAAGGGACAAGGAGCCAGAGATCAACAGAGTCCAGGAGTCAAGCCAAGGGTCAAGGAGCCAGAGGTCAGCGGAGTCCAGGAGTCAAGCCAAGGACTTTGTTAAAGGTATAGTAATGTTTCATAATAAAAGCAGCTCTAATTAATCATCATAGTATTTGGACTTTGGAGAGTGTTATTTCAATTCTGTCAGAGTTGTAGATTAAGAGAAATTCAATGACAAAGTGTCCCCCTCCCACCCCTTTTACTGCTGTAACACTTTTCAGCCAGAGCAGAAGGGAGGTGCCCATGTAGATTGCAGAGAGGGACAATCTTCAATTAAAATAAGGGAAAAACCTGAAAAGCTTGTCAAGGGGGGCAGGGCTTTCATTGTTTTCATTGTAAGAAGATTGTCCCCTGCTGTTATCTGTCTGGTCTTACAACCAAATCCCCATCTGAGAAGAGATGGCTTACACTAGGTAAAAGGGGTGGGAGGGGGAAACTTTGCTTGTGAATATCTCTTAAACCATAAAGGTTTGAGAGATAACACTTATATCATTTTTCATATTTTTTTAATGCCTACAAAATAAAATAAAGTTAAAACTAAGTATTACTATGCCTTTAAGTTCTGGCCACTAGAAAAAACAAGAGACTGACCACAGAAGCTGGTTCTTACCGTGATGCCCTGCTGACTTTGTATTATGGTATGTAGAAAGTACCTTGGTACGGAGGTTAATAGATACAAAAAAGCACCTGGAAGGAGTCTCAGTAAGTGCATCTACCTGGGCGGACGGTATTCTCTCCCCGAGAGGAGATGTTATGTTTGTACGTATGGTGGCCAGTACTCAGTCCAGAGGGATAATAGGACTAGGAGGGCTCTCCTCCTTAGCGCCCGAGAACTGTCTGGATAGGGTATCAGCCCTGACATTTTTGCTGCCCGGCACGTATGAGACCACATAATCAAAACGGGACAAAAATAAGGCCCATCAGGCCTGTCTTAGAGTCAAGGGCTTAGCTTCAGACAGGTATGTGAGATTTTTATGATCTGTGAGGATTAGGATTGGCACTGAAGTTACCTCGAGCAAATGCTTCCATTCTTTTAGAGCGAGTATTATTGCCAACAACTCACGGGCAACAATTTCATAGCTGAACTCCGAAGGACTTAGCTTCTTCGAGAAATACCCACACGGGTGCAACTGGCTCTCAGGAGTAGGACGTTGAGACAGGAGAGCACCTACTCCTGTCTCAGACATATCGACCTCAAGTATGAATGGAAGCTCGAGTTTTGGGTGTGCCAAAATGGGTGCTGCTGGGTGACTTTTAATGCCTCAAATGCTTTGATGGCTTCTGGAGACCAGTGCGTGGGGTTACTATCTTTTTTGGTCATATCGGTAGGGGGTTTTACAATCGAGGATAAACTGCAGATAAATTTCCTGTAGTAGTTAGCGAACCCGAGGAAATGTTAAAGGCAGCGGAGACCTATGGGTCACAGCCACTCGAGAATAGCCGAGCGTTTCTCAGGGTCCAGAGTGAAACCGACCTCTGAAATTACATACCCAAAGAAGGTGACTTGTTTGCGGTGGAACTCACACTTTTCTAATTTGCAAAATAGATTATTTTCTCTTAATTTTTGCAGAACTCAGGCTACATCTGCGTGGTGGCTTTCCATGGAGGCAGAATGGATCAGAATGTCATCTAAATATACCACCACGCATAGTTTGAGCATGTCCCGGAGGACGTAAATTAAAAATTCCTGGAAAAACGCGGGAGCATTTCAGAGATCGAAGGGCATTACGAAGTATTCGTAATGGCCGCTCCTGGTGTTAAATGCAGGTTTTCCATTCGCGGCCCTCCTTCATCTGTACCAAATTGTAGGCCCCTCACAGGTCGAGCTTGGTGAACACCTTGGACCCTTTTAATCGATCGAATAGCTCGGTAGTAAGTGGAATAGGGTAGGCATTTTTGACCGTGATATGGTTGAGCCCCTTGTAATCAATACAGGGTCTCAGTTCTCCACTCTTTTTCTTCACGAAGAAGAATCAGGCCACGGTGGGAGAGTAGGACTTGCGAATGAACCCCCAGGACAGAACATCTGCAACATCTTCCTCCGTGGCCTTATTCTCTGCGACAGAAAGAGGGTAGACTCAACCTTGAGGGGGTATGGCCCCCGGTTGCAATTCAATGGTACAATCATATGGGCGGGGAGGCAGGAGCTCACCAGCCCAGCCCTTATCAAGTACATCACGGAACTCTTGGTACTCTTCAGGCAGCAAAGAGACCGGGGATGTGGTTAGCATCTTCACCACTTTTGCTAGGCATATCTTGGAACAGTTGGGTGACCATAACATAACTTCAACCCTTGCCCAGTCGAATGTGGGATTGTGGTTTCGCAACCATGGATAACCCAGGACCCCAGGATAGTGAGGAGAGTGGATCACCTGGAATTGTAAGGTTTCATCACTGAGAGCTCCTACAGTCAAAGACAAAAGAATGGTTCTTGGGTAACCTGCAGCGGCTGTAGGGGTCTGCCATCAATCGCCTCAAAGGCAATTGGAGTGGTACTGAGCTGCAATGGAATGGAGTGCTTCTGGATGAAGGCACTGTAGATAAAGAGGCCTACTGCACCAGAGTCAGTAAGTGCCTCTGAAATAATGGAACACTCACCCCAAGAGAGCCCAACAGAGACAAGAGGTTTATCCTTCTGTATAGCTGGGGACATGGAGACGCCACCTAAGGTCTGTCCCCTATGGGACCTTAGGTCCTACCTTAAAACAGTAAAGGCACAGGCCCTCCCTCCTCCTAAAGGCCCTTTCAGTAACTGAAAGTCGAGTGAACCCAAGCCGCATGGGCTACACATCTCCTGAGGTCTCGAGACTAGGAGACGCGGAAGAAGAGGGAGGCATGTGCGGGGACGAAAAGCTCGGGGCTAAATGGATGGGATGCCTCCACATGCGCTCCCTGAAGGAAGGTCTCTCATGGATACGGGAGTCAATCAAGATGCAATAGGAGACCAGTTCCTCTAAATCTCTGGGGAGGTCCCAGGCTGCAATCTCATATTTAACTGTATCTGAAAGTCCATTAGAGAAAGCAGCCACTAGAGCCTCATTATTCCAACCAACCTCAGCTGCCAGGTTACAAAATTCTATGGCATAATCCGAAACCGTCCTTGTACCCTGCTGGATGGACATTAGTTGCTTGGCAGCCGAGGTGGAGCGGCCCGTTAAATCAAATAACCTTTTAAAGGATGCCACAAACTCAGGGTAAATGTATAGGTTTCTGCATCTCCCAAAGGGGATTAGCCCATGCCAAGGCCCGGTCAGATAGTAAGGAAATCACAAGGCCCACCTTACTCCTATAAGATGGAAAGGACTGTGGTACCATCTCCCGATAGATACCGACCTGGTTCAGGAAACCTCTGAACTGGTTAGGGTCACCCCCATAATGCTGGGGAAGTGGGGTGGACCCAGTTATGCCTCTTGCAACATTGGATTCAATATTGACAGCCAAAGCAGGGGCGGCAGCAGCTATAGGGACAGACTACCGGGGGCTGCTGAGGCAGTGGAGCCAGATGCACAGTACGAAGCAACAAAGTGTGGAGGGCTAACGCAAACTGGTCCATATGTTGGTCTACCTGGCCCAGCCTGAAATAAATATTCAGTGGATTGCCTGTGCCTTCTGAATTCATGGCCCTTGTCTCCCTGGGGTCTGGAACAGTGCAGAAAACTGCAAGTGTTTTCTCACCCTGTGTGATCAAACAGTAAAGAGGGGAAAGCAGGGATCTAACCTGTCACATCTGCCTTGCTTAAGCATATGCAGCATAGGCATGCTAACTTCTATGCCAAAAAACATGAAAAAGTCCCTCTCCCTTGCCACTGCTGCTGCTACTAATGACCCTGCTAGTATGTCTACTAACTTTCATCAGAAATGTGGAGACAAGTAAACCTCCACTAAGAAGACCGAATTTGCTGCAGAGACACCGTCCCCCATCAGCCAGCAGCAATCCCACATCAGGCTTTGCTGACACTACCACAACCACCACCAGTGGCTTCTCTCCTCCCAACTTCCCTGCATTGTGTTGGATACCTCTCTGGCACTAAAAGGGTTAAATGTGAGTGTATTATAATAATTTTACACATCAAATGATTGATTGAACATATTAACCCTATGAGCGCCTCCTACTTTTGTTTTTCTTTTGCCTACATATAAATATTCTTGAAATCAGAGCAGTGACGTGGTGCCTCATGAAGCTAAAATTGGTACTCAAAGAAAAGTTTGTCCATATCAGATCAGACAACATTTCTACGATAATGTATCTGAAGAATCAGGAAGCACCAAAAACAAGTCTCTGAAAGAAGTGTTCTATGCCGGGCCAAAAAAAATTTGAACATAACTTTCACCTCCCACATTTCAGGATCCCTCAGTGTCAGGCAGACTTCTTAAGCAGGATGCACATGGACAAGGGAGATTGGTCCCTAAACCAAGAGATTATTGACAAAATAGTTGCCCACTCATGGACTTCATGGCCTCCCGGTGCAACAAATGTGAGAACTTGTTTTCCAGTTGAAAGTACAAAACATCTCTGGATCAGAACCAGGGGCGGACTGACCATAAGGGCATTCGGTCACGGACCGAGGGCCCGTGACTGAAGGGGGCCCGCCGCCGCTTCCAGCGCTGCTCAGCAACTCTAGGCCGCCAATGCGCCGTTCTAGTAATACAGAGCGCTGGGAGATGACATCATCTCCCAGCCTCTGCATTACTAGAGGTGCGTGGGACTTCAAACAGCCATGCCGCTAGACCACCAGGGACTGGAGGTAGGGGCACTGTGGAGATGAAGGGGCGATGTGGAGATGGGGGCATTGTGGAGATGAAGGGGGCATTGTGGAAGGGGCATTGTGGAGATGAAGGGGGGCATTGTGGAAGGGGCAATGTGGAGATGGGGGCATTGTGGAAGGGGCAATGTGGAGATGAAGGGGGCATTGTGGAAGGGGCATTGTGGAGATGAAGGGGGCATTGTGGAAGGGGCATTGTGGAGATGAAGGGGGCATTGTGGAGATGAAGGGGCAATGTGGAGACAGGGGCATTGTGGAGATGAAGGGGGCAATGTGGAGATAGGGGCATTGTGGAGATGAAGGGGGCAATGTGGAGATGAAGGGGGCATTGTGGAGATAGGGACATTGCGGAGATGAAGGGGGAAATGTGGAGATAGGGGCATTGTTGAGATGAAGGGGGCAATGTGGAGATTTCTGCAGGGGGCCCAGACCTCTTTTTGGACCAGGGGCCCTGGGTCCTGTCAGTCCGCCCCTGGTCAGAACGCTCTGAAGTTCACTTGGAATTTTCAGTACATCGCCTCACCAGTGGAGATTCTGAGGAAAATAAGAAAAGATAGAGCAGAAGTATTTATGACAGACCCTGATGGCTCAGAAGGATCTGGTTGTCAGAGTTAGTTCAACTATCAGTGACAATATCATAGCCCTGTCCAGATCTTCTAGTTCAGAGTGAAATTATGAAGCTGACAGCTTGGAGGCTGAGTCTGCATTATCAAATCAAAAGGTCTATCGGATTCTGTAGCAGACATAATTTCTTTGGGCAGGATACCATCAATCTCCAGCATAATATGTACAGTATGGAATAAATTTAGGATGATGTCAGGAGCATAACATTTCTAGATCATCCAACAATACTTCAATGATCTTGGATTTCCTCCATAAAGGCTAAAAAGATAAAACACTGGTCTCAAACCAGCTTCAATTAAAGTCCATCTATCAGCTCGTTAAATGTTTTATCAGAGCAATCTGAAAATGAGGCCAAGAATCAGGGAAAAATTTTCTCCCATGAGATTTTAATGTCATCCTTAAAAGGTTAGTAATACTTGAATCAAACTTGAGGTCTGAGTCTTCTTTACATGTTTTTAAACACACACTGTAGCTCTATATTTCAACACTTACAGGTTTGTAGTTCAAGCTCAGTTCAATCGGAAATGATCGCCCCTTTCCCCTGCGTCACTCTGGCTCATTCTGGTCTGGATGGATCGTAGAGAGGGACGATCTTCAGTAAGCAAAAGGAAAATCCCGCCCTCGTTCGTCAAGGGGGGCAGGGTTTTCCTTATGCTTACTGTGTGAAGATTGTCCCGTGCTACATCTGTCCAGTCCCATTACGGGATTCTAGATCTGATGGGAGGTGGCCAGGAGCGGTGGGAGGGGATCCTTTCTGATTGAATTGTGCTTGAACTACAAACCTGTAAGTGTTGAAATATAGAGCTATGTGTGTAAAAACATATAAAGAAGACTCAGACCTCAAGTTTAATTCAAGTATTACTATCCCTTTAATCAATTATCAGGTTTTTCCAGTTTTTGAAATTATGGAGGAATCTTCTACTAAGGAGCTAACTCTGATGACTGCTACAGAGTTGCAATCTTTGTCATGTGAATCATCATACCTAATGGTGCATCAGCATAAGGTTATACTTTGTTCAAAACCTGGTCTTCGCTTTCGACATTCAGATATTTCCAGTTGGATGTTTATCCTTTATCATAGGCCAGGTTTGGGAGGATGATACTCCTAGTGGTGGTATCCCTTTAACTAGTAGGAATGTTCCTTTTTGCCACCATCAGGAGACTTATACAGTAGCTTTTGGACTGTTTTTTTCTACTCACTTTCCCTGGTGAATTCAATGCTATCATACTCTAGTCTGTAGAGGTTTATTATTCTTCATCTTTTCACTGCTTTGATATATCCCATTTTATATTGCCGTATATTTGGACACAGAAGAAAGGGTGACATTTGCTCACTGATATTTCCTTTCCTTCTGTGTCCATCCGCAGCATACCCAATATCTGATCTTCTCTGTGTTTTCCTCACAGTTCAGATAAAACTATAACTCGAGATGTATTCCCAGGGAACTTACTTATATCAATTTTGATTGGTCCTACCCAGCTAGGAGGAGGAGACAAAACCCTTTTTATATTGCCATGGATGGACACAGAAGAAAAGGAATTATCGATAAGCAAACTTCACTCTTTTTTGCATTTTAAAAGCATTTATATAATCACATTTCACATTGATTTCTCTCTTTTTTTCCTAATAATAACTTATGTTACTTTTAAAATGTTCTTCCAGTTTATGAGATTATTGTCACCTTTTCCACATTTAATATATATTTTGAGAAATTCTTACATATTGTTAGTAATTTTTTTCATTACGACCCAACTAATTAATTAGAACATGTTTTGTTGGCCCCCCCCTTTTCTTACAGGAATAACTATACCATAGTCGCAAACTTGCATGTATACAGGAGTACAGACTCTCATAATAATTTGATTCTGCTCATTTGATTTTCTTTTTATGCACTGAATTATTACAGTACTAGTTGAAAAGCCTGTTTTACGGGCCACAGTGCCACTGCCAGCTGGTCGCGGGGCAGTCATTCGCAGTAGAGACTGCCTGTGCCGCGGTTGATACAGAGCTAGACGGTCTTCAGAGCATGACTGCAGCACGCGCAGCAGTCTTTACTGCACACGACTGGTTTGTTACACACGTTTTAGCGAATTATTATATAGGATAGTTGCATTTACAGCATGATGCACGTTTTTCCCAATAATACACTTTTTCCTTATCATTGAACACAATAGCCTAGAGAGAATCTAAGTTTTATTTTTTTGTTGATTTCGATTATTGTAAATAAAATATATCTTCATTCACTCTCATTGATGGCGTCACACATTTTCCTAGTTGGGCAATACTCATAGTCATCAGGTGTCCTCTAAATATTTATTTCATTTTCAAATCATATTTGGCCTTTTTATTGTTCATATAGTTATTCTTAGATAAAGGAGCACGGCCGTACGAATTATGAATTTGTTCAGGAATAAGTAGACTAGATGATATATCTTAGTAGTTCTCCAGTTCTGCTTTTTCTTTCATATATTTAAGATTTTAGGTTTCTAACATAAAATAACTACAGTTTATAAATAAATGATAAGTAACATTTTGAAATTTTTTTGTGTTAGTATTGCTTTAACTTGACAAACGTTATCATCAGTATAGTCTCCCTAGGTCTTTGGCAGAATGGTTAAATACATTGTATTTGTATTTGTCCTCTATGGTGTAGTTGGTTTTCCCCAGAATTGCTCCAATTAGTACATCAGCCTCAATGTTTTATAAATTAATTCCACAGAATAACATGAGCGATTTTCTTACTGGAACAATTTTATCACCACATTATAAATCTAGAAATTAATCAAGTCTCATTGATTCTTTAATTTAATTAGTTTTATGCTGTGGTTTTCAAACTCTTCTCAGGACCCTAAGCCAAACCAAATATCTGAGGCAATCTCCCAACAAGCTTTTTATGTGAACAATTGTTGGCTAGTTGTAAATCAGTTTTATTTTTATTATTTTACGTTCTTTTTTTTTTTTTTTTTTTTTTTTTTAAATCTTGAATTAAAGGGATGGTAAAGCTATAGAATAATTATAATACAATTAAAGGGCAATCTGACATGAATAAAGTGACTTTATTAAAAATAAATGTTTTTGTTAATATCTATATATGTGAGCAGGAATTAGCTCCCCCACTTGCAGAAATCTGGTTGAACTGTACATGAACATACATATTTTATATTGGCCAAAAAGTCCTAAGGACCTGTGAAATCTGGACAGATTCTGGGGAATACCAACTGAACCATAGGGGACAAACCCAAATTTCCCAAATCCCATTGATTTAAATGGAGATTTTAACCCCTTGAATGTAAGAAATGCTTCCAGCACATGTCACAGTGCGTACCTTAGTCCCAGCGCTGCTGCCGTAATTTCACATGCCGCGTCTGGCTTCTGGCCTGGCTGCGGCGGGTGTCCCCAACGGTCGTCCATGGTCGCGTCCGGAACGACTCAGCTGCTCTGTTCTCCGCTGCGTCACATTTCAGGCGCCAGGCTGTGTACTGACGCAGACCTCAGTTTTTTGCATGTGGGTCCTGTAGTCTCCATCCATCTACTTCCTGGCTGGCTTTAAAAGGGAACTGGATACTTACTCAGTTACCCTTACGTTTTTGTCCAGTACAGTTCCCAGTTGTTGTATCCTGATTTTGTGTATGACCCCGGCTTGTCTGACTATCCATTCTGGTGCTGACCTGTGGCTCTGTCTGATTATCCTCTCTTTGCGCTCCCTGACCTATTGGACATCCAATCTGGTGCAGACCTGTGGCTCTGGATGACTACCCTCTCCGTGTATGACCCTAGCTTGTCTGACTATCCAATCTGTTGCTGACCTGTGGCTCTGTCCAGCTATCCTCTCTGCATTGTCTCCTGACTAGTGGACATCCAATCTGGTGCAGACCTGTGGCTCTGTGTAATGGTTTGTTTGACACACAGACATAGTAGGTTTGGATAAAACACAGTTTTATTAAACAATTAAGATCACAATAACCCTCACAGGTCCTGTAATATACACTTAATATAGTACAGCCACAAGACAGGTTATATATAGGTAAGCCCACACATGTCCAGTATAAGTAAAGAGTCCATAACACATTATACTGATACAGGTAAGGCAAATCTTGAAAGAGTCCCAGTGTATGGGTACTGCATGGGTTAATAGCAGCCAGCGGGTGTAAGCAGTCCCATGTGTGGTAAGGCCTCTTAGGAAGCTCACATAGGGTTGAGAGCTTAAATACGAGTAACACCCAAGAAAAACAGGCAATGGTAAACTGCCTTAGCAGTAACGGAGGCTGAGCAATTTGAGCACTACCAGAGCAGTAACGGAGACTAGGCCACCTGAATACTGCCGTAGCAGTAACGGAGACTGAGTGACATGGACACTGCCGTAGCAGTAACAGAGACCAGACAACTAGAGCACTGCCATAGCAGTAGTGGATACTAGGCAACTGGAGACTGCCGGAGCATAAAAGGAGACTAAGACCTTGGATACTGCTGTGGCATACACGGAGAATGAGCAACTGAAGTTCTGTTGTGGCAATAACAGAATCTGTGCCACAGGGGCACTGCTGTAGCAGTAACAGAAACTAGGCCACTTGAGCTCTGCCGTAGCAGTAACGGAGACTAAGCGACAGGGGACTGCCGTGGCAGTAATGGAGACTGAGCAACTGAGCACTGCCGCAACGGAACTGGGCAACTCGCCCTGGGAGGCACCCAACCGGGAGCGGATAGTAAGACAAGCCAATAGGAATGTCGCCAGGGCGACACAGAGGCAACCAAGACCAAAATTGCACAGCTGTAACAGACAGCGAGAGATGAGCACCACCTTCAACCGGAGACCGGTAGGGGCGTGCAAGGAGGCAGCAGCCCAACCGGGCGGGATCACACGGAGCAGGAACGTCAGCCAATCCAAGTAGGTACACAGAGCAGGAACGTCATCCAATCCAAGTCAGTACATGGAGCAGGAACGTCAGCCAATCCAAGTTGGTACACGGAGCAGGAACGTCAGCCAAGCCGGGTCGGTACACAGGAGATGAGAAGCAAAATGGTCAGGCAGTCCGGTCTGGTGCACAAGCAGGAGACAAGATGCAGAGTAGTCAGGCAGGCTGGGTCGATACACTGAGAGCACAAAGTAATCAGGAACAAGCTCTGGTACTGGAACACCATGAAAGGGCACAGGAGAAGTGCCAGAACCCAGTATTTAAGGACAATACTGGGCGGGACAATCACAGTACAGCCAATAGGAGTAGAGCAGGAGTGTAGACTGACAGAATGTCACTGAAAGAGCACGGGCACTGTGATACTCTGGCTGACTACCCGCTCCGTGTATGACCCTAGTTTGTCTGACTATCCAATCGGTGCTGACCTGTGGCTCTATCCAACTACCCTCTCTACGTTACCTCCTGACTAGTGGACATCCAATCTGGTGCAGACCTGTGGCTCTGGCTGACTACTTGCTCCGTGTATGACCCTAGCTTGTCTGACTACCTAATCTGGTGCTGACCTGTGGCTCTGTCTGACTATCCTTGCTGTGTTGTTCCCTCACCTAGCAGACATCCAATCTGGTGCAGACCGGTGGCTCTGGCGGACTACCAGTTTTATTGACTACAGGATTGAGTCAGTAGTCTCCCTTGTTGCCATCCTTTAGGGGAGATCCTTAGTGTTTTTTCTGAGTCTTTCTGGCCCTACAGAGACTACCATTGGCTTCGGCCTAGTCTCTTGCAGTGTAGTTTACTTCGAGGCAGCCTCCTATTCCTGATAGAGTTTTTAGCCTTTCCAGTTACTCTCTGCTCCTTACTGATCCTTACTGTATATATTATTCTAATAAAGGTGATTTTTACTATACCGTCTGACTCTTGGTTTATTCTTGGGAACCGTGACAGCATCCTGTGAAGCAATACTCTGAAGACCTGTGCATTCAGTGGGGGATATGTACTAAAATGTGATGAAGAGGTGATAAAGTGGAGATGACTTCTCCAGTGTTACGGTTTTCAGACACTCAGACACGGATGGTTTAGTAAAGCGCAGTTTTATTAAACAAGGAATAAGTACTGTAGTACATGCAGAACAGTAGTAAATGTAATTGCAATACAAGTCACAGATACAAGAACAAAAGTGTAGGCAGTAAAGGTACTCCTGTAGACCCAGGATCTGGACTAGTGCAGCAGCAGGGAGAATCTGGTCCTGAGACTGAGAGTACCACCGGGTGGTAGGATCGATAGGAGGAGGCACAATTGGAAAGGAAGCAAGATCCCTAGAGCACTAGGGAGGTCAGCAAGACTGACTGGAACTGAGGCAACAGATCACCTAGGAATCTAGGTGTGGAATGATACTGACAGTAATATGGTAAGGCAACCAAACCCCTAGTACGCTAGGTGGTATAGCAATGCTGGCAGCAATATGGCAAGGTAACCGAACCCCTAGTATGCTAGGTGGTATAGCCATACTGGCAGCAATATGGCAAGGCAACCGGACCCCTAGTATGCTAGGAGGTTTAGCAATACGGGCGGCAATATGGCGAGGCAACCGAATCCCTAGTATGCTAGGTGGTATAGCAATACTGGCAGCAATATGGCAAGGCAACCGGACCCCTAGTATGCTAGGAGGTTTAGCAATACTGGCAGCGATATGGCGAGGCAACCGAACCAACCAAGGGAACGAAGGCCACAAGCTCGTGACCGGAGTCACTATACCCACGCACCAGCCCACGCTCAGGCAATGGACGCTACAGACCCCGGACAGGCCATAAGGCCACACAGACAGAGGCTAACGAGGCACACCAGGAGCAACAGCCAACCTCGTAGTGATGGAGCAACAAGCTGTGCTGGGTCAAGTGTAACAGGTACGGGTACACCAGGAGGAGGAACACACCATGCCAGACAGGCACTGTCGGAGCAGGGCAGGCAAATAGCCAAGTAAGATCTCAGACAGGATAGGAATCCAAGTCAGTTTGGTACACAGAGCAGGAGAGTCAGCCAAGCCGGATCAGTACACAGAGCAGGAGAGTCAGCCAAGCTGGGTCGGTACACAGAGCAGGAGAGTCAGCCAAGCCGGGTCGCAACGGAAGTCAGGTGCTGGTGATCGAGAAGGAACGTAGTCAGTCAAGCCGGATCATACCCAGGATACCAGGAACCACAGGAAAAAACACTAGATACTGGAACACCACGAAAGGGGGCCACCATAATGACAGTGCTTGAATATAAAGGGAGTCAGTAGGAGGAGTCAGCGTAGATCACCATTAAGAATGATGTAAGGAAACAACCAGGAAGTAGCAATGTCGCAGACAGAGGACTCACGGGCACCGTGATATCCAGTGATATCACTTCTTCAAGTCCTATGTTATTCTATGGAGCCTATGCACTACAATGTCTCCAACTTGGATATCTTAGTGCATAGGCTCTACAGAGTAACATAAGAACTGGAGAAGTGATATCACTGCAGAAGTCATCTCCACTTTATCACCTCTTTATCACGCCTTAGGATAGCCGCAGTGTGTTGAAAGCACAGTTTTAATCAATGGTAACTTCTATTTGTGTGCAGCTGATTTGTCAAAAAATGCTTCCATTTTCATTTGTGCAAAGGGCCCATTGTTTGCAAACATTACTTATGTTTATTTATAAAAGACAGAGCATCATGTGACCGAAAAGCTTGTCTGAAGCCTAACACACCCAGAGGTGGCAGTAAGGAGGAGTTAAGCATGTCTCCTCTATATTGTCTGCCCCATTGGTGTAAGCATGGGGTTGTGAATTTCACAGGAGTGCGGCCACTCCTGTGAAAATCTCTGCAAGGACTTCACCCTCCACCACAGTACACACCTCCTTCCTATACACCCTTCCTCCTATTCACCTCGCAGTCCCCTTTGCTTCATGTCCTACCCTCCAATCTCTGTAAGAAGTTTCACCCTCATTGCTCTGTGTCTCCCTCTTAATCTCACTGCTCTCCCTTTCAGCCCCACTTACTATGTCCCGTTCACAAAAAAAACAACAACGACTCATAAGGCTCCATCAATCACACCCATCTTATAATAATGCAGCTGTAAAAAAGTTGTCCTGTTCCTCATATTCAACCTTTCTCCCCATCTCCACCTTCTACACTATTGTCCCTACTATTGTGTCCGCCTACTCTGCTCCATTGATTTTGTGAGTAGTTTTACCACTCTTTCACCATGATGAGGATGATGGGAACTGTAGTACAACTAGAGCTGCAAGCCCATGAAGTTCCACCCATCACAACTCAGCAAGCTTAGCCTTCAACCCGTCACCATCTCACACAAAGCTCTACACCTTCCTCCTGTCTGCAAGAGGCACAACACAGCAGCACCACTGAGGGGACATACTCCAAGCGGCATATACTTGCACATGGTGCCCATCTGAGGATTATACCAGATGAAAGGCATACCATATGGAGAGCGACCCATCACCTACTAAGTTAACCCATCGAATGTTAGAAGGTTAGAAAATGAATTTCTGATCAATGAGTTGCTTACCCCTCCGGCACTCAAGGGATTAAGGAATGTAGTAATTTTTGCAATACTGTATGTGTTTGTATGTTCGGGCCGCAGGACAGTAGTAACATCAGGAGAAGTGGGCTCCAAGTGATGATGACATACACTTTCATATCTTCACCACACAACACAGTGTAGCAGTGGGGGGACCGTCGTACCTGCACTCCCAGCATAGCCTTGCATATTGTGTGCATGATATACCATATGCAAGGATAAGCTGGCACTGCTTCTAGGACTGTCCTCCTGCTGTTACACTGTGTTGTGTGGTGAAGATATGGAAGTGTATATCATCATCATTTGGATCCCACTTCCCCCGATGCTGCTACTGTCCTGCAGCCCAAACATACAAACACACACAATATTGCACAAATTACACCCTTCCTTAAAGGGATAGTAATGTTTCATAATAAAAGCTGCTCTAATCAATCTTCATAGTAATGGGCCTTGGAGAGCATTATTTAAATTCTGTCAGAGTTGTAGTTCAAAAGTAATTGAATGATAAAGTATCCCCCTCCCGCCCCTTCTACTGATGTAACACTGCTCAGCTTAGAGCAGCAGGGAGTGTCCAGGTAGATTGCAGAGATGGGCAATCTTCAATTAAGTTAAGGGAAAAAGCTGAAAAACTTGTCAAGGGAGGCAGGGTTTTCATTGTTCTCACGGTAAGAAGATTGACCCTTGATGTGAGCTGTCTGGTCTATGGACTGGATTCCACATCTGAGGAGTGGGGGCTTACACTAGGTAAAAGGGTCAGGAGGGGGAAACGTTATCATTCAATTACTCTTGAACTACGACGCTTACAGTAATGAAATAACACTCTCTATGGCTCAATTGCTATGAAGATTAATTGGAGCTGCTGTTTTTGTGAAACATTAATATCACTTTAACCCCTTGAGTGCCAGAGCGGTACACAACACATTGATCAGCAAAGAGTTGTCTAACCCTCTCACACTCAATGGGTTCACTTACTAGCTGATAACTGTACTGGCATCGCGTAGGAGCTGGGCGACGGGGTTACTGATAGGCAATTTGTAGATAAGATCATGCACATTAACCTTCTGAGTGCCATGGGGTCGTGTAGTGCATGAACCTCTGCTTACTTCTACTTCTCACACCTCCACATTCAAATGTGCTCAGACTCATGCAATTGCCTCTCAGACACCTACAAATAAAACAAACACCGGAGAGCTTCACATTCCACTCTCCTGGTGTGTGTGTGTGTCTCGCACTCTATGTATGTGTCTGCATGTTCTGCATTGCATATATGTCTCTCACTGTGTGTATGTTACTGCATGTGTGTGTCTCTCACTCTGTCTGTATCAGTGTGTGTCTCCCCCTCTGTGTCTCTATGTGTGTATGTCTTTTGCATGTGTTTGTGTCTCACTCTGTATGCACATGTCTCGCAAGTGTCTGTATATCACTATGACTAAGTTTGTGAGAGTGTTACAGCCAACAACGAATGTTTACTAACATTCATTGCAAACAATTAATACATTCCCTACACAACATGACAGGCAATGCCATCTCATTTTGCTATTGTTTATATATATAAAAAGATCATATTTATAAAATCATTGAGTACACTAGTTTTATTTAAAATTGTGAGTAATTTATTAAAGGCAGCTACCCAACATCTCTATTGCTGAAACTGAGGAGACACCATAACAGTGCAGATTATTTTAGGTTTTTTACACCAATTCTGAAATCAGTTGATGCTGTTTCATTAGACTGCTGGTGGCAGGTGGCACAGTGCTATTTTACACCCTATGTTACCTTAATTTAAAATAAGTTTGTCAATAAGTAACTTATAATGTCATATTACTGTAAGTAAATTCAGCAAGTAGTGTTAGACAACATTAAGCCTGAGGTACTAAGATGAAGGGAAACAATTCTGGAGCAAAGGTATTCTAGTGAAATGTTGTTGCCTAAATGGCAACCATCAAGAATCTGAAATCAATATGTCACATGCTTCAAGAGGACTATTTAAAAATGTGGTTTACTATGTAAATGTCGGCATGTATTTGCCGACCACACGGAATGTCGCCTTGCCTTGTAGACACACGGCAAGAATGTCATCCACTTAAGGATAAAGTCTTTCTGCCGTTAGCACAATACTGGAGAAGGAAGAAGATGTGGAGCTTCTGCTGTGTTCCATAGTAGAGCAGTATTGAGCTACTTTTTTCCCAGTTTCCACCCTGGAACACAGCAGACATAGCTTCCGGGTCATTATTAAGTGCAACAAGTATGTTTTACCCAGTTCACTGCCTGATGGCACAAGACTTTCTGTTTTCAGTTGCTGCCAGTTGCCAGAGAGTCCAGCTATAGGAAGAAGGGGAGGAATCATCCTTATTAAAGGGACAAAGAGTAAGATTCACAGACCTCCTGGGGCTTATATCACCTTAATTCACTGCTAGCATAGTGGAGGAGGGTGAAATCCACATACCTACTGGGTCTACATTGCAGTCATCTTATTAACCTACTCACTGCCATGACAATTCATGCGAGATTCACATGCCTACTAGGGCTTATACCCCTTTAATAACCAACTCACTGCCAGCATAGTGGAGGACAGCAAAATCCACATACCTGCTGGACCTACATCACACTCATCTTATTAACCCACTCACTGCCATGACAATTCATGACAGTTTAACAAACCTACTGGGGCTTATATCCCCTTAATAACCACTTCACTATCAGTGTAGCGGAGGAGAGCAAAATCAACATACGTACTGGGTCTACATCATGGTCATCTTATTAACCCCCTCACTGTCATGACAAGTCATAAGAGATTCACAGACCAACTGGGGCCTGGTTCACCACTCTCTTCTAACTCCTCCTAGGGCAGCATGAAGTGAAGTCCGGTGCTCTTAGTCTATTCGTAGAATCACTGCTTGTTATTAGTGTTGAGCGAGCACCCCGATGCTCGGGTGCTCGGGTGCTCTGACCGAGCACCCCCTGAGGCTCGAGTGCTCGGCCGAGCACCCGAGCCCCATTGACTTCAATGGGGCGACACGAGCATTACACCAGGCACCCCCTGCTCTGATGAGGGGAGGGTGCCTGGTCAATGCCCCCCTTCATCTCCGCTATGCCCCCTTCATCTCTGTATGCCCCCTTCATCTCCGCAATGTCCCCCTTCATCTCCGCAATGTCCCCCTTCATCTCCGCTATGCCCCTCTTCCACAATGTCCCCCTTCATCTCCTATGCCCCTCTTCCACAATGTCCCCCTTCATCTCCGCTATGCCCCTCTTCCACAATGTCCCCCTTCATCTCCTCTATGGCATAGAGGAGATGAAGGGGGACATTGTGGAAGAGGGGCATAGCGGAGATGAAGGGGGACATTGTGGAAGAGGGGCATAGCGGAGATGAAGGGGGACATTGTGGAAGAGGGGCATAGCGGAGATGAAGGGGGACATTGTGGAAGAGGGGCATAGAGTCTATGCCCCTCTTCCACAATGTCCCCCTTCATCTCCGCAATGCCCCCTTCATCTCCGCAATGCCCCCGTACCTCCAGTCCCTGGTGGTCCAGCGGAGCGTCTTCTGATCTGTGCCTCTTCCGGCACAGATCCCCGCCACCCGAACATGGCGGGAGAGCACATGGCGGTACTCGACGAGTACCGCCATGTGCCGAGCAGAGCGATGCTCGAGCCGATCCGAGCATCGGCCGAGCACGCTCGCTCAACACTACTTGTTATCATTACCTGCTCCATACAGGCCCCCTGCCCTACCACCCAGCTCTGGATCAAGTGACAAAAATACAGACCCTTTAGCTTGGGAGGATTGTTTTACCTCTGAACAACTCTGATATTATCATTCATTCATTCAAGAATGGTACAGAGGGAGGGTCTGTATGTTTGTCACTTGATCTGGAGCCGGGCAACAGAGCAGGGAGCCTGTAAGAGCAGGTAATGATAGCAAGCAGTGATTTCCCTGGAGATGGTCTGATCTATGGACACCTGGAAGAGAAAGTTACACAACATTCAGCTGGAGCTCGGCCTAGAGCCACAGAGTTGTAGCCTGGTGATGAAGAGTAGACAAATAGAGTAAGGGCCGCAGACTTCACTTCATGCTGCCCTAGAATGAGTTAAAAGGGAGAGGTGAACCAAGCCCCAGTAGATCTGTGAATCTCACTCTTTGTTCCTTTAGGAAGGATGATTCCTCCCCTTCTTCCTATAGCCAGACTCTCCGGCAACTGGCAGCAACTGGTATCAAAACCTCTGGGAGGCAGTGAAGCTGAGGTTTGAGAAATGTCTGCCTCTATTTAAGCATGCAACATCAGAATGTCACTCTTTTGAATCGGGCATCATTCTGATGTCGCCCTTTTGATTCAAACAACATTTTTAATGCTCCCTTTTTATGGTCGCCAAATAGATGGCGACATGTCAATAGGATAACAAAAATGTTGCCCATATCAAAAGGGTGTGATGGGATAGATAAACATTTTGCCTCACTTGTGTTTAATGGGTAATTGTCTCCAGTACTATAAAGCATTATTTGGGGGGGGGGGTTAACCTGTTGAGTGCCACAGGGACAGACAAAACAATGCATTACCCACCCCTCTGGTATTCAAAGGGTTTATTTAATAGAGGTGTTGCTAGGATAAGACAAGAAGTCTATTTCTGCAGATCTGGAGGAAAATGTGACCTGTGTCACTCACAAGGAATTAATGATCTGGTAAAAGATCTCCTTCTTAGGCTTTCCAATCTTGGAAGTTTCTGGGTGACTTGTGTGGTAGAAGATTCTGAAACAAAAGCTGCAAACAGTTTTATGAGCACCCAAATGGCTGTTACATTGTGTAATGCCACCTTCTAACATGGAAACAGTAAATTAGATTGAAAAAAGACATAAGTCCATCAAGTTCAACCTTTGCCTCATAACTCAAAGAAATGAGAAATATATAATCTATCCTGCTGCCAGATAGGTTAGTCTTATTGGGCCTTTCTGTTTTGCCTACTAATACACGGTTCCTGCTTGAAAGAAATGTATCTAATTTTCTTTTAAATGTATCCATTGTATGTGTCATTACCACATCCTTGGGCAAGGAATCCCACAATTTAACAGACCTCACCCTAAGAAAATCCTTTCTCTGTTGAAGTTGAAACCTCCATTCCTCCAACCTTAAGGGATGGCCCCTGGTTATTTCATCAGGCCTTGGAATTAAGAGCTCCCCAGATATATCCTTATATTAACCTCTCAAGAACTTCCCTGCCAGGGATTCAAACAGATTGGTAAGTCCACTCCTATCACAAATATTCAAACTCAAAGTCTAAAAAAGACAACTGTATTATGGAACTCAAGGGGTATCTAGGTCTTACAAATAAAAAAAGTAAAATCCAAACAAAAATAAACAAATTAAAAAAAACACACACAAATGAAGTGTGCATGTCTTTTTCTGGTGTGGGGGGGTGATATTCATTAGTTGGTAGGAGGTCAATGTGCCCCCCCTTTTCTTTTTTTTTTTTAAATTAATGACATAATAATAGCCTTATATAAGGTTACAGAATTGCATTATAAGGAAGATGAGATTCTCAGTATACCTTATTCCACTTGTATACTTTTCACTGGAAAGACTATATCACTGAAAGATAATATTGGGTTGCTTGAACATTCAACTCATAAGTTCACACATAACTTGATTTCGGTTAGTGATCTATATTTCTTATCAGTGCATGTAATTAATAATTTAAATCAGAAAATATCAGCAAAACATTACAGAGATATACATGAGTTTTGTTTACACTTATTTCAAGCTTATTCCCTGCAGTAATTACCGAAAAAGTATAAAGTCAGCAGCCAATTGTGAGTACAAAAATTGCCCGTCTTTGTATTCTGCTGCTTATTTATTATTAACAATGGCCTTACCAAGTAATATAGCACTTTGTTGCTATGAACATTACTGCTGTAGAATGCTAAGGAGGGTACAAGTATGGAAAGATTATGACTGAGGTCCAGCCAGTCCAAATTTGTCTTGCCTTTTGTAAAGCAATACCAAATGAAGAGCAGACTAAAACAATTAGAGCTGGATCTGCTGTATACATGTGTGTATACACTAGAAACACATCCACCACTCTAGGTCATCCTGTCTCCTAGCAACCACTCTAACACTTTAGCTCCTAAACACTGAGTCACGCTTGAAACCCACTGGTTCGCATGCCACATGTTCAAACCTCCACAACTCGAACCACTAACTAAACATATTTACTTTAAGGAACGTCACCGTGACTTTTTAAACAGTGACACAAGCTTGTCAATATTGACACTGGTGACATTTTGAAGTCTCCCTTATGAATATCAATATTTGCACTGAACCATCAGGGACAAATATAATTCCCCAGATTTCCTCTGCTTTAAATGGGGCTTTTAACCCATTGAATGCTAGAGAGATCACCAGAGCAATGCTTCACACACACACATATATACACACACATTTACATACAGACACATAAATACACACATATACACACACTTGCACACATAAACATGTACATAAACATGCACACACGCTACAAACTGACTACAGGAGGAGCAAAAGCAGTTGTACTAATACAATTCTGCACTAAACTAGGCACTAGAACTAATTTCTTAATGCTACACCCGCTCAACCTGTACTAATCTAATGATGCTGAACATTTTCCTGTGTATGATGCTCACTCCAAGGGCAATGGGGTAGTGTATTGGTATTTCAGGGAATTTCTTTCCTCTGAACCTTGTTTAACACTATGATACTGCCGCTGGCAGAAAACACCTTTGGGGTTGCCCCATGGATCATCTATCCTTTGGGACAGATGATCCATGATAGGGGGCTATCAGGAAGGGTCCTAGTGCCCCCCTGGAGGTCTGAAAGTTTTATTTCATTATCAAATGCACATATAACCTATGTGAAACAATTGTCGCCCCCATGGTAGGGGGGTATCATGAGGGGTCATGATATCCTCCGTGAAGTCTGATGTTTTGTTTAACCACATTAAATATATTATATTACACATATGATTAAATGTTTGACACATTAAATGTTTTACACATATACGGGTAAGGTATGCAGCCGCATACTTTGCCTTTTAACCCTTTGAGTACCAGAGGGGTTGGAAGCACATAGCTTACCAATGCCTTCCTACCTCTCTGGCACTGAAAGGGTTAAGTGTCGAATGAAGGACAGGTTCTGTCGAATATATGGCAGTTCCTGTCCATTGAAGAGGTGAAAGTCAAATGGAGTTAGTTTGTCAAATATATGCAATATATGTTGACATACTAAGGGTGGGGGGATATGTCAAAGGGGGGAACATTGTGTATTTCTTGGTGTACTAGTTTTGTTTATTTTAACCCTTTGAATGCCATAGGGGTGAGCAATGCACATCCCTATGGCATTCAATGCTATCCTTGGTGCTGAAAGCCTTCTCTTTATTCCCCTTCTGGCTAGGTAGGGAAGCACAGTGAATGCTGTTCATATCGACACCACATCGACTTTTAGTGCATCTAGGCCCTGGAGTTAAAAGCAGAGATAAAATTAGAACCTGCAATAGAATCCAACCCGAAGTCTCTACTTGACCCTGCAGAAACATTGCCTTTCAATTTAAGTAGTTTATATTTAGGGTTCACTACTTATTTAAAAGACTGCCTTATTAACGTAACTTTTATATAATCTAACCCATTGAGTGCCAGGGAGGTATCCAACGCATTGCAACGGTATGTGTTGGTTACTGCTCTGGGACTCAGTGGTTTAAGACTGATGTCATGTTAATAAAAATCATGAATACTACAAAGAACTGAAGCAGTACTAGAGCAAACCAACTGCACCATGGGCTAGATTCTCTTACAGGTGCTAATTTTATCTCTGCTTTTAGACTTCAACAGAGGTTGAATACAAATTCTCAAAATTTCTATTGATTTTATGGTGCTTTTAACTCATAGAGGGCTGGATTCTATTGCAGGTGTTAATTTCATCTCTGCTTTTATCCCCAGTTTTCCCCATAGACTTCCACAGGAAAATGTTTGCTAACACGGGTGTTAACATTTAGCACCTGCAATAGAATCTAGCCCTAGAAATTAAACATTTGAGGGCTAGATTCTATTACAAGTGCTAATTTTATCTCTGCTTTTATCTCCAGTTTTCTCCATAGACTTCAATAGGAAAAGGTTTGATAAAACGGGTGATAACATTTAGCATCTGCAATAGAATCTAGCCCTGAGTGCCAGAGAGGTATACTATGCATTGCGCTGCAAAACGTTGAATACATCTCTGGCACTCAAAAGGATAAAACACAATTGTCTGATAATGTGTCATATTTCAGACAAGTGATACTATTGACATTTTCGCTTGTTTCCTTTACAGGAATTATGATTAAGCATCTCAGACCTTACTAATGGAAACATGTTTTTCTTAATTGAGTTTTCTTCCCTTGCTGACAGAATTGCTAGAGGTTATTGGTATGTATTATCACATTTAATTATGCAAATGATCTCCCTATCTTGTACGCCAAAGGCTATCCTATGCATTCCTCACAAATTTTATTGTATAAAAAAATCCCTAGATTCATTTAATTTCCACGTTATCCTCTCCTGTTGGTTTTCAAGCCCTGTACAGTAATTTTATGAGAAAAATTAATGCAATATCCTTTTTTGAACTTTGATTTTTTTTTTACTATTCTGTTTTTCAGCAAGTAATAATAGAAAAGAAAATAATAGACAAAGACCTTGAATTTTTTTTTTTGTACAGACAGAGTCTGTTGTATGGCTTTCATACATAATATGAAGTATATATTTTTCTCAATCCCTGTCATTTGCACAGAAAATGTTCTTCCAAAGCTCCTGTCATAAGACATTTCTCTTTAAAAGCAATAAAAGGCTGAAAGTTGGCTTTTCTTTTCTCTTACAGTAATAAAAACTGCTCAAAACCAGAAAACATTTGCGCTTGCTAACAAAATATTACTTTATCTAAAGGTACTGTTATGAATAAGAAGCAAAGTTCAATTCCTTCAGCAGCAGACAGAACATGTGTAACACTATAATCTAAATACCTTCCCTTCAAAGCTATTTCATTGTTGTTGTTGACAGATTTTGTACTGATGTAGACAATTTCTTATTAACCCTTTGAGGACCAGAAGGCCTAACTGTATTCTTAAATGGAGCTGTCAGCTATATTCATTGCATGCAATTTTTCATTTACAGAGAGGCTGTTGAATTAAAAGGAAATGAAGAAATTCTGGAACAAACCAAAAAAACCTTCCCACAATACCTACTGAGTTAAATGAAGTTTCTGACCCCTTGAATGTATGTATTATGTATGTATCTTTACTTATATAGTGCCATACATGTACACAGCGCTTAACAGAAGATGAAATAATACAATACAAAAATGACAGAACTGGGTTAAGAGCATTAAGGTTAAGTAGAGTCATTACATTATTTGTGAGGGAAAGTGCAGCAAGGGAATCATACACTAGGAAAGGGACCCTGCCCAAGGAGCTTACAATCTAAGCTGAATTCATAAAGACAAACAGAGACAGTAGGAGGAGTATTATAAGTGCAGATACAAGGTGTGGTGAAAGAAGTGCAGAAGGATTCTGGTGTCAGTGTGCAGAAGGAGGATATTGCTATTGAGATGCCTCCCTGAGCAGGTGGGTTTTGAGGAGTCGCTTGAAAGTGATGATTGTGGATGATTGGCGAATGGTGAAGGGGAGGGCATTCCAGAGTCGAGGAGCAGCCATTGAGAAAGCTTGTAGTCAAGAGATGGCTCGAGTTGTGTAGGGAGAGTACAGGAAGAACCCTTGAGAAGAACGTAGGGGACGGGAAGGGGTGTAGCGGGAGATAAGGGCAGAAATGTAAGAGGGTGATGAAGAACAGAGTGACTTACAGGAGAGGAGGAGAATCTTGTAAGAAATACAATATTTTATAGGTAGCCAATTGAGGGATTTCAGGAGGAGATGAGATGGAAGGTATCTGGGAGCAAATGTGGTGATTCTTGCGGCTGAATTGATAATAGATTGAAGTGGAGAGAGATGAGAAGCAGGAAGACCGGAGAGTAGAATATTGCAGTAGTCAAGTCTAGAGAGAACAAGTGCCTGAGATAGTGTTTTAGCTGTTGATAAGCAGAGGAACGGACGTATTTTTGCAATTTTTTTAGGAATAAGTGACAAGTTCTAGTGACAGCTTGGATATGGGGGGAGAAGGTTAATTTAGAATCAAGTATGACCCCAAGACAGCGTGCTTTGGATACTGAGTGTATAACACAGTTTTCTATTGTGATGGAGAAGGGGGTTGGTGGATGGGTTTTAGGAGGAAACACCACCAGCTCTGTCTTAGCCATATTAAGTTTAAGGTGGCGGTGGGCCATCCATGATGAAATGGCTGAGAGACATTGAGTAACTTGAGCCTGCACAGCTGGAGTGAGGTCAGGGACAGAGAGATAGATTAGTGTGTCATCTGCATACAGTTGGTAATTAAATCCAAGAGATGAGATGAAGTCACCAAGTGAGAGGGTGTAGAGTGAAAAAAGAAGTGGTCCCAGGACTGATCCCTGAGGTACCCCTACTGAGAGGTCGAGGGTAGATGAGAAAGTGTTAGAAAAAGAAACATTGAAAGTACGTTTAGAGAGATAGGAGGAAATCCATTCTAGAGGTGTGTCACGGATGCCAAGGGTATGCAGTGTGTCCAGTAGGAGTGCATGGTCAACAGTGTCGAAAGCAGCAGATAGATCTAGTAGGATTAGTATACTAAAGTGTCCTTTGTCCCTTGCTGTGTATAGATCATTTGTAATTTTTGTTAGGGCTGTCTCGGTGGAATAGTTGGAACGGAAACCTGACTGTAAAGGGTCAAGAAGAGAGTTCGTATTGAGAAAAGAGATTAAGCGGGAGAATACCAGGCATTCCAAGATCTTAGATGTAAAGGGGAGGAGTGAAAGCGGACAGTAATTTGAAAGGCAGGTGGGGTTGAGTGAGGGCTTTTTGAGTATAGGTCTGTCTATTGCCTGTTTGAATGAGGATGGAAAAGTTCCAGTAGAGAGAGAGGAGTTAAAGATATTAGTAAGGCTGGGAGCAAGAGTACTTGCAAGAGCCTTAAAAAGGTGAGAGGGCATGGGATCTGAGGGACAGGTAGTGGGTGGAGAGGAGGATAGTAAAAGAGATACCTCCTCCTCTGTTGTAGGGGAGAATGAGCTGAGGGTTGTTCGGGGTGGGCTAGGAATCAGAAGCATAGGAGGAGAGGATGTAGAGGGTATCGTTTGTTGTATGGACTATACCTTGTTTTTAAAAAAGTCAGCAAAGTCCTGTGGAGTGTTGGAAAAGGTGGATCAGTTCAAGGTTGGGGGTTTGAGATGAGAATCGAAGATTTTCAAGAGGTCACGGGGGTTAGATTTGTGGGTAGTGATAATGTTAGAGAAGTATTTCTGTTTAGTCTGGGTGAGAGCTGTGTTAAAACAGGATAGCATGAATTTGTAATGGTGGAAGTCGGCAAAAGAATGAGACTTTCGTCAGAGACGTTCTGCACCTCGACAGCAGGTGCGTAGCATGCGGATTGTTGAATTTAGCCAGGGTCTGGGATTCCTGGGGTGGGAGTGTCGACGTTGAAGGGAGCGTGCAGGTCCAAGGAGGACATTAATGAGGTGTTATATTCGTGGACCAGAGTGTCTATGCTAGTAGTAGTAGCAGTAGGGCAGAGAGAAGAGAGGGAAGTCTGCACAGTCGATGTCAGGTCTGGTAGTTTGATGGAGTGTAGATTCCTGGTTAGGAAAGGTGATTTAGGGAGGGCAGGGGAAGGTGTGTGAGATAGTGTGAAGGAGATAAGATGATGGTCAGAGAGTGGAAATGGGGAAATTGTGAAGTCAGAGACTGAGCAGTTTCTGGTGAGAGCTATATCTAGCCAGTGACCATCCCTGTGAGTGCTGGCAGCAGTCCACTGTTGAAGGCCAAAGGACAAGGTCAGCGAGAGAAATTGTGAGGCACTAGATGAGGATGTATCATCAGTGTGTAGGTTGAAGTCTCCAAGGAGTAATGTGGGAGTGTCTGAGGACAGAAAGACAGAGAGCCAAGGGCAGTGGTTTCATTGTTACCCTTGTGAAGCAATGCGTGGGATACCTTTCTAGCACTCGACGATTAAGACACGCCAAAAGGTCATGTTTCCAAATTATCCTTGCTTGATCACTGGTGGATAATCAGCGGGTCTGTTATTTTGATTGCGCTAGCTGTGCTTAAATAGAGGTGTCCTTAAAACCTGACCTGTTTGTGTGTCCTGATGACTGGAGATGAGAATTATTGCACCAAGTAGAGGACAAGAGGTCAATCTGTGGACATTTTGGGTGGTATATTCCTCTGCTCCTTCCTCAGGCCAATGTAGTAAGCAAGGCATGGATGAAGTGTACATCATTTGGTGTTAGTGTACATTTTTGCCTGCACATGTTATAGGGCTGGAATTCAGAGTTTGCTAGCATTGAAGTCCAACATTGGTAGAGTGGCTATTAGTATGTACCACATCAATCATATGCTGCAGTGCATACCTCAAAGTGCAGCCATCTGCATTACACACTAACTCCAGGATGACTGCACAGGGAAATATGTACATTTGCCCCAGTGTTCCCCCTATAAGGTAAAAAAAATATAGTGTAAATGGTAATATTCAGACTTGATTCAGTTCTCCTTAGCAGATCAGCCACGGTAAGGTTATTACAATAAGAAGTCCTAGAGAGATTCAAGGGCAAGCCAACATTACCATATGGGACAAATAATCCCCCATTAATTTAAATGGGTCTTTTAACCTCCTCATTGCTACGGAGGTCTCCAAAACATTTCTTCACAATGCACTGGAGAGCTTTCTAGCATGCAAGGGTTAAAAGACCCATTTAATCAATAAGAATTTTGGAAATTGTTATTTGTCCATTATGAAGGAGCTGATTTGCTCCAGAATTGCATAATTTCCTCTTAGCAGATCAGAAACTCCTGTCATCTTCAGCTGCCCAACTTACTTAGGTAGGTGTCCTTCAAGTTGCAGTCTAATACATCTATCATCACATTTTTTTGCATAGTATTTGTAGCATCCTGTATAAATACTCTGTTGAATTATGTCTTCAGTTCACACCTCCTCTCCTCACAACAGAAATCAATAATCCTGAGGTAAGGGTTAATTGTAAAGTGAAATTAACTAGAAGTTGTCTACAATAGCTATTTTATGCAAACATTAAAAGTATACAGATGTAACTTAGTGGTGTTTAAAGGACACCTACCTAAGAAGGTCCTTCTAAAACAACTAAGAGAATTGACAACTGAGAGAGAGCAAGAGTGGGACAAAGAAGATAGGAGAATGGGACAGAGCAGGCTAGAAAGACGAGGGGTACTGAAAGGAGACTGAGAAGGAGACTGCTGGAAAGGAGAGAGAACTCAAGAGCAGGAGAGTGAGAATGATACTGAAAATGAGGTTGGAAAGAAGGAAAGAGAAGGAGTGAAGGAGAAGGAGAGACTTCCAGCAGACCTGAAGACTTTCTCCTTTCTTCAAACAACTACTCAACACTGGAACTTGTTGTGACTGACATCCAAAGGTAGGTGAGCTTCTCTTTTTTCAAGAAATGCTTCTGGTTTGTGAAACACCATGTTTTGTAAGTAACCTGAATTTACAGAATTAATTTCTTCATCTCTCTTTCTCTCTGGAGAGAGATTTCACACCTGTGTAACAGTCATCGCTCTTTTGCCTTCTTCATTTTCAGTTAGTGTGTCAACTAAAGATAGGTAGGCTCACATTCAGAAAACCAGAACAACATGAGTACTGCTGATGCAAGCTTCTCCAAGTAAACAAATTAACCTCTGAATATATATTTTATATAACTCAAAATGCTGATCTCTATTTCTGTCTCTACCTTGGATTCATCAATTGCTTGAAGTGTCCAGATTTGTAAAAAAAACAAAACAAACAACATACAGCCAAGACATTACAATGACCTTGGGCTTATTCCCATCAAAGGCATTATTTATGTGTTTAGCATTTGCATATTCGGATGCATATCTGCAAATAAAGTTATTTTTCACAGAGTGGAGGCATGTTCCAAGAACAATTTGGGTGCAGGTAGGTGCAGACCTCTTTTTTGTTAGGAGTCATGAAAAGTGCCGCTTGATCTGATAAACAAATTAAAAGCCACTTATACCCATTTAAGAATTTTCTGTTTGAACTTCATCTTAAGACATTAGCACACACACACAATTTCCAGGTATAAGTTTCCAAAAATTAATTAACCATGATTCTCTAAACTCAACACAGTTTAAATATATACATTTAATGAGAATAAAAGCCATGTAGTGGCACTCATTTTTTTTCCCTCTCAGGCAACAGTAGATGTGGCTGGGGTGGAGGCATATGAGGGGGGTGGGGCTTAGGACACCTAGGATGCTTTGCCTAGAGTAGCCTAAGATGTGAGCCCAGACCTGGTTTATCCAGTGAAAATCTGAATGCCATTTTTGAGTCAGAAAGCATTTTGTCTGACCACTTGAGGCAAAAGATGAAATGGCTTCAATGGTGTTCTGCTTGCATTCTTCTCAGTTAGTGGTTCTCAATCTTTTTTGCCCAGGGTACCCCTAACACACATAGTCACACACAGTCTGGAATTTTTAGGGTACACCTAACAATTTCTATGACATTTATCAGATATGTAATGAAGCTACATATACATATATAAAGATATTTTAGGTCTCAAATAAATAAAAGATACTGAGCATAAGAATTTCTATAAACAGACCTGAGAAACTGAACACTCCTATTTTTTCAATGTTTTTATAGAGAAAAAGGGCGCATCCTAACTGGAGTGCCACAGCACCCTGTGCTCTGAGGGACTTTTGTCTTTTTTCAACCTCATCAACTATATATGTAAATATGAAAAAGTAATCAATTACCACACATCAGTGAAGCTGTGCAGTATCAGCAAGGGCCAGTAGTTATCATTAATTTCTGCATTTATAGAATTAATCACTAAATAATAAATCTTAAACAGCGCATTACTCTGGTTAGCATTCCCATGAACACTCTGGATTTTACTTTTAATTGTAAAAACCAATTGCACCATAGGGAACAAAGACAACTTACTGGGCTGTGAGGCAACATTTCAGGCTGGCTCCCCCCCCCACACACACACACACACACACACACGCACGGCCTGGCTCGGGTTTGAATAATGCACCAACCCAAATTTTCCAGTGTGATGGACTACTCTCTGATGCTCAAAGCTTTAACCCCTTGTGTGCCAGAGAGGTGTCCAACGCATTGAATTGCAATGCGTTGGTTGCCTCTCTGGCACTCAAAGGGTTAATGAAGAAAAGGGAAGGGGCGCCCCAACATTACTCTTGTCTTGTCTGGCAGCAGCCGTGTGGGATGATGTAGTAAGGCTATAGCACATTTTGTTCTGGAATTATCCTGTATGTAAAGCCTGTGTTTCTGTTTATGCATTTCCCCTCAAATCCTGAACTTAACGCATTAAGAGCAACCTTGGGGCAAACCTACTGCACTGCAGGGGACAAATAAAAAATGATTATTCATGTAATTGATACTTTCAGTCCTTTGAATGCTAGAGAGGTCTGTGCAATGCATTGGAGTCCTCTAGTATTCATGGGGCTAAACACCCATTTAAATCAACAGGAATTATTATTCCTCCCCATTCTGCAATTGGCTTCCTCCATGTGTGAGTGCATATTACGTGAGCCGCTACTAAAGCTTTAGTGCATAAGAGAATACAGTTCATAAAAATTAAGTATCTCAACAGGGTCTGTATAATGAGTTTTCTAAGACTTCAATTAGAAGCAGTAACAGTTCTGTTTAATAGGTGGTAATAACCATATTTCAGAGCAGCCACTTTTAATGAGCTCATCTAGTGGCAGTAAGACTTTGTTACTTGAAAAAATACCTTGTGAATCTTATTTACTTGATGGTATTATTTGAAATGACCTTGTTCAGCTCCAGCTGAATCATTTCAAGCTGAGTAAGAATTATAGTACCTCATTATGGTTGCATGGTGTCTTGAATAGCACTGTGTTGAAACACTGCTTAAGAGGCCTATTTTACTTACCTACACTGCCCCTGCATTCTCACAACATCCCTGTAACTGAAGGGATGTGGCCAAGGCATGACTAATAAGCAGCTTATTTGGGTGTCAGTCAAATATGATTGGCTGATGTCCACATGAGCCAGCCATTGATTGACCTTTGCAAGGATCCAGTCATCTGTGTGAATGACCTGAACAATGACCCAATATGTATCTGTGCATATCTATTCTGCCAAATCTTTCCTGATCAACACTGAATGCAAGGACAGTTTCAGAAAGCTGCATTTGGGCTGCTTGGCAAAATTGCCTGTGTGAATGGTCCAATGTGCAGAAATACAGTATCTCCATCTGTGCAGATCTGCTCTCCTGAAATTTGCATTGAATGCAGGAAAGTTTGCAGGAATCTGCAATTGGGCTGCTGTAAAAATTGCTTGTGTGAATGACCCAATATACAGCAATGATAGGTAATTTGCAGTGTTTACCATATACTGCACCTTTGTGGTGTTAACTGTACAAGCTATAGGTAACTCTTTGTATACACTGAGACATCTTAAAGTTGTTTTATCCCTATTCTATATATGGCTTTGTAGTATTGGAAATGTAGATATATATATATATATATATATATATATATATATATATATATATATAATTCATATAGATAGATAGATAGATAGATAGATAGATAGATAGATAGATAGATAGATATAAAATACTCATTTGTTGCGCAATACCTCTTTTGTTATTGTACCTGAACTTAACATTTTCAACCAGATGGATACAGTAATTGCACTTAATGTACAAATAGGAAATGTTCTGTAGGTAAACATGCACTATGTGCTTTCAATACATTAAAATTGAATGCACTTTAATTACTAGCATGAAAATTCACAATAATAAAATATAACATTCTTCCATTTCATGTTTTTTATTGAGAATGGTGACTGAATCTATGCTTTGAGTCACTGTAATCCCCTTCAGCAATAAATTAGTTAACTGCATCTTATAGAGGACACTCTCAAAGCCTGGATGTTTTTTTCGTTATGTTATTTTCCAAATTCTGATTTAATTGCATTGTAGCTGATAAGTGGTATCACTTATCCCATTTAAGTCTATGTATAAATTTGTAAATATAACCCTTTTATAAACTGCAGTGCAAAGTAGGCCCATGTTTGCTTAGCATAGAAATAATTGAAAAAATAGAAAGCAGTAGAGGTTGTGTTTTTGTACCTAGCATAACCTCTACTTACTTATAATTCTATTAATAAAGATGTTCTTCTACTGCATTGTTTATTTAAATGTTCCTCTGTTAGCCGTTCAAGAAAAAGAAGAGTGTGCAATATATTTAAAGGGTTAAATAATTGATTAGCACAGGCCTGTGATCAAGACCTTTTTGGTTAATCCTGGAATGGCTACTGAAAATTCATTAAAAATCCTTAAAACCCAGGTATCTGTTAAAATATTTGTTTTTTTTATGTCATAGTGGGTTCAATACTCAAAGAATATTGCTATTTATATACCAAAGTTATTATTAAATTAGTAAAAATAAAGAAAAATAATATGTTTAACGTGTATCATTTATGCTTATTCCATCACATCTGTGTGACAATGCAGCTTCACTTCTACTCAGAAAGAGCTTCCGCAAAGGAAAGTGTGTAGCCCATGTTTTCTCAGCCAAATTCCTCAGTGTGCAGTGATGCTTTCACTTTCCCATAATCACCCATGGTCTGCCAGCAGGAATATAATCCTGATAGTGAATGAAATTTTCTGTAAATGGGACTGAAAATCCATAAATATGCTAACAAAAGTCAGTCTGGGACAAGAACCCTAAAAACCTGTAATAAAGTGATTTGCTTTTGAGTAAAACATGTTCCATCTTGAGAAGGAATATGTTCTATTAATTGAATGTAATAGATTTAATATATCCTCCATTTCAGATTTCACAGCACCATCAGCCTCTCCTTTCAGGGATATTCCACCAAGCTGTCTTCATCAGTTTCGTTCAGGATCACCTTTCAGGTAGCAATCTCAGGTTAAAGGGTATCTATCACCTCTTTACAACTTTGTGTAAATAGTTTTCTTATATAGCGAATATGCTTTAAAGCTTACTTTTTTTTTTTTTTTTAAACTTCTTGTTTGCAGAAATTAGAAGAATAAATACAGCCCCACGCCTACTTCCACATAAACTGCTCTTGCCAAAGTTTGCCACACTGCCTCTGCTCCCTTTCCACTACCCAGCCTTCTCCAATGACTGAGGCTGTTTGTCTGTAAGCTGCAGTGCTCTGATTGGCAGAATCGATTTCTGGCCAATCAGAGGAGGCTGGATAGAGGGAGACAGAGCAGCAGGCTGTGGCAAAGATCAGGTAACCGCAGCCTGCCCGGAAGTAGGCGCGGGGCTGTTTTTATTTTTCAAATTTCTACAAACAAGCAGTTTAAAAAAAATGAATAAACTTTAAAGCATATTCAGTAAATAAGAAAACTATTTACACAAAGTTGTATAGGGGTGATAAATCCCCTTTAAGATTACACTGCCATAATTTCCCCAGATAAGCAAAGACAGAAAAAAAGTCAGATATGCTCAACTAGGCTCATGAGCTTACATGGGTATGAAAAAAATCTCACTACGACTGTGTCCTGTGCCTAGGGTGAAATCTCTTTTAGCTCACAAGTGCCATACACAGAGAAGAAATATTCTGAAGCATCTCATACAGGTCCTGCCAAAATGACAGACCAGCCATGAAATACCATACAACTCTTATCTGAAGAAGGAAAACAGCTAATCCCAGACATATGTTTCAGCCTTGTCGGTGAGGTGCAGCTGATCCCTCTATGCACTTGCTAGCAAGCGGTCCATGTCTTGATTCCCCCATTACCTTTAGGGTGAACAACTCTAAGAGCAATTTGTATATACAGAGAAGAAGTCAGAGAAGCTCATCTTGTCTCATGAGCTTGCAAGGGTATGCAAAAAGCTCACTAGGACTGTGTCCTGCACCCATAGTGCAATCTGTTGAAGCTCACAAGTGCCATACACAGAGAAGAAATATTCTGAAGCATATCATACAGGTGCTGCCAAAATGACAGGAAAAAGGGAAACAGCTAACTCCAGATGTACCTTGTGGCCTTTTAGACATGATCAATGAGGTGCAGCTAATCTCTCTCTGCACCTGTGAGCAAGGGAGCCACGTCTGGATACCTCCATTACCCTTAGGGTGACAAAACCTAAGAGCAAATCACTCTTAGGGTTTGTCACCCTAAGAGTGATGGGGGAATCCAGATGTGGACCCCTTACTCACAAGTGTCTATAGGGATCAGCTGCACTTTTCGGGTTAGATGTTTAACTTGTTCAGAGGGGAATTGTCTGGCATGTTGTGGCTGGACTGTCATTGTGACAGGACCAATATGATATACTTCAGAATTTTTTTTGTCTGTGTATGGTAATTGTGAGCTAAAAGAGATTGTACCCTGGGTGCAGGACACAGTCCTAGTGAGCTTTTTGTATAGCTTGCAATCTCATGAGCCTAGTTGAGCACCTCTTACTTCTTCTTCCCCAGATAAGCAAGCAAATTTATTTTTAGACAAATTGTTCCCTAGTTCCCATCAGGCTAACCACCTCCTTCAATTAGGTAAAGCCCTATCAAAGTAACTTCAATAAATGTAGAAGGCCTAGATATTCCTGAAAATGAGCAATATATTTTAGAGAACTAGAGAGACTGGATTCAAATTGTATTTGTACAACAGAAACAGAAGTGTATGTGCAAAGCATTGCATTAAGGATAATCACTGGCAAAAAACTTCCAATAAATAATACCCACTATCCTGGTTTGCCTCTGGCCCAAAAAAGTCAAAAGGAGTAGGTATACTCCAACATAAATCAATACCCTGGAGATTAACTACTCACCCCAAGAGTGGTTTATTTCGGTTTGGTTCAAATAACAAATCCCAATTCACATTAAAGGGGATGTATCACACCTATACAAGTTAGCCTGTATAGTTTCATTAGATATTGAATATGTCTAGTTCATCAAATTTAAGTAAAAAATGCTGCCCTGCACCTACTTTCACATAGACTGCGGTTACCTGCTCTGTAATCGCAGTCCGTCACTCTGCCTTTGTTCCCCTCCCTCTGTCCAGCCTCCTCTGATGACGGAGGCTTTCTGCCTGCAAGCTGGAGTGCTCTCATTGGCTAGATATCGATCAATAAATGTCTAGATTTCTACAACTTAATAGGCACTTAGTAAATATTCAGTCCAACCTTCCATGACTACACCTGATAATCTTATATAACCAACATTATTCCCATATTGATTACATCTTCATAGATCAAAATTCATAATCTAAGAATAGTGTCCATAGGCAATATAACCTAGCCCCTTACCCAGCAATTTTAGATCTTCAGGTTCTACCAAACATAACTTACTCCTTTAAAATTAACAGATATTTACTCAATAAAACACCATAATTAGGAAGAAAATAATAAGTCAAGCTGCCAGACTCAAATTATCCCAACTCATTAAACCTGAGAAACATAAATCTTATATGTAGTATATCCAAAATTAAGGACACAGGTTAAAAAATATGGTGAAATGCCATATGTTGTATGTTGTATATTGTATAAACATTTACTTTTATTGACATCATCATTTTTATTAGATTGAGTGCAGATCTTCCACTACATGCTGGAATGTGGATCTTTTATCAGGTTTTGACTATAACACAGCGAGGCAAAGAAGCCATTGAATTTAAGGAGTTTAAAAGAGCAGTAAAAAAATGTTGTCAAAAAAATATATTGTAGGACTTTTCCTGTTAAGTAACATAAGGGTAGAGAGATGCATATTTCCAGCGGTATTACAGTTTAAACCCGTGTTATTTTACATTAGCAATGTCCTCTAGTGGTCAAATTCCAATTAGTGATTCTGTTACATTCTAATGCAGAGGAAAGTCAGTGACTTACAGTTCCACATAGAATGTGATAGAAACCGCTGAGTCACTTCCTGTCAGATAGAACTATCAGGAAGTAAACATACAGTAAATTCACTTCCCGATTATTTGAACCATTATAAATGCTGACTAAAACAAATGACAGCAGTTAGAGTGTCCTTGTTTTACTCAGCAGAAAAAGCTGTATAACATAAATGTTTCTTAAAAAAGTTTACTGCTCCTTTAAAATTAAGTAATTGTGCCACTATATCATTATTTATGGATTGGCCCAAAAGTGAAGAAAAACAAGTAAACACCCATATTAAATTAAATGACATAGCTGGCACTATCAAGATCTTTACATTATTATGGTAAAAGTCTCGGCACCTTCAAATACAACTAAATAACAAAATCCCTCCCTTTTAACCCCTTGGTGCTAGAGATGTCTCCAACTTATTGTGAAGCAAAGCATAGTTGATGTCTCTAGCATCCAAGGGGTTAACTTGCAAAAGTACTAGACTTCATGGTTTCCCCTATAGCAACTACACATAGTTTGTAGAAATGCTAAGGCAAAGCTGGTAAACTGTGGAAATTCCAGCTTCTGGGAACTAGTGCCACTCCCCATTATCCCAAACCAGCAAATGGTTGGTTGAGGAAGATCGTCGTTGTAGTCTTCAGCACCTAGAGGTCCAATTATTGATTTGCCCTGCATTAGGTTCTCACATGATCCACACAGTTTATCACATTGCTCATAGACAAAAATTCCGAGATCAAACACTTGAATATAGTAATATACAAGGCAGACAAAGAACCAAGTCTTTGTGCAAGCTATAGCCCTATGGGCCTGTTCCTAGTTGAGCATCTCTGACCAGTTCTTTTCCATCTGCAGATTATACTTGGGGTTGGTAACCCTAAGGATAACAGGGAATCCAGACGTGGATTCCTTGCTCACAGTGTCTAGAGAGATCAGCAACACATCACCGATTAGGACTAACAAGCCTGAAATGTATGACTAGGGTTGGCTGGTTCTTATACCTGGATGGTCATTGTACAGGATCAGTATGATGTGCTAAAAGATATTTCCTCTTTGGGTAAGGATGATACCCTGGGTAGGACACCTTCCCTATAAAGCCTGTCCAATTATATGGCAGGCTCATCCCTATTTAAGTGTCTCTGACCAGTTCTTTTGTTTTTGTCTGTATGTGATGAACACACAAATACAAAATCCTTTCTCTTGTATTTTAGCAGGGTCTTTCCAACTTTGGCAAAAGCTATTTTGTAAAGCAGCTTTTTCTAAATGTAAATACACTGCTGTCACACAAGCCTGATAATGTTGTTTGGTTTCATGCATGCTGGCAGAACCTTTATGATGAACTGTTATTTTAATTTCCACAGATACATTTTATAATGGATTTGCCTTTTACTTTTATTGACAGTAATCTCTTTCCGCCAGATACAATCAATGTCATGGTTGTCGATGATCTGATGGATGCAGCATGTGAAAATTCATAGTCAGAAAAAGTATTCTTCAAGTATGTGTTTTGATTGGTAAGAATACTGAAAACTAAACTATAATTTTAAGCAATAACTATTTGGTGCTTTTCAAAAACCCATGAGATAAAATACAGGTAACCACGTTAACACGTCAGATGTACCCTGGAAGAACACATTTCTTTTTATGGGCTTTTGAATTTGCAACCCGCTGCCTTTCTGGTTACTTACTGGTGGATATAAAATCTAATGCCCTTGAAGAGTACCATTTGAGAAAGGGCCTTTTACCACAAGATATGCTGGCAGTAAAATCCAGGAGCTAGATTCTATTGCAGGAGATAAATGTTAAAACCTGTTTTAGCAAACATTTTCCTATTGAAGTCTATGGGGAAAACTGGCGATAAAGGGCTAGATTGTATTGCAGGTGCTAAATGTTAACACCTGTTTTATCAAACATTTTCCTATTGAAATTTATGAGGATAACTGGAGATAAAAGCAGCGATAAAATTAGCACCTGTAATACAATCTAGCCCCAGATATAATGGCCTACATTCTATGGGCTGGATTCTATTTCAGGTGATAAATGTTAACACCCGTTTTATCAAAAAATGTTCCTATTGAAGTCAATGGGGAAACATGGCGATAAAAGCAGAGATAAAATTAGCACCTGCAATAGAATCCAGCCCTATTACAAGTACTAATTTTATCTCTGCTTTTATCCCTAGTTTTCCCCATAGACGTCAATAGGAAAATGTTTGATAAAACAGGTGTTAACATTTAGCACCTGCAATAGAATCTAGCCCAACAAGTGATCTGATATGGTACTAGATTCTATTGCAGGTGATAAATGTTAGCATGCATTTTATCAAACATTTTCCTATTGAATTCTATAGGGAAAACTGGAGATAAAGACAGTGATACAATTAGTACCTGCAACAGAATCCAGCCCATGATCACCTGTTTTGTATTGTACCTGTTATAAACATGTCTAACAGGCTATGATGTAATTGGGCCCTTTTAAAAGCTTTAATGAAAGCAGAGAGTCTATTCTGGTGGTGCGACTAATGATTTAGTATCTGCCATATGTAAAATAGCTCTCAGTGTTCTTAAAGGGTGAAGTCCATTAAAACCACATTAAAAAGTGGTTTTGGAAAGTGGTGGAATATTATAAAATCTCTCAGCAACAGGACGTTTAAAAAAAAGAAGTGACAGGTAAAACAAGAGGTTGTTGTTTATAATGTAAATGAACAGTTAAAGACAAATGCTGATCTGCTATTGCATAAAGGGGTAGATTTAAAGGCAGGCGCTAAGTAAAAAAGTCACATCGGCCTCAAATGATTATGGCGGATTTAAAAGTAAGTCTACAAGAATAGCTAACGAGCGCAGACACAACAAAAACACGAAACACATAAACATGCGTTACACCTTTTTTCACATCACCGTGTGTCCCAATAACCAGATAAAACACAACTTAAGTCAAAATGTAACATTATGGCTGGCGTTGTCTAGCAACCCTGATAGATGCACAAACTAAATTCAAGCCTACAGCCAATCCCAAGGTCCCAAATTAGCAACAATGTTCAAATACACCTATATGTATCCAAAAATAACGGTCACACACTGTCTGTGTTTCGAGTTTTAGCAGGCTAGAGCACAGGACCCCGAAGCGGAAGATATCGATAAGAGTGAGGGAGAGAGGAGCAGACATTGGAGGTAGAAGGAGAGTTTGGAGAGAGGAGAGTATTGCACTTAAAAATACACATATTACAATTTTTCACATATTACATACACCCATACAACACCATACACATTTTTTAAATTTTATTTTGACAGTGTGAATCTGTGAGTGAAAGAGTGTGACAGAGAGTGAGTGGGATCGAGTGTGTCTGTGAGGGCCTGTGGGAGTGCCTGGGTGTGAGTGGGTGAATGATGGCCAGGAGAGGAGGACAGGAGAGAGGGGTGGGGAGAGTAATGGAGGAGGAGGAAGAAGAGCAGGACATCCCTGATGAGAGTAGGGTTAGGAGAGGGAGATCTGCAGGGCGGAGGGGGAGCCGGCCCAGAAGAGCAGGTACACAGAGGACAGGGACAGAACCTGCAGTGGGAAGAGGGGTAGCTGCTGGGGACCACCACACACAGGCAGGGGCAGTACAGGCAGGGCAGTCTGGTTCTGGAGCTGAGGAGGAGAGGATCAGAGAGGATCAGAGATCCACGTTATACAGAGGAGGAGAACAGGGCCCTCATGGAGGCTGTGCTGGAGAGGGAGAGCATCCTGTTCCCGAGGGAGAGGGTCCCTGGCCTGGCTGCGAGGAGGAAAACTGCCTGGAACCAAATCTGCGGCAGGGTCAATGCGGTGGCCAACTGTAGATGGGACGTTCACTCCGTCAAAAAGAGATGGGGTGACTGCAAGAGGCAGGTTAAGAAGAAGATGGGGGATGCTGCCCTGCACGCCTGAGGCACCGGAGGGAGTCCACCTGTTCACATCACCTTCAGCGGATGGGAGGAGAGGCTGCAGCAGACCTTGTCGTCCACGCTGACTGAGCGGGTCCCTGGAAGATTGGACACTGGGGATGAGAGGAGCCTCCACACTACCGGTAAGTGCATCATCCCATAACCACACACCACATCAACCAACACAAGCTGCACACTCAAACACTGTCACACCTCAACACATGCCCATCATTGAGCCACACAACTATACCAACACAGCACCCTGAGGGTTCAAACAGGACACAATACAAGGAAAAATGGCAAGGTTCAACCACGTCCAAACCTGTCCAAGTCCCAGTTCAACCCTCTGGTTGCTGAGCTGATCACACACAATCCACAAAACCATGTTTTTTAAAGTGTTGTCGGTTAAACATCATTGCTGTTCCTCCACAATGTAACTCATGTACCCACAGAGAAGTCAGCACATATCCCCTTGAGTGCTTGAGGGATTATCAATGCATCGATCAACAATGCTTTGGCAACCCCTCCGGAACTCAAAGGGTTAACCATAAAACAAACACAAGTCCGTATGCTAATGATTGTATGCTACACAGGGGACATTCACTAAGTTGTGAAAAAAAGATGATGGAGAGAAATTAACACATACATACCCTCACTTCAACAATCCCAGTGTTAGTCAATGGAGAATATTCAATAACATGAATCAAGTTGCTAAGGTTCCATTGTATAGACTCCATAAAAAACATTGGAAATGGGGAAATGAGATCACTGGAGAAGTCAACATCATGTTCAGTTCATCAGGTCTTCATCACCGCTTACTGAATCTCAAAAAGGATAGATCAGGTCACACATCACAGTGCCACAGAGAATAACTGGTTGTATGTGCAACACACAGGCCTAAAATAATTCAACAGAATTAAAGAAGAAAAATGTAGGCCATGTGTTGTGTATGCAATCATTTACTCTAGCTTGAAATGACATATCTCACCTTTGATTCCCACATGGATCCTTAGGAGTGCTGATGCCATGGATGGATGTCACACCAGCCACTATTTGCAGGATACATATGGGAACCAAATATGAACCATTGTAGTTTGGTCACCAACAGGCCATGAATGATGGATATCTCTGATTGAGTACGGCTGCCTCACTCAGAAGGATGGATGGGCTCATCCAGAAAAACAACAGGCCTCAGTCAAAGATATCCTTTACTACTGGCAAGATTGTTGCCCTTCTGGATTGAACTGGAACAGACCTCATGGACATGATCCTGTCAAGTTCATCAATCTGTGATTGCCAGGGTGGTATCTCATGCATCACAATGTAATGCATAGGATACCGTCAGGACAACCAGAGAGTCACCTGTAAGATAATTCAAAATCTTGCATTGTACGGGATTAATTGATAAGATAGGGATAAATAACACTTGAATCCCATTGTAGATCTGTTCCAAAAAGATATGTACACAAAGAAAAATGGTCAGATATTTATGTGGATATGTACCTTTGAAATGGGTACAAATATGTCCCAACAAGATGTGAACCCAGAGATCAGTTCAGTACATGTGATTGCTTTACTGGCTATATATGTGCACAAATGGAGATTTCAGTCATTTGACTACACCGAGCCTCTTTAGTTGAGCCAAAATTACCCCATTTACAGATCAATATTTCACTGGAATGGTCTACAAAGTGTGCCTGGTTTGCAATCACACTCTGTGGATCATTTCAATGACGTATTAATCTGTAAACGGCGCAATTGTGGCTCTGCCAAAGAGCCTTCATGTGGTCAAATGACTGAAATCTCCATCTGTCACATAGCGCAATATCTGTCAAACCATGAGGGTTGGAGGGATAGGATTAACATTGATCCGCATCTTTTTACAATGCTTACAATATTATATCAAGGTGAAATCAACCATTGCTACCCCGTTAAAGGGATATTAATACTTCAAATGTGCAAAGAAAAATATTTTGAAGGGTTTATCCCCCTGAGAAAAACAAGGGAACTCCCACTGCTGAAAGATGTTTCATTCAAAATTTATCTCAGCTCAAAGTTGAATCTTGTAGGTGCAATATCCCATGGCCTGAAATAGTACAATGGCGCTGTTGCTACACCATCCAATGGATAGCTCTGGTCCCAGGACATGAAATATAAATGGGATGGTGTAGCAACCCCACCACTGTACTATTTCAGGCCACTTGGATATTGCACTTTGACCTATAATAACTTTTGTATAAAACACCTTTCAGCAGTGGGAGCACCCATGTTTACTCAGGGAGATAAACCCTACTACATATACTTTTCTCTTTCTCATTTTAAGTATTACTGTCCCTTTAATCCTATCATGACTACGTTTACTAATCACACCATCTCATTTGTACACACAGCTTACGGGCCTCCAGCACAGCAGGAACCCATGGAGGAGGCTATGTCACCACCCAGTGAGGAGTATACAGAGGAGGGGACCAGCTGGTGGTCACCATACCCACCATCCACATCTCCTCCAACAAAGGCTGCTCCACCACAGGCTGCACCACGCCAATACAGTGGCTGGATGGAACAGGCGGAGAGGTGGATATATCCCACCACCTCCACAAGCTACTACCCTCCAGCAGCAGCACCATCACCACCAGGGAGGCAATGGCTGCCTGGTATAGTGGCCACCACACAATATGAGCCATTTTCCCAACAGATGAACCTACCCTCCTGGATGGCTCCCCAGCATGGCCCCAGGTATGATTCCAGGTCAGGACCAAGCACCTACCAGTGGTCAAGGTATGACCCTTGGCCACTGGACTACCAACACCTGGGCCTGATTGGGGAGCCCCAGCGCCCTCTACCGAGGGAAGACATCACTTCACCACCTCCACCAGCACAGACATCAGTGGGCAGCTGTGAGTCACTTGATGTGGTGGGCATATACCCATCATCTGCAGCAGCCACTCCACCAGCTGTCACAGCAGCAGCAGCCACAGCACACTCAGCAGCAGCAGAGAACACAGCAGCAGCAGAGGACTCAGCAGCAGCAGAAGACTCAGCAGTAGCAGAGGACACAGCAGCAGCAGAGAACTCAGCAGCGGCCGCCGAAGAAGAGGACTCAGATGCAGCGGGAACGCTACCAGCAGAGTCACCGGGCACATCCACCACCAGCATTGCACACCTCATGTGGATGGAGGAGGAGTGCATGGACCTACAAAGGAGGCTACTCCAGGCATGCCGCAGCAAAGATTTGAACATTTCAAGGAGCCGAAGGGAATCCTGGAGGAACACCTCAAGGATAGAGGACAGGATACATGCCCTGGAGTTGGAGCTCACCAGGATAAACATACAACTTCATCAGTACCACACAGGAATGATGGACATGATTGGGCAGGTGCTGGTGGAGTTCAGAGACCACAACTGCAGGGAGAACCTACATGTTGAGAGGGAGCTGCATTCAACAAAGGTGTCCACTACAGCCACCACTCCCTCCACTGTGACCCCTGAAGCCACACCTAGGGTGCAAAGGGTGACTAGGCAATCAGCCAGGGCATCCACCTCAGGCACCCAGTCGAAGGTCTCCCCAAAAAATAAAATAAAATGCCCAACTTGTTATCTTCACCCTTAATAAAGAGAACATTGTGCTTTTGAAACCTGTCTGATATGCTTTGTGTTTTGTGATAGATTGGGTGGCAGAGTTGTCTCCAATGCATTGCCAAAAAAAAAGTGAACACAACCTCTGCCCACATAACATGTTTTTGGTATGTTACAACATGGGTTCACACACACTGTTGTGCAAATTCAACTAGCAATCCATCCCTGGAGCCATATAACATGACAGTGTTATATGGCCATGATGTGGGTTGAATTTGAACAAAACATACTCCTTAGCACAACAGCTGGTGCAACACTGAACATTCGTCTGCTTCAATTGTTGTGTTTAAGGGGTTAACCAAACAGCTATTTGACTTAGCAGAGAACTAACAAGCAGGACAAATGCAACATGCAGCAAAATAGTCTTTGATGCAAACTCTTATTGTGAAACTGACTTACTGGGGAATACAATGTTCATACTAGGATTTCATGGTGTGTGCTACACATTGTAATCCTAGGGTGAGCATTGGGTTCTCCAGTAAGTCAGTTTCACAATAAGAGTTTGCATCACAGCCTAACTTACTGGACAACCCAATGATCATCCTGAGAATTCAGTGTGTAGTACATACATTGAAACCTTAGGCTGAGCATTAGGTTATCTAGTAAGTTGTGTTGTTGTTTTACTAAGGTAGTAACACACTTCACCAGTGATAACACTTGTCCACTTAGTCTGGTTGTTTGTTGATGCAGCCCATGTACTGAGATTTGTCAAACTAAAGCAATCTCAGAACATTGATTATATTGAGCAACACAGAAACCGTGTACTTGACATCACTGTAGAAGTATGTCACACACATTGGTGTATCACTGCCAACATCTGTTAGCATGAAAACATCACAGAGTCCACTCATGACCAAACAAGTAGTGGACTCCTGTGATGTGGGTCATGCCTTCCCATGTCTGAAGGATACTGTAACCTTGAGTGTGGTTCCACATTGAGACAGGTCTAATCCAACATGTATTCATACAGACACAGATAGAATAGTGATGGTTCTACTTTATTGTGTCTCAGACTACAGTAAATCTACATGTGTTTTCTGTGTATATTGCCAATATATGCATTGAACACTTGTATGAGCACATAAAAGGTACATTTAAACTACATATGAATACTTTAGGAAAACTACCGAACTGCTCATGTGTTGGCAACAAAGTTTGTTAGCTCTGTAGACAAGCATTCTTACTGTACAGGTTTGATCCCTGGATGTCAGTATGTATGTATGTATGTATGTATCTTTATTTATATGGCGCCACACAGTGTACGCAGCACCTTACAATAGACATATGTTACATTAAATAAGAGGGGATGAAATAAGTGCGACATTCATAGAAACAATGGGAGAGAGGTCCCTGCCCCAAGGAGCTTACAGTCTAAATGGGTAAAGGGAGTGTCACAGTGACAGTGGCAGCCCAATTTTATTTGTTTCATGGAACTATTAGGACATATTTGTGTTACAGCTTACCTTACTTGCAGCGTCACCTGCAGACGCGAGGCTTCAAGCATGTAGCAGGCCTCTGTTTTATTCCATGCTTCTTATAGTCTCCTCCCACCTACTTCCTTCCTACCTACTTCCTTCCTCTGAGCTGCTCCTCCCATCTACTTCCTGAGGATGGGTTTAAAGGGCAGACTGAGTTCTGATTCAGTTGCCCTTGTGTTGTTGTACAATACAGTTCTGTTTCCCTTGGGCTCTGTGTATGACCTGGCTTGTCTGACCATCCATTCTGGTGTTGACCTTTGGCTCTGTTTGACCATTCTTCTTGTGCATTCCGATTTGGCTTAGACATCCTTTCTGGTGCAAACCTGTGGCTCTGTCTGACTACCCACTCTGTGAATGACCTGGCTTGTCTGACTACCCACTCTGGTGTTGACCTGGGCTCTGTCCACTGCACATCCAGCATACCAATGCTTCAGTGGATATCCTATCTTCCTACCTGGTGCAAACCTGTGGCTCTGGCTGACTACCCGCTCCATGTATGACCTGGCTTGTCTGACTACCCACTCTGGTGTCGACCTGGGCTGTGTCCACTACACATCTAGCATACCAACGCTTCAGTGGATATCCTATCTGGTGCAAACCTGTGGCTCTGGCTGACTACCCGCTCCGTGTATGACCTGGCTTGTCTGACTATCCTTTCTGGTGCTGACTAGGGGGCTTTGTCTGTTTCTTCCGTGTGTTGGTCCCCGCTCCACATACACCCATCTTAGTGCGGACCTGGGGCTCTATCAGACTCCTAGACTGACTGCAGGCCGAGTCAGTGCTAGTTCTTTGGGTGTTCCAAATTACCTCGAGGCTCCAGTGGGCTGAGGCCTAGTCTCGGACAGTGTGGTGGATCTATTGTCGGACTGCTATTTCTGATACAGTGCTTGCCTCTTTGATCACCCTCTGTGTGCTATCTGTTTACGTACATTACTAAATAAAGATTGTTTTACTTTACCATACTGACTCCTGGTTTATTTCTGGGAACCGTGACAATTTGTTGATGTGTGTATTCATGTCAGGGACACATATCACTGCACACACACAGGTCAGCATGGCGTCCCTTGAGATCTGATCCACGTTTCATGACCTCTATGTATCACGGTCCCCGTGATTCTTTTCTGTCACTCTCAACTGTGCTGCTCCCGGATTGGTTGAGCTGTGTTGGCCCGCCCCTGCTTATCCGTTATAATCCAGTCACTGGCACCGGTCAGGTGCCCTTTCGTGGTGTTTCCTGCTAGCGATTGCTGTTCCTGTATCCTGATCCACCGTGTACCGACTAGGCTTGACCAACGACGTTCCTGTGTTCCTGTTCCGTGATTGACCCGGCCTGGCTGACGACCCTTCTCCGTTACCGAACCGGCTTGTCTGCGAATCTCCTGTGTATCCTGATCCGGCCTGGCTGACGACCCTTCTCCGTTACCGAACTGGCTTGTCTGCGAATCTTCTGTGTATCCTGATCCGGCCTGGCTGACTACTGAGTACTCTTGTCCTGCTCCTGCATTGCTGAAGGAACTTTCCTCTGTCGCCTCGGCGACATTCTGATACTGCATAGTGTGATTGAGCCTCCGCTTGTCAGTTGCTGAGCCATTGCTGAGTCTTCCATATCTGTCTTTCGTGTGCTGAGTCCAGATCTTACTGTGCTGAGTCAATTCCTGCTCTCGAGACACTGGTATTGTCCATCCGATACTGCTGCTTCTCCACCTATCGGCTAAGCCTGTCCGCTGTTTCTGCGAGCTGGCTGCTTGCGGGCCATAGTAGTCGGCGGCTCTCCGTGATCGAGCAGCGGTTCCGTTACGCCCGTGGCTTTTGGCAAAGCAGTACCCAGTAGTCTCCGGTTACGCCCGCGCTAGGGCCATCAGCACAAGTAATCACTATCTGTAGTCTCCAGTTACGCCCGAGGGGGCTATTGACTCGAGCAATCACGATACTGTAGTCACCGGTTACGCCCGTGGGGGCTATTGGCTTAAGCGATTGTGATAGTAGAAGTTTCCGGTTACGCCCGTGGGGGCTATTGGCTCACGCTATCATTATACTGTAGTCTCCGCTTACGCCCGTGGGGGCTATCTCCTTATCACTTGCAGTTCCCGTTCAGCCAGGACCTTATGCTACATCTCTACACAGTGTATGGACTTGGGTGCTACCTCACAGCACACAGAACTATAAGCAGCACCAAGGGCGTGCCTAACACCACATTTGAGACTGATAACCAGTACTATTAACCTCTTGAGTTCTGTTTAGTACTTCCTTGCTTGTTTATATTACCTGCTGCGCCAGGTATCTCTGTCGTATTCTGTTCTACCAGTACCGCCTCAGTGGCGACCTTGTTCTTCATTTACTTAATAAAACTCCATTTATTTTATCTACCACTGTCTGAGTGTCTGAAAACCATAACAGTACGAAAGGGCCATGACCTCAGACAGCAAGGGAGATACTGGTACCCAGAATATCCATTGGAGAATGGATGTTCACGAGCAGAGCCTCGACCAGTTGGCACTGGCCATGCAGACATTACTCGAGAGAACGGTACACCTAGACAAACCTAATCAGAATCCGGTAGTCACCCCAGTCTTGACACCGGAAAACCTGTCGGTTACACCAACCACTCAGTCCAGAGGGTTCACGGCGGCAGCGCAGTTACCGTTAAGATATGATGGCGAACCTAACCAATGCAGAGGCTTTATTAACCAATTGGAGATATTCCTTGAGCTCACGCCTCAAGCATTCCCTAATGATCGAAGCAAGGTTGGGTTTATGATTTCCCTATTAACTGGCAAGGCATTATCCTGGGCAAATCCTCTCTGGGAGAACGCCAAACCTTGCACCCTGAATTTTAGGGAATTTGTAAGACAATTCCGCAGAGTATTCGAGGTCCCTGGTGTAGCCGCCTCTGCTGCCAAGGGGTTATTGGAAGGTACTAAGACACCAGTACTAATTATGATGGACCATAAGAATCTAACATATCTCTCGGAGGCTAAGAGACTCTCCTCACGTCAGGCCAGATGGGCGCTCTTCTTGTCCCGGTTCAACTTCGTGGTCTCTTACCTGCCGGGGTCCAAGAATGTCAGGGCAGATGCCTTGTCCAGACAGTTTGTCTCAGACATTGAGAGGGAGGAGGAACCTGTACCCATTATTCAGCCAGATCGTATTCTGGCCACTATTCGCACGAGTATCTCTTCGCCACTGGGGGAAGAAATTTTGGCCTCGCAGTCTAGGGCTCCTCCAGAAACTCCAGTTGGCAAGTGCTTTGTCGATGAGCCATTACGTACTCATCTATTGGAAACCTACCACTCATCTAAGGCGGCTGGGCACATTGGAAGGGATCAGCTTTGTTGGTCGCTTTCCCAGTTGTTTTGGTGGCCTTCCCTTAGGGCTGATTGCTCCGCTTTTACTGCAGCCTGTGCCACCTGTGCCCGTGCCAAGACACCCAGGCATCTTCCAGTAGGTCTACTTCAACCTGTACCTAATGGCGACCGCCCATGGTCCCATATTTCCATTGACTTTCTGGGAGAGTTGCCAGCATCCAGAGGGTACACATTTATCCTTATGGTGGTTGATAGGTTCTCAAAAATGGCTCATTTTGTGCCCCTTCCTGGGCTTCCATCGGCTTAGGAGTTGGCGGTGGTATTTTCTAAGGAAGTGTTTCGCTTGCACGTGGTGCCTACAGTGGTAGTATCTGACCGTGGTAGCCAGTTTGTGTCCAGATTTTGGAGGGCATTCTGTGGGCAGATGGGCATCCAGTTGTCATTTTCTTCCGCATATCACCCCCAGACTAATGGAGCCGCTGAACGTGCCAATCAAGGTCTGGAACAGTTCTTGCGCTGTTTTGTCACCGATCATCATGACAATTGGGCCGACCTGTTGCCTTGGGCGGAGTTTGCCAGGAATTGTGCAGTTAATTCATCGTCCGGGAGTTCACCTTTTCTCATTAACTATGGGTTCCAGCCCTGCTACTCCCGGACTCATTCCAAGCACAACAAATTCCAGCTCTGGATGAGCATATTGAGCAACTCCGTTCCACTTGGGCACAGGTGCAGAGGACCCTCAGCCAGTCATTTCAGCGCTACCAGAAGCATGCCAATCGTAGAAGGCTGCCAGCGGTCTACTTCCAGGTGGGGGATAGAGTGTGGCTTTCCTCCAGAAATCTTAAGTTACAAATGACCTCCAATAAACTGGCACCTCGGTTCATTGGTCCATTTAAAGTCATCCGCAAGGTGAATCCAGTCTCGTATGCGTTGGAACTTCCAGCATCTATGCACATACACAATGTGTTCCATGTGTCCCTCTTAAAACCATTTGTTTGCAACCGTTACACTACCACTCCAGTGATTCCTGGGCCGGTGGATGTTCAGGGCCAGGAGGAATATGAGGTTCAGAGTATCATTGATTCTAGGAGATTTAGGGGGAAGTTGCAATATTTGGTACATTGGAAAGGGTATGGCCCCAAGGAACAGTCCTGGGTAGATCAGAAGGACCTACACGCGCCCAGACTGTTGCGCAACTTCCACTCTAAATACCCTCAGAAACCTAGACCTCCGGCAGGGAGAGGGGGTCTTTGAGAGGGGGGTACTATCACGGTCCCCGTGATCCTTTTCTGTCACTCTCAACTGTGCTGCTCCTGGATTGGTTGAGCTGTGTTGGCCCACCCCTGCTTATCCGTTATAATCCGGTCACCGGCACCGGTAGCGATTGCTGTTCCTGTATCCTGATCCACCGTGTACCGACTAGGCTTGACCGACGACGTTCCTGTGTTCCTGTTCCGTGATTGACCCGGCCTGGCTGACGACCCTTCTCCGTTACCGAACCGGCTTGTCTGCGAATCTCCTGTGTATCCTGATCCGGCCTGGCTGACGACCCTTCTCCGTTACCGAACCGGCTTGTCTGCGAATCTTCTGTGTATCCTGATCCGGCCTGGCTGACTACCGAGTACTCTTGTCCTGCTCCTGCATTGCTGAAGGAACACTCCGCTGTAGCCTCGGCGACATTCTGATACTGCATAGTGTGATTGAGCCTCCGCTTGTCAGTTGCTGAGCCATTGCTGAGTCTTCCATATCTGTCTTTCGTGTGCTGAGTCCAGATCTTACTGTGCTGAGTCGATTCCTGCTCTCGAGACACTGGTATTGTCCATCCAATACTGCTACTTCTCCACCTATCGCCTAAGCCTGTCCGCTGTCTCTGCGAGCTGGCCGCTTGCGGGCCATAGTAGTCGGCGGCTCTCCGTGATCGAGCAGCGGTTCCGTTACGCCCGTGGCTTTTGGCAAAGCAGTACCCAGTAGTCTCCGGTTACGCCCGCGCTAGGGCAATCAGCACAAGTAATCACTATCTGTAGTCTCCGGTTACGCCCGAGGGGGCTATTGACTCGAGCAATCACGATACTGTAGTCACCGGTTATGCCCGTGGGGGCTATTGGCTTAAGCGACTGTGATAGTAGAAGTCTCCGGTTACGCCCGTGGGGGCTATTGGCTCACGCTATCATTATACTGTAGTCTCCGCTTACGCCCATGGGGGCTATCTCCCTATCACTTGCAGTTCCCGTTCAGCCAGGACTTTATGCTACAGCTCTACACAGTGTATGGACTTGGGTGCTACCTCACAGCACACAGAGCTATAAGCAGCACCAAGGGCGTGCCTAACACCACATTTGAGACTGATAACCAGTACTATTAACCTCTTGAGTTCTGTTTAGTACTTCCTTGCTTGTTTATATTACCTGCTGCGCCAGGTATCTCTGTCATATTCTGTTCTACCAGTACCGCCTCAGTGGCGACCTTGTTCTTCATTTACTTAATAAAACTTCATTTATTTTATCTACCACTGTCTGAGTGTCTGAAAACCATAACACTATGTTGTTCAACAATACCACTGTAGATCCATCCCTTTGCTGCTCGTCTCAGCTATAGGTAACTACAGGTCCCATGTTCTCTCCAATGGCCCTTTAACCCCTGATGTGACAGAGTGTTATCCAATGCATTGTATTGGATAACACTCTTTCGCTAGAAGGGCACCATGGTTGCTCTGTCTATGATCATGGCAATTCACGTTAGTTGCTGTCAATCAAGCCGTGTAAGATGCTGAACATGGGTGATGTGTTGTACCTTGGTTGTCCTGGGGGTGTGCATGATAACCTTGAGGTATCAATGTCAACGTGGAGAAGGGAATGGAAAACGGTTTTGGAATCCCCGCACACAATATGGCACGTCCATGGTATGGATGATGTTTGGTGCCATACTGCTGCCAGTGCAGTGCTGTGTCAATGATCCTGTGGGGTGAAACAGAACATCATGTGCGGTGTGGTTAGTGTGTTGGCACCAATTCACAGGACTGATGAAGGGCTTGCATGGATTGTTTGAATGCCTGTGTTATACTCACAGCTAAAGTGGTCTGTGATAAGACTGTCTCTGATCTGCTCCCCTCTCAGGGTCTCCTCAACATGGCCGATGTCCATGGGCACTTCTGGTATGGGGGGCCTGGATATCATCCAACAGCCTGGTATCCACTGCGATGTTGTGCAGTATTGCAAACTCCATTATGATGTCATACGCTTTTCCTGGGGCATACTGCATTGCTCCCCCCGAGTGGTCCAGATATCATAATCGAGACTTAAGGAGGCCGAAGGTCTGCTCAGTGGCATTCCGAGTTCTGCCATGAGCCTGGTTGTATCTTTCCTGGGCATCTATTTGGGATTGGCGACCAGGGTGAGGAGCCATGTTTTGCAGCCATAGCCAGCATCACCTGTGGAAAGTGAGTGACATGGTGTGACAGGGAGCACATGTTGTGTGAATTTAGTATTGTGAACTCACCCAGAAGCCATCCCCCTGTATAAGTTCCATTCTCGAAGTCTCTGTGGACTGAGGAGTTTTGGAGAATGTATGAATCATGAGAGCTGCTAGGATACTTTGCACAGTCATTCATAATCCTCATGTTGCTGTCACACACCATCTGCACATTCATGAAGAAGAAGTTTTTCCTGTTGATGAATAGATGTGCGTCACATGCTGGGGCTATGATACGGACATGGGTGCAATCTATAGCACCCATGACCCTGGGCATGCCTCCCCTTGCTTAAAAGCCCTACTTCAGATGTATCCACTCCATGTCGGTGGTAGGGAAACGTATATAGGTACTGCCCTTGCTTTTGAGGGCTGGCAAGACCTGGGCCAGCACTCTGGAGAATGTGGCCTGTGACATGCCAGATGCATAACCTTCAGTGGACTGGAAGGCGCCACTTGCCATGAAGTGTATGGCACACAGGAGTTTTTGCAGGCCAGACAGGGAATGGTTGTGGATGTAAATGAGATCCACCTGATCCTTGATGACCTCATACAAGGCAATGATGCTGTGCGCTCTCACCTCGTTATTGGTCATTCCAAAGATAGTGACCCTTGGGCGGTATACCCCAGGCCTTGGTGGTCGTCTATACATCCTCCGCTGCTGCAGGGGTCCCTGTGGCAGCTGAGGAGCATCCTGTTTCTGTGGCACATCCTGTTGCTGCAGCTGTGCATCTGCAGGCAGGTGCTGTCCTCCAGTTGGTGATGGGCTCCTATGTGGCTGTTGAGCCAGAGCCTCCTCACTTGCAACAGGTGAAGGCTGTTGGTCAGGTGTGCCTGGGGCTTGCTGGTGTTCCCTAGCTCTTGCCCTTGCACGCCTTCTCCGCAGTCTTCGCGTCAAAGTATCCTAACATACTTATTGTTCTCTCTCCATCTCTTCCTGAGTGGAAAACAAGCCACAAGTGAGTGTGGTGAGCTGTCCCTTTAAGTACGTGGTAGGGCATTGTGTAGGTGTGGTGATGAGGTGAGTGATGACCAATGGGAAGGTGTTAGTTGTCCAGGTGAGTGTTTGCAGGTGTGTTATAAAATCTGCTGTGTTCTGATTGCTGTGTTGCTGTTAGTTGCGAGTATGATGTTGGTGGGTGCAGGCTGTGTATCGATCGGATGATGATGTTGCACAGGTGAGCTTGTTTTGTATTGGCAGGTGTCCCCCATTGTTCCGTGCCGTGTTGTGTTGTTTTTTAAGTCCTTATCCCTGTGGTGTTGCTTCTTGCTGTGTGTGACAGTGATTTGTGGTGTCTGTCCATGTTTTTGTGTTAATTTGGCATTGCACGGGTTAATTTTGTGTCTAATGGCTAACTGAACTTGGTCTTAAGTTTTAGCCATTAGGTATATCTTTTTTTCAGCTGTTAGCAGTACCACACTCCTTTGAATGGCTCTGAGGAATCTTGTTCCATGCTTCTCAATGCACGTAAGTCTATCGGCCATAATGATTTGTGAACTGCCATTAGCTGTTCTTAAGACGGACCTTTAAATGGCTTACTGCACGTTAACGCACCCATTAGTGTTTTTTTTTTTTTTTGTTTTTTTTTTACTAACGCCTGCCTTTAAAGCTACACCAAAATGTCACAGGCCAAACATGTTTTGAAAGATAGGGTTGTTCTTGAGTCTAATACACTGGACCTGGGGCTAGATTCTATTACAAGTGCTAATTTTATCACTGCTTATATCTCCAGTTTTCCACGTAGACTTCAATAGGAAAATGTTTGCTAAAATGGGTGTTAACATTTATCTCCTGCAATAGAATCCAGCCCCTTATGGACTGGATTCCATTGCAGGTGCTATAACGAGTACAGGACTAGCCCTATATCTAGTACAGGACTTACTATACCTCATGGTTATTTACTACCAAAGAAAAGATCTAAAGTACTGTCAGTCATTTAATAAATCTCTTTGTTACAGTCTTACCGTGCATGGTTTACACTATGCATGTATATGTGTGTGTGTGCCTATGTGTATAATCAGCCTTTCTGAACAAAGGGAGAGCAGGTCCTTCAAGGGAGCAGCTCACAGTTGCCTGCTGCCTACAATTTTCCACTGTAGGCTGGAAATTCTGAGAATAAACATTCATGTATGTTCTTAATACTGTATGTAATTTGTGGTAATCAATAGCAGGCCTGTTCAACACAATGGTTACTTGCTCAGGCACGTTCATGCTAATTGGACAAATATGGGCATGCCCAGACTTGTCCAGCTAACATGGACATCTCTGAGCATGCTCAGATTAGACCAACTAATGTGACTCTAAGGGCGAGATGTTCAGAAAGTGGTGGTAACGGAAATTGTCTGTAATTATCACGGTGCCCGTGATTGCTGGCTTTTTCTGTCAGTCAGCTGTGGGGGCACTCCATTGGTTGCCTGTGATTAGTCAGCCCAGTATTGCCTATATAGACTGGGTTCCTGCACCCTTTCACTGCCCTTTCATGGTGTCTCTATGTCAGTGATCGCCTGCATATGGATTCCTGTGTCAACTGGGGCCTGCTTGAATCCTCTACTGTTCCAGCATCGGTGTACCTACCCAGAGAACCAGTATACACTCCAGAGTTGTTCCTGTGTGCTGATCCGGTTTGGCTGACGTTCCTGCTTCTGTTCCTGATCCGGTTTGGCTGACGGTCCTGCTTCCGTTCCTGACCCGGTTTGGCTGTCGTGGCTGCTCCGTCATCCTGTTCCGGCCTGGCTGTCGCTCCTCTTCCTGGATCCTGATTTGGATGCATTCTGCAAGACTCTAGTGGCCTCGGTGACATTCTGACAGCTGGTTTTCTCCTATGGTGGTACCACTGATTCCAGGCGTCAGGTCTCCGTGTTGTCCAGTACGCGGTACTGGTTTGCTCCACTCTTTAACTGGTTGCTTGCTGCCTCCATAATAGCACCGGTAGGGCCTCCGTGTTGTCCAGTACGCGGTACTGGTTTGCTCCACTCTTTAAACGGTTGCTTGCTGCCTCCGTAATAGCACCAGTAGGGCCTCCGTGTTGTCCAGTATGCGGTACTGGTTTGTTCCACTCTTACACCAGTTGCTTGTTACCTATGTTATAGCACCGGTAGGGCCTCCGTGTTGTCCAGTACGCGGTACTGGTTTGCTCCACTCTTTACACCGGTTGCTTGCTGCCTCCGTTATAGCACCTGTAGGGCCTCCATGTTGTCCAGTACGTAGTACTGGTTTGCTCCACTCTAGACCGGTTGCTTGTTTTACCACCATTATAGCACCGGTAGGGCCTCCGTGTTGGTCCAGTACGTGGTACTGGTTTCCTCTACTCAACACCGGTTACTTGTTGCCTCCATTATAGCACCGGTAGGGCTTCCTTGTTGTCCAGTACGCAGTACTGGTTCGCTCCACTCTATCACCGGTTGCTGATACTACATCCGTTATTGCACCTGTGGGGCTTTCAATACTCGGTGTCACTTTTGTCATAGGCTGCCTTACCCGGTATATTGGTAGGGCCGGTAAAGCCTCATCTATCCTCAGTGCTATTTCTAGGCTGCCTTGCCCGGTATGTTGGTAAGGCCGGTACAGCCTCCTTCATCTCGTTGTGCCAGTTTCCCGGCTGCCTTACCCGGTATATTGGCAAGGCCGGTACAACCTCCTCAGTCCTCTTATGCTTCTTCTAGGCTGCCTAGCCTGGTATTTTGGTAAGGCCGATAGAGCCTCCTTCATCTCGTGTGCCAGTCTCCAGGCTGTCTTACCCGGTATTTTGGCAAGGCCGGTACAGCCTATATATCTATTGTATCATTGTATACTATGCTACTTGAATCTGTCGTGTGTCTGTAACATACGTCTATGTTCAGGACCTGTGAGGGTTCTTATTAAACTTATCAATAAAGTTGTGTTCTTATCTTAACTCTGTGTCTGTGAGTCAAAACAAACCATGATAGTAATCAGAACAAAAAAGTTCTTACGCCATGGTCCGTCAATTCTCAGACATGTTTCAGTTATTTTTTGCATCCCATTCTGCTATCTCCGTCAAAGTAAAACAGCAGTCTTAAAGTGGGCGTGGCTTAATCCTCCATCGTATTGTAAGGTATTTTCAGAAAAAAATATTCCTTTCAACGTCATTTTTTTGTCTGATTAACGTCATTTTTTCCCAACACAACAAAAATTATCTAAACTTGGAGAAGACAAATTAAAGTACTGTTAACAGGAGTGAGAAGCAATTTGTCATTTCAATAAAAAAAAGTGTTTGTTTCTTTGAAAAATTTAGTTTCAAAGACAAAATCAAAGACATTTTTAACATCAGAATTTTTTAAGGCAATGTTCATCAAGATCTTCTTACCGTCACTTATAATTCTTTAGACTCATTTTCAAACGTGACAGACTTCTGAAAATATTGTCCTTCTTTTACCACCAACTCATGATCCGACAATTTTTTCATTATGACGACTTTTTGATCATGTCGCCCTAAGTATGTTCCACAAGCATGAGGAAGTAGAGTGGATATGACAATACAGTATAGGTTGGGGACTATGCAGGATAAGGGACACGTCACAACAAAGAAGTAGACGGGATATTTAATTCCAGGAAAGAATGTGGGTTCTACAGGATGTTTCTGGATGGGGCAAAGGAAGTTAGCACAGGAGAAGAATCTTATATTATAGTTCACTAGGATGTTTGTCAAAAGTCGTCATGCTCAGTAGAGACGGCTGCGCGCGCTGCGGTCATGCGCACTAGAGACTGCCAGCACCTTGGCTGATATGGAGTGGGGCACTCCAAATTCAGACCGGAGTCCTCTCTGCGCAACTTCCTGGGACCGCTTGGTCCCAGGAAGGTGCGCATAGAGGACCATGGTCTGAATTTGGAGCGCCCCGCTCCGTATCAGCTGCAGCGCATTCGGGCAGTCAGTACTGCAAATGACTGCAGCGCCACCAGTTTTGCCCCATGTTCAGCTTTAAAGGGATAGTATTACGTCAAAATTACTATCCCTCATAGTGTAGCCCTTAATAAACTGAGTTAAATGACACCAGCGGCCTCTCTCAAACCTTTATGGTTTAAGAGATAGCCGCTTTCAAAGTTTCCTTTCCCCTGCTGTCAGCGTTCTGCTGCCAGCAGGGGAATCTGGTCTCTGAATCAAGAGGAGGCTCTTCAGCAGAGCCGATATCTCGTTATGGAAGGAAAAATGATTAATTGAAACAGTCTTCTACGTGTGCTTGGGATAGTAATACTTTGTTTTATCTTTATTTTATTTTGTAGGCATTAAAAAAACATGACGAACGATATAAGTCTTATCTCTCAAACCTTTATGGTTTAAGAGATATTCACAAGCAAAGTTTCCACCTCCCGCCCCTTTTTCCTAGTGTAAGCCATATCTTCTCAGATGTGAATCTGGTTGTAAGGCCAGACAGATAACAGCAGGGGACAATCTTCTTTGTATGAAAACAATGAAAGCCCTTCACCCCTTGACAAGTTTTTCAGGTTTTTCCCTTATCTTAATTGAAGATTGTCCCTCTCTGCAATCTACCTGGGCACCTCCCTTCTGCTCTGACTGAGAAGTTTACAACAGTAAAAGGGGCGGGAGGGGGATACTTTGTCATTGAATTACTCTAGAACTACAACTCTGACAGAATTGAAATAACACTCTCCAAAGTCCAAATACTATGATGATTAATTAGAGCTGCTTTTATTATGAAACATTACTATCCCTTTAACTACATTCTCCTCATAAGTTTACATTTTAACCCTTTGAATGCCAGAGGGGTATAAAATGCAATGTGTTGGTTACCCAACTGGCACTCAAAGGGTAAAAGGTGCTTCACATGGACACAGTTAAAAAATATGGGATGCACATGCAATTTGTATACATAAACTTATGTCTGTACTGTTTTGGCACAAATAATGTGTTGACAGTGTGAACCCACAAATATTACAGTTCATAACCTTGGTTACTTGCACTAGGAAAGTCTTTCTAGGAAAGGCTGCAGTTGGCTATGGTACTGTTTTTGTTGGCTTTTGGCCACTGAACTGGGTGTTCTCTGCTACAGTCCATACTGACGGGCTTCAAAAAGTGTATGCAGGAGTGACAGAGACTTATGTACAAAAGAAATTGGAGCAATTCTTGGGTACACCATTTGTGCCATAGGCGACAACTATATTAAATCCCCAAATGCCCAGTTAGTTAAAGGAACAGTGACCTTTGTTTGTGAAAAAAAATATGTTATATTACTTTTCCTGAAAACAGGGGTATTCCAACTACTGGGAGATTTGCATTCTTATTACAATTCAACTTTTTTCATAGCAGTGGCACCACTATGTGAAAGCATTAGTTATAGACTCCAGCTCTCTATATAAAGTAGTAGGAAGAGCACCACCTGGTGACCACAATAAAATAGTACCATTCTATAATAAAATAGTTAAAGCTGTAATAACTTTTTGAATGAAATTGTCCTAGAAGTGGGAATGTCCTTGTTTCACTCATTAGGAAAAAAATACATATATAATTTATAATTTTTGCTAAAAAAAATTGTATTGCTCTTTTAAATGGGGCTTAACAATGAGTTGGAGACCTCTAGTATTCAAGGAGTTAAAAGAATACTTATTTGTACCCTGTGGTACAGCTAGTTGCTCCAGAATTGTTCCACTTTTTTCTCTGCACATATGGTCCACAGAGTCAAGTAAAGACCGTGATATAGAATAGTGCCACGTGGTTCCTGGAAGCAAGATCTCCAAACAAGTGAAGTTCTTATACAGAAACCATGCAGGAGGAGGGAATCCATCTATAGTTAGCATGTATGTCTGTGTAAACTGGAGGAGGGGATGAGCTTGGTGCAAGCTTGTGTCTGTGTAAGCTGGAGCAGGGAATCAGGCTGGTGCCAGTATGTATGTCTGTGTAAGATGAAAGCAGGAATCCACCTTGGGTTAGCATGTATGTCTGTAAGCTGGAGGAGGGAATAAGCCTGGTACTAGCATGTATATATTTATAAACTGCAGAAGGGCATGTGTCTGGTGCTAGTTTGTATGTCTTCTTAACCTAGAGGGGGCAATCAGAATAGCACTAACTGTGTTAAGTTATGATTGTTTAATCAGGATAATGGATTTAATGCTACAGGCATGTATGTCTGTGTCTGTGTTGGATTAGGAAATCACCATGATTCTAGCATGTTTATCTGTTTAAACTATGCCTGGTTCCTGGTGCAGCTTGTTTGCCTTTATAACCTGGGGGGGGCAGCCTGGTACTAGCATGTTGGTCTGTGTAACCTGGGAGTATGAACTTGAAGCTAGCATATCATGTGTAATATAGATGAGGAAATGAGACTGGGGCTATCATGAATGTCTGTGTGAGCTGGAGGAGGGCATTAACACTGAGACAGCATATATGTCTGAGTAACTTGCAGAAGAGAATCAGCTTGCTACTAGCACAGCTGTGTAAACTGAAGGAGAGAATGAGCCTGGTGCTATCATGTCTTTACATATAAGATGGAAGAGGAAATGAGCCTGGTGCTAGCATGTATTTCTGTGAAACTGCAGGAAAGAATCAGTCTGGTGCTAGCATTACTGTATGCCTATGTAAATTGGAGGAAGGAATGAGCCTGGTGCTAGCATGTATGAATGTATAAGCTGTAGCAGGGAATTAGCCTGGTGCTAGCAGTGGCGTAACAATAGGGGTCGCAGCGGTCACACCTGCGACCAGGCCCGTCACTCAAGGGGCCCGGCCTCCCCCTGCGACCCCCTCGCCCACAGCAGTCCTCAGCTGATATCCTACTTGGCGCGCCGCTCTAGTTATACAGAGCGCTGGGAGATTACATCATCTCCCAGCCTCTGCACTACTAGAGTGGCGCGCGGGAGCTCCGGTTACAGAGATCTGTGCCAAAGGAGGCACAAATCTGTAAAAACACTCCGCTACACCACCAGGGACTGAAGGTAGGGGAAATGTGCAGATGAAGGGGCAATGTGAAGACTGGGGTATTGAGGAGATGAAGGGGGCATTGTGGAGATGAAGGGGGGCATTGTGGAAGGGGCAATGTGGAGATGAAGGGGGCATTGTGGAAGGGGCATTGTGGAGATGAAGGGGGCATTGTGGAAGGGGCAATGTGGAGATGAAGGTGGCATTGTGGAAACGAAGGGGGGCATTGTGGAAGGGGCATTGTGGAGACAAAGGGGGGCATTGTGGAAGGGGCATTGTGGAGACGAAGGGGGCATTGTGGAAGGGGCAGTGTGGAGATGAAGGGTACATTGTGGAAGGGGCAGTGTGGAGATCGAGGGGGCATTGTGGAAGGGGCAATATGGATGAGGGGGCCAATGTGGTTGGGGGGGCCATGGCAATTCTTGCACCAGGGCCCGGTGGCTTCTAGTTACGCCTCTGGGTGCTAGCATGTAAGTCTGTGTAACACAGAGAAAGGACTCAGTCTGCTTCATTAGCTCATGGGCTGTGCACATATATCCAGGCTATGTGAATTCTTAACTTGTTTTCATGTTCAAGATGTTATTAGTGATCTTAGTGCATTGGCTCTATAGAATAAAACAGGAAATGGAGAATTTGGGTGTTTCGCACTTGTGCAGTTGTGATAAAGAGGTAATAAGTGATATCTCCAGCGATATCAGTTCTCCAGTTTCTATGTTATTCTTATAGAGTCATTGCACTGAGATATCTAAAGTTGGAGAAGTCTTAGTGCATTGGTTCCATAGAATAACATAGGGTTTGTGGAGTTATCGCCACTTTATCACCTGTTTATTACACCTTTATGCATCTCTCCCAATGTGTTGGAGGCCACTCTAGCATTCAAATGGTTAATAGCCTCATTTAAATCAATAGGGACTTGAATTTGTCCCATGTGGGGCAGCTGGTTTGTCCCAGAATTCCACCAGATCTTCTTAGTGTTGCAGCCTCAGTGGTTTCCTAAGGCCATAAAAATTGTTATCAAAAGGAAATACAAGCTTCGGAATGGTTCACCACCTCTGGTTAGGCTATCACATTCCATTATAGCTGAGCAGAAGCACAACTTTAGCTATACTTTACATGGCCATTCTACTTTAAACGTTAAAATTCTTAATCTGTAAATTGGAATTGTGGCTGCCCTAGTCCCAGTGAAACAAAATATCAGGATTTCTTGAAAAAAACAAGTCCATTTTCCATTATAAGTTTTGTGGCATTTTTATTTTCAGGGCTGTAGACAAATCTACTGAGTACCAAGAGATATAATATGCATACCTGGGAACTTTTGAAACAGGGCTACCCTTCCACAATTCTCCCTTCATCTCCACATTGCCCCTTCCATAATGCCCCTTCATCTCCACATTGCCCTTCCACAATGCTCCTTCATCTCCATAATGCCCCTTCCACAATGCCCCCTTCATCTCCACATGCCCCTTGATCCCCTACCTTGAGTCCCTGGTAGTCTAGCGGCGTGCCATAAGAGAGCTCTATGCCTCCTTCGGCACAGAGCTGGAGCACCTGAGCGCTGTTCTCAGTAATGCAGAGTGCTGGGAGATGATGTCATCTCCCAGCGCTCTGTATTACTACAGAGCCTGGGTCTCTCTGAGTTGTGAGTGTCACATAGACTCCGCGAGGGAGCACTTGATAGTGTAAATCAGCGATCCCTCACGGCAGATATATACATATTTTTAAAAAAAATTTAAAAAATTCCCAGCTTCCCCTTTTTCGGCGCCCCTCCATTGCGGAGCCCTAAGGCATCTGCCTATCCTGCCTTAATGGTAGCGCCAGCCCTGAACTTGCTTGAACAAAATCCTGCTAGATCAAACAAAACTTTACACACAAAAATATGTTGACCGTTAACAAAAATTATGCTCAGTTGTACAAACTGTCATGCATATTAAATAAAAAAAAAAAATTCTTAGGTGCAGCACGACTGAGCGAACAAAACATTTGAGAAATAAAAAATAAACTTCACTATAAAAAAAGAGGATATAATAAACACCGGATATTATAAGACAAAAATGTCATATTAATACTAACCTTACTGTTCTCACTCATTAACAAGTGTATGGATATCCCCATTACAGTTTAGAGTGGAAAGTTTTTAAAGCGGAACTTTCTGCACAGACTTCTTGCCGAACAGGCATGTGTGCACCTGCACTGTCATCTGCTGGGAAGCCTCAGAATAAGCTGAATTTCTAAATAATGCCGGACTTACTAAGGATAATACAAGTATGGAAATGCTTAATGCTATGGTAAAAATGATTTGGGGGGCACATTAAAATGCATGAAATTTCCACTTTACAAACTTTCCACTCCAAATTGTAATTGGGGTATCCATACACTTGTTCATGATTGAGAACCGTTCCTGTCTCCTCTATGATTGGCTAGGGTGAGTTGCATTGTTCCTTATGGTACAGACAGGGACAGACTGCGCAGGTGCACACATCCTTCTATGTCAAGAACCCTGCTGGTGAGTCTCTGAAGAAGTTGAATTTCTAAATAATGCCGGATATGCTTAACTCGATGTTACAAAATGAGTTGAGGGGAACATTAAAAAGTTCCGCTTTAACTCCAGGTCTACCCTATTACATATTAACTAACCATGAAAGAATAGGAGGATTATTCATTGAGTTCCAGTTTTCCTTTCTGAATGCTAATTTTTGACTTATAATATATGCATCCTTTTTTATATACAATAAGCACATACACAGACTAAAGTTAAACAATACAGGTGCATGAATATTCATATGGATTTCAGTGACCCAAGAGATTAGTGTGGAGGCTATCTATGCATCCACTGTAACTGTAGTACAAGAATGTAGTAATAAAACAGAGGTATGTCAGGCAAACAGTGCAAAATTGGTAAATAGGGAAAATACTGCCCTGACACTGGACATCTTTTATTGCAATTTACGTGATAAAAGTCAAATGGTTACGCTATCTGTATTATATAAATTGTTAGGCTGCAAAGCTCCCTGTGTGTGTAACAGCACATGTGCATTAGAGACTGCCGGAACGATGCAGTCATACGCAGTAGAGACTGGCCAGACACGCTGATCTGGATCGGGGAGCTTCGAACAGCTCACCTCCTGTCTCGGCTCCCGGCTCCGGGGCAGCAGCCGGGGCCGCTGGGTGGCACTTTAGCCCGTGTACACGGCCTTTCATACTAGTACACTGTAAATCTGAACAATGTTAACCATCTAGGTTTCAAAAACAAGATTATGTATTATATGTTACTTATAACTAAAATAGCATATATTTACTAAGATTAGTATAAAAATTGCTCCAAAACGCTTTTACTTTATGTTTTATCATATTTGTAAGCATTTACACATAATGACAATCTGTAGTCTAATATGTATGATCTACATTATTTCAGTAAATAATGTAATACTAAAGGCTGTATGCACAAATAAAAGAGGAGAAACTCTATCCATTTCATAAGATCTTAGAACCCCAAAGGTTGGAATCAAGAATTGTCTCCCAATGATTACTGGAACCTGAAAATTCAAGTACACATCCTTCCAGGATCAGTGGGACATGGGTTTGCATTTGCACAAGAATAAAGCATGGCGCAGCTAACCTGGAGTACATTGTGAAAACTTCTAAGGGAAGATGGGCTTAGCTCTAAAGCCAGACCTCTGAATGTCAGGTGACATGTAAGAGAAGCTCTATGGCGTTTTCTACTGTGCTGCATTGTGGACTGTGGGCTAGATTCTATTGCAGGTGCTAAATGTTAACACCCGTTTTATCAAACATTTTCCTATTGAAGTCTATAGGGGAACCTGGAGACAAAAGCAGTGATCAAATTAGCACCTGTAATCTAGCCCTTTGTGCACTTCTTTTAGCAGGATACATTCTGTGGTTCCCTAATTAGAACTCAGAGATACCGTTTGAATATATTTTTGTAAGATTCAGGGCTGGAATCTATTGTAGGTGCTAATTTTATCACTGCTTTTATCTCCAGTTTTCCCCATAGACTTCAACAGGAAAATGTTTGATAAAACAGGGGTTAACATTTAGCACCTGCAATAGAATCTATCTCTCAATGTGTTACTTGGATTTTTCTTTTCAACTGGGGAACCTGAAGATAATGTACAATATTTTCATTGAGTTTTGCCAGATAGCTTATTCGATATGTTTGTGCCAGTCTGCTTCCTTCTCACATCGAGAACTTATTTTCTATTCCATTTGCGATCCTTTAAGGATTTCCTGGGCAAGGGAATTTAACCCTTTCAATACCGGAGGCTTGCAGGATTTTTTTTTTGTACCCTGGAGGCTGGACATATTTTTGGGATTTTTTTATATCCATCAGTTTAGGTATTCATTTAGGTAACGTTCCAGTTATATATAGAAAACTTGATAATTATTTTTTTTTTCAAAACAAATTCATATTTTTCATGGTGTTTCACACAAAGTAAATTTTTTTATCGTATGACAAACTATGATGTCACAAATGCATTTTATTTTAGAAATAACTACATACATACATACAGACAGACACACACATACATACACACATTTACATATTATTATGCATGGAAATGCACACATACTAACGACATATTCACGCATACATACACACACATATACATACCTACATACCAAATGAGTGGGCACTTGCCTTTCTACACCAAGGTTTCTGTGCACAACTGTTTACAAAAAGTGGTGCTATAGTAACATAGTTGATGAGGCTGAAAAAAGATATGTGTCCATCAAGTCCAGACCATGCCAAAAACACCCCTGTTGATCCAGAGGAAGGCAAAAAAAAAAAACTCACCTCTGGAGCAATTTCTAATTAAGCCCCAAGTGGGTAAAAAAATCCTTCCTGACTCCAAATGGCAGCCAGATATTTCCCTGGATCAATATCCTATCTGCTTTGAAGCCATCTGTCATAATTTTCAATATTGTTTTGTGCTAGATAAGCATCCATTGCTTTTTTGAAAGCAGTTGCATTATCTGCAAGTACAACATGCCGAGGCAAAGAATTCAAGAGCTTAACTGCCCTTACTGTAAAGAATCCCTGCCTTTGTTTTAGTCAAAAGCACCTTTCCTCAAGTCTTAATGGATGACCTCTTCTTCTTAGCTCAGCTCTTTGCATAAATAATTAATTGGTTAGTTCTTTGGATTGACCTTGAATGTATTTGTAAATGGTAATCATATCCCCCCTTAGACATCTCTTCTCAAATGTAAACAAACCCAGTTTGGCTAGTCTCTCTTTATAACTCAGATCCTCCAAGAGCCGCCTCTGTCCACCTCGTGGCTTGGCCGCATTCTGTGGTTCTCGTGGCTCAGCCGCTTCCGGGTTCTAGCGGCTCTGGCCACACCCTCTTCCTGCAGCGGCTCTAGCTACACTCCATGCAGTCATCTACGGGCGCATGTCTTGATGGAGGGACATGTGCACCATATATATTCCTATTGTCCACTTATCCTGGGCTCCTCCTTCCTCCCGGCTAGGACTATTTAAACTGCTTAGACACAGGGCTTAGTCGCCCTTTCGTTGGTGTCCAGTGCAATCCTCTTTTCTTTGCTCCTGGTATCTGTGTATGACCTAGGCTTGTCTGACCATCCATTCTGGTGCTGACCTGTGTCTCTGCCTGACTATTCTCTTGTGCTGCCTCTATACTAGTGGACATCCAATCTGGTGCAGACCTGTGGCTCTGGCTGACTACCCGCTCCGTGTATGACCTAGGCTTGTCTGACCATCCTATCTGGTGCTGACCTGTGGCTCTGTCTGACTACTCTCTAAGTGTTGCCCCTTGTAGTGGACACCCAATCTCCTGCAGACCTGAGACTCTGGTAGGCTACCATATATACTGACTGCAGGTGTGAGTCAGGTATATCCCTTGTTTGTTCCTGGTCGGAGTTTCCTGTTCTGGGTTCCAGCAGAAGACTACCAGTGGTGTTATCCTGTTCCTGTTCCAGTTCTGGGTTCCAGCAGAGACTACCAGTGGCATAGGCCTAGTCTCTCGCAGTGAGGTATAGCCAGGGCAGCCTACTATTTCTGATAGTAGTACTAGCTTATCTTGTGACCCTCTGCCTGTTCCTGTTGTCTTGCTGTGTGAGATATTCCCTATTCTGAATTCTGAATGAAGGTGGTTTTACTTTATACCGTACTGACTCCTAGTTTATTCCCGAGAACCGTGACACAGTTCAACAAAGTCTTTTTTTTTAGAACTGGCACCCAAAATTGTACTCCATATTCTAGATGAGGCCTAACCAATGATTTATACAGAGGTAGGATAATGTTAGCATCCCTTGCATCTACACCTCTTTTTATGCAGGCTAGTACCCTATTTGCTCTTGCAGCATCTAAGTGACTCTGCACACTGCTGTGAAGTCTATCATCTATCAGCACTCCTAAATCTTTCTCCAATGAGGATTCCTCAAGTTGTTTCCCAATTAAAGTATATGTAGCAAGTTTGTTTCTACAGCCCAAATGAATAACCTTATATTTATCTACATTAAATTTCATCTGCCATTTTACTGCCCATTCACTCAGTTTGTCTAAATCCTTCTGCAGAGAAAAAACATCCAGCGCTGTACATATTTCCTTACATAGCTTAGTATCATCAGCAAAGACTGAGATGCTACTTTCAATTCCCACTTCTAGATCATTAATAAACAAATTAAAAAGCATTAGGCCCAGGACTGAACCCTGTGGCACCCCACTTATAACTTTAGACCAATCTGAAAAGGTTCTATTTACAACAACTCTCTGCCATCTATCATTTAACCAGTTCTCAATCCATGTACAGATAACATCGCCCAAACTGCAGCCTTTTAATTTATGCAATAACCTGTTGTGAGGCACTGTTTCAAAGGCTTTTGCAAAATCCAAGTATACTACATCTACAGCAATTCCACCTGTCCAAATTACTACTTACTCTTTCATAAAATGCAAGTAAATTAGTCTGACATGATCTATTCTTCATGAAACCATGTTGATTTCTACTAATAATATTGTTTGTCTTCACATAGTTCTGAATAGTGTCAGTTAGTAACCCTTCTAGTATCTTACCCACTATGGAAGTCAAGCTCACAGGTCTATAATTTACTGGTTTGGATCTTGCTCCCTTTTAAACAACGGGACTTTCCTCCAATTACAGGGCACTATGCCTGATGAAGGTGAATCAATAAATATTAAGTATAATGGTCTAGCTATTACTGAACTAAGTTCCTTAAGTACCCTTGGGTGTATACCATCAGGTCCAAGTGCTTTATTCACCATTACCCTCTCTAGACTCTTTTAGACCTTGTCCTCAGTAAGCCATGCAAAGAAAGGAGGAAATTCCGTCATTGTGTCTGTTTGCCCATAGCCTGTCATTGCTGTTTCCTTTGTATCTACTGAAGCAAAGAATGTATTTAGGGTGTTAGCCATAGCCTTATCCTCACTAATCAATTCACCTGTCTCAGTCCTAAGAGAACCAATTTCAACCTTAACTTTTTTTGCTATTAATATACTTGTAGAATTATTTAGGGTTTTTATTGCCCTCATTAGCAATATATCTCTCATTTTCAATTTTAGCTAGTTTAATTGCTTGTTTGCAGATTTTATTATATTCTTTATATTTTTTTAAATGATGCATCTGACCTGTTTGACTTAAACACTTTAAAAGCCTGATTTTTAGTTCTCATTTCCCTGCAAACCACATTATTAAGCCACACTGGTCTCCCTTTACTCCTCTTGTGCTTATTCCCCAATGGTATATATTGACGTGTATACTTGTCTAAGAGCATTTTAAATACATTCCATAATTCTTGTGCATGTTTATCTTAGAAAATTACACCCCACTTAATATCCTTTAATACTTCTTTTAACTTTGTAAAATTAGCCTTTTTAAAATTGAATGTTTTAGTTAAAACCTTGCTACTGAGTTTCTCATAACAAATTTCAAAGGATACCATATTGTGGTCACTGCTACCCAAATGTTCCCTTACTTGTACATTGTTTATCAAGTCAGAATTGTTTGAGAGCACTAGGTCAAGCAAGGCCTCTGTTCTAGTTGGCTCCTCTACTAGTTGCGACATAAAATTATCATTTATCATACTTAAAACATTATTTCCCTTGGTTGTGCCGGAGGTCATATTCAGGATGGTTAAAATCTCCCATTATGATTACCTGTGCTGACCAAGAAGCCTCCTCCATTTTTATTATGTGTACCCTCCAGTGTGTATTTCAACCAACAAGGCCTCTACCTTTTCATTGGACCCTTCATTTATATCTTCCCTTAAACTAGGTTTTATGGCATGCTTTATATATAGACATACCCCTCCCCCTTTTATTAACCCTATCCCACCTAAAAAGTGAATAACCCTCTAGGTTGACTGCTAAGTCATATGTATCATCTAACCAGGTTTTAGAGACACCAATCAGATCATACTGCTCATGTGTTGCAATCATTTCTAGTTTCCCCATCTTACCAACCATACTACGAGCATTTGCATGCATACATTTTATCATTTTGCCATTCTGAAAGATTTCCTTCTTTGTCAAATGTATCTTCCTTTTGTCAGGTAGTAACAATCGCAATTCCCTATTAGATGATCTAGCCCATTCCACCTCTCCACCCCCATGCCCCTTCTCTAATACCATTTCCTCAATTATACTACCTTCCCCATTCTGTGCTATAGGGAAAATGCTTTCAAGATACTAAAATGTTTCAACACCTCAGAATTTCCTATTGTATTCAGAACTTATTGACAATTTGAGAACATGGTAACCCATTGGGGAAGTATATTATACTAGGGGGGTGGTTACCAGTCTAACAAGGTTGGTAAAATGGACAGTGTATGTTTGGTTCCATGGCCAACAGTGAAAGAAGGTTTCAATATTTGAAAGTATGTGTTGCCAGTAGGTTAGGGGAGCAGACTGTGTAGCTTTGATCCTATGGCTACCTCTAGGACAGTGGAATAAGGCTGGGTTTCACAGTGTATTTGTGGTTCTGAGGCTAGCAGTGGGTATTGGAAAGATGATGAGATGTCAAACAATGTATGTGTAATCCTGTAGCTACCAGTTGTCAGACAATGTTTGTGTGGTTCTGCGACTGCCAGTGAACAGTGGAACAAGTGGAATAAAAAGTAGACAGGAATCCCATTTTGAAAAGACTACAACCCACTGTATCAAATAACGTGTCATTTGCATTTCTACCCCAAGTCTGATGTGCGCAAATGTTTCTAGAAGATGGAATCAAAGGAAAAAGAGGGAAATTTGCTTACCGATATTTCTTTTTCTTCTGCCACGGCAATGAAGAATGGGTTTACTCCCCACCCCCAACAGGTAGGACCAACAGAACACAAATAGCACATTCCTCCATTGGCCTCCTCAGTTACCTCTTGACCAAGCTAGGACAGAACACAAAGAAGATTAAAAGGGTTGGTGTGCCATAGAGGGAGACAGAATAAAAGGAAATATTGGTAAGCAAATTTCCCCTTTTCCTCAGTGTCTGCTCCACAGCAATGACGAACGATATATCGGAGCAATGATAGAAGGGAGGGATATGCCCATGAACAACAGATGTATACCACCGAATAATTGCAGACTATAGGGGAAAAGCCCTTTAAAGTAATACCATGAAAGAAACAGGTTCTGAAGAACATGCCATACTACTGCCTAAATTGGAACGACTGCCTGCATGACCTTCCTCCCAAATCTTGCTTCCAGTGAGGCTTGCACATCTATACAGTAATGCTTGCTGAAGGTCGAGATTGAAGACCATGTAGCTGTCTTGCAGCTCTCCTCAGGTGAGGCTGCAGCTTTGCATGACCAAGATGTAGAAACCGCTCTTGTACAGTGTGCTTTACTCCTCAAGGGTGGTTGAAGATGTGCCTTGTGATAGGTTAACTTAAAATAGCCCATTATCCATCTTGAAAGAGAAGCTTTTGAGTCTGCTATGCCTCTAAAATTACCAAAAAACTCACAAAAATGAATCTGTCTTTCTGAAAGGTTTAATGCTTTCCAGATATTGAAATATGCATCTCACCAGATCTAAACTTTAACATTTCCTTTCTAGCTCCCTTTTGGATCTGGAAATAATGAGGGAAGGACATTATCCTGATGAAATTCTGAGACACCTTGATTCGAAGAGAAGGCTTTTTTCTTGAGACAACCTTATCCTGGTGAATCGCCATATATGAGGATTGACATGATAAAGCTTGGAGCTCACTAATTCTTCTTGCTGATGTGATTGCAAGCAAAAAAACATTTTAAGAGTAAGGTTTTTGGTAGAGATTTCCTCAATTTGTTAAAATAGAGGCAATACCAATAGTTGCTCCAACAGTATATTTAGATCCCAGATCATAAATCGTGGTCCTTGCTCTCTCAATGGCCCTAATACATTTCCTAACAAAATTGTTTTTTGAGAAAGAAACTGCCAGAATGGGCTGATAAGGCTCACAGTTGTACGTTAATAGAGGTGGGTTTTAAACCCAAATCAAATCCCTCTTGCAGAAAGTCCAGGACTTTGGCCAGTGAGAAGTGGGATCCTTGACACTTTATTCTTAAAATATTTTCTGAAGGTTGACCAAACATGACAATACATTTTAGCTGTTGAAGGCTTTCTCTCCTTAATAATGGTTCTGGCCTGCTGGAGGTCATTTTGCAGGGCTCTGGCAGTGCTCCTCCTGCTCCTCCTTGCACAAAGGTGGAGATAGCGTTCCTGCTGCTGGGTTGTTGTCCTCCTACGGCCTCTTCCACGTCTCCTGATGTCCTGGCCTGTCTCCTGGTAGCGCCTCCGTGCTCTGGACACTACGCTGACAGACAAGAAGCCGGTGAGATAGCTCAGTGGTAAATTCCCTGACTATGGAGCCTATTCAACCTCAGGAGTTGCAGGTTCGATTCCCGGCAGGGCCAACTCAGCCCTTCATCCTTCCGAGGTCGATAAATGAGTACCATTGATTGCGTAATAATAACACCTATTATTTCAGCTGCCGATTTGGTTAATTCCGAGAGCGTGCGCTGACAGCGCTTTGAGTCCCACTGGGAGAAAGGCGCTATATAAATACTAGTTATTATTATTATTATTATGGTCACTTTAAACAAGAGACCCCCTTGAGGTTTATGACTGTCACTCGGCGTCCAGGCCATTAACCTCAAGAATGTCAGATCTGGGTGAATGAGAGAACCCTGACTGAGCAAGTCTTGTACTTGAGGATGCAGCCATGGGGGTTCCAGAGAAAGTTGGACCAGCTGGGATTACCACAGTCTTCTTGACCAGTTTGGAGCTATCAAGATCACCTCTGCTTTGTCTGAGCAGATCTTGAGTACTCTTGCTAGCATTGGGGTTGGAGGAAATAAACTGCTCCAAAAATTAAAGGGAACACTTAAACAACACAATGTAACTCGAAGTCAGTCACACTTCTGTGAAATCACACTGTCCACTCAGGAAGCAACACTGATTGACAATCAATTTCACATGCTGTTGTGCAAATGGAACAGACAACAGGTGGAAATTATAGGCAATTAGCAAGACACCCCCAATAAAGGAGTGGTTCTGCAGGTGGTGACCACAGACCACTTCTCAGTTCCTATGCTTCCTGGCTGATGTTTTGGTCAGTTTTGAATGCTGGCGGTACTTTCACTCTAGTGGTAGCATGAGACGGAGTCTACAACCCACACAAGTGGCTCAGGTAGTGCAGCTCATCCAGGATGGCACATCAATGCGAGCTGTGGCAAGAAGGCTTGCTGTGTCTGTCAGCGTAGTGTCCAGAGCACGGAGGCGCTACCAGGAGACAGGCCAGGACATCAGGAGACATGGAGGAGGCCGTAGGAGGACAACAACCCAGCAGCAGGAACGCTATCTCCACCTTTGTGCAAGGAGGAGCAGGAGGAGCACTGCCAGAGCCCTGCAAAATGACCTCCAGCAGGCCACAAATGTGCATGTGTCCACTCAAACGGTCAGAAACAGACTCCATGAGGGTGGTATGAGGGCCCGACGTCCACAGGTGGGGGTTGTGCTTACAGCCCAACACCGTGCAGGACGTTTGGCATTTGCCAGAGAACACCAAGACTGGCAAATACGCCACTGGCGCCCTGTGCTCTTCACAGATGAAAGCAGGTTCACACTGAGCACATGTGACAGACGTGACAGAGTCTGGAGACGCAGTGGAGAACGTTCTGCTGCCTGCAACATCCTCCAGCATGACCAGTTTGGCGGTGGGTCAGTAATGGTGTGGGGTGGCATTTCTTTGGGGGGCTGCACAGCCCTCCATGTGCTTGCCAGAGGTAGCCTGACCGCCATTAGGTACTGAGATGAGATCCTCAGACCCCTTGTGAGACCATATGCTGGTGCGGTTGGCCCTGGGTTCCTCCTAATGCAAGACAATGCTAGACCTCATGTGGCTGGAGTGTGTCAGCAGTTCCTGCAAGAGGAAGGCATTGATGCTATGGACTGGCCCACCCGTTCCCCAGACCTGAATCCGATTGAGCACATCTGGGACATCATGTCTCGCTCCATCCACCAACGCCACGTTGCACCACAGACTGTACAGGAGTTGGCAGATGCTTTAGTCCAGGTCTGGGAGGACATCCCTCAGAAGACCATCCGCAACCTCATCAGGAGCATGCCCAGGCATTGTAGGGAAGTCATACGGACACGTGGAGGCCACACACACACTACTGAGCCTCATTTTGACTTGTTTTAAGGACATTACATCAAAGTTGGATCAGCCTGTAGTGTGGTTTTCCATTTTGATTTTGAGTGTGACTCCATATCCAGACATCCATGGGTTGATAAATTTGATTTCCATTGAGAATTTTTGTGTGATTTTGTTGTCAGTTCATTAATTCAGATCTAGGATGTGTAATCTTAGTGTTCCCTTTATTTTTTGGAGCAGTGTACATAAGCTAGTTGAAAGTTTCGAGTTATTGTCATGGCATCTATCCATGTAGATTTGCTGTACTTCCATCTTGAGAAGTGCATGCTGCATTTTGTGTTCTGCCTTGATGCCTTCAGATCTACCTTCAGTCTCCTGCATCTGCTTCTTGTTGATGAAAAATGTCCTGATTAAGGGACCATTCCCCATGATTCAACTTGTTGCAGCTTAGGAAGTCCCTGAATGTTTGCAATGCCAGAGATGTAGGTTACAGAAATCCTGCTGAGATGTTTTTCTGCCAAGGATAACTTCTCCTTCTGCGTTCAGGGATCTCTTTCTTGTGCCTTCCTAGTTTCTTTTTTTTTTTTTTTGGTTTGAAAATGAACTTTATTGAGAGAATGTAAGGTACAAAGAAGCTGCAAAACACAATATAGTAGATGTACAATCAATATGAAGCATACATAAGACAATATACAGAATACATAAGAATACAAGGGAGCATGAGGTAAATCTGTTCTGCCAGGTATATCTTGGGGAATGAACCCCGCATCAATAAAAAAAGAGAGTATGCACTGGTTGAGGATTCGGATAACGGGGAAAGATAGAATGACCAAAGAGAAAGAAAGAAACGAGGACAGGAGACAGAAGGGGTGGAAGGTAGAGAAAGGGAAAACAAAGACAAAGGGAGAAAGTGATAGTAATAGTAGAAATAAGAATGGACGGCACTTTAACTGAGCAAGATCCACTATCAGTTAGATTATTCCATATAATCAAGCAGGTCTGTAAGCGGTTAGGGAATCTAAAAAAGCTGATAAGACGTTATATGTGGGTGTGTCGGTCAAATCGAGAGGGCGGAAAGTGATAACAACCCAAAGCAGTTCGTCCTGAGGATACTCTGTTAAACCATTTCTCCCATCATTTCTGGTAAATGGAGAAATATTTGTGAACAGTGGTATAAAGTCTGTCCATATCACAGAAGAGCTGTACCCTCCGCTCCTACACCAAAAGGACAGGTGGGGGGAGAGTCGATTTCCACAAGGGCAGTACAGAGGAACAGGTAGCCTGAAGCATGAAGTTTATGTGAGGAGCATCTGAGGGTGGAAAAGTAGGTAAATGAGGTCGGGGATAGCCAAATAGAAACAGAAGGGGATCAGAAGCAATCTGAGCTGAGGTAATCCATGTGATTTCCCGAATGACCGATTCCCAAAAGGGTTTATAAGAGTACAGTCCCACCATATGTGAGCCATCGAATCTTCTTCCCCTCAGGCAGTGGCAACATATGGGGAAACTGGACTCATAAAATATAGCTAGAATTTGTGGTGTTCTAGACCTGCGAGTATAAATTTTTATAGTTGGTCTCTCGCAAGGTTGAGTTCTTGAATGGTCTGAAGTTTTGGGTAAAGATTCTGTAATATACTGAAGTATCCATAGATATCTCCAATTTCAGTTACCGGGCTGTGCAGAACAGCAAGGTCTCTATTGTATCAGTGGTCCATGGGAATCTATAAACTCCAGCAATCAGTCTCACTGGGGTTAGTACAGAGGATAAGAGTTCCTCTAGAGGCATTTTGTGCCTAGGGGTATATGCCTGAGATAACAAAGTTGAAAGAAAGCGCCTAATCTGTGCATATTGCCAAAATTGCACAAGTGTAAAGTGAAAGTTGTCCATGAGATAATCAAAGGAAGCTATCTGGGAATTGACAATTAAGACCTTCATAGTGTGGGGCCCCCATCTCCCCAAGCCCAAAAACTAGTTTGTGAGCGTCCTTGAGGAAAAGCAGAATTACCCAATATGGAGAGGAGTATGGGATTAAAAGTAAGTGGAATTTGTCATCTTCTAAAACATGTAAATATGGCCCAGTATGCAATGAGACCTAAGGTGGTCAGGAAGACGAGGGATCAACCCATATGAAGGCAGGAGGACCATACCAATCAGAAGAAAGAGATGCTAGTACCCAGTATCTAGGTTGCATATCGATAAATCTTGAATGCTGGCTAGTGCTTCCGCTGTGTGATATTTAAAGAGATCCAGCATGCCCAAGCCTCCCTTATTAACGTCTCTGAAGAAAATACCAGGGCACAGGCGTGTTTTTTTTAAAGAACAGACAAAGTAATTTATTAAGGACTTAAGCTTCTTAATCAGCCTAGAGGGTAATGCCAGCAAGACAGTTTGGAACAAGTAGAGTCTCTTAGGCAAGATTGACATCTTGATCAAATTTATTTGACCTAACCAAGATATGAAAAGTGAGTTCCAACATTTGAGATACTCTATAATCATTGTAATCACTGAGGAAAGGTTTATGATAGGTATTAAACTTCGATTCCCTATGAGGAACAAACCCTGCCTGATCTCTGTGAATAAGGAAAGGTAGATGTGGCCTGAGACGGGAGGCTAAGATGCTAAGATTTTTGTGAAGATTTTAATATCTAGGTTAATAAGAGAAATAGGCCTGATAATACCTTCTCTGCCGTAACTGGTTCTTCCAGCAAAGCAGCCTCTTGAGGTTTAATGAAGGAGTTCCCAAGTTTTGCAGATATGAGTCTATAAGAGGTTACACATTACTCATGAAACTTCTCCACTTACCCTGAGGGTGGGGGCCCTCTATAAAGAAACCCTGAAGTTTCAGGTGATTAACTCTCCTCATTATGACATCGTCCTAGGGTTTCCTTGGTAGCAGGCGCATAACCCTAGGATAGATTGGAATACTTGCAAAATATTGTCTTGGAGTCCGCAGTATGACGAGGCCTTATGATTGCTCAGTGGAGTTACTGCCTGGTACAACCCGTCTTAGGGGCCGTGTAAATACCCTCTCTCTGTGGAGGAAAACAAGACCATGGAGGAATATGTCTCTGATGCCCTGGACCATCCGCAAAGCCACATCCCCTGCTGGTGCTGGATTTTTTTTTGTTAAAAAGAAGGACGGAGAATTACATCCATGTATTGACTTCCGTGGATTGAACAAATTGATGGTTAAGAATGCCTATCCGATACCTCTGATTATGGAATTATTTGACCATCTAAAAGGTTCTAAGATATTCACAAAACTTGATTTAAGGGGGGCTTACAACTTGGTCAGAATTAAGGAGGGCCACGAATGGAAGACAGCTTTTAACACCCGGAGCGGGCATTAGGAGTACCTTGTCATGCCCTTTGGTCTTTGTAATGCTCCTGCTGTCTTCCAGGAATTTATCTATGACGTGCTGAGAGACCTTTTACAGAGTTGAGTGGTGGTCTATCTGGATGACATCCTCATTCATTCTCCTACGGTGGAGATTCATCGTTCGGATGTATCCAAAGTCCTACAACTGCTGAAAGAGAACAACTTGTATTGCAAGTTGGAAAAATGCGAATTTCACAAACCTCAAGTAACCTTTCTGGGGTACATTATTTCCTCATCTGGATTGGCCATGGATCCCCAGAAATTGTCCATAGTGTTGCAATGGCCTCGTCCTGTGGGACTTAAATCTATCCAAAGATTTTTGGGGTTCGCTAATTACTATCGGAAGTTTATTAAAAATGTCTTGACTATTTGAAACCGCTCACTGATATGACCTGTAAGGGTGCAAAGGTCTCTGAATGGTCTCCTAGTGCGTTGCTCGCCTTTGAGGACCTCAAGGTAGCATTCGCAGCAGCTCCCATTTTGGTGCACCCAAATCCCGCCCTACCCTTTATCCTGGAGGTCGATGGATCTGAGATTGGAGTAGATGCCCTCCTTTTGCAGCACTCAGCCCCGGGGAGGCCTTACGCCCATGTGGCTATTTTTTTTCTAAAGCTGAGATGGTATATCTGATTGGGGACAGAGAATTATTGGCCATCATACTGGCCCTGAAAGAATGGCGAAACCTCTTGGAAGGTACTAGTTCCCTGATCTTAGTTCTTACGAATCATAAGAACCTCACATACTTATCCGAGGCCAAAAGCTTGTCGGCCCGTCAAGGTAGATGGCCATTGCTCCTTTCCCAGTTCAATTACGTGGTTTCCTATCTCCCGGGCTCTAAGAATATTAAGGCGGATGCCCTATCATGCCAGTTTTGCAGTCTATCCAAGGACGAGGTTCCTCCTACACCAATTATTCTGGCTGATCAGATTCTGGCTACCATATGAACATGTATTATGTCTCCTTTGGGAGAGGAAATTTTGGCTGCTCAAACTTCTGATCCGGCTGAGAAGCCTTGCAGGAAATGCTTTGTCCCTGCTCAGTTGCGCATTAAACTGTTGGAGATGTACCATGCTTCCAAGATAGCTGGTCACATTGGGCGAGACCAACTGATTTGTTTTATTGTTTAGACTGTTCTGGTGGCCGAGCCTTAGGTCCGATTATGCTTCTTTTACCGCAGCAATCACTACTTTTTGGCTCACAATTTGAAGTGTGCTCTGGATTAAGTGAACAGTTTGTACATCTCAGCATTGGAAAAGTGTTTTTGTGTTTACATCCTAACCTGCAGTAAGAAGGTTAAAGGGTTAAAGTGTAAAAGGTTGTGTTTTTTCTGGGAGTGTGATTAGTTAATTAAGGGTGGGGTTTGTGAACAATCCCCTGTGTAGGCCTGTATAAATCTAGGTACAGAACTCACAGAGCTTGCTCACAAATAGAGAGTGCTCTTTACTAAGTGTTCTGGAATAAGTGCAGAGTTTGTGAAACACAGGAGTTAGTGCAACACAGGAGTTAGAGAAACAAAGGTAAATTAATTGTTTACACCTGTAAGAACTCACATTTGCACTATACGTGATGAGAAAGTTTGGAGATCTCACTCAGTGCACATCTTGCCATATGTATGCATGCTTGGAACAGCCGTTCCTGGGTCCATACCGCTGTGGCAAGTGTGAGCAAGTGGCCCTTCTAGAAGCTCAGATTGGAGCTCTAGAGAGTCATTTTGCAACACTGAGAGATATTGACAACCTTGAGAGGAGTCTCTTGCTAACTGAGCAGAGTCTAGCTGGGTCACCTAGCAAAGAGGGAGGAGATCAGCTAGAAGGGAAGCAGGCACATAGCTGGGTAACAGTTAGAAGTGGTTGCAGTGGGGGAGGAAAGAGGAAGAGGGCAGCCAGTCCTGAGTTTTTCCATCCAAACAAATTTGCTCATTTAAGTGAAGATGTTAGGGAGGCAAACCCAGAAGTGGAATTGTTGGAGAAGACTGTTCTCCCTAACAGCCGGGAGAACAGCTCCTCTAGCACAGAGGGGATCCAGAACAAAGTGAAGCCTAGGCAGGTTGTGGTGGTAGGGGACTCCATTATTAGGAGAACAGATAGGGTAATCTGTGGCTCTGATCGCAGCAACCGAATGGTTTGCTGTCTCCTGGGTGCCCGGGTTCGGCATGATGCAGACAGGGTGGACAGATTATTGGGAGGGGCTGGAGAGGATCCAGCTGTCTTGGTGCATATTGGTACCAATGACAAAGTAAGAGAAAGGTGGAGAGTCCTAAAAGGTAATTTTAGGGATTTAGGCAGTAAGATTAGGAACTGGACCTCCAAGGTAGTATTCCCAGAGATACTACCTGTGCCATGCTCTACGCCAGAGAGACAGCGGGAGATTAGGGAGCTCAATGCATGGCTGAAGTCTTGGTGTAAGAAGGAGGGCTTTGGGTTTTTAGAGCACTGGGCTGATTTTGCTTTGGGGTACAATCTGTATAGCAGGGGTGGATTGCACCTGAATGCAAGAGGGTCTCAAGTGCTTGGGGAGAGGATGACTAGACGGCTGGAGGAGATTTTAAACTAGGAAGGGGGGGGGGCCAATAAATACTGGGATAGATAGTATAGAAAGGAAAGGCGATGTAGTTAATAACCAGGTGGGAGGATCTGGGGGCGGGGTTAGTACAGATGATAGGGAGAAGCCTATAAACCACATCACAATTAATTCACAAATGAAACATAGCAGTGGCATAAATTGTATGCTTGCAAATGCCAGAAGTTTAACTGGTAAAATAGGGGAACTGGAGCTGGTAGCTGAAATTGAAAACAATGACTTGATAGGCATAACAGAAACATGGTGGGATGACACACGATTGGTCAATCAATTTGGAGGGCTACATGTTATTTAGAAAAGATAGGTCAAACAAAAGAGGTGGTAGGGTCTGCCTGTATGTCAGACCAGCATTATTGCCTCAATTGCGGGAAGATATATGTGATGACAGTAGTGAACATGTGGAATCCCTGTGGGTTGAAATAGTCACTGGGGGTAAAACTGCCCAAAAAATATTAGTGGGTATTTGTTATAAAACCACCAAACATTGGTGACCTCGAGGAATCAAAGCTATTAATGCAAATAGAAAAGGATTCTCAAATAGGGAGAACTTTAATTATGGGGGATTTTAATTATCCAGAAATAGACTGGAAAAATGGAAAAGCTAATTCTGCTAAAAGCAGCAAGTTTCTGAACTTGTTGAATGACAATTTTTTGTCTCAACTAGTGCAGACCTCAACAAGAGGGAATGCATGTCTGGATCTGGTAATAACTGACAATGAAGAACTTATCTCTAACATCCAAGTTAGGGAACACTTGGGGAATAGTAACCATAACATGGTATCGTTTGAGATAAATTCAAAAAAGCAATTTAGTATGGGTCCCACCAAAACACTGAATTTTAAAAAGGCCAACTTTAGCAGATTTAATTCATCCCTTGGTCTCGTTAACTGGGATAAAATATTTTCAGGAAAAAACACAGAAGGTAAGTGGAATGCATTCAAAATAACATTGCAAAAATACACATATAAATTTATCCCTGTTGGAAACAAATACAAAAGAAGCAAATTAAAGCCAATGTGGCTAACCAGTAAAGTAATTCATGAAATAAATAACAAGAAAGCGGCATTTAGACATTACAAAGCTGAGGGATCAGCAGAGGCATTTGCAGTATACAAAAATGTCAACAAAACCTGCAAAAAGGCTATTAAATTAGCTAGACTGGAGAATGAAAAAAATATTGCTAAGGAGAGCAAGAGCAACCCAAAGAAATTATTTAAATACATTAATGGCAAAAAATTAAAGTCTGATAATGTTGGGTCCTTGTTATCTGAAACAGGTGAGATGGTCAAGGGGGACAGAGAGAAGGCAGATATTTTAAATAATTTCTTTTCTTCTGTTTTTACCAAGGAAGACCCAATGGACAAGAATCTGCAGACTATTTTTACAGAACAGTCACAGCAAGCATGGGCTAACACAAGAAAAAGTGTTAAAACATTTGAATGGTGTTAAGGCAGACAAAGCTCCGGGGCCAGATGGTATACACCCACGGGTACTTAAAGAGCTAAGCCAGACCCTGGCCACACCGTTATATTTGATTTTCAGGGATTCTTTTATTTCAGGTACGGTGCCCATGGATTGGTGTAAAGCAGATGTGCTGCCCATATTTAAAAAGGGATCAAAGTCACAGCCATGAAATTACAGACCTGTAAGCTTGACATCTGTGGTAGGGAAGGTTGCTAAGGGAATATATTCAAGAATTCTGCTGGAACAGGAATATCATTAGCAATAGCCAACATGGCTTTGTGAAATACAGGTCTTGTCAAACTAACTTGATCGCATTTTATGAAAAAGTGAGTAATAATATAGATGCGGGAGCGGCGGTTGATGTGATCTATTTAGACTTTGCCAAGGCATTTGATACAGTTCCACACAAGAGGTTACTGTACAAATTGAATGAAATAGGCCTAGGGGAAAATGTTTGTGTGTGGATTGGAAATTGGCTGAAAGATAGAATGCAAAGAGTGGTAGTAAATGGCAAGTTCTCCAGTTCAATAAACGTGATAAGTGGAGTACCTCAGGGATCTGTCCTGTGTCCTCTTCTTTTTAATTTGTTTATTAATGACCTCCCAGAGGGCATAGGGAGCCATATATCAGTGTTTGCCGATGACACAAAATTAAGTAAGGTAATAAAGTCTGAACTGGATGTGTCTTCATTACAAGAGGATTTGGACAAATTGAGTAACTGGGCAGGCAAGTGGCAAATGAGATTCAATATAGACAAGTGTAAAGTTATGCATTTTGGGTATAATAATAAAAATGCAACATATAGTTTAAATGGTGTTTCTCTGGGGAAATCTACAAATGAAAAGGATTTGGGAGTAATGGTAGACAATAGACTTAGCAGTAGCACGCAGTGCCAACTGGCAGCTGCAAAGGCCAATAAGATATTGGCATGTATTAAAAGGGGTATTGACTCAGGGGAGGAAGATATAATTATGCCTCTTTACAGGTCCATGGTAAGACCCCACTTAGAATATGCTGTTCAGTTCTGGGCGCCCTTTCTGAAAAAGGACATTATGAAACTAGAGAGAGTGCAGAGGAGGGCTACAAAACTAGTAGGGGGAATGGAAAGCTTTAGTTATGAAGAAAGGCTAGAAAAGTTAAACTTGTACACACTAGAGAAACGGCGTCTTAGAGGGGATATGATAACACTATATAAATATGTTCAGGGCCCATACAAAGGGCTCTCCAAAGACCTGTTCATTAACAGAACAGTACACAGGACAAGAGGCCACCCGCTTAGACTTGAGGAAAGGAGATTTAATCTACAACAGCGGAAGGGTTTCTTTACAGTAAGGACAATAAAGGTATGGAATTCACTGCCTGAGGAGGTGGTGCTATCGAAAACATTAGATACCTTTAAAAGGGGCCTTGATACTTATTTAAAAGAGCATAACATAGAGAGCTATGTACGTTAGTATTGGGATGAATATTTAGTTGGGGCTTGTTGATCCAGGGAGGAATCTGATTGCCATTTGGAATCAAGAAGGAATCCCCCCCCCCCATTCAAGGCAGAATTTTAAATTACTAATTGAGGGAGTTTTTTTGCCTTCTTTTGGATCAACGATGGTAAACAGGAATAGGAAAAGGCTGAACTAGATGGACGCAAGTCTTTTTTCAATCTAAATTACTATGTATGTTACTATGTTACTATGTTACTTGTGCTCAAAATAAATTGCCTTGACACTTGCCTGTCTTTCTCCTTTAACCTGTAGCTAATGGGGAACGTCCCTGGTCACATTTGTCGATAGACTTTATGGTTGATCTTCTGGCATCCTTGGGCTTCACGGTCATCCTGATGATCGTCGACAAATTTTCTAAGATGGCTCGCTTTGCACCACTTAAAGGCCTACCATCCTCGCAGGAACTGGTGTTGTTGTTTGCTAGGGAGGTCGTTCGGCTTCATGGCATACCCAGGGTTATTGTCTCAGCCAGAAGTATAACCAGTTCATGTCTCGTTTCTGGAAATGCTTTTGTGCTCAGATGGGGATTCAGCTAGCATTCTCTTCCACGTACCACCCTCAGTCTAACGGTGCGGCAGAAAGGTCTAACCACGCCTTAGAACAATTTCTCCATTGCTATATCTCTGACTGCCATGATAATTGGGCTAGCTTGTCACCTTGGTCTGAGTTTGCCCGGAATTATGCCATGAACTCTTCCTCACAGAGTTCTCCATTCTTGATCAACTATGGGTTTCAACACTCTGTCCTTCCCGAGGTCTTTCAAGCACAAGAAATTCTGGCTTTTGATGAGCATTTCAGGGCTCTTCACTACTCTTGGGTTCGGGTACAACATGCCCTATGTGGTTCCGTGCAATGGCAGAAAAAGCAGGCTGACTGTAGGTGTTTGCCAGTACCTACCTTCCAGATGGGGGTATCACGGTGCCTGTGATTGCTCTCCTTTTGTGTCTATCACCAGTAGTGGGCTCTCCATTGGCTGACTGCTTTCAGCCCACCCTGCATTGCCTATTTAAACCTAGCCTGGGCACCCTTTGGTTGCCCGTTCGTGTTGTCTCTATGCTGCTTGAGTCTGCACATTGTTCCTGAGCATTCTGGTCCTCTGCTGTGTTCCTGCTACCTGTATTCATCCTGTTCCAGTGTTACCTGTCTAGTAGTTCCTGCCTCCGTCTGATCCGGTTAGAGTCACCGCTTCCTGCTGCCAGTTGCCGCCACCGTTCCAGATTCCGGTTGATCGTCTGTATGCTGGTTCCTGCTTCCACCTGCTGGTTCTTGTTCAGTTCGCCTACAGTTAGCTGATGTTCCGGAGTCGCCTTGGCAACATTTCCATCTTGCCGGTTATTCAGTATGCGGGTACTGGTTTGCTTAACAGCCTCCCGGCTGTCTCTTACTATCTATTAGCGTTCCACATACAGGGTACTGGTACTCTCCACAAGCCACCCGGCCATATTGCAGGATTGTTAGCGTTCCACGTTCAGGGTACTGGTTCGCTCCTCTAGCCACTCGGCAGTATATCAGGATTGTTTAGCGTTCCACGTACTGGGTACTGGTTTGCCCCATAAGCCACCCGGCTGTATTACAGGATCATTTAGCATTCCATATACTGGGTACTGGTTCGCTCCATAAGCCACCCAGCTGTATTGCAGGATCATTTAGCGTTCCACGTACTGGGTACTGGTTTGCTCCCTAAGCCACCCGGCTGTATTGCAGGATCATTTAACGCTCCAAGTACTGGGTACTGGTTCGCTCCATAAGCCACCCGGCTGTATTGCAGGATCATTTAGCGTTCCACGTACTGGGTACTGGTTCGCTCCTCTAGCCACCCGGCTGTATTGCAGGATTGTTAGCGTTCCACGTACTGGGTACTGGTTTGCCCCATAAGCCACCCGGCTGTATTACAAGATCATTTAGCATTCCACATACTGGGTACTGGTTCGCTCCATAAGCCACCCAGCTGTATTGCAGGATCATTTAGCGTTCCACGTACTGGGTACTAGTTTGCTCCCTAAGCCACCCGGCTGTATTGCAGGATCATTTAACGTTACAAGTACTGGGTACTGGTTCGCTCCATAAGCCACCCGGCTGTATTGCAGGATCATTTAGCGTTCCACGTACTGGGTACTGGTTCGCTCCTCTAGCCACCCGGCTGTATTGCAGGATTGTTAGCGTTCCACGTACAGGGTACTGGTTCGCTCCTATAGCCACTGGGCAGTATATCAGGATTGTTTAAGCGTTCCACATACTGGGTACTGGTTCGGTCCACTAGCCATCCGGCTGTATTGCAGGATTGTTTAGCGTTCCAAGTACTGGGTACTGGTTCGCTCCATAAGTCACCGTCTGTTTTGCAGGATCGTTTAGCGTTCCACGTACTGAGTACTAGTTCGCTCCTCTAGCCATCTGCTGCAGGATCGTTTAGCGTTCCACGTACTGAGTACTAGTTCGCTCCTCTAGCCATCCGTCTCAGCTGTGGGGTTTGGCACGCCCAAATGGTGTAGTGATGTATTGAGAATATGTGAACAACACAGAGTTCATGCGATGGTAGGGTAGAAGGTGTTCAGTGACCAGCAAAAGCTTAGCAGAACAGTGACCCAATATAGCCCCCACGGGCGTACCCAATAAGACAACTGATACTGCAAGTGCGAGAGTATGTAGCCCCCACGGGAGTAATCGGAAAATAGCCTGAGATACAAGAGCTGGCGTTTAGCCCCCACGGGCGTATAACCGGAGACCAACAGTGAGCTTAAATCGAGCCAATAGCCCCCACGGGCGTATACCTTCGGAACCTGCCAGAGCTTGGAGCCTGCCCCTTGCTTTCTCTCAGAACCAATAGCCGCAATGGATACCTCCGGTAACCAACGTAATACCGAGAGCCTAAGGCGCCCAACCGGACCGACAAGACCTGACTACTCTGCAGTTGTATATACGAGTCGCCGTCCACGCTAGCGGCCAACTCAGCAGATGTAGCACAGTAAGGTAAAGGCTCAATAACGGGAATGGAGGCTCTGCAAGAGAGAGGCGGCACTGCAAGGGTTAAAGAGTACGTTTAACAATCCAAGGCTCAGTATGGTAAATAAGCTCTGCAAGCATACGGAGGCTCGGTACTGCATCAGTACTCAGCACAGCAGGAGTCAGAATGTCGCGGCGGCGGCAACAGGAACACGCAGGTCGCTGGAACAGGCCGTAGTCGATCACGAAGCAGGAAGTCAGCCAGACCGGGTCGTAGCACGTAGGAGGTTCTCAGACAAGCCGGGTCAAACACGATCAGGAACACTGGAGCGTAGTCAGGACAGGCCAAAATCGGTACACAGGAATCCGGACGCAGGAACACAGCAACAGCAAGACTGGCTCAGAAACACCACGAAAGGGCATCTGACAGATGTGATGGTCAGGTATAAAAAGGTCACCAGGGGCGGGCCACACCAACTCAGCGAATCAGAGTAAGCCACAGACGAAAGTGACAGGAGGATCACAGGCACTGTGATATCCGGGTCCTTGCCTGTTATTTGCTGGCAGGCCACTTATGCTGACTTAGCCTCTTAGTCATTTCTGTGACTGTCGCTACCACCTTCCAGTCACTGAGGCTAGTGGTTGCCATTCTCTCCTTACCAGGCTGCCTTGCCCGGTGTATTGGTAAGGCCGGTAGAACCTGTCCTATTCCTTGGGTTGCCTTACCCGGTATTGGCAAGGCCGGTAGAGCCGGTATTTGTCTCCTGTCTATTGGCTGCCTTGCCCGGTATATTGGTAAGGCCGGTAGAACCTATACTGTTTCCTTGGGTTGCCTTACCCGGTACTGGCAAGGCTGGTAGAGCCTGTATTTGTCTCCTGTCTATTGGCTGCCTTGCCCGGTATATTGGCAAGGCCGGTAGAGCCTTTTCTCATGAGTTCCTATTTCCTGGCTGCCTTGCCCAGTATATTGGCAGGGCCGGTAGAGCCTATATTGCTATTGTTATTATTGCATTCCTGTCAAATAAAGATATATGTGTGTACGTGTATGATTCCTACATGTCAGTAAAGTTGTGTTTTTACCTAACTCTGCATCTGAGAGTCTTAACAAACCGTGACAGGGGAGAGAGTGTGGCTGTCATCCCGTAACCTTAACCTCCAGGTTCCCTGTAATAAGTTGGCTCCTTGATTTGTTGGTCCATTTCGTGTGCTGCGCAGAATTAACCCTGTGGTTTATGCTCTGGAGCTTCCCGCCTCCATGCGGATTCATAATGTGTTCCACGTCTCCTTGCTCAAACCTCTGATTTGTAACTGCTACACCTCGAGTACAGTCCAGCCAGCTCCTGTTCAGGTTGGTAATCATGAGGAATATGTGGTACAAAGCATTCTGGACTCCAGGTGGGTCAGAGGGCGCCTGCAATATCTGATACATTTGAAGGGGTATGGTCCAGAGAAGCGCTCCTGGATACCCTCCGGTGATGTTCACGCTCCTCTCTTGGTGCGCAGGTTCCGTGCTCGTTTTCCTGGTAAACCCCGACTGGACCCTCTGAGAAGGGGCCTTTGATAGGGGTGTACTGTAACAGCTTATCTTATATCCAGCGCCGCCGCTTCGGCTGATGCTGGGAATGTACGGCACGAAATGATGCTTCCTTGTCATCCAACGCATCTCTTTGGGTATTGGGCCTGGGCATGCTTGGCATCTGTAGCGGCCACCCGTGTCCTCTGGCCAGGCATTCGGCAGCTCAAAGTCACACAGGAAAGGTGAAGGTGTTTGATGCATCTCAGCGAGATGCGTCATTTACAGGAGCTAGGCTGCTTATTGATGCAGGCCTCAACTTTATACAGGAAGGCCTAGTCAGTCTACTCTTACCCACTTCCTGGTCCTTAGTATCTCTGGTAACTGGATTCCTATCCAGTTACTCTTACGCTGTTGTCCTGTGAAGTTGTATTTAGCTTGTATCCTGAGTTCCTCTCTATGACCCTGGCTTGTCTGACCATCCAGCCTAATGCTGACTTGTAGCTCTGTCTGACTATCCTCTGTGTGCTCCCTGCATTATTAGTCGTCCAATCTGGTGCAGACCTGTGGCTCTGGCTGACTACCCACTCCGTGTATGACCCTGGCCTGTCTGACTATCCAGTCTGGTGCTGACCTGGGGCTCTGTTCAGCTATCTCCTCTGTGTTGCCTCCTGACTAGTGGACATCCTATCTGGTGCAGACCTGTGGCTCTGGCTGACTACCCGCTCTGTGCATGACCCTGGCCCGTCTGACTATCCAATCTGGTGCTGACCTGGTGCACTGTCCAGCTAGCTCCTCTGTGTTGCCTCCTGACTAGTGGACATCCTATCTGGTGCAGACCTGTGGCTCTGGCTGACTATCTGCTCTAGGTATGATCCTGGCTTGTCTGACTACCCAGTCCGGTGCTGACCAGTGGCTCTGTATCACTACCCTTCTGTATGGCTCCCTTACCAGCAGACTTCCTATCAGGTGCAGACTGTTGGCTCTGGTGGACTCCAGCCTTACTGACTGCAGGTGTGAGTCAGTAGTCTCCCTTGTTACCGTCCTATGGGAGTGTGGCCTCTTCCGACTGACTGCAGGTGTGAGTCAGGAGTCTTCCTATTTGTGATCCTTTTTGGAAGAACGTAGGGTCAATTCTGTGTTACTCCCAGGGTGATTGAGACCTACCAGTTGGCTCCAGCTTAGTTTCTAGCAGTTGTGGTTGACCTATGGTGGCTCCTATTGCTGATAGAGTCTCTAGTCTGAGTTGTCACCCTCTGCTTGTTATATTTCATTACTGTTATCATTCTAATAAAGGTGATTTTTACTATACCGTCTGACTCCTGTCTTTGCTTGCCGACCGTGACACTTGGCCAATGAAGCCACTATGTGCCAACAAGGTGGGGAAAAACACATCAGCCACACTGTATGGAGAGTTCAGTGCACAAATCATACAAAATCATGGTTCATGAGTTAAAAACGGGACTGGAGAGCTAGAGAGGACATGGCTCACATTCTAAAAAAAAAAAAAAAAAAGTCCAAGGCAGTATGAAAAAGGAGGTCTACATTCAAGAAGGATGAAAAGTGAAGGGTGATTTTACCCCTTTTTTCTTTTTATAAGTATACTTCCCCTTCTGCATCTGTATGTATGGGACGTGGATTGAGGGGGGAGAGAGGATTAACTCTTTCTTGGTAAGCCAGACAAGACCCGGAACTATTTTAGGAGCAGCCTTAGTGGGAGACAGCATATTAACGAACAGAGTTTTCAGGGATGATATAATTTATATGTAGCAAACTGGAAAAGTTCCGAGAGAACTACAATAGTACTCATCTTTTGACTGGGTGACACATGTAACGATTTGTGATTCAATTCACAGGTTGCTGTGTGTTTCTCACATTAGGTGACAATTTGATCAAGGTCTGATAACCTTTCATTATTTGTTAGTTATCACAATCTCCTCCTCTGGCAAGCCGGATATGCCCTGGCAAGAATATTTGGAGTTATACTATGATTAAACCATATAATCTTAATCTCCCTGAACAGCGTCAGTCTCCCCGATAACAAATCTGTAAAGCTTGAGTGATCTTGATATCATAGGGGTTATTGTGCCATAGCATGTGTTTTTGAACCAACACAGGACTTACATAGTCCCACTGGCAAATTTGAATAGGATCCTCTTAACCATAAGCCAGTTGAGTTTTGACAGAACTATCCAGTGAACAAGACAGTATATATATGTGGCAAGCCGGATAAGCCCCGGCATACTGTTAATTGAATCTACAAACAGGCAGACAATGGTTCTGTAGTGTGCCAGTATCATATATTGGGCGCATTTATTTTATAGTGGCAAGCCAGTTTTTTCAAATGTCCTGGCAACATACACTATCCACACAGTCAAACAAAACACATATAGTAGATACTAGTACTAATATACAGCTGCTACTATCCCTGTAAGTATGAGACCAAACTTACAGATAATATATCCAAAAAAGAAAAAAAACGGAGAGCGCTAAAAATAACTAAAATAAATGAAACAAATAAATAGAAATGAATATAAAAAATACAATAGGGGTATAAATAGACACCACTACTAATACCTTATCTGATGTTCCCACTACACCCACCAATCACACGTGTAACTGAACCCGTCGGTAAAATGGGAATACCAGATAACAAAAATACTCTAAAAGAGCAATGTGGAACCAAAGACATAAGAATCCAAACAATATCTATCAAAATATATGTAGATTTATTGCAAATAACAAGCATCCATAAAATCATGCAATGTATACACTGCTATTGAAATGAAATACAAAAAATAAAATTCCAATCAAGGAGAAACATTGTCCCATAGAACTAGGAGCATCCAAAATATATATTTTTTCAAATGAAGAGAATTTAATATGTTCAAGTGTACTTCTCGTGAAACTATAACGGAATGTCTTTCCTGACCTCAAGACCGCTTTGCTCCACAGGTGATCTTATCTTCCTCTCCACTGATATGTGTGTACAAATGGTAGTGGGGAACCTTGGCTACTGTTGTGCTGTGGGGCTAGTAGTACAAATGTACATATATAGTGACCTTAACTCCACCCTGGTAAGATGTGTATAATCCACTAGCCCTCTATATAAGCCCGAACATACAAGCTCTCTGAAAAAATGACCAGGTATAAAGGGAATCATGGTTCTAGAGAGCTAATGACATAAAACCAACCAACCAGAGAACCAGTTGATGTGTATCTCTCTCTCTCTCTCTCTCTCTCTCTCTCTCTCTCTCTCTCTCTCTCTCTCTCTCTCTCTCTCTCTCTCTCTCTCTCTCTCTCTATATATATATATATATATATATATATATATATATATATATATATATATACACACACACACACATGCTATATACAGTAAGGACCAAAAGGAATAGGTTCATATTAGTGTATGCCAAATCCCTATCTACATGTGATGAATGTAAATTACAAAATAATATCTAATACATTCACACCTCCATACAGTGGGCCAATCTACTGAAAACTGTCCAGGACATACTTGAAAACGAGAGAAATCTCAATGTATTCTTCCTGGTAAAACATTTTCTACATAAATAAATAAATAAAAAAAATATCTCACTGCAGCGAGTGGTGCACTGCATAAACACATGAATACACCATGTGTGCTATATAAATTTATGTGTATCTATTTTATCATTGTGACCATGTGGGTAAAGTGTATTACATTTATATATCCAATATGATTCTCATCTACAAAGTGATGTGAATCTATCTTCTCCTATGTATGATTGTGATAAATGTTCTAGTGGAAGAAGGACTGTGCCCTCCATATTACTATTATGAAACTTTAGATAATGTTTACCCAGGGGATATTTAGTATCCCCCATCATAATACTTCTCCTATGTTCCAGAAATCTAATTTTTAACTTCCTTTTTATCCTCCCTATATATTTTAATCCACACGGACAAGTTATACTATAAACCACATACGTGGTGTTACATATAATGTGTTGTTGTAATTTATGTATATTACCCTGACCATCCTCAAAGTGATCCTGCTTATGTGCCTTCAATTTACATGTGATATATCTAGTGGCTCCACACCTATATGCACCCTTATAATTTAAGAAATCCTTCCTTTTATCCATAAAACCCATTAACGGTTTATTTTTAGAAAATATATTTTCTAGTAGTAGACATACTTGTCCATATATTTGTGATGAACAGGATCAACAGGTATATATATAACCTTTTGGATCACACTCTTAGGGCTCGATCCAAATGTTGGCGTTGCCAGAAAAAACTGGAGACGCTGGTTTTAACGTCAATTGAGCAATGCAAATGTTCTACTAGAAACAAGCGACGCCAGTTCTGAAACAGACATCGCCCGTCGCCAGAACAGCAAGATCTCACCCATAGAGGATAATGTACAAACGACGCCAAAAGCTATTCAAATGTTGGAGTTAGGGCTAACTCACGTTAAATTGCAACATTTCTCTCCAGATATCTAACGCCTATTTTTTTTGGAGTACAGCACACAAGTAAGAGTAGAAAACCCACGTCTCCAGTTCTGAACAGCATTCTCTGTGCTTTTCCCTACCCAGCCACTAGGGGAACACAGAGAAGGCTTTCAGCACCATGGACAGCTTTGAATGCCATAGGGATGTGCACTGCTCATCCCTGTGACATTCAAAGGGTTAAAATCAATAAAACTAGTACACCAAGCACTACACAATGCCCCCTTCCACATCTCCCCCCCCCTTAGTATGTCACATATATTGCATATATGTGACATACTAACCCCATCCACATCCACCTCATGGACTTCCATGTAGTGGACAAATCTGTCTTTTATTCCACAATTAACCCTTTGAGTACCAGAGAGGTAGGAAAGCATTGCTTAGCATGTTTCCTACCCCTCTGGTACCCAAAGGGTTAATAGGCAACGTATGGACTACATACCTTGCCTATATATATATATGTGTGTGTTTGTGTGTGTTTTAAACTTTTTTTAAATTAAAATAGTATTATTAGACAGTTTAACTTAGATCTCATTCATTGTTAACCCCCTACCTCCTGTGTCCCATTGCTATTAGTACTTTTGCTCCACTCTTCTTCAAACTGAGAGTGGAGCAAAAGTACTAAAAGCAAAGGGACACAGTAAGTAGGGCATCATTAATGGTTGAGATCTAAGTTAACCCTTTGAGTGCCAGAGTGGTACGCAACGCATTGCAAAGCAATGCATTGAGTACCACTCTGGCACTCAAAGGGTTAACATACAACTGAGGGAGCAGGCTGCACTGTGAGTGCAGCGCTCCCCTCATCTCTATTTATAAGTTATTACTTTATTAATCATTCCCTTGCTGCGGGCGGCTGTGAAGCCCGCAGCATAATAAAACCCCTAGGCATTGGAGAAAGCGGGAGGAGGGGACAGAGACATTGGAGGAAGCGGGTGGTAGGCTTGTACTTGCTGCCCGCTTCCTCCAATACCTCTCCTCACGCATTGGCTTTGTGCCCAGCTGCCTGGTCGCCTTGTGCAAATCGTCCCTTTTCACAAGGCGTTGTACAATTACAACGCCTTGAGCAAATCGTCCCTTTTCACAAGGCGTTGTACAATTACAACGCCTTGTGCAAAGGGACGAATTGCACAAGGCGACGCCAGGCAGCTGGGCACAAAGCCAACGCGTGAGGAGAGGTATTGGAGGAAGCGGGCAGCAAGTACAAGCCTACCACCCGCTTCCTCCAATGTCTCTGTCCCCTCCTCCCGCTTTCTCCAATGCCTAGGGGTTTTATTATGCTGCGGGCTTCACAGCCGCCCGCAGCAAGGGAATGATTAATAAAGTAATAACTTATAAATAGAGATGAGGGGAGCGCTGCACTCACAGTGCAGCCTGCTCCCTCAGTTGTATGTTAACCCTTTGAGTGCCAGAGTGGTACTCAACGCATTGCTTTGCAATGCGTTGCGTACCACTCTGGCACTCAAAGGGTTAACTTAGATCTCAACCATTAATGATGCCTTACTTACTGTGTCCCTTTGCTTTTAGTACTTTTGCTCCACTCTCAGTTTGAAGAAGAGTGGAGCAAAAGTACTAATAGCAATGGGACACAGGAGGTAGGGGGTTAACAATGAATGAGATCTAAGTTAAACTGTCTAATAATACTATTTTAATTTAAAAAAAGTTTAAAACACACACAAACACACACATATATATATATATAGGCAAGGTATGTAGTCCATACGTTGCCTATTAACCCTTTGGGTACCAGAGGGGTAGGAAACATGCTAAGCAATGCTTTCCTACCTCTCTGGTACTCAAAGGGTTAATTGTGGAATAAAAGACAGATTTGTCCACTACATGGAAGTCCATGAGGTGGATGTGGATGGGGTTAGTATGTCACATATATGCAATATATGTGACATACTAAGGGGGGGGGGAGATGTGGAAGGGGGCATTGTGTAGTGCTTGGTGTACTAGTTTTATTGATTTTAACCCTTTGAATGCCACAGGGATGAGCAGTGCACATCCCTATGGCATTCAAAGCTGTCCATGGTGCTGAAAGCCTTCTCTGTGTTCCCCTAGTGGCTGGGTAGGGAAGCACAGAGAAAGCTATTCAGAACTGGAGACGTGGGTTTTGGATTTTCTGACTGAACTTGATACTTTGCAGTGCTGTGATTGGCTGTGGTGCTAGGTAACATTTTTATCGTGTGTTTTTAGGTAAGATTTTCTATGCGACGCAGGTTTAAGGTTAACGTGTATTTTGTTGGTTATCGCTCCTTAGGCTTTCTGGGTAAGGAAGATTTGAATCTCACGTTACCTGGTCTTGCTTAAGGAGCGAAGGCAGTTTTTTTCTTCACGTTGGTTTTAACGCCAACATTTGGATCGAGCCCTTAGTGAGTATGAATTAGCAGTTATTAGGAAGGGTCTTAAGTTTGTCCCATGTGTCAATTCAGATGATTTTTCTTAGTTTCTCAATCTTAATAGATTTGTGTGGAATCTAAAGTTAAAAAGACACTTTGTTAAGCATGACCAGGAGGATCCTCAGGATATTATGAATTTGCATAATTTGGTAGATTTGTTGGAAGATGTATGTGGGGATGTCAATATGTTGTCTGCTCAAATGGGGAGCCAGGATATACATATGAACATTACATCTATAGATCCCTCTGTGATCCAATCCTCGTTCATGCCAAGATCTGTCTTTTATCCATACCAAAATAGAATACCTTATTTGGATACCTTCTATAACTTGGTATTAGAGGATTTTAAAGTGGATCTCTCACATATATATAAGTAATGTGCATTGGTCATTCCAAACAGAGTGGATTATGAATTAGAAAAGACTCTTGGAAGACAGTAATACTTATCAAGTTTTGGATAGTAATCCCACTGTCTCTTATCAACAAGAATTAGTAGAGATTCTTATAGAAGCTCAAAAGGATGGAATAATAAACAACAAAGAGAGACAATTTTTAGAGGTTAAATATCCAAAGACCCCATATTTTTATCAAGGGCCGAAAATACACAAATCTTTAATTGATCCCCCAGGTAGGCCCATTACAGCTAGTGTGAGGAGCATTACGTCTAATTTTTCACAATATTTGGACCATTATTTGCAGAAATATGTGGTCCAATTAAAATCTTACATTAAAGATGCTAAGCATATTTTATATTTATTGGACCATTTTACATGGGATATGGAATGTATATGGGCCATGACAGACTCTTTACACTAGCATAGATCATCAGAAAGGTATTAGGGCTATATCAGAATATTTAGAAGCAAATGATGAGTTACCCTTGGAGCAGAAACATTTTATCCTCAGGGGGTAGAATATGTATTACAATATAATTACTTTTTCTTTTCTGGAACATACTATAGACAGATACGGGGAGCCGCGATGGGGGCCAGCTTCGCCCCCAGCTACGCCAACCTTTTCATGGGTAACTGGGAACAGCACCATGTGTGGGGGGCTGGGCTGGGGGCAAAACTTAAGAATAATTTATAGTGGGCTTCAATAAAAATTCCATGGGATTGAAGTTCACTTATGAGATTAATGAGAAAACTGCAAATTATTTAGACTTGACATTGAGCCATCAGGATGGTAAGATTATTACAGAGACTTATATTAAACCAATGATTGTTAATAGCTACCTCAATTACAACAGATGTCATCTCACAATTTGGAAAAACAACATTCCAAAAGGGCAATTTTATAGATTAAAACGTAATTGTTCCAGATTATCATAAACAATCCGTATAACTAAGGAGGAAATTTGCAAGTAAGGGATACCCCCACTCAATAATTGAGGACACCTACCTGGAAGTGGGTAATATGGATAAGAAGGATATGTTGCTGAAACAGGGACACCAGCATCACAATACTAAGAAGGATAAAGGAATATGTAATATTGGCTCTAGCCCATCTTTTGTAACAAGATACAGTAGTGAACATTATAAGATAAAAAGAATACTCAAGAGTCATTGGCCGATCTTGATGCAGGACCCCCTATTAAAAGATCAAATAACAACTACTCCCTCTAAAATTTATAATAAAAATGTAAAAAATATATTTTCTAAAAATAAACCGTTAATGGGTTTTATGGATAAAAGGAAGGATTTCTTAAACTATAAGGGTGCATATAGGTGTGGAGTCACTAGATGTATCACATGTAAATTCATGGCGCATAAGCAGGATCAATTTGAGGATGGTCAGGGTAATATAAATAAATTACAACAACACATTACATGTAACACCACAAATGTGGTTTATAGTATAACTTGTCCATGTGGATTAAAATATATAGGGAGGACAAAAAGGAAGTTAAAAATTAGATTTCAGGAACATAGGAGAAGTATTATGATGGGGGATACTAAATATCCCCTGGGTAAACATTATCTAAAGTTTCAGAATAGTAATATGGAGGCACAGTCCTTCTTCCACTAGAGCATTTATCACAATCATACATAGGAGAAGATAGATTCACGTCACTTTGTAGATGAGAATCATATTGGATATATAAATGTAATACACTTTACCCACATTGTCTCAATGATAAAACAGACACACATACATTTATATAGTACACATGGTGTATTCATTCGTTTATGCAGTGCACCACTCGCTGCAGTGAGATATGATTGCACCGATTGGGCCATTGTATGGAGGTGTGAATGTATTATTTACATTCATCATGTGTAGATAGATTTGGCATACACTAATATGAACCTATTCCTTTTGGTCCTTACTGTATATAGCATGTGTGTGTGTGTATATATCTCAGTTGGTTCTCTGGTTGGTTTTATATCATTAGCTCGATAGAATCACGATTTCCTTTATACCTGGTCATTTTTTCTGAGAGCTTGTATGTTCGAGCACTCCAATAGGATATTTTACCTATATTCAAAGGGGATTACTGTTTTTATATTGTGTTCTCTATAATTGTTTTCTCTATAATGTGGTTATATTTAGGATGTTATCTTTTGTAGTACACAGAAGCAACAGTTATTGTTAGTTCTGTGTATCAGGAGATAGCATACTGACATATATATATGGTTACACTAAATATTAATAAAATCGTGTTTTTGGATTTGGTGGACTTGCATACATGACCACATATGAGGGGTTGTGTGTGGGAACACAACAACAGACTCCTGTTTCTGTGATGGGGTCCTTGGCCACTAGTATGGGGCCCCATGCTACACGGAGAGGTTTATGTCTCTCCTTTCTGGTTATGCATTGGTTACGGCTGGGGTAGGAATCCATCACAGCGAGAAGAGATTATAATCATCATCCTATAGATTCATGGTGAACATTGAAGTTTTAAAATGGAGACAAACGACACGTTGTCAGTTCACATCAAACTTCCTGACAAAGTACAGTAGTACGAAATGCGTCGAAGTGTGACTAATATCGCTGAAGTGTGACTTATATTGTTGGATTACACATGCCACCAATACAGGAGCTTTAATATCAAACAGTGAATATTTAATCAGACTGTTTGACAACAAGGATAATCTTTGCCTGCTGACCGCAAAGCAGAGATCAGGACACACACCCCTACTAGACTTTGTTACAACGCTATACCTTCACTGGAGTGAGGAGGATACAAAGTTACCAGCGGACTGTTGTTACATTGGAGTGCGTAAGAGCTGGGTTTATATAGAGGGCTAGTGGTTTATACACATCTTACCAGGGTGGAGTTAAGGTCACTATATATGGACATTCGTACTACTAGCCCCACAGCAGAACAGAAGCTGAGATTCCTCACTACCATTTGTACACATATCAGTGGAGCAGAAGATAAGAACACCTGTGGTCAGGATAGACATTCTGTTGCAGTTTCATGAGAAGTACACTTGAACATATTAAAGTCTCTTCATTTGAAAGTATATATTTTGGATGCTCCTAGTTATATGGGACAGTGTTTTGCCTTGATTGGAATTTTATTTTTTGTATTTCGCTTTTATAGCAGTGTAGACACTGCATGATTTTATGGATGTTTATTTGTAGTAAATCTACATATATTTTGATAGATATTTGGATTCTTATGTCTTTGGTTCCACATTGATCTTTTAGGGTATTTTTGTTATCTGGTTTTCCCATTTTCCCATCGGGTTCAGTTACACGTGTGACTGGTGGGTGTAGTGGGAACATCAGATAGGGTATTAATAGGGGTGTCTATTTATACTCCTATTGTATTTTTTATATTTATTTTTATTTATTTGTTTTATTTATTTTAGTTATTTTTAGTGCTCTCCCATTTTTTTTTCTTTTTTGCATATCCAAACACTTATACTATCTACACCTGGGTTCTCCTTACATACTTAATTTTGGTTGATAAGACTTATTATTAATGACCAGTGTTTCTGCCATAAGCCATTGCAGGCCAATTAGATTATAAATCAGTAATTGCACTTTAAGCAGTGTGCGCTACAGTTGTGACATAGAAACCCAGGCATCATTAATGGTGCATGGTTACAGTTCTTCAGCACACACTAAATTTTTATGGTGATTGTTATACGTCTACTTTATGTCTATGAAGTCAGCCCAGATTACTAGTTTCTTAAAAACAAATAAAAGTTAAGTTTTATGATTATAGATTGAGCAGGTCCACTTTCAGATTACCCATTTCTGTGTGAAGTTCTATCTTGAGTGCTAGTACAGCAGGGTTATCCCTTTGTTTTCTGCATATAGTACCCCTGACAACCTTTCACATAAACATCTTCGCCAGAATTATTACCTGATTTAAGAGATTCTAAACTTGTTCCGAGGCTGACAGTAGCAGGAAGCATGGACATCTTGCCATAGTGACGTCCGTGCGTCTGTGCTGTCAGTCCCTTTTGGAGCTGGAAAAAAACAGAAATTATGTTTACACATCACCATTTCCGAGATACTGATTTCCTTGAAAATCATCACATTTCTTGCAGTATTTTCTCCTAGACAGTCATACTACTAAGTGTCACTAGTGACCCATGGTATTGTATAGAATGGCGCCAGTAGAAAACCTTGAACAGCAGACTTTAGCATGTCCCATACATACATTACCTGTATCCTGCATTCTCACTGGTGTTATCCTCTAACACCAGTGGCTGCACTTCAGGGTATGAACTGTAGTGTATGACTACAGTCAGGGCTTAAAATTTGAAGTCCTTTGCTACTAGCCAGACCTGAAAAGTTATTTGCCACTGTAAGCCATAACATACCCACCAGGGCTGAATTACTTCTCGCCAGGGCTAAATTTTCACTTGCCATTGGCTAGTGGTGAGTAGATATTTTGAGCCCTGACTACAGTAGTGCATACATGATGTCCATTCTCTTCCATCATTAGAACAAATGGATTCTTTCAGAAAAATCAGTGCATTTGGGGGGGGGGGAGGTTTGAGATCTAGGCTTTTAAAGAAAATGCCCCCACTCAGTTCTCCAGAAAAACAAATGCCTGGTAGTACAGTGGAGAACCATTGTGCATATGATGTCATTAAACACTTGTGTGATGATGTCACATGCATATCCTGAAACCCTCATTGCTGAACTAAAAAGGATACAAATGATTTACATATATGCAAGTCAGTACAATTAACTTTTTTGTTGCCATTCTGCAGAGGACAGGATGGGCCATATCCTTATCAGTGAAGAGGTTAAAGGGATAGTAATACTTTATTACTATTCCCCATATTGTAGATATTTGCAAAAGAACTGAATTGTCCCCAGGTTCATCTCTCAAACCTTTATAGTTTGAGAGATAACCGAAAGCAAAGTTCCCCCCTCCCTCCCCCTTCCATGATGTCAGCGTTGTACTGACTGCAGGGCAAGTGCACACATGATGTCCATTCTCTGCCATCATTAGAACATTGATGCCAGCAAGTCCTGTAATCCAGCTTCATAGCATGCACAGGGAAATGCTGCACAATTATGCTATTTCCTCTATGCCGTATTTAGTACATTTACCTAAACATGGCTTAGAGGAAAGGAATGCCCCAAAAGATCCACAGACTGCTCCACTGACCGTGATGCAAGATGTGTTAAGGGGAGGAAAGCTTAGTAAAACAACATTAGTCAGACATAGGGACTGTACATCAATTCCAGCACCAGTTCTTGAAAGGCATCAGGGGCATAACTACAGGGGTTTGAAAGGGTACAGCTTCATCAGGGCACAACATCCAAGGAGGCCCCACCTGCACTGGGAAGCAATAAGTTCTTGTTATGCATCTGTACAATATTTGTGTGTTAGGAGGCCCCAAAAAAATTGCACAGGGGCCCTCCAGTGACTATTTATTCCACTACGTGGAATTGTCTTCATAAATTCTCTACAATATCACATCTGGGAAGTCCCTAACCTATCAAACTCATAGAATATTGGGGTGAAATTCAATTATAAAAGTATGGACAGAAGGAACCATGGACAGGGAGTCAAAACCAGGGACTGTCCCTGGAGATCACAGATACTTGGCAGGAATGAGTAAACTGTAGCATGTTGGGTGATCACCTGATCAAACAACATGCGCAAAATCCCATGGTGCCCTTGAATGAAAAAGGGGACTGACTTCATTCATTCAAGTTCAATGTGGTACGTTTCAGAGCAAGGGCTCTTTAACAGCTTTCTATAGCCACATTAATTTGTAACATTAACTCTGTTGGTTAATTGGCAATCACACAGATGACTCCACTTTAAAATTATTAAAATTATCCTCATTTGAAAGAGGGGACTGCCCTCATTCAAACAAGGATGGCTCTGAGTCTGTGAGTATCAGGGGGCCTGGATCAGGGCTGCTCCCCCCCCCCATAATTTTTGGTTATTCAAATATAATTTTGGGTGATTGTGAGATCTAAAGCCTTTGCAATCACCAACTTTTGAAAGAGGAGACTGCTCTCTTCCAAAAATGGATTCTTTCAGAAAAATCAGTGCATTTGGGGGGGGAGGTTTGAGATCTAGGCTTTTAAAGAAAATGCCCCCACTCTGTTCTCCAGAAAAACAAATGCCTGGTAGTACAGTAGAGAACCATTGTGCATATGATGTCATTAAACACTTGTGTGATGATGTCACATGCATGTCCTGAAACCCTCATTGCTGAACTAAAAAGGATACAAATGATTTACATATATGTAATTCAGTACAATTAACTTTTTTGTTGCCATTCTGCAGAGGACACGATGAGCCATATCCTTATCGGTGAAGAGGTTAAAGGGATAGTAATACTTTATTATTACTATTCCCCATATTGTAGATATTTGCAAAAGAATTGAATTGTCCCCAGGTTCATCTCTCAAACGCAAAGTTCCCCCCTCCCTCCCCCTTCCCTGAAGTCAGCGTTGTACTGACTGCAGGGCAAGTCTGTCGTACGACAGGCTTGCGGCTCTGCAGCTGAGCCAAGATCGCGTTAGTGAAAAAGAATTATTTCACTGAACTGGTCTTCTACATGTGCTTGGTTTGCAAGCACACGTAGAAGACTGTTTCAGTGAAATAATTATTTTTCTTTAACACGATTGCGGCTCTGCTGCAGAGCTGCCTGATGAAAGTCAGACCTGATATCCCTGCAGTCAGTACAACTCTGACTTCACGGAGGGGGGAGGGAGGGGGGAACTTTGCGTTCGGTTATCCATCCAACCATAAAGGTTTGAGAGATGAACCTGGGGGCTATTAAATTCTTTTTTAAATATCTACAATATGGGGAATAGTAATATTAAAGTATTACTATCCCTTTAAAGAGACGTAAACATTTTTATGAAAAAACCTATGTTTTATAGGACTCTTCCTGTTGAGCAAAAAGGGTAATCTTAAACCTAGCCCTTGTTTTATTCAAAAGCTGTAACAGCTGAAAACTGGAAACAGACATCAAGGGAGCCAAAAGTTCAAACAGACAGGAAGTGACAAAGCTGATACAATCACATTCTATGGAGAACTGTTGTTAGCAACTCACCTCTCCCATAGAATGCAACAGTATAACTAAAGGGTACTTTTAACGTAATGAAAAAAGAAGTTTAATCTGTAATATATACATATATATATAATATATATATGTGTGTGTGTGTGTGTGTATATATATATATATATATATATATCCTATATAATAATTCGCTAAATCGTGTGTAACGCCCGACATGCGCAGTAGACACTGCTGCGCATGCGGCAGTCATGCGCAGTAGAGACTGCCCGCGCCACAGCTGGTACAGAGCTGGATGCTCCGAAGAAGCGTACAGCTCTGTATCAGCAGCGGCGAGGGCAGTCTCTACTGCGCGTGACTGCCCCGCGACCGGCTGCCAGAGGCACTGTGGCCCGTGTAACGGGCTGTTCAACTAGTATATATATATATATATATATATATATATATGTCCGCCTGTATAATAATTTGCTAGGATATTTGTCACCATGCAGTCATACACATACACACTGCGTTCAGGCAGTCTCTACTGCGCATGATTGCATCGCGTGAGTGAAGTGACGCAAGACTACATCGAGTGGTGCAGTGAGGTAGCGGCATTGCGTACCCCTCTGGCACTCAAAGGGTTAACGTTACTCAGACCTTGTCCAGTGTACACGGGCTTTTACAGTAGTATATATATATAAAAGAAGAAACATTATGTGACTTAATTTGTGTCTTCTTGAGGACAAACACACCAAAGGAAGACAGCAAGGAGGAGTTATGCAAATCTCCTCTATACTTCCTGCCCCATTGGTGTAAAGCATGGGGGCGTGATTTGACAGGAGTGGCCACTCTTGTTAAAATCTCTTCAAGGGGATGCAGGGGTTACAAAGAACACACACACACAACTATACACAAAACGCACAATTCAAAACCCTATACACTATATACACATACTACACAAGATATACGCTATATGCAAAACGGTTTATGCAAGCCGCTATAAACCAAACACAGTATGACAAATGCAATACTCTTTATTCCTAATGCAATACTCAAAACGCTATATACCAAATGCTATACGCAAATTGACAAATGCTATATACCAAACAATATATACCAAATGCAAAACACAATATGCACAATACCAAACACAAAACACAATTCGCCAAATGTTATATACTTCAATCACACCATGCTATACGAAACAGGCCAAAAGCAATAAGCAAACATCAATAAGCCAAATGCAAAACACAATATGCCAAACACCAAATGCTATATACACCAAATGCAGAACACTATACGCCAAAAGCAGTACTCCAGATGCTATACTCAAAACAATATATACACAAAACGTTATATGCCAAACATCATACGATAAACTGTATATGCCAAACACAATTCAGTAACATTATATACACCAAACTCACAATGCTACACGCAATACGCCAAACGCTATCCTCAAAATGTCATATGGAAAGAACGGTATATGCCAAATGTAATACTCCAAATGCTATACTCAAAACATTATATGCAAAACACTATATGCAATACACCAACTACCTATTACAAGCAAACAGGCACCAGTCAATTATATGTATAGCAACAACACTAAAATAGTGTGGTGCACTCTGAGACCCTGATGAAGCCGGAGATGGCGAAACGCGTTGGGAAGGACAAGTTGTAGAGAGGGAACAGTCTCTTTCTAGGTTCACTTACTCCCAAGGGAACTTCTATGTCTCGAGTGGTATAGTATTGGCCATTTCTGAACACTTTATTAATATTCTTCCTTTCTTTTTCTACATTGTGTGATTTCACGTTTCACTGGTATTTATATTTATTAGTGATGGTTCCATATAGGGGTGGGATTACCTCTACTCATATGTGGAACCCTGATTACATTAGGGTTTATTAGCATTCACATTAGAGGTTAATACTTTAGAGTCCTGCTTTATTTTATTTGATTTTAGCATGGCTGTTTCACTCTAGATGCAAACATTTGGTCTGGGAGTATATTCTTAAAGGCATTTTATGAAATTTGTATTTGGACTACTACTATTGGTATACTAACATTTGTACATACTTTTCTCATTATGCTGATCACATTTTAACCTGGAGGGGATTTTCCCTCTCTCTGTTTTTAAATGCTTCTATGTCATTCTTGTATTTTGTACCAATAAATTTTGAATATTTTTGTGATAATATTAGCATTTGAGTGCCTCACTTATTAGTCCCGCTTTTTGAGGAGGAATCGGAATGGCTTACTTCTTTTTTATTTTGCTTCCTCCTTGTTTGTTGATACGCAATACACCAAACACCATATAAAAAAGTCTATACAACAAATTCAATTTGTCTAACATTATATATGCCAAATGTTATATAAGCCAAACGCACAATGATATACGTAAAACGCCATACGCAAAACACCATACACAATACACCATAAGCTATACGCACAATGCTGCATGCAAGATGCAACAAGCTATACTCCAAACACCATATGCACAACGTTATATGCAAAACGCCAAAAGTCATACACCCAAAGATATGCAAAAAATGTTGTAAATGATACCCTAAACGCAATACTCAAAATACAATACTCCATATGTGCAACGCTATATGCAAAACTCTGTATGCCATACTCAAAATGCTATATGTAAAATGTAATACAAGCAAAATACAATACACATGCTTTTGCTCACACAAGATCTAACACATACACATGTTCACACATGCATGCTCACTGATGGAGATTTGAGTAACGCAGTGCTTTGCAATGTGTTGAATGCGTTTTTGGAGCTGAAAGAGCTAAGCAATAAAAATTCAACAAGCCTGTCAATGTTTTATCAACCGAACCTGCAAAGCTGTACCAATATTAATAGTAACTCTCTAAATGCACACCTCCCAACATTTCAAATGGCGAAAGAAGGACACTTTTGTTTTGGGTGGTTACTGGGATTGAATATTTTGTTTATTTCGTGAACCTACTGACACTTCATTGTGTAGCTTATTAAATGATTTAGAGCAAGACCAAAATATTGGATTTACACATACTAATTTATAAACACACTAGTAGAAGAGCCTGTGTACACGGGCCACAGCGGAGGGCGGTCACTGTGCAGTCATGCCCAGTAGAGACTGCCCGCGCTGCAGCTGATACAGAGCTGGAAGCTCTGAAGTCAGACCAGACAGCGGCCAGCTCTGTATCAGCCTCATCACAGGCAGTCTCTACTGTGCACGACTGCAGCATGCGCAGCAGTCTCGACTGCGTTGTTACAAACTTTGTAGCAAATTATTATATAGGCTATACTAGGGTGCCCAGACCTCACCTTTAACCGGGAACACACAGGAAAAATGTATACTGCAGGACTGCTTTGATTTCAGTGAAGTACTGTAATATGCCTATTTCCTATGTGTCCTGGTTAAAGGTGAGATCTGGTCACTCTAACATATACTGAAACAAACATTAATGAGAGTTTTATTGCTGTAGAGCAATGTGATTCATGGTACACAGTTTAATTTCAGCACTAGAAGGACACAAGGGTGGAAAATAAGTATTTGATTCTAAAAGAGGGACTGTCCCTCCTAAAAATGGACACTTTAGTTTTTATGCACTTATTTTACACAGCTGGAAAATCCCTACATTGGTTTGTTATACATCCTCAATTCCATGCTACGCCTTTACCAAGATGGCGTTAGTAGGCTACTGTTGTCTCCTTTACTAAGATGGTTGCCCAGGAGCTTCAGGATTGACTTGCTTTCCTCAGGCTGGGTCTGAGGTCCTGAATGCTCCGTACACAGTATGTCCGGGAGATACAAGTCAGGCCTAATACTAAGTTGACAGCGAGATACTTTAAAGGGGAAAAGAAACCACAAGTGCTGCGTAGTGACTCGCCGCGAATGTCATGTCCTGCAGGGGCACAGTCAGTGGTGAAAAGTGTTTTGACGAAGGGATCCGCTAAAGGTAGGAGGACTGTGAACTCCAGCTCCCAGCCCTCCGCTGGTAGCACCAGTAATCCTGGAAGCGGATTATGCTTCAGCCACTTTATCAGTGGAGTAGTCCGTAGGCTGGACTGCTAGCTGTCATGTAGTATATGTAGAGCTGCGTCATGTGCACGCACACTGCCATTTCAAGAAGTAACTATTTAACCATATAGCTTTGGTAATTATGTAGATTATGTATTTTATGAAACTTTTTTCCCCTCTCTGGGAGTTTGTGTTTTCTTTTTCTTATTACTGATACGTAGCCAGAACGTTCAACAGTATGTCTGATGATGTTGCTGCTGCTGCGAATGTGTTAAATTTTCGAGTGCCGGGGATATGTGCAATGTATTGTTTAACAGCAGTTTACACCTCATTTATTCTCTATTACACAGATAACTGCGAAATTGCAATATCATTGCCTGTAAGTTAATTAACCCTTTGAGTGCCAGGGAGGTGAAACATTTTACAATGCGTTGTGCTCCTACCTGTCACCCATATGGTTAAGGGGAAGTTGGGAATAGTTTCTCTAGGAACACTTCCTCATAATTTTCTTAAAAGAAGACTAACCTAAGATAGATGTCCTTCATATAGTAGGTATATTTCACTTTACAGTCTGGTAAAATGACTAGTGACCAGGTATTCAGGTCTGTTAAGATGATAGTAACCCTTCATATGTTAAAAAAAACAAAACAACCCCCCCCCACAAAACTCATTAAAAAAAAAAAAAAACATATTGTAGGGTTTATCCTCCTGAGTAGAACATGGGTACTCCCGCTGTTGAGAGGTATTTTTATGCAAAAGTTATTGCAGTGTAGCAGCTCACAGTCAACATTTTCTTAGGTGCAGTATCTAACTGGCCTGAAATTGTACAGTGGCACTGTTGTTACACCATCCTATGGAGATTTATGGTCAACTGACTAGAGCTGTGCATACGATGGTGTAGCAACAATGCCACTGTATAGTTTCAGGCTACTGAGATACTGCACCTAGAACATTGAAGTTTGAGCTGCAATTCAAAGTTTTTCAAAGTACAGTGTCGTTGGGATCATTAATATTTTCAGAGAGTGTCGGTTGTGATTGGAAATATGTTGTTTGTCCTGACTGAAATTGTCATGTGGAACGACAAAAAAAATGTCTTAAACTGTTAGTAATGTCTAAAAAAACTTTTTTGCGTTTAGAAGAGCTTAAAAAGCTGATCTAAATGCAAAAAAAACTATCTCTCAAACCGCTATGGTTTAAGAGATATGGTCGTTTAAAGTTTGATTTCTCCTACTGACAGCTGTAAAGCTGTCAGCAGGAGATCCGTGTCGGTCGACACGCTGGCGCTTGAGAAGTGCCGGGATCTCGTTACTTACACGGAATCCCTTCATTGGAATGATCTAAAACTTGTGCCTGAACACTAGGCACACGTTTTAGACCATTCCAATAAAGGGATTCCGTGTAAGTAACGAGATCTCGACCGACACGGATCTCCTGCTGGCAGCTTTACAGGCACACGTTTTAGACCATTCCAATGAAGGGATTCCGTGTAAGTAACGAGATCCCGGCACTTCTCAAGCTCCAGCATGTCGACCGACATGGATCTCCTGCTGACAGCTTTGCAGCTGTCAGTAGGAGAAATCAAACTTTAAACGCCCGTATCTCTTAAACCATAGCGGTTTGAGAGAGATTTTTTTTTGCATTTAGATCAGCTTTTTAAACTCTTCTAAATGCAAAAAAAGTTTTTTTCAGACGTTACTAACACTTTAACTGAAGACAAAAATGTCTTAACTAAAGACAAAAATTCTCACATTCAGAAGACATTCCCTCCACTTTTTTCTTAACGTACAAATTTTGTCTTTTGAAAGACATTTTTTTTGTTGTTACTTATGACAAATTTTCGTTTCCTCTATATGACAATGGAGAATAGTTTAGTCACGCCCTTGTCACACCCCTTTGCCTGTCAATTCTGGAGTTGTGTCGTACACAACAGACATTACTAGTTTTTTGCCGTATACCCTATAGAAAATATGTAATTCATGCATTCAATGACTTATTTTTGTCTTTCATATGACAATTTTTTGTCGTTATCCCTTTGAACATACGGCCCTAAGTGTTGCTATCTCTTTAAAGCCTATTTTTGTATTCAGGAGGTGTGATCTAGCATCAGAATAATTATAAACAAGAAGCTGCAGTTATAATACTAATTTATATAGGTAGATATACTAAACTACTGTATGAGGGACACCTACATCAGTACGTTTATCTTTTAAACTAATTTTAGCCACTTATTCCTAAGTTTATTTGCCTTTTAAAGGAGAACTATCACCCCCTATACAAGTTTAGCTTAAAAGTAAGTTTATAGAGCTACTAGAGGGACTACTGTTTTTTTTTTTGTTTTGTTTTGTTTTTAATTCGTTGTTTGGTCGAAATTAAATGTTTAACTGTGATCCTGTGCCTTCCTTACGGACAGACTGCGGGTACGGCGCTGCACTACAGTCTGTCACTCTTCCTCTGCTCCCCTCCCTCGATCCAGCCTCCTCCGGTGACGGAGGATTTCTGGACAATGAGAGTACTCCAGCTTATATGCAGAAATCCTCCGTCACCTGAGGAGGCTGGATCGAGGTAGGGGAACAGAGGAGGAGTGACAGATTGCGGTGCAAAGCTGTACCCAGAGTCTGTCCAGAAAGGAGACCCTGGACCATCGACCCTCCCCCCCCCCCCACGGGGGGCAGCTGTTAAGGACCACTGTGGTTTTTTTTTTTCTGCTATGAATTGTGGGATGGCAGAGCGGCTCGCAGCCTCGCTACCATCCCAGAATTGCATGACATGTCGCCGGTCTTTAACGCAAATCCACCTGTGATGGTCCTGGCACGTCACCTGTCCATAACATGTTTAACCTCATTGCGACGATGGACTTACCAGGTACGTCATGCAAAAATGTCACTTAGTGACAGATAACGTACCTGGTAAGTCTAGGAAGTCATTCGCTAGAATGGGAAAAAAACAAAACAAAAAAAACCCCTGTCGTTAAATGCCGGCCGCGCACTAAGGGTTAAACCCCCAATTAGACCAATAGGAATTTTGGGGATTTTTTATTTGTCTCCTCTGTTGCAGTATATTTAGCCCGGAATTGCTCATCTATAGCTTCTTGAATGTGGCCCTATAGCCCGTATGTGTAAGAGCAGACTGGAACAATCCATCTGCACCTTAGGTGAAAAACATTCTTAAAATTCTATTTGATTTAAATGGATCTTTTAACCCCTTGAATGTTATTGAGGTCTCAGTTGTGTTTCAAAGCAACTTGGAGATTTCTCTTGCATTTAAGGGATTAAAAGCTCCATTTAAATGAATGAGAATTTTTACTTGTCCATTGTAGTATAGATGTTTGCCCCAGAATCATTCCACATAGCTTTTATATGTAAATACCTATATTTAGATTAAAACTTCTGAAAATGTTATGCACCAGTATTTGTAGCACTATGATTAAATGACTAATGCGCTTCACGGGATGTATCCTGGCCATCATCATTTAATATAGACTTGGGCAGCAGACCCTTTGTCAGAAACATAATCCCCTATTATTTTTATGGAAAAATTAGATTCCACTTACAGTAGATTAGCTTTCAGGTGCACAGGAACTGTAATTGTAAGACTTCCTGTATTATATTACATCAATTTTCGGATTGTTTTACAAATATACCTGTGAATACTGCAATATATATTTTAAAATTTGTATTCCTTTAAAGTGATAGTAATGTCTAATATAAAGTAGATCTCTGAATTTTCACTATGGTAAGCATAACAATGTGTGCTATATTTACTGACTTATTTTGCTGTAGTTTTAAAGATGTGTAATACAAAAAATTCACCCTCCCTCCTCTTCTGGCCACGTCACACTCATGTAAGCATGGTCCGGATGGAGAGTGGTGAGGGACAAACTTCAGTAAGCAAAGGAAAATCCTGCTCTCCTTCATGGGGGGGGGGGGTTGGGGTTTTCCTTATTCTTACTGACTTAAAGGGATAGTAATACTTAAATATTACTAATCCCCATATTGTAGCCATTTAAATTTTTTATTTTCATCAGGCAGCTCTGCAGCAGAGCTAAGATCACGTTAGTAAAAAATAATTATTTAATTGAAACTGTCTTCTACGTGTGCTTGCAAACCAAGCACACGTAGAAGACTGTTTCAGTGAATTAATTCTTTTTTTTTTTACTAACGCGATATTGGCTCTGCTGCAGAGCCACCTGATGAAAATATCACCAGATATCCCTGCAGTCAGCTACAACGCTGACTTCAGGGAAGGGGGGGGGGAGAACTTTGCGTATGGTTATCTCTCAAACCATAAAGGTTTGAGAGATGGCACTGGGGACAACTGAATTTTTTTAAAATGGCTACAATATGGGGATTAGTAATATTTAAGTATTACTATCCCTTTAACTTTGTCCTTCACTGTGTCTGTCCACTCACACGACCGGATTGCAGCTCCAAGGGAAGGAGGGCAGGAGGAGGATCCTTTTACACTGAATATCTTTCAAACTACAGCAAAGTAAGTTATTAACCCCTTCGCGTCCACTGATGTGCCAGGACTGTCACAGCTGCCCGGTACTTAACCTCTTAACGACCCATGACGGTACTGGACTGTCATGGGTTGTTTTGCCTTAAGAACCCATGGTGGTCCTGGACCGTCATGGGTTAAATGATAGCAGCACACCTCCGTGCATGCTGCTATCATTGATTCATGGCTGAGACTGAATGCTCCGGGACCGGAGCATTCAGTCTCAGCCACTTTCACAAGTGCCGAGTCATGGGATCGCTTCAGCAGCGATCCCATGTACCGGCATTGTGAAAGAATGAATGCCGCAGTGTTCTACACTGCCTCTAGTGTCTTATCTCAGCCGTCTGTCCCTTGCTATCAAAGTAAGGAACAGAGAAGCAAAGAGGAGACACCTAGTGGACAAATAAAATGCAGCAGCTGGGGGTATTAACCCCTTCACTGCTGTGCTGGAGGCTGGCTAAATGCAGGTCCATTTCTGACCTGCTAAAATTAACTTTTGGTTTTTGTTTTTTCTAAAAAAAAAAGGCGCACACACACCGCCAAATGTCATCAATAAAAAAGTGGGAAAATAGTTTGGGAAAAAGGGACATGGGGTTTTTCACCCGGGGGGACAGTGACCACATAAATCTGCCCATTTTGTAGGTATGACTGACCGGTCATACTGTTCATGCAGTGTCCATAAAAATTTAACCCATTGTGCCCAAATGATCCGAAGAGAAAAAAAAAAGTTTTTTTTTTCCGTTTTCTTTTTGGTGGGCTATCAAAACAAAGCCCCACTTGTGCGTAAAAAAGGTATATAATTTTCATGGGTAAAATAAAGTACTTGGAGGGAAAACACTGTTGAACAAAGACATAGTCAAAAATGTCAGAATTGCTCTGGTCCTTAAGTGAAATCGACCTCAGATTTTCCCGGTCCTTAAGGGGTTAAGGACCAGTGACGGTCCTGGCACGTCACATACTTTTTACTCAAAGCCTTCCTGCAGGAGTGCTGTGAGTAATATCGGGGACTGAAATTGATCACTCCTCAGTCCCCCGTTCTTCATGCCAGCACACATGATCAGTCACGTGGGCCGGCACGTCAAACTTTTCTATCTGGTCAGGGACCTCTGGTCCTTAAGAGGTTAAACATAGTGCAAACTGTTATGCTTACCATAGTGAAGATTCAGACATCTACTTTACTTTAGACATTACTATCCCTTTAAAAGCTATCACATTTATATTTCACCACACAGATTTAGTACATAGCAGTGGTTCTCAAACAGAAGTCTTTGGAACCCCGGGATCTTTGAAGAATACAAGGTGGTTCCACAGAAACATTTAAAAGTAAACTATGATGTGTTTACTTTTTGTAATGGTCCACTAAATATTATTATTAGTATCTAAATAATCAGTTCATGAAGTAATGAGTGTCTTGGTTTAAAATGTATATAATTTTTTTTCCGTAAGTAATACGGAATTAAAAAAACTCACTGTGAATACTGACTGTTTGTATGAACCGAAGATGTATGTAAAGTGGGTCATTTTATGGCTTTTCTTGTGTTACACCAGTGAACTCCCTGCCATTAGGTTACCCTCTCTCACACTACATTTCCTTGTTTTTGTTTAAAGTCTGCCGACAGACCTGTGGAGATATGTTTGGGTGTAAATGTGTGTGTGCTTTCAAAAGTGCATTTTCACAAATGTGTAGTTGTGCTAGTGTGCATGGGAACAAATGTGCCACGAGTGTGGATTCACAAGCCTGTGCGAATATTTGTGCAAATGCATGCGCAAATGTTTATATGGGTAAATGTGTGCATACAAAAGAGTAAATGTGAGTGCAAATGCTTATGCATTCACGTGTGTGAATTTGTGCATGTATGAATGCATGCACATGAACACATGCATGTATCTGCTTGTGGCAGTGTGCATGCATGGAAATGCATTAGCAAATGTGTATTCAGTTAAATATATGCATGTGTGAATGTGTCCATGTGTGTGACCATCCAAATGTTTTTGAAATAGAACTCTAATTATTCCTAGCTGCTAGGCTACAAAAGTTGATGGTTATTCCAGCTAAAGCTGCAGAACCTCTGCTTTACCACACCAACCATATTACATAGTAATATAGTAAATTAGGTTGAATAAACACACAAGTCCATGAAGTTCAATCTTTGATCAGACCCCAGTGACTGAGACTTTTATAGCTTTCCTGCTACCAATTAAATTAGTCTTTAGCAAACCTTCCTGATCTGCCTACTAATAAACAGTATAACTCTGTATGTTCCCTTTTGAAAGAAATGTATCTAATCTTCTCTTGAATGTATCCATTGTATCTGCCATAACCACCTCCTTGGGCAAGGAATTCCACAATTAAACAGACCTTACTGTAAAAAAACCCTTCCTATGCTGAAGTCTATACCCCCTTTCTTCTAATCTCAAGGGGTGTCCCCTGGTCACCTGATCAGGCCTTGGAATAAATAGCTCACCGCAGAGATCCTTGTATTGATCTCTCATATACTTGTACAATGTGATAAGGTCTCCTCTTAGTCATTTTTTCTCTAAAGTAAATAAACCAAGTTTGTCTAGTCATTCCTCATACGTCAAGTCCTCCATTCCCTTAATTCATTTTGTTGCTCCTCTCTAGGTCTAGTATATCCTTTTTCAGAACTGGTGCCCAAAACTGCACTGCATGCTCAAGGTGAGGTCTTACCAATGATTTGTACAATGGCAAACTAATGTTATCCACTCTTGCTTCAATACCTCTTTTTATGCAAGACAGGATTTTGTTTGCCTTTGCTATTGCTGTTTGACACTAGTTACTGTTTCCAAGTTTGTAGTTGACAAGGAATACCCTAGGTCTTTATCTATTAATGAGTCCCGTAAAATGATTCCATTAAGTTTATAAGTAGCCTTGGATTTATTTCCTCCCAAATGCTTGACTTTACACTTCCCAACATTAAATTTCATATTCCATTTGTTTGCCCAATCTGCTATTTTATATAAATCCCTCTGTAGAGAGCAATTATACTGTTCTGAATTAATGACTTTGCATAATTTAGTGTCATCTGCAAATATTGATATTTTGCTTTCTATATCTATTTCTAGGTCATTTATAAACATATTAAGCAGCAGCGAACCTAATACTGAACCCTGAGGTACTCCACCCTCCACTTTAACATGTATTGGAGAATTGTATCTTTACAACCACACACTGTTCCCTATCCTTCAACCAGTTTTGTATCCAATTGTAAAGGTTATTTCCTAGCCCCGATTTCCTTATTTTATACCCCAGCCTTCTGTGTGGCACTGTATCAAATGCCTTTGCAAAGTCTAGATATACTACATCAACTGCCTTGCTATTGTCAAGGTTGCTGCTTACTTCCTCATAGAAGCTGAAAAGGTTAGTTTGGCAAGATCTATTCTTCATAAAACCATGTTGATTCCTGCTAATCTTATTTTTTATGTTTTAATCCTGAATATTGTTCCTTATTATCCCTTCTAGCAGTTTTCCCACTACAGAGGTCAAATTCACAGGTCTATAATTTCCAGGTTCTGTTTTAGTTCCATTCTTAAATATAGGCAGTACATTGGCTTTTTGCCAGTCTTGTGGCACTGAGCCTGTGGTGAGAGAATCTTTAAAGAGTAAATATAGGGGTTTTGCTAACACTACACGGAGTTCCTTAAAGGGATAGTAACACTTTGTTTTAACTTTATTTTGTAGGCATTAAAAAAACATGAAGAATGATATAAGTCTTATCTCTCAAACCTTTATGGTTTATGAGATATTCACAAGCAAAGATCCCCTCCCTGCCCCTTTTACCTAGTGTAAGCCATCTCTTCTCAGATGTGAGTCTGGTTGTATGACAGTACAGATAACAGAAGGGGACAATTTTCTTTGTATGAAAACAATGAAAGCCCATCCCCCCTTGACAAGTTTTTCAGCTTTTTCCATTATCTTAATTGAAGATTGTCCCTCTCTGCAGTCTACCTGGGCATCTCCCGTCTGATCTGGTTGAACAGGGGGGGGATACTTTGTTTGTGAATATCTCTTAAACCATAAAGGTTTGAGAGATAAGACTTATATCATTCTTCATGTTTTTTTAATGCCTACAACATAAAATAAAGTTAAAATGAAGTATTACTATCCCTTTAAGAACCCTTGGATGTATACCATCAGGACCCGGTTCTTTGTCAGTCTTCATTTTGTTCAGTCTACCCATGACATCTTCTTGAGTTAACCTAATATCTGATAATTGTATTGTTATATTAGTTACTTGTTGAGGCTCTTCTACCATTCATTGCTTCCTTGTAGCAAAGAAATTAAATGAGCTGAAGAGGCTGGGGCAAGTGGGGGGAAAAAGCTTTTATTATCCATAAAGAAGAAAAATTTGCTTTGCCTGCTCTGTGTACCACACTAGTAGTACGCTTACCATCTCTAGCCAAGCAGGAACTATATAAATGCCTGATTGGCTAGCAGTGTGTCCAAGGCTGCATATGCATGACAACTCTAGTTCTAATCTGACATTTGGCTCAATATGTCCCCAGGAAGCAGTAAAGCAGCAACACATTGCCGAAAAGTTAGCGAGAAAGTACATGGTACACAGGAAACAACAGTAAAGACACACGTTTCATAAGCAATAACTCCAAAACTACAGCAAAGAAATAATTTTAGCATTGCCAGAACACACATACCATATACTACAACGTATCATGTTTTATTTTACCACAATAGTTGCCTTTAAGGAACTTCAGTCAGGGGAACAGTTCAACGTAATGCATTGGAGACCACCCTAACATTCCAGAGACTGAAAGCCAAATACTACACTGCACACCTTCAGCCGGCAGAATAGCAGTGAATTAAAGGGATAGTTATGTATCGTTTTAAGTATATTTAATATTGTAGATGGTAAAAAAAATAAAGTAATTGAGGCCAGTGCGATCTCTCAGACCCTTATAGTTTGAGAGACAGACAATTACAAAATTCCCCCCTCCCTCCCCTTTCACTGATGTCAGGCTTTAACTTACAGCAGGACATCCTGGTCCCGGGACCATCCTGCTGCTCTTCAGCAGAGCCGAAATAACGCAATATAAAAATAAATAATTGGAACAATCTACAGAGTGTGTCTGGTTTGTATAGACCGTTCCAATGAAATATTTATTTCTATATTGCTCTATTTCGGGTATGCTGAAGAGCCGCAGGACGGTGCCATGACCAGTGTCTCCTGCTGTAAGCTAGAGCCTGACGTCAGTGAAAGGGGAGGGGGAACTGTGTGTGTGTGTGTGTGTGTGTGTGTGTGTATATATATATATATATATATATATATATATATATATATATATATATATATATATATATATATATATATATAAATTGTCTTTTGTCCAGAAAGTTCATGACAGTTCTCAGTTCATGACCTTTTGAACTGTAATACATTTTTGAATAATTAAACTTCCAGAAGCTGGAGTAACTTTGATTTACTTAGCAGAGAAAGCCCTACAACAAGGATGTCAAAACGAATGTCCTGGGTCCACAAGTGTGATTGTGCAGGTAGGGATTTAGGCTCTGAGCAATAGCAATATTGCTATGGGATTTCTGAAGTTCGTCCTTCTCAGCCACCATAACAGCCAGGGCTGGATTTATAATAAGGCAGAGTAGGCATGTGCCTACAGTCGCACCCCACAGAGGGGGCGCCTGTCATTGGGATCGTTTTTTTTTTTTAATTAGCCAGCCTTATGATGCATGGCTAGCACAGATTTAGCATTTTCCGCCCTCACTTGAGTCTATCTGCATGACTGCGTCGCTCATGCAGTGCGTGACAGACAGGAAAATGTCAGACTTCAGTAGCGCTTGGGGATTCCTGGGAAAGATGGCAGCGAGTGTGTGTGCCAGCAGCCAACCCATGTGAGTGAAGACGAACCGATAAAGAGGGATTTGGGTCTCGGGGGAGGGGGGGGGGGGGTCGCTTCATATTTCTGTGCTTATAGACTCCTGATATGTAAATACGGCCCTGATAACAGCTAGTCACTGATCAGAGAGGAAGTGAAGCAGCCTTGGGATTATGTAAACAGCTTGTTATTAACCCATGAGCTGCCAGAGCACGGTTGTAGGCAGAGACACATGGGCAAAGTTAGATTGGTTCTTAGGGTTACTATTCCTTTAAAGTGATAGTAATGTTTCACAAAAATAGCAGCTCCAATTAATTGTCACAGTATGTGAGCCATAGAGAGTGTTATTTCAATACTGTCAGAGTTGTAGTTCAAGAGTAATTGAATGATAAAGTTTCCCCATCCCGCCCTTTTTTCCTAGTGTAAGCCCCCACTCCTCACATGTGGAATCCAGTCCATAGACCAGATAGCTCACATCAAGGGTCAATCTTTCTACTGTGAGAACAATGAAAACTCTGCCACCCTTACAGCTTTTTTTCCTTATCTTAATTGAAGATTGTCCCTCTCTGTATTCTACCTGGACACACCCTGCTGCTCTAAGCTGAGCAGTGTTACATCACTAAAAGGGTCGGGAGGGGGATACTTTATCATTCAATTACTCTTGGACTACAACTCTGACAGAATTGAAATAACACTCTCCAAGGCCCAAATACTATGATGATTAGAGCTGCTTTTATTATGAAACATTACTATCCCTTTAAGTAATCATCTTGCGGCTTGTCTTTTAGAATTATTAATAATTTGGAAAAAACAGCAGCCATAAAATTGTGGATTCATAAAATGTAGGGAGCATTAGCTTCCTCTGTTACATTTTTTTTATGATTGGCAATGACTGCCTTGGTTATGACAGCACATTATATTTAAATTGACTGATGGAATGTAATCATTTTAAAGTATGGCTCTGTTTTGGTATCCTAAAGGAATACATTTGTTTTTAGCTACCTAAATGATCTGATCCATCTAAAATCTGTTCTTTTTTTTACTACTTGAGGATCAGAGAGGGTGTTTTGCATTGCACACTCCTTTGGTATTCTTGGAGTTAATGTTTTATGCAGCATTTTTATGTGACTTGCTTTTAAAAGGACTGTATCGCCTAAACACAACTGGTTTGACTCTGAAAGAGCTTTCAACATCACAAATATGTGATATTAGCAGTTGTTTAATTCGGCAAACAAGATTGTGAGTTAATTACATTTAAAGATTATTCTAATGAATGCATGCAGTGCAGACACTTCCTGTCTCTACCGTACATAGCTTCCCTGACCTGTAACGCTTTCAATGCAGAAAGTGGTGGCATTGCATTGCTCAGCAGAGTCACATACCTCCCCAGGTATCCCTCTGTAGGAAGGACAGTCCCTCTTTGAGACCCAAATCCCTCTTTCCCACCCTGTTGTCCCTTTTTTTAGGAGATCAAACTGTGTGGTCAGGGCTGGATTTCCCAATAGGCAGACTAGGCACTTGTCTAGAACTCCAAATTTTGAGGGGTGCCTCAGCTGTGCTGGCCACACCCGCATTCTGAATTGTGGGTGGGGCCAGATCAATCTCTGTATCCATGCAGTAGCTTATACACCCATTTACATGCTATTATTTAAATGGGATCTATCACCCCTATACAACTTTGTCTAAATTGTTTTGTTATATATCAAATATAATGAAAATTGCATTAATGTTTTTTTCTTAAAATGCTTATTTGCCAATATTAAAAGAATAAATACAGCCCTGCACCTACTTCTGGGAACATTGAGATTACCTGCTCTGCCTCCTCTCCCCTCCCTCTATCCAGCTTACTCCGATGACGCAGGCTTTCTATCTGTAAGCTGGATTGCTCTCATTGGCAGAGATCGATTTCTGGTCAATGAGGGAGCTCCAGCTTTCAGAGAGAGAGCCTTTGTCTCCAGAGGAGGCTGGATAGAGAGAGACAGAGTAGCAAACTGCGGCAAGGATCAGCTGTACGCAGTCTGCCCAGAAGTAGTTGCAGAACTGTATTCTTTTAATTTCGGCAAACAAGCGTTTAAAAAAAATGTATACACTTTTCATTATATTCGATATATAACAAAATGATTTAGACAAATTTGTGCAGGGGTGATAGATCCCCTTTAACCCCATGGGTGCTAGTGAGTTCTCTCCACAATGCGTTGGAGATCTTTCTAGCAACCAAGGGGTTAAAGCTTTTATGTCCTTGCTTGTTGTAGGACAAAGGTATATTCTGTGCCAGGAAACCGTGGATGAGACTGGTGGCGTGGTCATGTGAGGAGATGGGTGTGGCCATGGGCAGAGCTAAGGGTGACCAGAGTGTCTTACCTAGGGGAGCCTGTAATGTAAATCCGGCCCTGTATATAGTGTGTATATAAGTTTATAAGTGTGTCATATTGCTCCACAGAAATAAAACTCACATTGACATCTGTTTAAACCCCACTATATGTGTTGATAAATTAGTCTGTAAAATACTTTTGGTTTTGCTCTAAATCATTTATTCAGTTACACAAAGAGGTGTCAATAGGTCAATAAATAACCTGAAAATTCTCTGTAATACCCCACTCACCAGCCAATCCCACAGCAACACTACCTAAAACAAAAGCGTCCCTCTTTGGTCATTTGAAATGTTGGTAGGTATGGTATCCATGTGGGGAGATAAGGTAGGGATAAGGCAGGAGGAGCTATGGCATGCCTTAGTTAGTATAATTTGCTGATCTAAATAACTCAAAAATGTATTTTCCACGAGAAAATAGGATTTTAGTGTGCTTACTTGTTAAATCCTTTAGTCTATGTTGAACACAGGTACCATGGTGTTGAGTCTCTCCTCTTGGAGGGAAGGGCACATCACAAAAGACTGGGTCTTTGGGGTGGAGACTCCTCCTTCCTCTAGTTCAGCCCCCTGCCCATGTACTAGAATTCATGTAACAAAAGCTACAGCAAAAGAAATAAATGGGTAAGAAGAAGGACCTTCCTGCCAAAGCTGGTCTCAGCCTAGGCCAAGACATTGACATGGTATTGTTTGTGAAAGTATTCAAGGATGCATGCACAGCTTTATGCCAAGGCCTGTTTTTTGTGTGCCCAAGAAACACCCACAGATCTGATGGAATGTGCTGTGACCTTGAATGAAACAGTTTCTTTCCAACCTCATACTCTTGGTGTATGGTAGCCTTCATCCAAGAGGCAATGCTCACCTTAGAAACAACCTAACCTGCCCTATGACCTTCAGGCATGACAGAGTCAGCCATATGAAAGGCTTAGTGCGGATCACATAAAACTTAAGGCAACAAACGGACAGCTTTCTCCTAAGCAGACTTAAGATCTGGATAAAAAAAAAGGCACACCTGTCTCCAGACTGATGGGAAATTTGGAGACTACCTTAGGAAAAAACTCCTGAGAAGTACAAAGTGGTGCTTTATCATGGTGAAAACACAGGAATGGAGGTTTGCAAGACAGAGATTGCAACTCCGCTACCCTCTTAACAGAAACAACTGCAAAGAGAAAAGCCATCTTCGGTGTCAACTGACACAAAGAATTGGAAGCTGGAGGCTCAAAAGGAGGCCTCTGGAGAATGCTCAAGAGTAAACTGAGATCTCACTGAGGTGTGGGATTCCTAAAAAGCCACCCCCTGTAGGAAAGTCTTCATATCTGGGATGATGACAATCTCTGAAAAAGAACAGAGAGGGCTGAGATCTGATCCTTGAGGGAACTAAAGCTGAGGCCCTTGTTGACTCATCCTGACAGAAGGACAGCACTATAGGAAGGTTAAAGACCTGTGGGGACATATTCTTGTCCACACACCACCAGTGGAAAATGAACCAGACCCTGTGGTATGCCTTAGAGGAAACTGGCTTCTGAGCCTGTATCATGCTGGAGATGACATGGTTTGAAAATCCTTTCCTTTTCAGAGTGGTGGCCTCAAGAGCCATGCCATCAAAGCCAAGCTCTCTACATCCTCATACCATAAGCGAGCAACAGATCCCTGTCCATTCTGATCTTCTGTACCACCCTAGGTATTAGAAGAATCAGGGTAAACACATAGGACAAGTGAAGGTTCCATGGGATGGACATTACATCCGTTTTGAAGGCCAGACTATTCCTTGTTTGAGCTCAGAATGTTGTAACCTTCCTGTTCTCCTTGCCACCAGGAGGTCTATCTCTGAGACCCCCCCCCCCCAGTGTTGAAGTATCAGGTAGAACTCCTCCAGATGGAGCTCCTGGTTTCCTGAGTCTACATCTTGATGACTAAGAAAGTCTGCCAGTACATTTTCCAATCTTGGAATGTGTACGGCTGAGATGGCTGGAACGCAGGCTTTCACCCGATTGAGGAAATACTTCACCTCCCTCCATGCTGTCTCGCTGTGGGTCCATCAGCCCTGGGCACTCAGGTGCCCCACACCCCAGCCTCTCAGGCTGGTGTCCATCGTCACCAAGGTCCACTCTGGGATGACAAAGTCCCTCCCTCTTGTCAGGTGTGACCGATGGAGCCACCACTGAAGATACTACCTGGGTTCCAGAGACAGAGTCATCTGATGAGAGAGATACTCTGGATTCGCGGACTACTTTCTGAGGATTTTTCTGTGACATTCCCTCGTGTGGAACTGAGCAATGGACGCTTCCAGAGTGGACACCAACTGACCCAGGACATTCATGTAGTCCTTGATTGTGGCTGACTGCCACTACAGTGCCTGAGGCACGTCCTGGAACAAAATCCGAATCGTCTGTTCTGGGAGGAAGACTTTCCCCTGAAGGGTGTCAAACTTCATGCCTAGGAACACCAAAACCTGGGATGGGATTGAAGAAGCTTTCTTGAGATTAAGAATACAGCTGTGGTGCACCAGAATGTGGGCACACTCTTGGATATGGCAATCCAAGAGTTCTTTGGAAGGAGCCATGAGCAGGAAATCATCCAAATATGGAATCAGAGAAGTATCTTTGGCATGGATGTACGTGGCCAAGGCTGCCATAATCATTATGAAGATTCTAGGCACCGAAGCCAGGCCAGACAGTAGAGCCATGAACTGTTAGTGATTGGAGCTGAGTGCAAAATGCTGGTAGAGTTGGCTATGGATTGAGATGTGTAGGTATGCTTCCTGAAGATCAATATAGGCCAGGAATCGACATGGCCAGATCGCTGCAAGGAAAGAACACAAAATTCAGTCTTCAAGCACATGGCAATCATGTACTGTCTGAGACATTTGGGGCTAGATTCTATTACATGTGCTAATTTTATCACTACTTTTATCTCCAGTTTTCTCCATAGACTTCAATAGGAAAATATTTGCTAAAATGGGTGTTCACATTTAGCACCTGCAATAGAATCTGGCCCTTGAAGTCCAGAATAGGGTGGCAGCTGCCATCCTTTGTAGGAGCCACAAAAATGTTGGAATAGAAACAGGAAAAGCTCTCCTGGACCAGGACTGGCACCAGAACCTGTTTTTCCAGCAGAATGGCAACGGCCTTATGGAAGAATCTTGTTTTTCTGGGTTCCTTGGAATCTTTTGAGGGGAAAAGCTATATGGATAGCACCCACAAAACCCACTGATCTCTCACGGAAGATGCTCAGCTGTCTCGAAGGAGGCGGAGACGGCCCCCATCAGGCAGTGACAAACAAGGACCATGCAGAGGTAGGTTTGTAAGACTTAGACTTTGCAGCTGATCCCTTGCTCTGCCAGGTCTGTCTGGGCTTTGAAGTGGGATGCTGTTGGGAGATCTGGGGGTTTTGTGCGCTCTGTGCCCCAGATTTGGAGGGGCAAATTAAATCTACATGCTTTCCTTGCAAGAAATGAACACTTGGTGAAAAGTTGAGGGAAAGTGCTCTTACCACCAGTTTTACTAATTTCTTTCAGGTCAGGCCCAAAAAGACACTTCTTAGAAAATTTAGTCTGCAGACCAAATCTTGAGCCATAAAGTGAAATACAGAGAAACAGAAAAAGCTGATTTTGCTGAAAACCTAGCCGTATCAAACAACTCCTCAGTAATGTAGGCATTTGTTTCCTTGATGTTGGCTACCAAAACCAATGTCAGCACACATAGCTTCTGACAGCTGTTCAACCAAGACGGCAAAAGCTCTATTGACCCAGGCAGAGGCAAAAATAGGCCTCAGCTTCCCCGGTGACTGCAAAATTGGTCCTTGAGCCCTGCAGCATCTACCAGGGGAAGGTCAGTCTTCTTTGCCAAGCGCTAGATAAGGTGTGGTCAATGGCTGGGAGAGAAGTCCACTGCACCATAGCCTCATCCATAAAAGGGTAGATTTTAGAGAAGCATTTATAAAAGGAAAAACATGGGAATTCTTCCTGTGAATTTAGAAAATATCAAGAGATGTAGATCCCCTATCTGCAGTGTCAGAGGGTTCTCCAGTACCTCGTTAATGAGCCCCTCAGCAGCAGGGACCGGATCCTTTTCATAGTACTCTCCATAAGAAAATGAAGAATCCATGTCATCATCTTCAGAGTATGCCCAATAATCTGAGTGTGCCCCTGGAATACAGGGTAAACCTGGTTGAAAGTGGACATAGGTTTCCAAGAATGAAGAACCCCTTGATCTAAATAAGGGATTTGTGCCACTGATTAAAGCGGAACTATCACCTAAAACCAAAGTTTTACCATGCGTTTTAATGTTTAACCCGACATTAGTGCTGTGTGTGTGTGTTCTTCAAGTCGCCTAGTAGTGGAGATATTTGCCCTGCAAAATCAGGCACTTCCGCGTTCTATTTTACCCTGTACCGTCTCAGTACTTCCCAGCTGCCCCTGGGAGCGCGTTCACGCTGGCCTTCGAAGCTGGATTTCTGTGATGTAGCGTTACATTGCTGTAACGATACATCACAGAAATCCAGCTTCGTAGGGCAGCTTGAACGCGCTCCCAGGGGCAGCTGGGAAGTACAGAAACGTCATGGAGTCCCGCAGAACGCGGAAGTGCCCGATTTTGCAGGGCAAATATCTCCATTACCAGGTGACTTGAAGAACACACACACACACACAGCACTAATGTCGAGTTAAACATTAAAACGCATGGTAAAACTTTGGTTTTAGGTGATCGTTCCGCTTTAAAGTAGTGTTTTAACCCATGCAGGCCCTTGTTTGGTGCTGGAGGGGCCCCAGAAGAATAGTAGGGGCCACAGCACAAGAGAGACATAGAGACCCAGAGTATTCCTTGGAAGCTGAGCATGACATGAGGCACAGTGGGTAAGGGGGGTAAAGGAAGCTTTTGAATCCTTACCCTCAGATTTCCCCATACGCCTCTTAGTGTTAGTCATGTCCTTGAAAGAGTGTCTAGATTAAATGTCCCCAGAATAAAGCTAGAACCAAAAAATAAGAGCATTTTTGTTATCTGGTATGCAAAGGTTTAAACTGGAGAAGGAGTGTCAGCCTCTGAGTAGGATAAGTAAGAAAGAAGTAAGATGGCCACCAGCAAGAGTATTAGCCAGTCTGAAGAAAGCCAGTAAAACTGTACTCTTCTCCTTTGCTTGTTGCTAAGCAATGCCCATTACTTTGGTCATGGGCTGTGGCGTGCTCCATGGACACTCAGAAAGTGAACCAAATGATAGACCATGAAGAGAAAAGTAGATAGAGCCTCGCTGACCATTGTAGCTCAAATGGTTACAGAGATATAGCCTAAAATAAGTTTTTCCTATAGAGGTAAATGGAGCAAAGATGGCTGTGGGTAGGCTCTGGTTCTTAAAGGAGCCTCTACACAAAAATCATTCCAAAGTAAAAAAATAAAGAAAAATCCCCAAAACACAAACGGAATACCTGGGGGAGTGAAAAAAAAAAATAAGATCCTAGTAGAGGGGGAGCAGAAATAATCCCCCAAGCACCCTATATACTCCCATAGCCAAACCAGCATGGAAAGGGTTAACTATCACAAAAGGACAGCAGCCATCTATACTTAAAGTCCCCCCCCCATGAGAGAGAGAGAGAGAGAATAGTCCATAAAGAGTGCCAAACCATAGCATAGTTACAGTTTTTAAAGGATATCTCAGAATGTGACATACATTGGGCCAAAGCACTCAAATGGTCACTCGCAATCTTCTTTCTTCAGGCTACCATCATAGGAGAAGGTTAAAATATCTGAGACTCGGGGAGTGTCCTAGCACGCAGCAGAGATGGCAGCACATTAGGAGAGCTCCTGCTCTGCCAAGGAGAAATCAGCCTACCCTATTTTGGATGGCTATTAACCGGAACAAGAGGAATCAGGAGCAAATGCTCACATGCCTCACGCCGAAGAGGAAAAAAAAAAAAAGCCCAGAAACTTTCTGGGACCTATTCTCAAGATGGGGCCCAGGTGGTGTTTGCAGACAAGGATCTGTCGGAGCTCCATGAGGTAGCCTCCATGTCTTCCTGGTTGCCTGACCCATCCATGGGAGAAATCAAGAGTATGCTGAAGTCGCTTTGTACCCAAATTAAAGGGGACATGAAAGTGATTACCACCGAGTTTAAGAGAGAAATTAGGGAACTTGGTGAGAGAACATGCCGAGTGAAGACTAAAGTGGACGAGATGGTGGAAGCCCATAATGCGCTATCCGACAAAAATTCAGATCTTATGAAAGAAGCGCAATACATGTGAGAAAGTGAATGACTTTGAAGATTGGTCAAGCCGCAACAATGTTCAGATCCGGGGGATCTCGGAGGATATCCAACCCACGAATCTCAAGGACTGATCAGGATTTGTTAATAGACCGCATACATAGGCTACCCGGACCTAGGAACTTACCTGAGGAGCCCTCTCGGGATGTCATACTTCAACTTCATTACTTTCATGTGAAGGAGGAACTTCTCATTTGTGGGTCGCATTCAGAATCCATTACCGGCTCTGGTTTCCCGCATCCATCTATTTGCGGACATATCCGCATCCACACTGCAACATTATCACGGTGCCCGTGATCTGTTTCTGTCACTCTCGCTTGTGGTGCGCTCCTATTGGCTAAGCCTGTTTGGCCCGCCCATTGTGACCTTTTTATGCCTGGCCTTTGGCACCTGTCAGGTGCCCTTTCGTGATGTTCCTGAGCCAGTGTTGCTGTTGCTGTGTTCCAGTGCTGATTCCTGTGTACCGATTTGGCCTGTTTTGACTACGCTCCTGAGTTCCTGCTCCGTGATTTGACCCGGCTTGGCTGACGTTCCTGCTTGTGACTTGATCTGGCTTGTCTGAGAACCCTTCTCCGTGATCTGACCCGGCCTGGCTGACTTCCTGCTCCGTGACCTGAACCGGCTTGCTACTGACCCTGTCATCGTTCCTGCTTCCTGCTGTTTGGTGTCGCTGAGGCGACATTCTGACTTCCGCTGGGCTTGTGGCAGGGCTGATTGTGGATTGCCTCCATTAACACTTGCAGAGCTGTGCTTCCGTTTGCTGAGTCTCCCTTAACACTTGCAGAGCGGTGCCTACTTTTGTTGAGCCTCCGGTTGTACTTGCAGAGCTGCGTGTCCGTTCCTTGAGCTTTCATTAACACTTGCAGTGCTGCTGTCTACATTATCTGAGCCTCCTTTTAACACTTGCAGAGCCGTTCCTAATATCCGCTACATCTGCTAAGCCGGTCTCTTTCAGAGCCTTGTTTAGGCGGCGGCTCATCTTGTCCGCTTGCAGTGTAGTCGGTCTCGTTACCGCGCCCGCGGGAGGCGTTATTGGCTCTAGCTCATTCAGTGTTAATTCTCCGTTACACGCCTGGTGGGGCTATTGGCTCAAGCTCTTGCAGCGCAGGTTGTGTCCGTTACTACGCCCGTGGGGGCTATCGGCTCAAGCTCTTGCAGTACCATTAGTCTCCATTACTACGCCCGTGGGGGCTATTGGCTCAAGCTCTTGCAGTGCAGGTTGTCTCTGGTACTACGCCCGTAGGGGCTATTGGCTCAAGGTATTACAGTGTAATCTTTCTCCGTTACTACGCCCGCGGGGGCTGTTGGCTCAAACTACTCTGCAGTATTCTGGCCTCAGTTCCAGTTCTGCCTAAGCAGCAATCTATGCCTTATCATATCATTTAACACCACTTGCTTCCTCATTACCACCTTGGGTGTGCCAAACACCACAACAGAGACTGATTACTTGTACTTAACCATTGAGTACCCTTACTATTCTGTGCCTGTCCTGTGACAGTATATGTATTGTTCTTGCATCTGTATACTGAGCGTGAGAAGGCATATGTAGCCTATTTCTCGCTATTATTCTCTGTTGCCTATAGAGGGCGATCTTTCTTATTTTATTTTTAATAAAACTGTGTTTTATTCTAACCTGCTGGTCTGAGTGTCTTGAAAAACCATTATAAACATCTAAGAAAGTTCCGCTTTATTACAGCTGCATTGCGCCAAGCAGAGTTGAAGTATAAATGGGGCTTTCCTGCGAGAGTGATTGTGACCCAAAATGGCGCGACAACTGTTTTTACTTCTCCTGAGGAGGGTGTACGGATCCTGTGCTCTTGGGATATACACATTTTGGATGCCCCGGACCACCAGCAGCAGCCTGGCCCGAGAGTTGCAAGGGAATGGTCCGCGGCTCGTGCTGCTCCCGTAGATCATCCAGCGGATCCATCCTTACCTGTGGCTGGCTCACCTGCGGGCTGAGGACGCTGTTGGTCTCCCAGGAATTGAGGTTTGCCGAGACGTTGGACTGATTTTCCTAACCATGTTGCCCTCAGCGGATTTGGACTACCTGTTTTATTCCCTCAGCTGAAGATCGTGCCTTTGCCCAATCTTCTTAATAAACTTTTCTGGCAGCCCTGGAGGAGGTGGATGTTGATTTGTGTGTGTTGCTGCCGTCTTTTATTCACTCTATACTTTCTCCTGGGTCCACAGTTGCGGGCCCTCCTGATCTGCTTGCAATCATAGCTTGTTATCGCTACAACCCCCATCTCATTTGATTATGAGACCAGTGCTGATAATTAATCTATATGTGGCTCCTATACGACTTATTGCACTATTTTTCTTTTTGCTCCTTGGGGAACTTCTCTTCTTCCTTCTTTTCTTTTTCATTTCTGTTTTCCTTCCCCTTGGCCACTCTTTTGTCCTGGACGACCTCTGTAGATCTAGCTGACATCTGTGGTTGGTGGAATATTGCCTGCACCATTCCTTGAGCCTAGCTTCATCTGTGAGTTGGTGCCATATGTTCTTAGTACAACAAGCTTCTATGGTGGGCCTTGATGGTTCCGTTGCTCAGTCTTATATGTTGCTTTCCTCGCATAGTCATGGGTAGGGCTGCAACAACTAATCGATATTATCAATAAAAATCCATTATGAGAATCGTTGTCAACGATTCTCATAATCGATTAGTTGCAGCCCCAGACTGCCGCCGCCAGTGTCAGTATGACAAGATCCACCAGCCCGCATCATCACACGCCCCTGCGGGCCGTGATGACATACAGACAGAGAAGAGGAAGAGGGCAGAGGCACCGGAAGAGAAGCGCTTACTGCCAGCCGACTGATCGTTACTGTCTGGCAGCAAGCGCTTCTCTTCTGGTACCTCTGCCCTCTTCCTCATCTCTGTATGTATGTCATTACGGCCGGCAGGGGCGCGTGATGATGCGGGTGGGCAGGGGGAAGAGAGGTACAAAGGGGAGAAAGAGAGGTGCAAGGGGTGAGAAAGAAGTATAAGGGATAGAAAGAGGCACATGGGGGAGAAAGAGGCACAAGGGGGATAAAGAAGTACATAGGGGAGAAAGTGAGGCACAAGGGGCAGAAAGAAGCACAAGGGGGAGAAAGAGAGGCACGAAGTACATGGGGGAGAAAGTGAGGCACAAGGGGGGAGAAAGAGAGGCACGAGGGGGGAGAAAGAAGTACATGGGGGAGAAATAGAGGTGCAAGGGGGGGGAGAGAGAGGTGCATAGACCCCATAGTAAAATAATAACAATGACGCATGTTAAATGTGTAAAGTTTTTTATTCTGCTGTTTGTAATTAACACTCCGTTTGTTCATTAAATCATTTTAAATAATGAAAAATTAGCATATTGTTTTTTTTTATCAGATTAATCGATTAATCGAAAAAATAATCGGCCAACTAATCGATTATCAAAATAATCGTTAGTTGCTGCCCTGGGTCTTAAGATATTATCTCTAAATGTTAAAGCTCTTATCATACTGCACAGGCACTGGCTGTTGTTAAAAGAAGTGGCTACATCTAAATCCCAAATTCTTTGTATACAGGAAACTCATTTTGCTACTACTAAGGTGCCCTCGGTGTTAAACAAACAGTTCACTACAGCTTATCATATCCACTGCAAGCTCTAAAAGGGTATTATGGTACCCGTGATCCCTTGCCTGCTCTGCTATCAGGTGGTGGGTTCTGGACACATCTTTTATCGGCGGGCGCGTGTCTCTGATGCTGCGCTTGCTATTTTGTAGTTTCCTGTATGCGTGGCCTAGATTGCTCCATCCCCAGGGGTGGCCTTATAACCTTCTCGCAGACTGGGCTTAGTCGCCCTTTCATGGTGTTTCTGTGCGCGTTCCAGTGTTGCTCGTTTTGACCTTTTGCTTGGTGTTCGATATCTCCTGGTTCTCGATCCTTGGCGTCTGACTATCTGATCCGGTGTATGACCTTGGCCCCGTCTGACTAACTAACTGATCCTTGTGTGACTCTGGCTTCTCCGACTACCCGCTCTGTGCTGATTCCGGCTGTGGCTTTACCTATTCGGTGCATCTGCTACCCTGCCAATAGCGTTGCTAGTTGCCTCCGCATTGTGTGATCCCTTTGCCTCCGGGCACTACCTAGCCGGTACAACTCCCCTTGCTGGTAGTGTTATTTGTTGCCTCCGCACCGTGCAATGCTATTGCCCCAGGGTTTGTTGTGTTACCCATATCGCTATACCAGTTGCCTCCTGGTACGCTGCCTTTGTGCGCTCCCTGCTGTCTCTGCCTGTCTCACTCTGGGTTCTCACTGTGCTACTGCAGTTACGTATTTGGCAGCCTCCTAGTGCACCTCTGCTGTGTGAATTTGTTTGGTACCTTGCTGTACGTTACTGTGCACTATCATCTGACATCTCTCTCAGGAGGTTGTCTGGGTACTCTCCATTACTATTCCTGGCGTTCCAGGTGAGAGCCAAGTCTGGTTCGGTACCCTTGTGATCCGTTATCCGATTTCCGTTCAGTGTCAGCTTGAGTAGTGGACTACACTGTCCTTACGCCTGTCTCCCCAAGGGTGAGGAAGTGTTCGTTCTTATTATCATTCATTTTATTTCAATTGCCACTATTTTCTTCAGTAAACTGGTTAAACTTGCTTGTACTGTGTTGTGTGATTATTTGCCTGAGTTACCGTGACAAAGGGCGGGTGTTTCAATCTGGTTCCACCACTCGTTAGCGCTCCAAGTTCATAGAGTGAAAACTGATCCGCAGGGTAGATTTCTTCTTGTGGTTTTGTCTATCAACAATGTTGATTACTCACTTATTAATATCTATGCTCCTAATTCAAATTCCGCTCAATTTTTGAAAACCACGTTACCTAAGCTGAGTCAGCTGACTCTGGGATCGGTGGTACTTTGTGGTGATTTTAACATTGTGGCTGACCCCTTGATGGACACCACAGCCATGCCTAATAGATGATATCTTAGAAGATTGACGAATCAAGGTCACACTTTGCAGCAAATGTTGACTGAATTACGTCTGTATGACACGTGGATGGTATTGCATGCCCTCTATAGGGATTATACGTTTTATTTGCAAATTCACTCTTCTTACTCTAGGCTGGATTATTTTTGTGTTGATAAGGCTTTATTGCAGAAAGTGCCACAGTGTGATAGAGGGATAATTCAGTGGTCGGATCATGCTCCCTTATTCTTGGAAATTGCTGAAACCTTTAGATATCTGGGTTCAGGGCATTGGAGGATTAATGCTTATTTGCTTGCCCTCCCTACTACTAAGACTGGGAAGAATCTCCGGGAGTACTTTGAGCTGAATGATGTGTCTGACACATCTCCGGTGACTCTATGGGAGGCCCATAAGGCAGTTTTGAGGGGACATTTTATTGCACATGCAGCAGGTGAAAAACGGTGAAGGGAGGAGAGATTGACTAAACTGTCCTCCAAACTGTCCTCTGTTGATATGCTCAATAAGCAGTTCCCTACGAATCAGAGAAGTAAACAAATAGCTTCACTTAGACAGGAAATTTCAGATATTCAATTGTTTCACACTCAGCTGATGCTTACAAAGCTGAATCAGACTTACTATACCCAAGGGGTTAAAGTCGGCGTATTGTTGGCTAGGCGGCTTAGGAAGCGGGAGGTGAAGAAGGCTATCCCATTTATTATATCTGCCATAGGTGAAAAGTTACTGAACCCTGCGCAGATTCCAGATGCTTTTGCGCAGTTTTATGCAAATCTTTATAACCTTGGTTTGGAGTTATCCACTCCGCAACCAACGAAACAGGATATAGACGCTTTCTTGGATAAGGTTGATCTGCCTCATTTAGCGCCAGAGCAGTATGATCTTCTTCAGGCACCTTTCTCTACTAAGGAAATCCGATCAGTTATTAAATCTCTCCCTCTTAGGAAGGCACCTGGCCCTGATGGCTTTTCTAATTTTATATTATAAGACCTTTTGGAGACTTTCTCGCTCCGTATCTAGAGCGTCTGTTTACGTTCTGTAGAGCGAATGGATCTTTCCCTGCCTCTATGCTCACAGCCCATATTTCTGCCCTTCCTAAGCCGGGGAAGCCCCCTACTCATTGTCTGAGTTTCCGACCGATTGCTCTATTGAATGCTGATCTGAAGTGATTTCTTGCCTTCCTTGTTACATTATGATCAGGTGGGATTGTGACTGGTAGGCAGGCCTCGGATAACATGATGAAAATAGTGACCCTGATGCACGCTGCACACTCTGACAAAACTAACAGCCTGTTGTTATCAATCGACGCAGAGAAGGCATTCGATCTCCTTCATTGGGGGTACTTGAGGGCTGTTTGCAACTGTTCTGCTTTCCCCCTGGGATCATCAAGGCCATAATGGCGTTATGTGCGGACCTGTCTGCTAGGGTCTCTTATGTGAGTTTCTTATCGAATTCTTTTGCTATTTCTAATGGTACCGACAGGGATGTCCCTTGTCCCCGATTTTATATGTGCTTGCCCTCAAGCCCCTTGCAGCATTGATATGGAATCATGATCTTGTGTGCGGGTATTGATTTTCTGGGTCTGGGGAGGTAAAATTAGGTCTTTTTGCTGATGACATTTTGATTGCGCTCACTGACCTGGAGGATCCCCCCCCACCATGGATTCTCTGCAACTTTTTAGTAAGGTCTCCTATCCTAATGTGAACCAGTCTAAGACTCCATTAAAGATTCCATTAAATATGGATGGGCATACTTACTAGGTTGAAGTTGTGGTACCATTTTGAATGGAGGAGTGACTCTATTTCCTACCTGGGGGTACAACTTACAAGGAACCCTGAGGATCTTTTCACCGTGAATTTACAGAAGCTTGGGAATGCTCTTCGACAGGATCTTCATAGTTGGTCGACTTTGATATTGTCCTGGGTTGGACGCATAGCGTTCGTCAAATTGAATATTTTACCGAAACTATTGTATATGTTCCTGACATTACCGATTTCGGTTCCCTTGTCTTTCTGAAAGAGGCTCAAACTGATATTTTTTGATATATTCATGGCTCTCGCATTTCCCGGATATCCAATAGATTGCTTCTTTTGCCTACCAGACGGGAGATTGGGGATTCCCTCTCTCATCCATTATTACAGAGCAGCTTGGATGGCTCAGAACATTCTTTACCATGTCCCCCTGGGCAAGGTGGCTTGGCTGGATATGGAGGACTCCCAGACATTTCCTCACAGGATGTGACATGTTGTGGCTTCCTCCTTCTTTACGCTCCTCTATGAAAACATTCCTGCCTAGCACGAGATTATCAATCGTGGTTTGGAGGCTTCATGCTTTTTTCATTCCAGAGCTGGCCCAGTTGACTCCTGCTACCCCCTTGCGGACCTTAGAATACATTATTCATCATTCTAATTTCGCTTCCTGGTGTCGTGCAGGCATCTTCTTTTTGAATCAGATCTTTCTGGAGGGGTCGTTGATGTCTCTACTTCCTCATATACTTACGAAGGCCTGTCAGCATCCGTTGCATTTCCAGGGTTCTTTGTCGGCATGCTATTCCACTTTAATTATGGATGGCCTGCCTTCAAGGTTCCCTTTCATGACCGCTTGGGAGGATGAGTTGGGCTACCAGCTCCCTGCTTCACCGTGGAAGCGGGCCCTTTCTATTTTCTTGCAGGTTTCACATTGTTCTAACCATGTAGAACTGGCTAGGAAAATTCTTTATAGATGGTACTTGGTGCCTGCGTGCCTTGCACGTATGTATCCTTCTGCATCTCATGTGTGCTGGAGGAACTGCTCGGGAGTAGGGACCATGGCACACATCTGATGGTCGTGCCTTGTGCTTCAACCGTTTTGGACTCTAGTTTTTGACTTGATGAGGAAAGTGACTCTCATCCACTTGCCCACAACCCCGGAATTCGTCTGTTTCACCTATTTCCTCTAGTTCTGCCAATTCATTTGCAGGTAATTGTGGGGCAGATTCTTATAGCTGCTAAGTGCCTTCTGGCTAGGAAGTGGAGGTCCACTGTAGTTCCATATTCTCAGGAATTATGCCAACTAATTGGCCACAATTGGGAAAAATTGCATTATCTCTCTGCGTCACAGTTAGACCTTTATGATCGCATTTGGTTGTCCTGGGAGCATGGCTGCAGTGGGACTTGACTTTCTGTGGTGGTCCATCCTTCCCCCTACCCTTCTAGCCTCCCCATCACTTCTATGCTTTTTTCTTTCTTTTCTTATTCTTTTCTTTCTCTCCTTTTCTTGTGCTGTGTATTTTCTGCGTACTTTAATATGTCCCTTTGTATTCATATTTTGTGTCTCTTTTCGGTGCACTTTCTTAACCTTGCTATTTTTGCAGCGGGGCGTTGCAGGGGGCTAAATGAGTGGTATTTCTGTATATGTGTACGACTTCATTGTTCTACTCTGTTGATGCACCATGTTGTTTCAATGACCCTGTTATTCTGTATCATAAATAAAAAAACTCTTTTTTTCAATAAAAATCTTATTACAAAAAAAAAAATAACAAAAATCTGAGACTCATCCATGAAGGACAACTTGTCATAAAGTCAACCTCCACAGGCCAAGAAAGGTCCGCAAAGCTCCTGTGAACCTGAGGCCGCCTAATGGGGTATTATACAGCCCCATATCCAAAGAAAACAATGAAAACCTAATAAATACTACCAGGATGGCTACTGCACCTCTGACTGCTTTACAGGAAACATGAATTCTGGGAAATGGGTAGGGCATTGAACTGGAGGAAGAGGAGGCAGTCTACACCCCACAGGCCCTGTCATTTGGGATGTGTCCTGCCCTCAAGGAGGAGGGGCACAACCCCATGGTGCCTGTGTTCCATATTGGATGTAAGAAAAGTGGCTATTACATATAGGTGATTTTAAAAGCTCTTTAGATTACAATATCCCTTTAAAAATTTGTTGCTGATGACTGTTTTCTCACCTTTTCTCATACATTGCTACACCATTTTCCTCCTTTTGGTTACAGATGTGACTAAATAAATGCATTGTAAAATTAATAAAGTGTGGATTGTTAGGGAAACTTTTTTTTCAATTTGCAGAATCAAATTTGATATTCCTAGAGTCGAATTTTGAGGAGCTCTTCAGCTGTATTCGCCACACTTACAATCTGGGTATGGGCAGAAAAATGCCTATGACTTTGAACTAGTCACTGACCCCCAGTGTATGGTCCCCAGTCTATGTATTTACTAACTTGGATGATTTCTCAAATGGGTGAGATCTTAGTGTATAGGCTGCATAGAATAACATAGGAATTAGAGAAGTGATATCACCGGAGAAATTACCTCCCCATCATCACTGCTTAATTACACCTTAGTGCATCTCCCCCCCATGACTCATCAGTTTCTATCACAGTCTGTGGAGAATTGTTTGGCCTTGATTTTCCTGTCCAATAGACTGTAGCAGAATAATTTGAATTTGACAACTAGAGGGCACAGTTACTGTAAAAACAAAAAAAATCAGAAACTGGTTTAAATTGTAATAATGCTGGAAATTTGTATCTCTCAGAGTACACTTATTTTACTCAACAGGGAAAGCCCTACAGTATATATTTTTTTCATAATAAAAGTTTACTGTTCCTTTAAGGCTCATTATTGAACACCTTGAATGCCAGAAAGTTTGCCAGCATAAAGGGTTAGAAAACCTTTTTGTTTGTGAGATATTAGACTACAGGCTTTATGTTGATAGAAAGTTAGCGTGATTGTGGAGATTATTGTACCACAGGGTAGAATGACTAAGCAGAGCTCACACACTGGGGTTATTACTGATAGTGCAGCAAAACATAAATTCGACCTCAGACAGGACTAATTAGCATACTGTGCAGGGAATTTGCATAATAATTTGCTACACTTTGCTGCCAAAACACAAAGGTTAATTTCTTAAAAAATATGACCCACAAATATAAAAGCACATTAGTGCATTTCTGGTGCAAATCACCATCGCCATAGGGGACAAATAAAAACTCTAATTGATTTAAATGGAACTTTTAACCCTTTGAGTGCCCAGTAGATTGGATACTTCTGGCACTCAAAGGGTTGAACCCTTTAATGCGAGAGAGATCTCCAACACATTAAAGAGCCCCATTTAAATCCATGGCAATCTGGGATATTTTTGTGTCCCTGTGCTACAGTTTTCTTCCCACTTGTATGCATGTCTCTATTTGTTTTACAGAAACATGGCCAGTATGATATATAATACACTACAGTTCAAAAGTTTGGATCATTTAGAAATGTCCTTGTTTTCCATCAAATGAGTTGCAAAATGTATAGGAAATACAGTTAAGACATTGGCAAAGACAAAGGTTAGAAATTTATTTTTAATTTAAGTAATAATTGTGTCCTTCAAACTTTGCGTTTGTCAAACAATCCTCCATTTGCAGAGATTAAAGCCTTCCAGACCTTTGTCATTCTAGTTGTTACTTTGTTGAGGTAATGTGAATAGATTTCGCCCCATGCTTTCTGAAGCACCTCCCACAATTTGGATTGGCTTGATGGGACTTCGTACGTACCATACGGTCAAACTGCTCCCATAACAGAAACAAGGGCATTTCTAAGTGACCCCAAACTTTTGAGCACCGAAAACATTTGGTACATGGAAGCATTGCTTGGATAAAAAACTTTTCATGGAATGGATATTTGAGTGCTGTCTGCTCTGCTAAAGTTCTGGCTAAGTATATTCTGTATATACCATACGGGACGTGCACCACTAATTTGCTTTACATTGCTATTTGAGTACCACTGCCAACTCTTTCTCTGTGTGTGTATGTATAAATATAATATTACTAAAAGGAGAAGGCTGGCAGATTCTCTGTCTCTGGCTACACCCGCCTGGGCAGATACAAAGGGACGTGATTTTCACAGGAGTAGCAGGGGCCTTCATGGAACACCACCCTATTACACACATTCCCCACTCACACAGCACCAAAAAACATACATATCTACATTTAGCCTTTCTACCTGTAACCTGGCCGCTTCAGCTGCTGTCTGCCTGCTCTCACCGCTGCATCTACTGAAGAACGGAGGGAGATAGGGGCTTCTGTCTCAACTGACACCCTTGCCTAACACAAGCTGTAGCTCCCACTCAAAGCCCCAGGCCGCTTCACATCACCAAGTGTCCCACGCCCTGTCCTCACTACAAGAACTCAATCTCCCAGGCTCCTTCCTGTCACCACCGAACTTACAGCACGATGGTTGCAGTATGTTCGGAGGTGATAGGAGCCCCTGACAGGAAGGAGCCTGGGACATGGAGTTCATGTACTCAGCACTGTTGCAAGGGATCTGCATGTGCAGTTCTATTTGGTTTTGCCTCAGTGCCACCACTCCAGCCTCCTGTCACTGGCTCAGGAGTCATTGCAAGATTTACTCATAGCTGCATGGACAGTTTGCACTTTAAGTTTTAAAAGCCGTTTGTTTGAAATGGCCGAGATTCTGATGTCAGGCTTAAGTGTCCCAACATCACAATCTCTCTCTAGTGTCGCCTAACACGTATATCCAACTCTTGCCAGAGGCTGTGTGAAATGCATTGTCAGGCTACTATTTAACCCCTTAAAGGGATATTAATACTTCGTTTTAACTTTATTTTATTTTGTAGGCATTAAAAAAACATGAAGAATGATATAAGTCTTATCTCTGAAACCTTTATGGTTTAAGAGATATTCACAAACAAAGTATCCCTTCCCTGTTCAACCAGATCAGAAGGGAGATGCCCAGTTAGACTGCAGAGAGGGACAATCTTCAATTAAGATAATTGAAAAAGCTGAAAAACTTGTTAAGGGGGGAAGGGCTTTCATTGTTTTCATACAAAGAAAATTGTCCCCTTCTGTTATCTGTCCTGTCATACAACCAGACTCACATTTGAGAAGAGATGGCTTACACTAGAAAAAAGGGGCGGGGAGGGGAACTTTGCTTGTGAATATCTCATAAACCATAAAGGTTTGAGAGATAAGACATATCATTCTTCATGTTTTTTTAATGCCTACAAAATAAAATAAAGTTAAAACGAAGTACTACTATCCCTTTAAGGACTGTCATGGGTTGTTATCCCCTTAAGGATCCATGACGGTCCAGGACCATCATGGCTTAAATGATAGCAGCGTGCCTCCGTGCACGCTGCTATCATTAATTCCAGGCTGAGACTGAGCGCTCTGAGACTTGCTTGTGCCGGTTCATGTGATCGCTGTAGCAGCGATCACATGTACCGGCATAGTGAGAGACAGAGGCAGCACAGAAAGCATGCTGTCTCTGCGTGTCTCTTCTACCTCTGTCTCCTTTGCTATCAAAGTAAGGGAGACAGAAGTAGAGAGTAGACACCTAGTGGCAAATGAGAATACAGCAGCTGGGGGTATTAACCCCTTCACTGCTGGTGCCAGAGGCTTGCTAAATGCAGGTCAATTTCTGACCTGCAATGATTTTGAAAAAAAAAAAAAAAAAAAAAGATATATATATTTTTTTAAATAATCTTATTAAACAATTTTGGAACTGTGATTGTTGTGGAGCTATGTAATACACTTATACACACTGCCAAATGTCATGGATAAAAAAGTGACAAAATAGGGTGGGAAAAAGGGACATGGGGATTTTCACCCAAGGGGGGGACAGTGGCCACTTTAAACTGCACATTTTGTAGGTATGACTGACCGGTCATACCTTTCGTGCAGTCTCCATAAAAATTTAACCCTTTGTGCCCAATTGATCCCAAGAAAAAAAAAAAAATTGTGTTTTTTTTTTATTTTATTTTATTTTTTTTTTATTTTTTTTTTATTTTAATAAAGTAAATGGTGGGTTATCCATATAAGTAGGGTATCAAATAAAAGCCCTATGTGTGCTTAAAAAAACAGTATATAATTTATGGGGGTGGAATAAAAGCCCAAGAGGGAAAACACTGTTGAACAAAGACATAGTCAAAAAGGTCAGAATTGCTCCGGTCCTTAAAGGAAAATGACCTCAGATTTTCCCGGTCCTTAAGGGGTTAACTCCCTTGCTGCCAAATCTTAAGTACACCGCCTGTGAAAACCGCTGCTGTTTGATTTTCACGAAACAAAACATGATCGCCACTCCGTCAACAAAGGCTGTCTTTGGGATCTGTACTGTTAAGCTGTGTCCCAGAAGGCTGTGCACGTTTATCGGATCTGGTCACTGCTCCTACATGCTGAAAATTATGAGCACCTTAGCAATGCTCTTCTACTAGATGAGGGGGTGATTTCACTTCATGCAGTTCCTCTCACTCTCTGCGCTCCAGATGAGCTGACAAGCCAACTCTGGTGCACTCTCTGTCTACAAGACTCCCATGCAGCTGTGAAGAACATTAAAAGGACAGCAAGCCCCAAAGCTGACAAAAACATCACGAGGAGGATGCAGTTGATTTGAACCCTTTAAGGACCAGAGTGCTTTGCAACGCATTGCACACCCCTCTGCTTCTTAAAGGGTTAAAGGTGCCTGTTGAAATCTATCAATAATGTCCATGTTTCAGTAAAGTTTTATTTAAAAAAACAAAACAATCTTGTAGGGTATTCCTATTGTGAGATGATTCATTCTAACCTTATCACACTTCAAAATGTCACAATCTCATGGAGCTATTACTATTACATTCTATTGTGTACTGTAGCCCACTACCACTGAATAAAAAAAACAGAACAAAAAAACCACTATCCACACACTAGGGGGCAATATACAAATCTACCACTGCAGCTGCACTATTATTAACCTCTAACGCTTAAGGCTGCCATTCTGATTATGCTCTTAAGTGCAGATTGGAGCACACACTCTGCCATTGTTAAGACCTTATTGTCACCCATCCACAAACACCTGTCCCATACAGTGTGCTGATACATTTAGTAAAGTTACACCATTTTTCTCTATGCCTTATTCAATACATAAAGTAAAACAAGGTGCAGAACACCTCAAAAGCATCCATTCACTTACACTTCCTTACAGCCGTACCCTTGGTGCAAGCAACATTAAAGGATTAACTTTCACCGTAACTACCTTAATAAATTAGTGTCGGATGTAGGGCTAAGTAATCACTTCTAGCACATATTACAGAACACAATCATACGAATACATTTTACCCCCTTATGTGCCACTGTTGCAAACTGTTTAATATTGCACAAATATCTGAGCTGTGATATCTTTACAAACTTCTCTCAGCAGTGGGCATATGTTTATTTTGGGCAGCAACTCTTCAACATTTCTCACTCCACATCTGCCCCATATGTCTTTTCCCTTCTCCATGTTCTTGTGCCATACGCCTCTGTGCTTTTACATTTTGTCTGTGTGTGTGTCTCTGTACGGACAACTCTGTATTACGTTTCCTAGCAAAAGGCCCACGCCTTTGCCCATGGGGATTAATTCGTTTTACAGCTTCACGAGTATTCTGCACATTGATTGACAATGGTTTGGGTACATTTGCACCACTGAAAGGGTCGTTTTTGACCGCCAAAGAGGTATCCATGCAGTGGAATATATTGGATACTTCTTTGCCACTGAAGGAACCCAACACATTGCACATTTTCTTTGTTTTTTTTAAACCCCTTCAGTGCCAAAGAGCTATCCAACATATTGCACTGCATAGATCCGTCTGACTCTCAAACAATTTACCCTTTCTCTGCCTCAAATGTACCCAAAACATTGTCAATTAATTATTTACCCTTAAGCACTCAAAGGACTTAAACCCTACAGGCAACGCCATGCCCTTTTTGCTAGTATATAATATAATGTCAGCTTTTTACGCTCTGTAAAACAAACTAAATGTGTCTTTAGGTGACAGGTCCACTTTAAGAGCCTGTTATGGGGGGTATGGAAAAAAAGTGGAGCAATTCAGGGCCTAAACAACAACATAACATTTATAACATTAACCCCTTTTCGTGTAGAGAGGTGTCCAACCCATTGTAATGTACTGGAAGTCTCTATAACAGGGGATTAGAAGTCCTATTTGAATCAATGGTATTTTTATTTGTTATAAATTGTCCAGTTTTATTCCAGAATTTCTCCCTTTTATAATTATTCACAGTCCTTTGGGGCCTAGGTCTCACTTGAGTTCTTATGAAACTCACATTGATACAGAACCAAACCAGTCCACAGACCACATATTCACATACACTGACCCAGAAAACTGTACTTTATCCAGCAATGTAGCTAACATATCGTATTCACAAATATTGATAATTTTTTTTTTAAATTGACAACCTTTCTCAGGTAGCATTCATTTTTATTCTCTTGAATACTCTCTAGAGTAAGTGAGGTGTTATCATTCGAAGTGGTAGATCATTATTTACTACGGACAGAAAATCACATTGCCCCTATGCGTTTTCGAATGATTACATCTAGGGCTGACTGAAGAGATTATGTTCATGGAGAAGACATGACAGTTGTTAGCAGGACCACAGGACCTCAAACACTGATCTCTGCATATGTTCTTAACCCTTTAAGGATTGGGGGTTGGTGCAGTACATTGCACACCCAAACCTCTGTTCTTTAAAGGATTAAGTAGGGTCATGCACTACTCATGTTTTGTTTCAAATATTTATTTAAGGAAATAGTCATACATAAAATGCTGGTTCCTGCCATTCTGATTGTCAGACAAATAATAAATATACAACCTGTTCCAAATTATTATGCAAATGATATTTAAGTGTCACAAAGATTAAATATTTTGTTTTTCAGTTTAACTCATGGATGGCATTGTGTCTCAGGACTCTTTTGATTACTGAAAACAATCTCGGACACCTGTGATAATTAGATTGCCAGGTGAGCCCAATTTAAGGAAAAACTACTAAAGGTGGGTGTTCCACATTATTAAGCAGAGCACCATTTTCAAGCAATATGGGGAAGAAAAAGGATCTCTCTGCTGCCGAAAAGAGTGAAATAGTTCAATGCCTTGGACGAGGTATGAAAACATTAGATATTTCATGAAAACTTAAGCGTGATCATCGCACTATTAAGAGATTTATGGCTGATTCAGAGCACAGACAGGTTCGTGCAGATAAAGGCACATTGAGGAAGATTTCTGCCAGATCCATGCATCGGATCAAGAGAGCAGCTGCTAAAATACCATTACATAGCAGCAAACAGATATTTGAAGCTGCTGGTGCCTCTGGAGTCCCACGGATATCAAGGTGTAGAGTCCTCCAGAGTCTTGCAACTGTGCATAAACCTTCTATTCGGCCACCACTAACCAATGCTCACAAGCAGAAACGGCTGCATTGGGCAGAAAAATACATGAAGACTAATTTTCAAACAGTCCTGTTCACTGATGAGTGCCGTGCAACCCTGGATGGTCCAGATGGATGCAGTAGTGGATGGTTGGTGGACGGCCACCCTGTTCCAACAAGGCTGCGACGTCAGCAAGGAGGTGGTGGAGTCATGTTTTGGGCAGGAATCATGGGAAGAGAGTTGGTCGGCCCCTTTAGGGTCCCCCAAGGTGTAAAGATGACCTCTGCAAAGTATGTGGAGTTTCTGACTGACCACTTTCTTCCCTGGTACAGAAGGAAGAACTATGCTTTCTGTAATAAAATCATCTTCATGCATGACAATGCACCATCTCATGCTGCAAAGAATACCTCTGCATCAATGGCTGCTATGGGGATAAAAGGAGAGACAATCATGGTGTGGCCTCCATCCTCCCCTGACCTCAATCCTATTGAGAACCTTTGGAGCATCCTCAAGCAAAAGATCTATGAGGGTGAGAGGCAGTTTAAATCCAAACAGCAGCTCTGGGAGGGTATTCTGACATCTTGCAAACAAATTCAAGCAGAAACTGTCCAAAAACTCACAAGTTCAATGGATGCAAGACTTGTGAAGCTGCTATCAAATAAGGGGTCCTATGTTGAAATGTAACGTGACCTGTTAAAATGTTTAAAAAGTTAAAATGTTGTTAAAAGTTTGATTGAAATAGCTTTTGATTTCAGTAAATATGCTGCAAACACAACAAATGACAATTTTCAGTTCTTTACAACCTATAAAGTGTTTTGAAACTTACTGTGTGTAATAATTTGGAATAGTGCATTGTAAGTTTTTTATGTAAAAAAAAATACTGTTATCATTAGGAGGTTTGTTCAATAAAATTTGAATTGTACTCTTAATAGTTGAAAACATGAGAATTATGCTGACTGTTATTTACATCAATTATTTAGGTAAATTAGAAAAATATCATTTGCATAATAATTTGGAACAGGGTGTATATGTATTTGTATTCTACACTTCACCCGTTACAAAAAAAACCTATGACCTGTTGGGGGTACCCTGAGAATTTGAGTGCGTGTTAGGAGTGCTTTGAGCAGTAAGACTGGCCTGAGCATGTATAAAGGATATACTGTATCAAGTGACAATGCTATTTTAGTACTCATGAAATATAATAATTTCAGTACATTAATTATGGACAGAATATCCTGACAAGTTCTTGTCTCCTTATGTGAGCACAGTGGCGTAACTATAGGGGTCGCAGGGGTTGCACCTGTGATCGGGCCCGTCAATCCAGGGGCCCGGCCTCCCCCTGCGACCCTCTCACCTGACGCCCGCAATTAAGTAATGCAGAGCGCTGGGGTTCTGCATTACGAGAGTGCTGGTCTGCCAGAGGGAGATCAGTATTCCTCAACCGGCACTCTTGTAATGTAGAGCACTGGGAGATGACATCATCTCCCAGCGCTCTGCATTACTGAAGAGGACCGCGTGGGAGAAGAGGTCTGTGCAGAAAGAGGCACAGACCTGTCCTCTGCCACTGGACCACCAGGGAGGTAGGAGATTTAGGGGCATTGTGGAAGGGGCAATGTGGATATTGAGGGGCATTGTGGAAGGGTTGATGTGGAGATCGGGGGCAATGTGTGGAAGGGGCGATGTGGGGATGGGGGGCAATGTGGAGGTGGCCAGTGTGGTTGGGGGGCGCATGGCAATTCTTGCACCAGGGCTCTGTGACTTCTAGTTACGCCTCTGCGTGAGACCTTGGAGAAAATGTGCGATAATGTAACTGCACACGTTATTCATTGAGTCATAATGTTCCTTCCATTATTTCTGACATTAGACTTGCAGTGTAGTGTGGATACAATTCACTTGCTATTTCCCACCATTGTTACACCTAATTATGCTGGTGTACTAAGAAGAACTGGGCAAAAGCAACTGCACATTGGGGGACAAATATGCCCCAAATCACCATACATTTAAATAGGACTTTTAACCCCAGAAATGTCAGAGTGATATCCAACACTTTTTATCAATATATTGAAAATCTCTCTAGAATACAAAGGGTTAAAAACCTAATTTAAATGAATGAGAATTTGTGGAATTTGTCCCCTATAGTGCAGTTGCTTTGCTCAAAAACTATTCCAGTAGTAGTGGTGGTGTGTAAAAATACAGCATGTGTCAAAGACTATAAATGTGTGACCTAGTGGAAAAGGCATGGGACAGCTCTGGGTATTGTTCACTGCAGAGTTGCCAGGCTTATGTTGAGCTACACAACCTATAGAGTAATATTCAGAAACAAAAAAAGTAGACATTATGTTGCAACTGTACCAAAGGGCAAGGGGGCTCATACCTGTCCTAAGGCCCCCCCCACACACACACACACACACTGCAGGTTTTCAGGATATCTTCACATAAACACAGCTGGATCAGTCAGTGGTTCGATCATTGTAAGGATCTGCCTAAGTAGTGACATTCAGTTGTGTTTAACCCCTTAAGGACCAGCGGTCCAGGGAAAGTCACCTTCCCTTAAGGACTGGTTTGATCCTTTCTGATGCGACTGTACACATGACCTGTTACGTGTGCTGGAGCACAGCATTGGGGTCTGAGAGAGACTGCCCAAGGTTTGGGAGGTAAGACTTCTATCATTTTTCAGTTTTTTTTAAGGGCTATAATATAAAATAAAGTTATTTTCAAGGTTTACTATCCCTTTAAGACAAAAATTGTTTGATGGCCAATAGCACGTCACATGGTCCTTAAAGAGTTAATTCAGGAGATCCAGAAAACATGAACTGTTGTGTGTGTTTCTTTTGGAGGGGGAGTTTGAGGGCAGGTTTTGAAGGCCCCTGCCATAGGGTATAAATAAAAATTAACCAATTTTCCAGTGATCAAAATGGAGCTTTTAACCCATTGAATGTTAGGGTGGCACACTTACCTTGTGTCCCTCTTTAGGAGTGTGTGTGTGTGTGTGTATAATCATCAGACTGAGTGGTGTGTATGCATCACATTGCTCCACAGCAATACAAGTCACTTTATTATTTGTTTAAAAGTCAATATATGTTTAGAAATTAGTCTGTGTAAATAAAATACTTTTGGCCTTGTTCCAAATCATTTATTCATTTACACAAAGAGATAGTAATAGGACCTGAAATAACCTAAAAGATCTCAGTAATGCCCTGCCCACCAACCACGCACCTAGCAACACCACCTAAAGCAAAAGTGTCCTTATTTGGCCATTTGTCGGTAGGTATGGAGTGGTTTCCATTTCGTTGCAAAAGAATGTATTGGAAGTGTCCCTAGCATTCAAGGGTACAAAAGCCCATTTTGATAAATGGGAACTTGCCTCATACGATATCCGTTTCCTCCAAATATGCTGCTCTTTATCTTTGTGCATGCAGTCCCATAGTTCTGTGTCTCTTTTATACACATCATTAACTGGTGTGGACGAATTATATGCATGTGTATATTCCTGTCTTCACTCCTGGGAGCCAGGGCTTCAAAAACTCCCAGCAGGCTTCTAGAAATAGTTGTCTGTCTCCAAAGTTCTTTATATTTCTATCCACTCCTGATTCATACATTTGTTTGACTCCATAATTCCTACATGATATGCCCCTTTTTGGGATAGTAAATCGTAATATTGAATTTATCCTTCTGAGTAAAACAAGGGCACTTCGACTGATTAGATATGTTTGTATTCAACTGTTATTGCAGCTTAAAGTGTTAGTATTGTCCTACTTTGAAAACTCTGTTGAGCATTCACTATGCTATATAAAGTCAATCGCTATTAATAGTTTTGTTGAGGGTAAATTCATTCACAAGATATTACCTGTTAAAGTTTACTGGCAAGCGAAGCCCGGGCGCCATCTTTAAAAATCCTAAGATCAAGCGTGTGCCCGTTATATTGCAGTCCTGGACGCACGCTCTCATGAAATACCCGATGGGAGGGGGGAGAGTACTTCTTGCGTGCTGGTGACGTCACTCCAAGCTCCAGAGCGAGCGGATGGCTTTATAAGAAAGAAGAATGACACATCACTGCTAGGGGGCCAGGCTTTCATATAGCCTGCATTGAAGTTTGTGCCTCTATAGGAGCCATCGTGTCGGCCGACACGAAGTCAGCTCCAACAGACTTACAGGTACTTTGATGGAAAGGGGCGGGAGGGGGAGACTTCAGAACAGATTTGAGAACGAACGGTAAAGGTACAGACTTTACAAACAGCACCATAACTGCTTAAAAACTTTACTGATTCAAACTAGGGCACATTGTTAGTGGACATTACTAACCCTTTAACTCTTTGAATGCCAGAGGGGTACGCAATGCATTACAGAGGGTTGAACTTTATTTTTTTGGAGTACATCCATGGCTTGAAATTGTACAATACAACTATTGCTACAGAATCCTACAGAAGTTTATGGTCAGCTGAGCATAGCTGTTTATAGACTGGTGTGACAGTCAGTGGAAGTACTGTAGCCAAAATGTACATGTTTAAGCTGCTATAACTTGAATGCAATATCTCAGCAGTGGGAGTACCCATGTTTTACTAAGCAAGAAAAACACTAAAAATATTATTCAAAGGATTCAAATAGGACCTTTAAAGGGATAGTAATGTTTCATAATAAAAGCAGCTCTAATTAATCATCATAGTATTTGGGCCTTGGAGAGTGTTATTTCAATACTGTCAGAGTTGTAGTCCAAGAGTAATTGAATGATAAAGTATCCCCATCCCGCCCCTTTTACTGATGTAATACTGCTCAGCTTAGAGGTGTGTCCTGGTAGATTGCAGAGAGGGACAATCTTCAATTAAGATAAGGGAAAAAGCTGAAAAACCTGTCAAGGGGGGCAGGGATTTCATTGTTCTCACAGTAAGAAGATTGACCCTTGGTGTGAGCTGTCTGGTCTGTGGACTGGATTCCACATCTGAGGAGTGGGGGCTTACACTAGGTAAAAGGGGCGAGATGGGGAAACTATCATTCAATTACTCTTGAACTACAACTCTGACAGTATTGAAATAACACTCTATATGGCTCAAATACTATGAAGATTAATGTGAGCTGCTGTTTTTTGTGAAATATTACTATCCCTTTAACCCTTTGAGTTTGTATTATTTTCAGTGACCTTAGGTTATCGGGGGAGGAGGGGACGTTGTGTGGCTGGCCTGAAAATGAGACTTTCTACACTAGGCTCTTCAGTAGTAGAGAGAGATGGGAGAGAGAGAAGTGATAATAGTACATGTATAAAACAAGCCAAAAGATATGAGGCGCTGAGCACGAAGAAAAGCAAAGTTTCCTGTTTTTCGGCTAGTCACTGCTTAAAAGCATCACATATTAGCACTTTAATGCCACTACAGAGGAGAACTTTCCACATACATATTAGACTAATTCCGTCCATAAGGGCGGTCCAGTTCCAAAATGATGGGCAAGTCCCCTCTGCATGGGAAAACCAGCTAACCCCAGAGGTACTTTTTGGCATTGGTTGGGCCTTGTCAGTGAGGTGTACCAGGCTTTCCTAGGCACATCTCCCATCGCTTGGCTTGTTTGAAAAACCTGTTAGTGAGTCTCCCTAAGAGTAAAGAGTAATCCAGACATGGACCCCTTGCTCTCAGTGCCTAGGGAAACCAGCTGCACCTCACTGACAAGGCCCAAACTACGCTGAAATGTACGTCTGGGGTTAGCTGGTATTTCCCATCATTTTGGGTGGTATTAGGCTAATATGTACGTGGAAATTTCTTTTCTGTAATGACACTGGAGAGCTAAAATGTTATGCTCTAAGTGGTGACTAACTGCAGATCAGGCAATATTGCTTTTGATCGTGGTCAGACTCTCACATCTCTATGTTCGTTGTTATTAGTACATGTATAGCCAAATAAAAAAAAAAAAATATATATATATATATATATATATATATAGGAATTTTGTAAAAAAAAAAAAAAAAAAAACAACAGAGATTGTGTAATGTTGGTTCAGAGTTCAGTACCACGTTAGTTTCCTTATGAGGTTTCTCCTTTAAAGTCATGTCCATGGAGGCGGGCATGGCAATTGCTAGTGTTTTTTTCCCCAGACTGAAACAGTCAGAGTGCAAATGCCTACTTGGCTGTTTAAAGTGATAGTAATACTTGAAAACTTTTACATTTAATTCAATAGATATTTTAAAAATACATTAATTGTGCCATTTTTGATCTCCCAAACCTTTACGGTTTGGGATATATAAGTCTGCAAAGTTCTCCCTTCCCTTCCCTTGTGCTGACGTCAGCTTTCATACTCAGAGACGGAGATCGCAGTCCATAGACTGTACTGTGGCTCTTAAGCAGAGCAGTGATCGCGGTAGTTACAAAGAAATGCTTCATTTGAACGCTCTACAACGTGTACTTGCAAACCAGGCATACGATGTAGACAGTTCAAATGAAGTATTTCTTTGTAACTTCAGCGATCACGGCTCTGCTGAAGAGCCGCAGGACTGTTTGTGACTTATGTGTGGGAGATTGAAAATGGCACAATTAATGTATTTTTAAAATATCTATTGAATTAAATTTAAAAGTTTTCAAGTATTACTATCACTTTAAACAGCCAAGTAGGCATATGCACTCTGACTGTTTCAGTCTGGGGAAAAAAACACTAGCAATTGCCATGCCCGCCTCCATGGACATGACAAGCGAGGACTGATTGAAGCTGTTATCTCTTGAACAAAGGCATAACGAAACAAATTATGAGGGGAATTAAAGGGGAACTTTCACCCCGCAATAACTTAAAGTTCCCTTACTGCTCACCTGGCGACTAGCTGCTTAGTAGCGCTAGTCGCCAGAAACCTTACCCGGTTCTTCAAATATATGCGTTTTAAAGATGCAGGAAGCACGGACGTCTCTTCACAGTGACGTCCGTGCGCCTGCGCTGTCAGTCCCTTGTCAGTCCCTTGTGCACCGTACGGTGCACAAGGGACTGACAAGGGACTGACAGCGCAGGCGCACGGACGTCACTGTGAAGAGACGTCCGTGCTTCCTGCATCTTTAAAACGCATATATTTGAAGAACCGGGTAAGGTTTCTGGCGACTAGCGCTACTAAGCAGCTAGTCGCCAGGTGAGCAGTAAGGGAACTTTAAGTTATTGCGGGGTGAAAGTTCCCCTTTAAGATTCTTTTACCACAGTAAGGTAAGTGGGGGGGTAGATAAATTATTAATAGGAGGTGTTAAAATTGTCAAGTCCAGATATAAGAACAGGAGATTGTAATGTATACACCAGATACCAAAACGTCAATACAGAGTTTACTACAGAAAGCAAACATTGTATGTGAGGGTACAATACAAAACTATTCATAGATGTGTAATATTGTGAGGTAATGAGGTAAATTAAGGCCACCGGTGTTTCCCAACCCTGTCCTCAAGTTCCCCTAACTGGACAGAATGTAAGGATAGCTAAGGCTTATGGACAGGTGGGACAATTGCCAACTCTTATTATTTAACTCTTTCCATGCCAGCAGATGTACTCAGCATAGGACACTCAAGGGGATGTCTAAATAAACAATGCTCAGGCAAAATATATATATGTACTGTAAGGGGTATATGAGGGCAGGGTTAAAAATGAGCTTATAGAATAAGTGACTTTTAATTTGTTTCACAAGCAGACAGCAGGCAGGTTCATTGGTCTATATAGTTTTTATATTGTATTTGTTGTACCATCTATATAGTAATCTCTATTGAAGTCTGCCTTTAAAGGGATAGTAATGGTTCATAATAAAAGCAGCTCTAATTAATAATCATAGTATTTGGGCCTTGGAGAGTGTTATTTCAGTTCTGTCAGAGTTGTAATTCAAGAGTAATTGAATGGTAAAGTATCCCCTCCCGACCCTTTATTGATGCAACACTGCTCAGCTCAGAGCAGTAGGGAGGTGACCAGGTAGATTGTCCCTCTCTGCAATGTTCAATTAAGATAAGGGAAAAAGCTGAAAAAGCTGTCAAGTGGGACAGTGGTTTCATTGTTTTCACAGTAAGAAGATTTTCCCTTGCTGTTATCTGTCTGGTCAAACAACCAGATTCAGCATCTGAGGTGAGCAGTTACACTAGGTAAGATGGGCGGGGGGGATTCTTTATCCTTCAATTACCCTTGAACTACAACTTTGACAGTATTGACTTAAAACTCTGTATGGCTCAAATACTATGAAGATTAATTGTAGCTGCTGTTTTTGTGAAACATTACTATCCCTTTAAGGTTACCCTTTCACTCAGCAAGCTATGGGCTTCAGTGGATCTGAATGGCTTGTAAGGGTCTCTAGTCTTTATCAGTTTGTAAACAAAAAACAACTAGCACTGTCCTATAAGAGAGAGTAAATAGAAAAATAAAGTATATAGATATAATTGACTTATGTTTGAAGGACACTTACCAAGGCAAATCATTTTGTTAATAAGTAAATAATATATATATTGTAGGAGTTATCCTCGGGTAGAACAAGGGCACTCCCACTGTTGAGAGGTGTTTTATTCTAAAGTTATTGCAGCTCAAACTTAAACTTTTTAGGTGCAGTATCACAGTGGCATGAAATTGTACAGTGGTGCTGTTACTGTACCATCCTATGGACAGCTCTGGTCAGCTGGCCCATAAGCCTCCATAGGATGATGTAGCAACAAAGACACTAAGATTTAAGGCCAACAAGATACCACAAGTAAAATATTCAATTTTCAGCTGATACAACTTCTGAAAAAAGCACCTCTCAGCAGTGGGAGTAAGCCTTACAATATGTATTGTTTTACATATTAACTATCCCTTTAAGAGCTACTTGTTCCCATTTAAGATTCACAGGCTATGAAATGGCAAACGTATTTTCTCACATATTCAAATATGTTGGCTGACAATGCAGAAATACAATGTGTTAGATACCCCTTTGGCACCTAAGGGGTTAAACCTAATGAAGATTTACTCAGATAAGTACATGTACATTCATTCTTGTGTAAAGCTGCATTGCTGCGTTAGCCTTATCTAAAGGTTATAGCTTTATTTACCATCTGGGTAGCACAGATGGGGAGTAATAAAGGGCACACATATCCTGAATCAGTGTTGCAGTGTTAGCTGATTTTAGACATAAGTGGGGCATTTACAACTTTGAGCAGGGCTAAAAGATCATAACAATGACCTTTGCAGTCTTCACCAGGCCTCTGGTTTAGAAGTAGATTCTCCTACAGTGTCTTTCTGACATTGTTCAGAGACCAAAAAATGCCAGTGCCCCCTGCAAACTCTGAGGGGCTCCAATTTCCCCACAGTGTCAGACCGAGGCTTAAAGGCAGAATCATACATACACAGTCTCCCCAGCCTTGTTCTTATGATAAGTACAGAACCATACATGCATTGTCTGACACACCAGCCTTGTTCCATTGTTCACTGGTAATCCTAGAACTACATATGCACTGTCTGACACACCAGCCTTGTTCCACTGTACATTGGTAGTCCATGAACCACATCTACACATTGCCTTCCACCCTACCCTTGTTCCAGTGTTCACTGGTGGTCACAGAACCACAAATTAATTGTATGACACCATAACATTGTTCCTCCTGTAGCCACAGAACCACACACTGTATGCACTGTGACTCCCCTTTACCTTATATTTTCTGATGTTAGTGGTGTGCCTCAAGCTTTGCTCCATTACATACAGTGTGGATCTGGTCCACTGAGTACACATTGCCTCCATTGGCAGTTGCTGGTGGCAATGAAGTGACCTAAATGCACCCAGAAATAAAGGCTAGTAATTGTGGAGTCAACAGATTGACTCTATACTGTTTGAAAGGAGGATAGTATGGGACACACCACCTCTGCCTACAGAGAGGTGGTGTGAGCAAAGGCCGGGCTAGAGCCCCACTTATATTACTCTTTTCCCAATCCCTTCCCCCTTTTCCTAGGCTTTTTTTCATCTGTAATTTATATCCTTGTCATGTTTTTCCTCTTTTTTTCTTCTTTGGACATCAGCTTCCTATTGGTTTAGTTACCTGCCCTATTAGTTGAGTCTCCTGGTAAATTATTCTGTGCTCTCTGTTTGACCTATTGCTGCCTGACCTGATATTCTGTTACCTAACCTTCCTGTACTTCGACTCTGGATTCTGTGTACTGACCTTTTGGCCTGATGTGACTACCTGCTTGCCGCATCCTTGTAACTTGTCTTGTCAGCTTGTGTACTGAACCGGCCTGTCCGACTTTGCCTCCTCTTGGTCCATTCTCATGGAGCAGATCCACTCTTTGCGGTGGAAGCCTCAACCTCCTCTGTTATTGTGAATGGTCTCATGCCACTCAGTCTGGCTATGGGGCTCCTGTTAAATGGTTTCAGCCTCTTCTGCCACAACTCCCTCAATCTGGAAACAGAGATAGCCTCTATGTTTGGCTGCAGCCTCGGCCTCCTCCATTATTGTGAGCAGTCTCATCCCGCCCAGTCTCTGTAGTCTCATGTGTTAGTGGTCTCTGTTGCTTTGACCTGTGGCTTCACCACTCTATATTGGAGGCGGTCATAACCCACTTGCTGGGGCATAGTCTAGCCTATTGCCTTGCAACTGTCCTACCGCCTAGTGTGGAGGCATCCCGAGTTCCAATCAGGAATATTAGCGATATCATTCCACTCATGGTGGCAGCTACTGGTGTCATTATTAGAGCGGTCTCAACCTGCTCAGCTTGCTGGTACAGTATCAGAGTGGCCCTACTGCTCAGCTTGTGTGCCTTGCTCTGAGTGGTCTCTGCTCACTTGCACCATATTATTAGAGCAGTCTCAACCTGCTCAGCTTGCTGGTGTACAGTATCTATCAGAGCGGCCCTACTGCTCAGCTTTTGTGCCTTACGCACAGAGTGGTCTAAACCCGCTCATCTTGCACATGTGCTATATTATTAGCTGAGCAGTCCCAACCCACTCAGCTTGTGGATCCAGTCTGCTTGGAAGAGGTCTCAGTCCACTCAGCCTTGTTGGCTATCTGTGCTTTGAGATTTTCTCTGAAGTGGTCCTAGCCTGCCTTCTCCTTTGGCTCCCTGGGGCCATTACCTTTTCAGAAGCGGACATTCCTCTTCCTATTTGCTCTTATCACTGTGGGGGTAACAGTTCTAGCTCTGTTCCTTAGTGACTTAGGCACAGATTTGTCAGGTGTCCTAGCCATTATCCACTTGCTACCCTGGGGTTCTGATCGTCTGCCTGGTTGCTAACTTGCCAGCAACACTCAACATTTAGCTGTTCAAATACTTCTGCTGATTCTGCATAGGGTTCCTTCCTTTGGTCTGGATCTCCTTCTGCCACTCTAGGTCCCATCTTGGTCAGGACCCCAGGTCAACTGGAGCCGGATTTGTGGCTTTGCAGCCTTATGGCAAATCTGGCCCTGCTTAATATTATACCAAATATTCTCTTCTGTTGAACCAAGCTGATTCAGTGGTTGCAGAAGTGTGAGGGCTTGTTCCACATGAGGTTCTGTATAAGAATTTATGCCTTGGTAGAATCTGATACTTGTGTTTGTCTTCCTGGGGAGGCACTATGGTCTGGGAACTCGTGTTTTTGTCCCTGGCAGCAAAACACACTATTAGCTCCTCTTTAAAATCTGGGATCCTCGATCTTGCCAAAACTAAACCTAAAATAAGTCACATTTGTATTGATGAGATATGAACGAGTATCTTCCTTGATAAGGATTATATATTTATTAAGATAACTAGTTCTCTGGGACATTCACTACTAGAGATTTGCTTCCGGCTTGACTTCCCTCTGTAAGCTGCTGACTATGATTTGGCCTTGTGGTCTCAGCCCTGATTTTCTGCTATTCTCCTATCACGGTCCCCGAGATTCCATCTCTGACTGTGTACCTTTGCATTGGAGGAGTCTGATTGGCCCGCCCAGGATGTGCCTTTATATGCTGGGGTTTGGGCACTTGTCAAGTTACCCTTTTGTGGTGTTCCTGTTGCTGCGCCTTGTTGCTGATTTCCAGTGTCTCCTGTGTACCGACCCGGATAGTCTGACTCTTCTCCTGTTCCTGCTCCGTGATTTGACTTGGTTCTGGCTGACGACCTTGCTCCGTGATTTGATCCGGTTCTGGCTGACGACCCTGCACTGTGATCTGACCCGGTTCTGGCTGACGACCCTGCACTGTGATCTGACCCGGCTCTGGCTGAAGACCCTGCTCCGTGATCTGACCCGGCTCTGGCTGACGACCCTGCTCCGTGATTCGACCCGGTTCTGGCTACTGATCCTGCTCCGTGATTGATACTTTCTCCGGTGGTGTTCCTGCGGCTGTGTCATCCGGTTTCGGTTATCGCTCCTGTCCGCTTGCTGCTCCAGTGTCCTCCGGTCGCGCTGGCGACATTCTGAACTGTTTCTCTGTTCCTCTCTCGCTCATTCAGCTGTAGCCGAGGTTGCCTGCCTTGTACTCGCTGAGCATTGCTCTTTTGAATGTACCAGATTAACCCTTGCAGTGCCTGTAGTCTCTGATTACGTGCCACTTGTTTAGCTTGCCAAGCTTCTGTTGGTTCTCTGAGCTGTTACACTTTGAGTCTCCTTTTGACGCTATACCAGTCCTTGCAGAGCTCCGCGTGTTCGGGGTGCACCGTGATCACGACGGTTGGCGCCGGTAGTCTGTTCGCTCTTGCTATAGGATTCTGTGCGACACCTGAAGGGTGTCCGGGCCCGTCGCTCATTCTCTCAAAGTGTACAGTTCCATCTGCACTGCTCTTTGCATCAGCTCTTCGTAGCTTGGGCAACTATCATCTACTGTGGCATCCCAAGGGCTTGTATACTATCCTTGGCACACGCAGGGTTACTCACTACTCGTTCTGGGCGATTCCTATTCTGGTTACTTCAGGTTTGGCAGTAGCATTCCTCCTAGCCCACGGTGGTGGTACTGGCTCAGCTCAGAGCAGCAGGGGCGCATCCTGCTTCTACTTAGAGAGTGATACGGTGCTGATCTGTGTTCCTGGCTCTACATCTAGAGACTGTTCTCCAGAGACTGATATCTCTCCTGGGCATTGGCCAATCTATCCTGAGCCTCACCAGTTGCTCCTGTTAACCCTTTGGGGTAGCTACAGCCTTTAGCTGTATTTAATCCTCTGTTTACATTACCTATACTTTGTCTGTATTTGTCAGTATTGTTCTTACCTATACTGGCCCCTAGGGGCACTGTTTATCATTCTGTTTCAATAAACTGTGTTTTACTTTACTACCTGGTCTGAGTGTCAGAAAAACCGTAACATCTCCCTTTTCTCTTTGTTTTCTTGATTCCCTATATCTTTCCTATTGATCCTTTTTTACTCTGTTTTCCTCTTCCTCCCTTTTTGTACTGAAGAGATGCTTATTAAAATACTCAAAGCATACACAAAACAGAGATTGGAGCAGTAAAGTTACTACTACTATTATACAAAACATGCAGATTGAATGAACAGATATTAGAAAAAATGGATGTGATAAACAATAACCTGTGAGAAAATAAAAAAACACTGAAAAACAATGCAATAGTATTAATAAAAACAAACTGGTAATACTGAAACAATAGTTATTCACCAAACTGATGTTTTACAACTCTCTTAAGTTTCAAGCTGCACTTGTTATTTCAAAGCAGAGCATCTTCTTCAGAGTCCCCCATCAACCCATGCTAGCTTATTTTTACCATTTATCCCACTTTTGCCTCTTCTTCTCATCTCATTCCATCCCAGCCTCTCACTCTTTCTTTTACCCTTTACCAAATGCCTGCCTACCCTGCAATCCTACCTACACATCTGCCTCTCCCTTCACTCTGGTCCATACATAACCCATTCCTGCGTCTCACATCTTGCTTATTTCTGTCTGACTCTTTGCCATCCTTGCTTCTTTCATCCTTTACTCCAAACCTGTTTCTCTCTTCTTTCACCCCATCACACTTCTCTCTCTTTCTTTCTTTACCCTATCCAGGCATTTCTCTCCTCTGTCACCTTCTCTCTCTTCCTTTAGACTGTAGTATCTCAACCACCATCCTCAAGTACTCCTAAATGCAGGGTTTTTTATCTTCCTGCCTAAATACAGGTGAAATAATCACATTTCAAGATATATTCATTGCACACCTGTATCCAGGCAAGAAAATCCAGAAAACCTGCACTGTTCCGGGTACTTGAGGACTATGTTTGAGAAACTCTGCTTAGACAATCCCTTCTTCACTCTTCCTTTACCCATTGCATGTTTACCCTATCCCTGCTTCTCTTACCCTATCCCTTTACTCCTTCCCTGCTTTTCTCTTCCTTCACACATTTTCTCTAACAAAACCCCAGCCCTGGTTTTCTTCCTTCTTTCAACTTGGCCCATCTTCTGTCTTCTATCACCTTATCCCTTCCATCACCTTATCCCTTCCTCTCTCTTCCTTGACACCCTCCCTTCCTTTTTCACTTAATATATACCATCCATGTTTCTTACTTCACCTAATATGTTTCTTACTCTATACTTTCTCCTTTTTTTTCTTCACTTAATCCCTGACTATCTTAGGTCGCCCCATCCCTTCTCCATCTTCTCTTCCTTCAACCATCACTACTTCTTTCACCTTACTGTATCCCTTTTTAGTTTCTCTTCCTTCATCCCATCCCTTCTTAACTCCATATATACATTCCATATATACCCTAGCCCTTATTCTTTTCTCCTCTTTCACCCCATCCATGTTTCCATGTTTTGAAGGTTCTTTGGCCGTGCTGTCTACATGTACATTACAAGGTATGTGGCCAGTGCAATCACAGTGCCCTGCACAACACATCTGCTACTGGTTTACAGTGGCCGGTTTTAAAGTTTAAATATAATGTTCAAGTTTACATACAAATACTACCAGTTTATTTACCAGTTTTTAGACATCCTTGTGCTGGCCAGTTAACCCCTTAATGACCAACCGCCGCAGCCGGCAGTTAAGGACCACAAGTCATTTTTTCTTTGTGCACTGGATTCTGGAGTCCCCAAGTGGTATACAGTGGCTCGGGGACCCCAGAATTCCATGATATGCCAGGACCATCACTGGTCCTTAATGCCAAACAGGCATGACAGTCCTGGAATATCAAGGGTCGTTAAGGAGTTAAAGGGATAGTAGTAGTTATGTTTAAAAAATTCTAAAATTGTAGAGATTAACAATAGAAGTAGAATAACCTACCTATCATGTCTCAAAACATTATAGTTTGCGAGTTCGTAGCATTTAAAGTTCCCCTTTCCGTGACGTCAGCGCTCTATGGGACAGAAGCGGATCCTGGTCATTTGACAGGCAGTCGGCTCTTCACAAGAGCCGAGATAGTGCTATTTAGAAATAAATACTTAATTGGAACGGTCTACAAAGTGTTCCTGGTTTGCAAGCATGCTTTGTCCCAATTAAGTATTTCATTCTAAATAACGCTATCTCGGCTCTGCTGAAGAACCATCTGCCGGTCAAATGAGTAGGATCCACTTCTGTCCCATAGAGCATTGACGTCAGGGAAAGGGGAGGAAGGGTGGAACTTTAAATGCTACGAACTCGCAAACTATAACGTTTTGAGGCATGAGAGGCAGGTTATTCTACTTCTATTGTTAATCTCTACAATTTTAGAAATACAAAAGTAATACTATACCTTTAATTCAAATTGACAGTCATCCGACTTTGTTTTTACATGTTATGATCATGCAGACTAAAGTCAAGCCACCACTAGTTTTTATTTATTTATTTATTTTTAAAATCTTTACCTAATTTTTGAAACTTGTGTCCCTGAAAGTGACCTCCAAGCATCTCTTTTCTGAGAGCTTTCTGGTCAGGGACCGTGAAAGCAGAACTAGGGACACACTATGATACAATCAATGCAGCACTGTGTGCTCTGCATGCTGTATTTAATAGACTGGAGGCAGATTTTAGTATTCTCACAATGTTAATGTTGCTGCAGTCACTGGCCCTGACAGAAAGCTATCTGGAAAAAGAGAAATTCAAGGAGCTCACTGCCAGTGCCTACCAGCTCACTGCAGGAAACTGATGCATTGCATACTACTGGGGCTTTCCATCAGAGGTGTGTTTCTCACTTCCTGATCAGGAAGCTGTATTGTATTGCACTGTTTCTCAACCTTTCCAGTGACAAGTACCAATATACTTTTAAACATTTTCACAAGTAACCTAACAGTCAACTGAATTCTATCAATCCCTCAATTTCCCTGAAAATGTAGCAAACACACAAATGAAAACAGATACTCAAACACTTGCTTATGAACGCTAACATGCACTCATTTTCTCTCACACAGAGACACATTCTCTCACTCCCCTTTCACAGACTTATATAAATATGCACTCACTTCTTTCTGTCACTCTTATTCTGACTACTACTCCTACCACGATCTCTATTGGCTGCTGTGGCCTTTATCTACCTGGGTCTACCTCCAAGGCTTGCTCAATTTTCACTCCAAAATCCTGGGAGTCCTTGCTGCAGTGTTCCAGGGTTTCCTGTATCCACGTACTGACCTTTTGCCTTGTTACTCGACCTTGTCTCCTGCCTTCTGAATATGCTTCTGTCTCTACAAATCTCGACTCTGCTTCCATCTAGACTGACTACTTTTGAATCCTTGGCACCTCGTCTCTGGTTTTGCTTTGACCTTGGCTTCCCTTGACCACGCTTCATCTCTTCTGCGACTCCTTTCCTGCTGCTCTGCTGTGCAACGGAAGTCCCTTCAGCTGTTCCCTGACTAATACTTCATCTGCCGTTGAGACCTTTGAATTTATCTCTTCCTACCTGAAATTCCTGTATTATCCGGCTGTGGGACTTTCTGCTGCTCAACTCCACACCTCAGGCTCTCTGAGTTGGGTGCCATTGCCGGTAGCTTCAGCGACCGCCCTGGCCAGTCGAGGGTGTGGATGGACGACTCCCTGCCTGACCAACTAGTCGAGGGTGTCAGAGTTTGTATCCTGTCCGACTAGTTGAGGGTAGGAAAGTCGAAGTTCTCCCACTACCGAGTCCGAAGTCGACAATGCCTTCCAGCTCGAAGTTCTGTCTCTCTGACTATCGGCCTGTAGTCGATGAGTCTCCCAAGCTCAAACTTCTGTCTCTCCTACTACCCAGTCTGATGTCAATGACTTTCGTAGCTCAGACTATTTCTACTCTGGTTGGCTCCGTTAGAGTCTACAAATTACTTTTGCAAGGTACGCTTCCTTTACTTGTTCATAAGACTTGTTTGGTCAACTCTTGTCAACACTCCTCGAATCCTTTGACTACGTTCTCCAATTCCCTTCATCTGACTCAAACTATTTCTTTGTGAGTCTCTCTCAGACGTTGACAGTAAAATCGAGCTAGTAAATATGGATACTGCTGAGGCATCTTGCATCACCTCCAGACAGGAACCGCAAGAGCGGATCCTGTTTACCCATGAAGCACACTTACAGACCCTTAACCATAAGTTGGATGCTATGATGGAGTTGCTACGCACTTTCTCTCCCTCTCCAGCTACTCAAACTCCCCCAGGGCAGATATCTGAGGTCACGGTCTCTGCTGTTACACCTACAGGGTTCAAGCCACCCAAGATACCTTTGCCAGAAACATTTTCTGGCCGACCTGAAAACTGCCGTGGCTTTTTGATTCAGTGCCAGATTCATTTCTAGACCTTGACCCAATCATTTAACTCTCACGCAGCTCGAGTGACTTTCATTATTTCTTTAACTGACAAAGCCCTGGCTTGTGCTTCTCCACTTGTAGAAAAGTGGTCCTCTCTTCTTGATGACTCCAACGCCTTCATTGCCACCTTTAAGACTGTGTTTGATCTGCCTTGACGACAGGCCTCAACTGGAGCTACTATACTTAGACTCAAACAGGGAACCCACACTGTGGCCCAATATGCAGTTGAGTTCCAAACCCTCTCCTACGAAACGGACTGGAATAGTGGACCCTTGAAGGCCGCTGTTTGTAGGGGCTTAAGCGAGTGGATTAAAGACACTTTAGTTACTCAAACGATACCAGACGACCTTGAAGGTCTTATATCTCTCTGTTAGAGCTTGACCGTTGCCAACAAGAGTGACAACTCGATTCGAAATCATTAACTGTCCATCAGTTTCTGTGATATTAGGTCTTCCTTGGCTCTGCCGTCAGAGAACTGATCAATTGGCGAGCTGGGGTACTACCGGTCATTCTACCTGTTTAACCAAGATATACGTACCTGGACTCCTAGGCAGCATTGATGCTCCCGTGGATGCTATTTCTAAACCATGCAGAGACTTTCCAGATGTCTTCTCCAAAAAAAGGCAGCAGAACTGCTGCCACACACATCTTTTGACTGTCCGATTGTAATGGTTTTGAAGAACGCTCAGACAAGATTTGTAAGGTTAAAAGAACTTTATTGAATATAAAGTACAAACAGCAATAACGTATCTCACCCACACAGGCCCCGAAGAAGACAGTACAAGTACTGCCTACAACTAACACAGGTCAGATAGGAACAAATAACAAGAATGTACAAACAAGTAGCAGGTACCCTAGAGAACTAGGGTGAGGTGGAGGCAGGGACCTGCTGGTAGCGACATGGAGACCCTAGAACACTAGTGTATTGAGGAGGCCCGCGACTCTCAGCTACTGGCAGCAAGGACCCTAGAACTCTAGGGGTATATGGAAGCCCAAGACCAACGGATACTGGCAACAGAGACCCTAGAACGCTAGGGTAGACAAAGGCACATGGACCACGAGTACTGGCAGCAAGGACCCTAGAACGCTAGGAGTCCAAAGACTCACAAACTGGCAGCATAAGACCCTAGAACGCTATGGTTAACAGGAGGTACAGACTACGGATACTGGCAGCAAGGACCCTAGAACGCTAGGGTATTATCAGGCCCAAGACTCACAGCTACTGGCAGCAGAAACCCTAGAACGCTAGGGGTGAATCGGAGGCAACAGACCACGGAAGGCAACGGGTGTCCAAAGTACGTACAGTACAGGAATAGGACCATCACACTACAGCTGGCTCTTGAGCCTTTAAGGCTACAGCGGTATGGTAGGCAGGACGAGACAGTGAACCGGACCTAGAACTTCTAGGTTATAGCAAGGTTCAATGATGGTAACACGCCCAGAGGAATGCCTATAATGCCCACAGGGAGTGAGCCCAGCTAGTGACAGTGGTAACAATGGACACGTAAGCAAGGTAATGAGTAACACAGCCCGACTGTTGACAGCATGGAAACCTGTACTCCGTATGTGCACACCACCAGAGGCGGTTGATACCAGTAAGAATGGCTGAAGCAGCGAGTGATCAGCCAAAGGTCGGCAAAGTAAGCGGGTTCTGAGCCAATCCAGTCAGCAATGTAAGCGGGTTCTCAGCCAGTCCAGTCGACAACGTAGCGGGTTCTCAGCCAGTTCGGTCAGCAACGGATGCGGGTTCTCAGCCAGTTCGGTCAGTAACGGAAGCAGGTTCTCAGCCAGTCCGGTCAGTAACGAATGCGGGTTCTCAGCCAGATCAGTCAGCAACATAGCGGGTTCTCAGCCAGTCCAGTCAGCAACGTAGCGGATTCTCAGCCAGTGAAGCCGACAACATATCGGGTTCTCAGCCAGTCAGATCAGCAACGGATTCGGAGCAGTTCAGGATACGCAGGAATGTTGTCAGTCAGGCCAGGTCATATACAAACGGAGCAGCAGCAGGAACTAGCGCTAGGTTCTGGTACACCACGAAAGGGCACCCGACTACTGACATGACAGGGTATAAAAAGGGCTGGCCCTGGGTGGAGTCATGTTCAGGGACCAATAAGAATGCGGCAACTAAAACAAGGAAGTAAGAATGTTGCCGGCCTGCAGCCAGGATCACGGGCACTGTGATACCGATAGACCTGTTGCCCAATACGGTGCCCCCCAGAGGAAGGACCTTTCTCCTTTCAGAACCTGAGAATCGGGCTCTTTTGGACTACATAAGAGAGAACTTGGCTAGAGGCTTCATCAGACTGGTTTACCAAGGAGAACAGATCCTTGAGACCCTGCATCAACTACAGGGGCCTGGTAACTATTTAAAACCGATATCTGCTGCTCCTGATCCCAGAACTTTTTGATGCCTTGAAGGAAGCCGAAGTTTTCACTAAGCTGGACCTGTGAGGGGCATATAATTTGATTCGAATTAAAGAAGGCGACGAGTGGATGACGGCGTTTAACACCTGATACGGACATTATGAGTATCTTGTCATGCCATTCGGATTCTGTAATGCCCCTGTAGTGTTCCAGCATTTCGTCAATGAGATCTTCAGAGATATTCTGCTCTCCTATGTAGTGGTTTACCTTATTACAGGAGATTCATAACCACTTTTCTGCTATTGTTGCTCCCCTGGTAGCGTTTACCAAAAAGAACACCAGTCCTAAGGTTTGGTCCTCCGAGGCTATTAAAGCCTTTGAACTTTTAAAGAAGTTATTCATTTTTGCACCTCTGTTACATTATCCAGATTCTACTAAACCCTTTCTCATTGAGGTGGATGCCTCCAAATTGGAAGCAGGTGCTGTTCTTTCACAAAGGGAAGAGGTCACTAACCGCTGTCACCCTTGCTCATACTTTTCCAATCCGTTCAGCTCAGCTGAAAAGAACTATGATGACTGAAATCATGAGCTATTGGCCATTAGGATGGCCTTAAGAGAATGGCAGCCGACAACGGACAGAACGTGATGATGTAAATACCCGTTACGGGAGGTGGGGACTGCAATCGAGGAGATGCAGGTGAGAGCCATGGAAGGGCCGTGTGATAATGCGAGAAGATTGGAGGTTGAACTGTAGCTTGCCAGTGAGCTATACGGGCCTAAAGGTGGGGAGGAGATCATCTGACTCGAGTGTGATGAAAAGGAGAACAGTGGTGTTCGAGAAGCAGGCATTGAATGGTGATATGGTGCCTGATGTGGAAGGTTGAACTGGAGCCTACTGCTCCGTGTCAGGAAGTGAGACAGAGTACCGGGAAAGAGAGTGGCTCTGAAGAGATAAACACCTGGAATACAGAAAAATCAGAACAGTTTGGGGCGGGGTCAGTAAAATTGTTGAGATCGAAGGGGAAGCAGTCCGACCATGGAGGCCCATATATGAAAATAGCGGTATGGTGGTGGGAAGGGACTGAGCCCCCGCGTAGAGACCTTTAATATTGGATTAAGTGTATTGATGGAGGAAGGTGGATAAGTGCTTAAATTATTCCATGCAATAGGATGATGGACATGAAAATGTGTCCAGAGATGTTATAGTTAATTTTCAATCGTATCAATGCAAATCACGGGTTGTTAAAATAAATAAGTAAATAAAAGGAGCGTGGAAAGATGAGAGATATAAGGATATTATAGTTTTCCAGGGCTTATCTTTCACGACCAGGGCACGAAGAAGGAAATTCACTCCGGTGTTAAAGACCCTCAGACAGCAAGACATAAAATATTACTGGGGGTTCCTGGTATCAGTTAAAATTGTATGGGAAGGGAAAACACTTATTTTTTAGACTGTAGAATCAATGGAAGACTGGATGAATAAAAATATTATAAGAGGTTGAGATAGAAAGATGAGAAGAAAGGACTAGGTTTTTTTTTTGTTTTTGTTTTTCTTTTCTCCTCCTTACCTGGCTTTGAGCCTTTGGAGGTAGAAGGAGATAGGATAAAAAGGGAGAGGTATAGGAGGGGGATAAGGGAATGGTTTTTGTTAATAATTAGGGGTATGTGTTTGGACATGCCGCGCCCAGACCTTTTAAGGGTTGAAGAAACAGTGTGGTAGTTTGTTCTTACGAATAAAGAGGTGTGGGCACAAGGGCATGATCAGTCACAAGTTAGGGAGAAGCACATCAGTTAATAAGATAATAGCCTGGGGTAAGAAATATGCACTAGGATAAGGATTAAAATGGAAGGGGTATAAAGGGTGTGGTATAACTGGACAGGCTTGGCCCAGGCAGTAGGTGAGACATCTGGGTTGGGGGGGACGTATGGCATGTCCAGTCAGAAGAGCAAATATTTTTGAGTAGGAAGAGAGTTGATAATATGGAATTATGCAGAAGGGGTTTATTGGTGATATTTAAAGTGTACACTGTGATAGGATGTATTTTGCTTATGAAGCAATGTGTGAGATGGGTTGGGTGTATTGGAACCTCGCCATTGGAGAATGAGGGAGGTTTAAAAATGGTAAAGATGGTAATCCTTGTAAGGTATTATAAGGGTTGGTAAAATAGATTGATCAAAGAGGAGGAGGTTCACACTCAAAAAAAAAAAAAAAAAAAAAAAAAGAGGTGAAAGGAGATATGGGGGGTTAAAAATTCACAAGGGAAATGATTAAGGGGAAATAAAAGAACAAGAAAAAGGGAAAATGGGAGATGCACATTGTGATATGATGTTTATGTATAAAGTGTTTTGTATGGGACATTGAAGTAGCACACGTTGTAGTAGGATGTTTTTCACTAAAGAAATAGGATGTGTTTTGTTTTGTCTGGATATGCCACGCCCAAACCTGGAGGGAGCGAGGAGGGTTTGAGCACAATGTTTTTTAGTGTTAAGGAAATGCCCGTTTCTCACACAGAAATACTCTTTTTCACACAGATGCACACAGACATACATACTCTCTCACATAGATGCACACAGACATACATACTCTCTCACACAGATGCACACAGACATACATACTCTGGCTCTGGCTGACTACTCATTCCGTATGCTCCTAGCCTGCCTGACAGCTTCTGTGTCCCGTGGCTCCGTCCAACTCTCGCTCCCTGTTGCCTTTGGTCTCCGGTACCTTGCAGTATTGCAGTGCGTAGCACAGTGTGCAGCTCTGGGTAGGAGCTTGGGCCCTATCATCCGGTGGTCTGGGGTTGTGTGGAATATTATCATCACTATATCTCATATTATTATCACTGTATATTCCAGTAAAGGTGGTTATATTTTATTACTGTGTCTGTCTTTCCTTGCCTGATTACCGTGACACATATACACACACTCCTCACAAACTCAAACACCTCATACTCAGTCTCACAAAATCACATTCAGCCTCACTTAGTTGCCTGGGCTCCTACAGATGACTAGAGAGGAGTCTGGGAGAGTTGGTATTCACTGATGCTGGAGAAAGTCTGTTCCACAAAGATGAAAAAAAGGTGGTGGAGCACACGTATTGGCTTTAACTTCTTCCTATTGTTCTTATTCATGTGCGGATGTCCAAATGGTCAGGTGGCAGTGATAACTTTTTTTTACACTTCAAGCTTAACGAACTGCAAAAGTTCACTATACCGGCCCTTAGCAGTAGATTGTGCCTGAAATGTAGAAATGTCAGACTGGCCTTCAGACACGTTAGGAGAGCAAAGCCACTGTTACAGCTTGCATAATCATACTGGGGGCAGCCAGGCACTTCTATCTGGGCAGACAGGTCCTCCCTGGGGCAAGCAGTTCCTGCCTATGCACCTAGTAACCCTATGGGTACAAGTACCACAGACTGAGAAACTAGGCTGTACTGTGTACAAAACAGCAAGATATGAGGAGTAAAGATAATTTCCTCAACCTGCTGAAAATAGTGCATGTAATATAATGTGTCTTCAAAGATATGGACACATTTGCATATATGTTTGTTAATCTTAGTATGCTGTTTAATAGCATTGCTTCCTATAAGAGAGACACATTGTTTTCCATTTAATCACATATGTGGAACACAGAAACCATAGGAGTGAAGTTTCCTCCGCAGGAGGGCAGTGTACTTGTAAAAAGGGCTGTCTGTGGTGAAGACTCTGAGCATGCACTACTTCATCCAGCCCAGATGTGTTCAGTTTGTAAAAATGCTCTCATAAGAATGGAAGCAGAGCAAAGCCCTCTAAGCTAGATTTTCCTCTTTTTTTTTTTTTTTTTCTTTATCTCTTAGGATATATAATTCCTCATTAGGCGGGCACCCATTACTGGCTTCCTTATTACAGGATTAACTAGATACAGAACTTCCAGGACCGGTTCTGTGGAGAATGGCTTATACCCATAGCCAGCCTCCACCCCCCACACACACACATTCTGTGAAGCCTAGGTGTATTTCATATGGGAGTCTGAAGACTGAAGAGGATTTTATTTCTTTGAGTTCACAGGTCCTATATACTCATCCCTATTTCTCTGACAGGCAGTTGCCTTTCAAGCATTCTAATGCTGGCTTGGCACAAGCAGCATTACTATTTCTTCTATTAAAAATCTTCCATATGATATGGGACTCATGCCTCCTCTGGGGCACAGCTCCTATCTGGCAGCAACTTGCTTTTATTAATTTGATGTTTTTATATTACTTTAGTTTATTTAATACCTACTTTTTTGGGCCTTGGTACCTTTTAAGAAAGGTCATGTGAGGTGGCCAATTTGGTCTAAGCATATGAACGCTGCTGTGGGACAACCTCTGCCTCCTCAGCAATTTCAGAGGCAGATATTTGCTTTATGGGTGTCTCTAGGATTGTTGAGCATCTGTCTGGTACTGTGTGGACCCCTCTTCCATTTTCAGTGATCACGGCACGGCCATTTTGTTTATGGGAAATTACTTTCCTCAGCAGCCTGTTATTCCTTGGTTTTAGTGCAGGGGAAGGTGTGGTACCTGCCTAACCCTCTTCCTTTTGGGATTCTGCTGGCAATGCTGAGACTACCTACTCTCATCTGTTTGCCACCTTAACACTTTGCAGTTGGATAAGTACTCTTTACGTGTAGTACGTTAATTCCAATTTTCTGCATTCTTTCTACTTTTATCAATCTGTTTGGGGTTCCATGGTTATGTCAGACCCCAAGGGAGACTTGGGCAAATCCAAGGTGACTAAGGATTCAGGGGCCCTCATGCCAGGTGGGGCTTCCTAGGGAATTTTCTGGTACTGTCTATCTATGTCCCTGTGCAGTTTGCTGGTCCCTCACCTGTTGAACAGGACCTTGCATATGTCAAAGCCTTAATTTCCTCAGTTCTGTCCCCCTCATCCAGTATAGGGATCTTAGATTCTTGGCCCATGGGACACCCTGCACTCCCCAAAAGGTGCTTTCATGGCTTTATAGTGGGAGATACCACCATTATTGGGATCTCCTCTGCAGAGGAAGGGGAAACTGATGCAGACTAATTGGATTTGTCTTTTGTTTGGGGTCTATGAAGAGGACCCCTGTCCTTCTGCTGAGGGTATTATATAGATGGTCCTACAGACACTTATGATATCGGAGACTTCTGATTCTAGCTCCTCTTCCCTGGATATTTTTAAGAGGTGCATGAAGGAGGTTGTAGTTTTTCCTCCCAACAATTCCTTGGACCAATTGTTGATAGATTAATGGAAAATACCCAGCAAGAGGTTTTTCCTTAACCGGTGTATTTACCTTTTATATCCCTTTCCAATGAGGCTGTCATAGTGGGCTGCTCCCCCTGCAGTTGACCCCCCAATTTCTCGCCTTGCTAAGAATACTGCTTTGCTGCTGGTGGATGCTGCTCCCCTCAAGCATCAGGCAGACAAGTGCCTGGACTCCTTGAAGGTAAATTTTGTGGCTTCTGGGGCTACATTACGGCCAACCTTCACCAATGCATGGGTCACTGGAGCTTTTGGCTGTCTGGGGAGATCAGATTTTGGTGCCGTAAATGTGGACATGCCCAAGGATAGCCTGATGGTCCTCATCTCTAATGCTGTTGAAGCTAATGCTTCGCTAAAGGAAGTGGTATTTTATGCAGCTAAATTTGCACTTTGTGTATTAAGATTTGCTTGTCTGACCTGTCCTCCTTTTGTGGCCATTTGTTTGGCCTGGAACTGGACAAGGTTATTGGTAATTCCATGGGAGGCAAGAGTACCTTATTACCTCAGAACAGTCCTAAGTGTTCCCTTTTTTTGTGGGAAGACGAGTGACTTTCATTACCTCTGCCAGTATGCTTACCCTTCCAGCGCTCTCCTCCACTGGAAGTGTCCTACTCCAAAACTCAGACAGGTTTGGGTAGGCAAGAAGCCCATGTAGAAGTCCAAAATGAATAAACCTACCTTTGCATGACTCACAGGAGGTCAAACAAACTATAGGAGGTCAACTCAGTTTTTCCACAACACATAGGCCATTTCCATGGTGCCCCAGTAAGTTTTGTGGATCATCTCTGTTGGGTTCTGCACATATTTAAAGCCCCTTCCTCCGTATTGTTTCTTTGACTCTCTTCCTTGAATTCCCAAGAAAAACTATTTTTAGACACTGGGACTTCCCTGCTATTTACAAAGGTCATGTCCGCTGTGGTGGCTCACATCCATTCTCAGGGTATTCCCTTAACTTTCTACCTCTACTGAAGACTCTTTCAGAGGAGTCCTAGGTATCCATTCTGGAACAACAGAGTTGGGTGCTCAATCACAAGAAATAGACTCCAGTTGCATCCCAGGTCCTTCATTTCTTGATATGAGGTTAAATACTCTCCAGGGGAAGGTCTTCCATCAGGATGACAAGGTTCGGTCATTTTCCCTTCAGGTGTTTCAAATGGTTTTCCAGCCATCTGCGTTTGTGTGGGAATTATATGCAAGGGCTTGACTATCTAGGCTTAACCGAGACAGTCCCTTATGGGCAATTCCACACTTGGGAGTTGCAACTGGACATTTTCAGGAATTGACCCAGACAACAGTGTCACCTTTCCTGTGTCATGTCTTTGTCCACCAGGACAACATCGGACCGTCAATTGTGGCTTCATATCCCCCAATTGACCTTGGGGAGGCCTCTGGTAACTCCAACCTGGGTTATAATTACGATGGACACCAGCCTCCAGGATGCGGCATATGACCATGCAAGGTCTTTGGACAGAGGAGGAGAGCACTCTGTCCATCATTATTCTGGAGCTGCAGGCAATTCGACCTAGCTTTAAGGCTTTGGTCTTAATCAGGTTTCCCTGGTGTGGATCCAGTCAGACAACATAATCGTGTTTTGGTCAACCATCAAAGAGGGACCAAAAGTATGGCCTCAAGTGCCAAGGTTCAGTTGATTCCCATGTGGGTAGAGGATCACGTGCCGGCTCTCTTCCTTTCACATTCGAGCAATAAACAATGACTTAGCCAACTTTTTCCATCACCAGTACCTCAATCAGAGCATCGCCGACTCCACAGTTCATCTATGGCTCCCCAAAGAAGTAGTGGTCCTAATGGCCTCCGAGCAGAACTACAAGTTTACTCAGTTTTTAGCCCCAAGTCATGGGATTCACTAGCTGTCAAAGTGGATGAGATGGCCATTCCTTGGCTTTTTTCTTCTGGTGCATGTGTTCACTTGATTCCCAGGGTATTGAGGTAGATCAGAATGGAACACACCCATGTAACTCTGATTTCTCTGATCTGGCCCAGTGAGGCCTGTGTTTTTTTTTTTTGTTTGTTTTTTTTTTTTTTTTTTTTTGATCGCCCCTCTCTATCTGTAGTGGACACATTTTGGTTGCCTCTGCATCCGGACCTCCTGTCTCAGGGTCTGTTCTATACAGAAGCTGGCTTTGGCAGCATGGCTTTTGAGGACAGCATCTTGACAAAGAAGGTTTTTTCTGAATTGGTGATTCTTACTGTGCAATAGGCCCAGAAGGCACATCACAGTGGTGTGAGGATCAGGGTTGAGGCCATTACTTTTTTGTCTTCCAATTGTCTTTTCCTTTCTTCAAAATAATCTTCAGAAAGAGCTTGACCTTCATTCTATTAAAGATCAGATTTTGTCTCTTTCTTTCCTCTTCCCCTTGAACAAAAGTGCAAACTTTTGTTCAAGGGGTGGCCCATGCTCACCCAGTGTTTCGGGATACCATTCCTCCATGAGATTTAAACTTGGTTCTAGTAGTGCTTCAAAAGTCTCCTTTTGAGCCTTTGTCTTCAGCTCCCCTGCATCTTCTATTGTTTAAAGGAACAGTAATGTCCCATAAAAAAATGCTTACAGTTTTGTAGAGGGTAAAAAAATAAATGATAGGATTTGTGTCATATCTCTCAAACCGCTATGGTTTGAGAGAGATCCTCCGCTAAAGTTCCCTTTCTCCTGATGTCAGCTGTAAAGCTGACAGAAGGAGACAGTGTCAGCTGACATGAGGGGGCTCTTCAGCAGAGACGCAATTATCACAGTGTCTGTGATCCTCCTCTGCCACTCTCGCTTGTGGTGTGCGCTAATTTGCTGTACTGGTTTTGCCCGCCCCTGATGATCTTTTTATGCCTGGCCGTGACACCTGTCAGGTGCCCTTTCGTGGTGTTTCAGAGCCAGTGTTGCTGTTGCTGAGTTCCTGCGTTCCGGATTCCTGTGTACTGATTTGGCCTGTTCTGACTATGCTCCTGTGTTCCTGCTCGTGATTGACCCGGCTTGTCTGAGAACCACCTCCGTGATCTGACCCGGCTTGGCTGACGTTCCTGTTCGGGATTGACTCGGCTTGTCTGAGTACCACCTCCGTGATCCGACCCGGCTTGGCGGACTTCCTGCTACGTGACCATTAACTACCTTCTCCAGTGACCTGCTTGTTCCTGCTTTCCTCTCCGGTTGTCGCCGTAGCGACATTCTGACTTCCGCTGCTGCTGCCTGCCAGGCTGGCAGTGTGACCTACTTTTGCCTTGCAGTGCTTTGTTGCCAGTGCTGAGTCTCCGTGCCTACTTGCAGAGCTGTGCTTCTGTTACTGAGCCTCCGTGATACTTGCAGAGCTATTCTGCTTCTCTGAGCCTTCGATCCGTAAAGCTGCATTTTAACCCTAGCTGTGCCGCATTATCCTTAGCGGAGCCTCCTCTCTCCGGTACAGAGCCTAGCCATATTGTGCTACATCTGCTGAGTCGGCAGCTTATGTTCTGGTTGGTCGGCGGCTCATTTTACCAAACTGCAGAGTAGTCCCATTCGGTAACGATCCCGGTAGGGCGTCATTGGCTCTTACTCATACGTTTATGCCCGTTGGGGTTTAAAGGCTCAAGCTACTACAGTTAAGGGTAGGCTCCAGTGGAAGGCTATTGGCTTCTCTGCTTGCAGCATAGTGTTGTCTCCGTTGTTACGCCCGTGGGCGCTATTAACCAGCTCTTGCAGTGCAAGCTGTACCGTGGTGACGCCCGTGGGGGCTACCGACTCACGCACTTGCAGATCCAGTTGTATCCTTGGTTATGCCCGAGGGGGCTATTCTGGGCAACTGTTCTGCTGATTCTACCTCTGGTCACACAGGGCCTAGCAGCATTCCTGCCTCAAGAACTCTGTGTTGTTCCATCTACACTTAATACTCCCAATCACCACCTTGGGTGTGCCAAACTCCACAACAGAGACTGACTGTTTATGCATTTAACCCTTAAATGTATCTCTACTATGTGCCTGTCCTGAGACGGTATATGTGATACTCTTATTACATAGAAACATAGAATTTGACGGCAGATAAGAACCATTTGGCCCATCTAGTCTGCCCAATTTCCTACTGTGTAAAAAAAAAAAAAACCTCAAACCTTTTTTGGTCCTTGGTCTTTTCTTATGTTAAAGGGATAGTAATACTTCGTTTTAACTTTATTTTATTTTGTAGGCATTAAAAAAACATGAAGAATGATATAAGTCTTATCTCTCAAACCTTTATGGTTTAAGAGATATTCACAAACAAAGTATCCCCCTCCCGCCCCTTTTACTGATGTAACACTTTTCAGCCAGGGCAGAAGGGAGCTGCCCAGGTAGACTGCAGAGAGGGACAATCTTCAATTAAGATAAGAGAAAAAGCTGAAAAGCTTGTCAAGGGGGGCAGGGATTTCATTGTATTCACAGGAATAAGAGTGTCCCCTTCTGTTATCTGTCCAGTCTATGGACTGCATTCCACATCTGAGAAGAGATTGTTTACAGTAGGTAAAAGGGGCGGGAGGGGGAAACTTTGCTTGTGAATATCTCATAAACCATAAAGGTTTGAGATATAAGACTTATATCATTCTTCATGTTTTTTTAATGCCTACAAAATAAAATAAAGTTAAAACGAAGTATTACTATCCCTTTAAGGACCGCCTTATGCCTATCCCATGCATGCTTAAATTCTGTCACTGTATTGACATCTACCACTTCTGCTGGTAGGCTATTCCACTTGTCTACTACCCTCTCAGTGAAGTAAAACTTTCTTACATTACATCTAAACCTGTGTCCCTCTAGTTTTAGACTATGGCCTCTTGTCCTAACGTTTTTACTCTTTTGAAATATACTTCCATCCTGTACTTTGTTGAATCCCTTCATGTATTTGAATGTTTCTATCATATCCCCTCTCTCTCTTCTCTCCTCCAAGCTATACATATTCAGATCCTTTAGTCTATCCTGATATTTCTTTTCCTGTAGACCAGTCACCATTTTAGTAGCCCTTCTTTGAATTTTCTCTAGAGTATCAATATCCTTCTGGAGATGGGGTCTCCAGTACTGTACACAATATTCTAGGTGAGGTCTAACTAGAGATCTGTACAGTGGCATGACTACTTCCCTTTTTCTGCTACTAATGCCCCTAGCTATACAACCCAGTGCCCTGCTTGCATTCCCCATCGCCTTATTACATTGTCTGCTTACCTTTAAGTCATTAGAAATAATTACTCCCAAATCCCTTTCCTCTGTTGTCTCTGACAGCACAGTACCCTTAATGGTATATTTTTCCTTTGGATTTTTATGTCCCAAGTGCATTATTTTACATTTATCAACGTTAAAGTGCATCTGCCACACTCTTGACCATTCTTCTAATTTACCTAAATCATTCACCATTTGGCTTTTTCCCCCTGGAATGTCTACCCTATTGCAGATCTTTGCATCATCTGCAAAAAGGCATACCTTTCCTTGAAGACCTTTTGCAATATCACTAATAAAAATATTAAAAAGAATGGGCCCCAGTACAGATCCCTGAGGTACTCCACTAGTAACACTCCTTTCGTCCGAATATTCTCCATTGACTACCACCTTCTGTCTCCTGTCACTCAGCCATTGCCTTATCCAATTCACTATTTTTACATCTAGACCCAAACACTGCAATTTATTTATGAGTCTTCTATGAGGGACAGTGTCAAATGCTTTACTGAAATCTAGATAAGCTATATCTACTGCTCCCCCTTGATCTATTATTTTAGTTACCCAGTCAAAAAAATCTATGAGGTTAGTTTGACAAGATCTCCCTGCTGTAAACCCATGCTGTTTATTCTGTATACTGGGCCTGTGGGGGCATATCTGTCCATATCTTGCTATTATTTTGTGTTGCCTGTAGAGGGCGATCGTTTACCTTATTTTTCTTTTAAATAAAACTGTGTTTTATTTTACTACTGGTCTGAGTGTCTTAAAAAAAACGTTACAGCAATAGTGCAATTTAAAAAGAAATACTACTTTGGAACGGTCTAAAGTGTGCTTGCAAACCAGGCACACATTGTAGATCATTCCAAAGAAGTATTTCTTTTTAAATTGCGCTATTACGGCTCTGCTGAAGAGCCGCTTGTCGGTCCCTGGACCAGGACCTTCTGCTGTCAGCTTACAGCTGATGTTAGGAGAAGGGGAGGGAGAGGGGAACTTTAACGGAGGATACCTCTCAAACCATAGCGGTTTGAGAGATATAATTTGTGTCATATAGTTTATTTTTTTCACCTCTACAAAAGTCTAAGCAATTTTATGGGACATTACTGTCCCTTTAAGGTTGCCTTTCGTCTTGATTTAGTGGGTGGCTGAACAGCATTCTTTGTCTAGTAAACCTTCCTTCTTGGTCTTTCATACTGACAGGGTGGTTCTGTGGACTCTCTTAGGGTTTCTCCCTACAGTTGTTTCAGAGTTTCACATAAACTAGGAAACTGTTCTTCCTTTTCTCTGTCCAGCTCCACCTAATAAACCGGTGGTCAGGTGCTTTAAGTACTATGCTCATAACACACAATTCTTTATGAAATCTGATTTGCTTTTTGTTATTCCTGATTACCCACATGTCTGGCTGCTTCTAAGTTTACAAAAGCATCTTGGATCAAGGAAACCGTTCACCAGGCATACATTTTGTGGAAGAAGCCAGTGACCTTTTATTTTATGTAACATTCCACCAAGTTGGTGGGTGCTTCTTGGACATGTACAAATCAGCCCTCTAATGAGCAGTTGTTTTAAGGCAGTAACCTGGTTATCCCTGCACACATTTGTCAAACACTACTGTGATAATGTGTTGACTTCAACTGAAGCCGGCTTTTGAAGCAAGGTTCTAGAGGCTGTTGTGTTTGTGTAGGTATCCTTCTTTATTCCTGTTGCACTAATATCATGTTTGTTTCTGTTTTTGGTTTGTAGTGTTGGTGTCCATTGACACCTGCAGTTTATATTGTACTAGTTAATTGCTACTGAACATGATTTGTGTTTTGAGTTGTTTTTCCCTTTCCTTTTTTTTGCTCAAGGCACACCTAACATGCAATCTGAAATTTTCAGGACGCTCCACATACACTTAATAGATAATTTCTCAAGGACTTAATTAAGGGAACGATACATAAATGTACACTTATTCTTTGGTCTCGCAGTCATAATGACAATCAAGATCACATTGTGCACAATAATTTCCATAAATATGCATTAGAAATTCAACTTTAACATTTTTGTTAAAGTACTCATGAACAAAGTGGGGCACCCTGAGCTGGTGCCTACGGTACACCAAAGTGCCATGGCACCCTGGTGGAGAACCATTGATTAATTCATACTCTTAAGCCTTTGAGTGTCAGAGAGCTATGCAACGCAATACGTTTCATACTTCTCAGCCATTCAGATGGTAAATAAACTGGCCTCTCAACACTAAGATTCCCACACAGTGTGCATTGCTTAAAACTGGTTCATTTATCCCTTAACGCTTTGGGCGCCAGAGAGGTATCCAAAGCATTGCATTGCAATGCACTGGGAAACCTCACTGTCACTCAAAGGGTTGAAGAACCTGAGGAATGTGCAACTGGTCCTTTAAGAATTTAACTTGTTGGATTCTGGAGATGTCTCTAGCATGCAAGGGTTTGACCTATGCGTGTAAAAAATAATTCTGTGCCCTCTCGATGTGAAATAAAGGGACATAAAATAGATTTGGCAGGGGGTGCTATACTTTCTGTTTAGAGTTGATGCATTGTGTACAAATTGGCATTATTAGGAATTTCTTGCTGAGTTTAGCTTTGAAAAAATCCTTCATAATTGTGTAACAAAAAGAGAAAAATGTTAATGTGTGTTGTGGTTGGCAAGTTAAAACAAACCTTGAGCAGTTCAGTTATGCATACCAAGTGTCACTGTTTTTCAACTATGGCTGATATCCTTCTTGGTTTCTGTTCCTAAAATTGATTTATACTGTACGAGATTTCACGATTTAGTGTAATTTGTAGCAGCATCAGCTGAGTATATTATGGCTGGAATGTAAAAATTGTAAATCCCTTATTATGGGAAATAAAAATAATACCCAAAAGCAGCAGAGGCACTCACACACTTCAAAACACTGCATAAGAGGAATAAACTTATTTTTCATTACAAAAAAATAAAAAATCTTTTATAGGGGTCTTGCTGTATAAATCAAGGGTACTCCCAGTGCTGTATAATAATCTGTAGGGCCTTCTCAGTGCAACAAATTGTGTGCATTTGACAAGGTTATTTGCATATGTAAAACTGCATATTAGAGATGCACCCATACCAATTTTTTAAGACCGAGTACGAGTACCGATACTTTTTTCAAGTTCTCACCGATACCAATTACCGATACCTTTTTTTTGCAGTCATTTGCCAGTTTTCTAAGTACCTATATGCTTTAGGTACTTGGAAAACTGGCAAATGACCGCAAAAAAAAGTATTGGTATTGGTGAGTACTTGAAAAAAATATATACATACACACACACACACCACCTCTTGATTCTCCCCTTTTGACTCTTTCTCCCCCTCTTGATTCCTACCTTTTGCTTCATTTTACCCCTCTTGAGCCCCCTTCTTTTGCCTTTGCTTTTTCTCTCCCTTTTGATCCCCCTCCTTCTCCTTGACTCACCCTTTTGCCTCTCTCACTCTCTCCTGATCCTTCCTCCTTTTGCTCCTTTCTTGGCCCCCCTCTCTGCCTCTTTCACCACCAGCTGCCCCATCTTGCCTCCCTTACTGTCCTCTGCCGGGTGCTCACTGTTCTCTTGTGAGCCCCGGCAGAGGTCAGCGTCGGAGCGTTGCCATGGTAACCCGCGACAACGCTCCGACGCTGCAGGAAGGAGAGAGGTGACCGGGGAGCATTGTGAGCAGCTCCCCGGGCTCCCTCTCTGCAGCACCAACCCTGACACAGGGTATCGGTGCTGGCATCGGCCGCATTTGCGCGAGTACAAGTACTCGCGCAAATGCTGGTATCGATACCGATACCAGTATCGGTATCGGTGCAACCCTACTGCATATGATACCCTTTTAATATTTATTTTACTGTTGAATGATGTATAGCTCATGTTTTAAGGGTTAGTAATGTCTCGCTATAAATTAAGTTGGATTATTCCTTATAATTTGTAATAACACTCTGTACCATTGTCAATGTTCTTAACATTACTATATAATAGTAATAATAATATATAATGATATTATAAAGTTTCCCCCTTCCGTCCTTTTTACCAATGTCCCTACTCTTTCCACTGAGCAGAAAGCTGGTCCATACAGATGGTGATGAGGCACAGTCTTGTAGCGGCATAAGGTCGTTAAAGGGTGGGGGTTAGGATTTTACAAATTATAAGGAATAATCAAATCTTAACTTATAGTGAGAGATTGTCTAAGTGGACATTATATTAGGATTATTTAGGTGTATAATTGATTACCCCTGGGCTGCAAAAACATTTAATTTATAGGTGGTGTTGTGATTAACCCCTTGGTTGCTATATCATCATATCTGGGAACTTTTTTCTTCTGTACTTCTCGAGGGGGAGACCAGTGGTGCTGTTAGGGGAGATAAATGAAGCAGTTCATGTCAAGAGGGGGTGGGGCTTAATTGTGAGGGGGTGGGGCTTAAAATGGGAGGAACAGACAGGGCAGGAGCAGAAGTAGGCAGAGTTTCAATAGAAACTCCCCACATCTAGAGAATAAACCTCTGCCCCGGACACCCGGTAATGCAGAGTGAAAACCAGAGTCTCCGGGGCAAATCTGGAGAGTTCCCAGCTATATATCATCTATCTATCATGCATGCATGTGTACGTATAATATCATCTATAAAAGAGAAGACATTCATGTGACAGGAATCTCCATCCTTGCCAGCCACAGCCTGGGTTGACAGAAAGATATGCTAATTTCTTCCTTACTATCTCTCAAAGAGATAGAGGGGAGTGCATGGGGGAATAGGAAAGGTTTAATGAAAATTCCAGACTGTGTATTAGGCAGAGGTGAAAAAAAATATATAAAGAACTTTGGAGCCAGACAAACTTTTTAAGAGTCAGCTATGTGTTTTAGAGGCGAAAAAAAAAATGCATAATATGTAGTTATTCTTAAATGTAAATTATATTGACAAAATAAGTATATTGGTTATAACCGTTTTGATCATTATGTATCTGAAACCCAAATAGTCATAGTTTTGTCAGTCTTCAGGAAACAAGTGTGGCACCCTAACATGGTGCCCAGGGAGACCAAAGTAACATGGCACCCTGGTTGAGAACCACTGGTCTAGACAGTACAGGGTTACAATACAGGGTTACCAGTGCTTTGCAAATTGAAATACTGGAAGTGGGGTCCCTGCTTGAAAGATACCATCTAAAGTGTATTGCCCCTTTAACCATCTTTACTACTCGACTTATCAACTTATCAAGGACCTAGGGGTGTTAATAGTTATGATGGGAAATCTAGAGGCCTCAGCATATTCCAGTGCCTCCAGTTCTGTGGTTTCCTCACTTCTGCCAGCGGTTTTACTTTGTTGGTGGGACAGGCTATATCTGGAGAGGTTTGCAGCACCAGTTCACTACATGTGTAACTACAACTACACTGGTCAGTATTTGCACTGCTTTCATTCAGCACTATATTTGGGGGTCACTGCTGTTAGATTGTCTGGGGAAGGGGTGAGATATTGCATAGCTCTGCTTTCATGTAGCTCTGTCAGGCTGATCTACTAAGAAAAGTGATGCAATTCTGGAACAAACCAACAGCACCACAGGGAAAAAATGCAAATTCCTTAAATGCATATTGATCTAATGGGGTTTTTAACACTTTGATTGCTGGACAGCTGTCAGTCATCTTACGAAGCAATATTTTGGAGACCTTTCAAGGGATGTAAAAAAATGTAATGTGAGAACTTATTTATTCTCTATAGTGCAGATTGTATTCTATAGAAACGCACCACCTTTCCTTAGTTCATCAACGTATGTTTGTGATGACGGCATTGTTGGGGGGATTACTCTTATACTGTGTGGTATGAGGGGGATTCTGTCTGTGGGGAAGGAGTACTGACCTTACCCTTTATTACTCAAGTAGGGGAAGTATTTTTATTCAGCACAGACTGGCAGTATGTATTATTAATCAAGAGAATAGGTTATAATAAATACATTTTTATTACTAAACTTGAAACTGGTGAGGGTGTGGCCGAGTGGTACAAGAGATAGGGGAATGGGAGAATGGAACAAGAGAAGGGTGATGGATATAAGAGACTGACAGATTCACAGAGACAAAGGGATTGGATAGAGGTTTAAAAGACAAACCAGAGACATGCAGATGTTAACGTGACATAATATATCTTTGGTCTGGACACTAAAAATATATAATGGCGTTTTCATTTCACAAGTGAATTAAGTGAGCAACTGAACTAAAATTAAAGAAAAAAATATGAAAACAACAAAATAATTGCTATAATTTTTTTTTACAACTTATATAATATTTTATTACTGTACAAAGCCAATAAACCTGTCAAGGTAAATAAATACAATACTAGACTCCTCATAAGCATTTTATTGTAATTGAAAATGTACCGGGGATGAGGAAAATATGACTACTTTCTGTTTTATTAGTCAGAGCTGAATTGAGACTCATGAGAACATGGGTCATTCTTAAAGGAAAAACTTTCCAGTACTCTTCTATTTGTGGTTGGTTTTGGGGCAAGGATTAAATTACGTTCTCTGTTGTGGACAATGAGCTTTATTTAATTAGCCTCAATACTTTTATTTTATTTTTTTTATTCTGTAAATGTTTTTTTTTTTTTTTTGACCGATTTACCTTTTTGTGCAATACAGTTCCATGTTCTGAATTGATATTGAGTAAATGTGTTCATCGTATGGTAGTTGGTGTATGTCACAAGGTGTTTTGGTTGTTACCATTCTTATCAATTACATCTTTCACAGTTATTTTATGCCAACTCAGTTTGGTGTATTTGTCTTACACCAAATACATCTCCACCCCTGACCTTCCCAAGCAAGTGGAGGTCCTCCCAACTCCTGTTTCCTGTACTGGATGTGGTGATCCTGGTTGGGGGTGTTCCAACAGTATAATAAAAATGTTTAGAGACCATCCCACTGCTCAGGGGAGGGTTGGGAACTTGTGGCCTGGGGGGGGGCAAATACAATCTACTGGCCCATTTCTTCAGTTTCTCCAGCCCAGTGTCCCAGCCCATCCCCTTTGTTACTTTTAATATTGGTATTAATGGTGTTAAGTAAGGTAAACGAGACCACATAGCTTACAGTTGAAATGCGGCTACTCTAGTGATACCATAGAGCTTACAATTTAAGTACAGCAACATGATTGATACCATAGAGCTTACAAGGGAAATGGGTTATGCTGTCAGTGTAGTTCTACTTTGGATTGTAGCTCTGTATCATTTATTTAGTTTCATTTCAATTGTAAGCTCTGTGGTATCACTAGTGTAGCTCCATTTACAGCAGCAATTGGGAGACTGAGTGAGGTAGTGGCCCACTAACCCAGACATGTGACCAGCCCAGGGGGCAATTGCCCCTCTGCCCCCCAGGCCAGCCCTCCCCTGCCACTGCTCCTCATCATCACACAGCAGTGTCCTCCCCATCACATAGCGGGGTCCTTAGGATGCAATATTCTCTACCTCTGCCCATTTTGGCGGTGGTAGATTTGTGCTTAAAGGGATAGTAATGTCAGAAACAAATTATTAACTGTATGGTACATACAATTAAAAGAGAGTGCTTGCACTTATTCATATCTCTCAAACTGTTTAGGAAAATAACGTTCTCCACTCCCTCCCCTTTCTGCTTGACGAGCTGTAAAGCTGTCAGAAGCAGATTCTGGTCAACTGACCAGATGCGGCTCTTCAGCAGCGCTCATATAACTATATCTAAAGATAAATATTTTATCGGAATGGTCTACAACGTGTGCTTGCAAACCAGGCACATATTGTAGACCATTCCGATGAAGTATTTATTTTTAGGTATCGCTATGTTGGCGCTGCTGAAGAGCCACCGTCTGATCCAGGAACCAGATTCTGCTTCTGACAGCTTTACAGCTCTTCAAGCAGAAAGGGGAGGGAGCGGAGAACTTTATTTTTCTATATCTCTCAAACCATAACAGTTTGAGAGCTATGAATAAGTGCAAGTACTCTTTTAATTGTATCTACCATGTAGTTAATACTTTTTTCTGACATTACTATCCCTTTAAGGGGGTTGAATGACTTCACCTTCGACCTATTTCTCTTTGGCTGGGGATTTGAAGAAGCAATAAAAATATTCTTTACACTTCCAAGATGGCAAGCACTACCATCTTTTAAGACCTGGATGCCCAGCTATCAGCTGACGTTTTTTTGAAAATGCTATTTATTTTCATCCAGTTACATTTTTGTTGCTAGGTAGACTGAAATCACAAGTGAATGGTAGATAGTTACCTTCATGTACCAAGTTCATGCAGTGCATTTTTTTCATTGGAGCAGTACACATTGGTTAATTTTATTGTGTAGTGTTTTTCTTTTTTTTACATTTTAAAGGGGATGTATCACCCCTATACAAGTTAGCCTGAACAGTTACATTATATAGCGAATATGTGTAAAAGTTTATTAATTTCTTTTTTTAAAGCTCTAGTTAGTGGAAAATGAAGGAATAAACGCTGTCCTGCACCTACTTCTACATAGACTGCAGTTACCTGCTCTGTAACTGCAGTCAGTCACTCTGCCTCTTCTCCCCCCTCTCTATCCAGCCTCTTCTGATGACAGAGGCTTTCTGCCTGTAAGCTGGAGCGGTCTCATTGGCAGAGATCGATATCTAGCCAATGAGAGCGCTCCAGCTTACAGGCATAAAGCCTCTGTTATCAAAGGAGGCTGGATAGATGGAGGGGAACAGCGGTAGAATGACAAACTACGATTACAGAGCAGGTAACCGCATTCTATGTGGAAGTAGGTGCAGGGCAATGATTATTCCTTCATTTTTGACCAACTAGAGCTTTAAAAAAAAAAAAAAAAAATTTAATAAACTTTTACACATATTTGCTATATAACGCAAGTATTCAGGCTAATTTGTATAGGAGTGATACATCCTCTTTAATAAGTCCCAAATTTAGTAAGTTGTTGTCGATAGAACATTCATTTGTTTCTGCTATGGCGACATGCATTTATTGGATTAGGACTATGGTGATATGCAGCTCCCTTTCTGTTACAGGTGCTCTACATGTTGGGCCACAGGCCAACATTCAGTCCTTAGTCCAAGACCTGAAAGTTCCACAGTTTTCGCCAGAGAGTTGCAATACAAAAGCACATTTATTTTTTGTCTGTCTGCCGCTCCACTATTGCATCTGAATACACAGAGTGCAACTGGAGTTAACCCCTCCCCCATTATTTATATAAGATAACAAACTGAATAATGACAACAAAAATGTATAATAATAAAAATAATACAAAAATAGCATAGGTGCCATTTAATTAACCTATGAATCCAAATGATCAAAGTGGTAAATTCAATGTACCTTGAAGTGATTGCATGTATAATTCTCTGATATCTGGACAGGGTGTATATTTGACAGTGTTACAGTATTCATTTTGACTAATTTTAATCCCATATCTCCATGAATGTTTTATTGCTGGGTGATTAAAACATATCTAGTTTGTCAAGTATTTTTATTTTACTTGTGCAGTATTGGGGAGCAGTCCTCTTCAGGAATCATCACTGGACTTAAAAGTAAAAAGTACAAATCTCTGGTAACTTGGAAGTCATTCATAGATTTTGGACCCTGGTAATATGATACTGCACCCTCACTCCGCAGTGGTTGAGGGTAGGAAGAGGGGTCATAATACCACTTCTTCTGCATAAATCTACCTCCACCATATTGGATAGTGGTTGGGGATGTCTAGGACCTTAAGACCCCCTATTATTTATTATATCTCTCCTCACCACATTTGCCATGTGGTGGGAAGTAGCAGGAGGGTTGCAAGACTTTCCATGATTTGTGGTTTCCCGTCTCAGAGGCTTTACCAGGAACTGGACACCAGGTTCTGGAGACCACATTTATTTTGTGTGTTTTGTTTTAATTTGAATAAAACATATTTTTATACTGATGTGGGGTTAGAAGCCCCAATATTTTATTTTTAGCCACATGAGCACCATACATTACTTTGGATTGAATGACACTCCAGTGCTTGATAATGCTTAAAATCTCAATTATGTTGGACAATATTCTACTCTATCTAAATTATTATTATTTGAAGAATGAGGGATACTCTAGCAGGACAATGCCAGGATAGCCTAGCAGGCAATTTTCCAGCAAAAACATCTCTAGGCATGGGCAATGTCCTGATATAATATTATAGAGCACAGCTATCATTAGACCCAAGTGTGGGGATTTAAGAAGACTAATGCCATCTAGCAAGGGGAGTAGCTCTCATTGGGATGTTCTGTCTGTTCAACCCGGTGACCTACTTAATACGGCTCCAAGCCGCGTGCAATTAAAAATGCGCTAATGTCTGCAGTCAGTCAGTTGAGAATAGTAGCAATGTTCTGCCCTTATACATCTCAAACAATTGCAAACCCTTCAGCTTAGATGTATGATTGCTTTGCAGCCAGTATATCAGTGGTTCACCCTTACCCATCATAACAGTCTCTGTTCCTGCCATGACAAGTTTTTATATTTCCTAATCTCAAATTTTAAAACAAATATATATTTAATAAGTGCAGAAAAATGTCATATAATTCTTTTTAATTGTCCCTCACTGATATGAAAGTATTAGTATTGAATTTTGTTTGTTTGCATTTCTCATTTTGCACTAAAATTAGAATTCTGTAATAGTATACTGCTATTAAAAGGTTGCTGTGTAATAAACAAGCAGCTCTGTCCAAAAATCAATTTGGATTGGCCAGACGTGGTGCTAAATGTTAACACCCGTTTTATCAAACATTTTCCTGTTGAAGTCTATGGGGAAAACTGGAGATAAACGCAGTGATAAAATTATCACCTGTAATAGAATCTAGCCCGTGGTTTGCCTCTGATTAAATTCTCTACTATTCTTGACCACAAACTGGTTTTAGGACTGGTAGCTTTCAATCATTTACAACTAGTGCAGGGCCGGCGCTACCATTAAGGCAGCACAGGCAGCTGCCTTAGGGCGCCGCATCGGAGGGGCGCCGGAAAGGGAGAAGCTGAATTTTTTTTTTTTAATATATCTGTCGCGAGGGAGCGCTCATTTACACGACCAAGCGATCCCTCGCGGCGTCTATGGGACGCTCACAACGCAGAGGACCCAGGCTCTGTAGTAATACAGAGCACTGGGAGATGACATCATCTCCCAGCGCTCTGCATTATTGAGAACAGCGCTGGGAGGTTCAGCTCTGTGCCGAAGGAGGCACAGAGCTCTCTTATGGCTAGACCACCAGGGACTCAAGGTAGGGAGCAATGTGGTGCTGAAGGGGCATTATGGAAGGGGCAGATGAAGGGGCATTATGGAAGGGCAATGTGGAGATGAAGGGGCATAAAGGAAGGAGCAATGTGGAGCTGAAGGGGCATTATGGAAGGGGCAGATGAAGGGGCATTATGGAAGGACAATGTGGAGATGAAGGGGCATAAAGGAAGGAGCAATGTGGAGATGAAGGGGCATTATGGAAGGGCAATGTGGAGATGAAGGTGCATAAAGGAAGGAGCAATGTGGAGATGAAGGGGCATAAAGGAAGGAGCAATGTGGAGATGAAGGGGCATTATGGAAGGGCAATGTGGAGATGAAGGGGCATAAAGGAAGGAGCAATGTGGAGCTGAAGGGGCATAAAGGAAGGAGCAATGTGGAGATGAAGGTGCATAAAGGAAGGAGCAATGTAGAGCTGAAGGGGCATTATGGAAGGGGCAGATGAAGGGGCATTATGGAAGGGCAATGTGGAGATGAAGGTGCATAAAGGAAGGAGCAATGTGGAGATGAAGGGGCATTATGGAAGGGCAATGTGGAGATGAAGGGGCATAAAGGAAGGAGCAATGTGGAGATGAAGGGGCAGATGAAGGTGCATTATGGAAGGGCAATGTGGAGATGAAGGTGCATAAAGGAAGGAGCAATGTGGAGATGAAGGTGCATAAAGGAAGGAGCAATGTAGAGCTGAAGGGGCATTATGGAAGGGGCAGATGAAGGGGCATTATGGAAGGGCAATGTGGAGATGAAGGGGCATAAAGGAAGGAGCAATGTAGAGCTGAAGGGGCATTATGGAAGGGGCATTATGGAAGGGCAATGTGGAGATGAAGGTGCATAAAGGAAGGAGCAATGTGGAGATGAAGGGGCATAAAGGAAGGAGCAATGTGGAGATGAAGGGGCATAAAGGAAGGAGCAATGTGGAGCTGAAGTGGCATTATGGAAGGGGCAGATGAAGGGGCAATGTGGAGATGAAGGGGCATAAAGGAAGGAGCAATGTGGAGCTGAAGGGGCATAAAGGAAGGAGCAATGTGGAGATTAAGGGGCATTATGGAAGGGCAATGTGGAGATGAAGGTGCATAAAGGAAGGAGCAATGTGGAGATGAAGGGGCATTATGGAAGGGGCAGATGAAGGGGCATTATGGAAGGGCAATGTGGAGATGAAGGTGCATAAAGGAAGGAGCAATGTAGAGCTGAAGGGGCATTATGGAAGGGCAATGTGGAGATGAAGGGGCATTGTGGAGATGAAGGGAGCATTGTGGAGGTGAATATGTGGGCGGGGCAGGGGACTGTGGCAAGGTCGGGGGGGCAGGTGAATTGTGTCTGGGGGGGCATCAAAATGCACCTTCGCCTGTGTATATAAAAATCCTTCTACCGGCCCTGAACTAGTGTAAAAGCCTGTGTACACGGGCCAAGGGCCTAGTGATGTTAAGAGGCGGGTCCTGATCTGCATCCTGCCGCCGACGCAGTCATGCACTATAGAGACTGCCCAAAAGCACAGAATGCTCCCAGCGTTCTGTACTCCCAGCATTCTGTGCGTTCGGGCAGTTTCTACTGTGCATGACAGCTTCTGACAAACTTCCTTTGTGAATTATTATATAGGATAAGGCCAAATTATGATAAAAGCCACATGACAGTTCAGCACCCGTGGGAGCCAGGCTTTCTGGCACTCCCCATTTTCTTTTGCATTGTGATACAAGGCATCACTAAACTTCTGCTGAATTTAAGATGTCACAACATTTAACACTGCACAAGAGCAAGATCTGACCAAAGTGTTCTCAAACGGGGTTCTGTTGAATAGAATGGCTCCCTGAAGACGTGAAGGGGATTCCACTGGACAAATGTCTGTAACTGTGGACAGTTGAAGAAGGCTGAGGTGTAAGCTTGTATGGGTTTGTAGGATTGCTTTTGCAGTGACTTTGCACCTTCTAGGAAAATAATTTACCATACAATTACCTGATGTATGCCTTTTAATTTAATAATTTAGTCTTAAAGGGATAGTAATGTTTCATAATAAAAGCATCTCTAATTAATCATCATAGTATTTGGACTTTGGAGAGTGTTCTTTCAATTCTGTCAGAGTTGTAGTTCAGGAGTAATTCAATGACAAAGTATCCCCCTCCTGCCCCTTTTACTGATGTAACACTGCTCAGTCAGAGCAGAAGGGAGGTGCCCAGGTAGACTGCAGAGAGGGACAATCTTCAATTAACATAAGGGAAAAACCTGAAAAGCTTGTCAAGGGGGGCAGGGCTTTCATTGTTTTCATTGTAAGAAGACTGTCCCTTGCTGTTATCTGTCTGGTCTTACAACCAGATTCCCCATCTGAGAAGAGATGGCTTACACTAGGAAAAAGGGTCGGGAGGGGAAACTTTGCTTGTGAATATCTCTTAAACCATAAAGGTTTGAGAGATAAGACATATCATTCTTCATATTTTTTTTAATGCCTACAAAATAAAATAAAGTTAAAACGAAGTATTACTATCCCTTTAAAGAGCAAGTATCATGAGGTTAGTATCCTATCAGCAGGTCTGTTCACCTGGGACCAGAGCTGTTGATAGATCCAAGACTACATTGTCAGCCTCTGCAGATCAGAAGAGGAACAAAATAAGGGTCTGAAGAGAGTCTTCCAGTGCTTACTCTGGTCTTGAGAGAGAAATAACTGCCAGATTCTGAAGTCTCAAATTTAATCTTGTTTCGCTTTAGGTGTCAACCTAGTGGAGGGCTTTCAAGCCTAACAATAAGCGTCTATGCAATCCACAATCATCATATTACATTATCCTCAGTGTTTAGGAGCCAATACCAGCAGACTATGAGAACAGTTATCCTGCCCTACCTTCCCAGAGTTTACAGAAAAAGTATATATAATATAATACTTATATTACCAGTCTCTTGCTTTTTCTATGGCTAACACAGTACAACATTAAATATAGTACACATTCACCACTGGTCCATGCAAGTGCTGATACTGATGCTCTTAAAGCTTAACTACCACCCCACAAACAGTTTCCCCTGAAGAATTACCCATCTGGTGACTAGCTGCTCAATGGTACTAGTCACCAGAATTATTATCTCTTTATAGAGAAATTCTGCTGCTCCCGAGACTGACAGCCAGGAAACAGAGCAATCATCTTTGCATAGTGACATCTGTGCGCCTTCGCTGTAAGTCCCTGCCGGTACCGTCTGGTACCTAGCAAAGCCTCCTAGAGCAGACTGGGACTGACAGCGCAGGCACGCAGATGTCCTATGCAAAGAGTCTGCACTGTTTCCTGGCTGTCAGTCCCGGGAACAGCAGAATTTCTCTATAAGGAGGTAATAATTCTGGCGACTAGTACTATTGAGCAGCTAGTCGACAGATGGTTAATTCATCGGGGGAAACTTTTTTGTGGGCTGGTAGTTTCTCTTTAAAAGATAGAAATGTTCCAAAATAAAAGCAGCTCCAATTAATCTTCATAATATTTGGGCCATGCAGAGTGTTATTTCAATACAGTCCAAGTTGTAGTTCAAGAGTAATTGAATGATAAAGTATCCCCCTCCCGCCCCTTTTACTGATGTAACATTGCTCACCTCAGAACAGAATGATGGTGGTGTCCAGATGGCTTGCAGAGAGCGGCAATCTTCAGTTAGCATAAGGGGAAAACCTGAAAAGCCTGTCAAGGGGGGCAGGGTTTTCATCGTTCTCACAGTAAGAAGATTGTCCCTTGCTGTGAGCTGTCTGGTCTTAAGACCAGATTCCATATCTGAGTGGAGGTGGCTTACACTAGGTAAAATGGACGGGAGAGTGATACTTTATCATTCAATTATTCTTGAACTACATCTATGACCGTATTGAAATAACACTCTCCATGGCCCAAGTACTATGAAGATTAATTGGAGCTGCATTTATTTTGAATCATTACTATCCCTTTAAAAGGTTTTTACTTCCTCCATTAATGACCTGCTCAAGCGATATGGCACTCAGAAATACAGTTATAAACACGTTGGCACATATAAAATCAGCTGCTTCATTTCAATTGAGTTAAGGGTAATGATGGTAAACTCTTCTAGCTTTATGCAGTTTGCAATGAGCGATGCTTAACCTATTCGGTTCCAGAGGGGTAAACAACGCATTGCAAACCAATGCGTTGTGTACCCCTCTGACACTGAAAGGGTTAATCATATACAATTCACCCATCTACAAACAAGGAATTTAAAATCTACCTCCATTTGTTATTCAGACTGTGATAGCTTAAATTGAAAGGAGGTGTGTATCAGAAACATGAACCCACGTGACTTTAACTATGGATCCTCTTACGTGTCAAATCTAATTATAGCTAAAAAATATGTGTAATGTTCCTCTCTCTGTTGGTTTAAACGTATTCAGTGTAGTAGTGGGCCATATGTATATGGCAATGTGGAACATTTCTGGGGAAAACCAGTTGCAGCACACGAGGGAAAAAAAATTACTTATTTATTTAAATTGGGCTTTTTTTAGCCCCTTAATGCGAGATAGGTCTTCGCAATGTGTTGGAGACCTCTCTCACATTCAAGTGATTGAATAATCCAATTTGAATCAAATAGTATTGAGAATCTTTGTCCTTGTTCGATACATAATTGCTCCACTTTTATATTATTCATAGTATTGCAATTAACCCATTAGTGGGCAGCCACCTCAGTGCACGGCCGGCAACTAAGGACCACTGGTCATTGTTTTTTTGCTCATTGTATTCCGGGGTGCATGAGTGGTGTGCAGCCGCACGGGGACCCCGGAATTCCATGACATGCCAGTACCTCCACTGGTTGTTCAAGGGGAGCTATCACCCCTATGCAAGTTTACCTCATTGCCATCCTCATATAGAGATAAGCTTTAATCATTGTTTTTTTTGTTTTTTAATAAAATGCATGCTCTTGCGAAATTTACATTACTAAAAATGAGCCTGTGTCTTACTCCCGGACAGACTGCGGTTACAGCTGTGCACCTCTGTCTGTCAATCTTCTTCTGTTTGTACCACAAGTATTGTCGCATTCCAACCTCCTCCGATGACAGAGGATTTCTCCATGTAAGTTGGTTGGAACATGACAATAATTGGGGAGAGAACAGAAGAAGATTGACAGACTGCAGCGCAGAGCTGTAACCTCTGTTTGTCCGGAAGTAAGGCACAGGCTCATTTTTAATAATGTAAATTTCGCAAAAGCATGCATTTTAGTAAAAACAAACAAACAAAAAAACAAACAAACAGTGATTACACTTTATCGTTATATGAAGATGGCAATGAGGTAAACTTGTATTGGGGTGATAATTTCCCATTAAATGCTGAAACGGTCTTGGCACCTTCAAGGGTCATTAAGGTGTTAATAACTTGTATAAGTGTAGAATACAGATGTTACATAAATTCTTATGCCTTTAGTAAACATTGACTTGGTGAGTCTGTCCTTATCTGCTCCCTTTTGTCTCTGTGTAATGAACAGTTCTTTCTTTTTTCTTTTCTTGGTGGGTTTTAGCCGACACAGGGCATGTGCATATATATGATAACATTATTATTGGAGAGGGAGTCGTAAGGTAACAAGTCTGTCCCTTGTGCTGCTGAAAGCTAATTAAACCTAGCATGTTGACGTATGCTTCTCTGTACTTCATTTTTCACTTGTGTATAGATTATGCCTCTTACTCCAGATAACTATTTAAAGTGGACCTGTCACCATATGTTAATTCTAAGGGAAGTTATCTGCTTATATAATGTAGTAGCCATTTGTTTGTAATATGTTTGTTTTTTTTTTTTTTTTTTGAGAAATTAACTTTTATCTGTTGGTGACACAGTCTGCACTTTATGCTAATATAGTTTTGGTGCTGTGACAATATTACCACTCACTGTGCTAGGAAGAGCCCACATACTGTACTGTGACTAAACCTAGGCAGAGCCCGCATACTGTGCTGTGACTGAACCTAGGCAGAGCCCGCATACTGTGCTGTGACTGAACCTAGGCAGAGCCCGCATACTGTGCTGTGACTGAACCTAGGCAGAGCCCGCATACTGTGCTGTGACTGAACCTAGGCAGTGCCCGCATACTGTGCTGTGACTGAACCTAGGCAGAGCCCGCATACAGTGCTGTGACTGAACCTAGGCAGAGCCCGCATACTGTGCTGTGACTGAACCTAGGCAGAGCCCGCATACTGTGCTGTGAATGACTCTAGGCAGAGCCCGCATACTGTGCTGTGAATGACTCTAGGCAGAGCCCGCATACTGTGTTGTGATTGAACCTAGGTAGAGCCCGCATACTGTGCTGTGAATGACTCTAAGCAGAGCCCGCATACTGTGTTGTGATTGAACCTAGGTAGAGCCTGCATACTGTGCTGTGAATGACTCTAGGCAGAGTCCACACGTTAGGGGAATTTCTAATAGCACAGTGAGTGTTTTCTTCAATATAACTAATTAGTATACTGTTCAGGTAATTTGCTTAAAATGCCAGATTGTGCCATAAAATGATAAGTTGGGTTCTCAAAAATGCCTTATTTCACATAGAAGTGGCTAGTGCAACATATAAACAGATAGTATTAAACTTGTCTTGAGGTGCAGGTCATCTTTGTGTTTAGAGGAGTTTCAACAGATCAATGTATTGGACTCCCCTCTGACATAAAGGCAAAATGCTAGAGCAAACCAACTGTACTACAGAGGATGAATCATGTTTCCCAAATTCCTGTTGATTTAAATGGGACCGTTAACCCTTTGGATGCTAGAGAGGTCCCCATCACTTTGCTTCACAATGCATTTGGAGACCTTTCTAGCACTGTAGGGTTAAGAGCCCTAGTTAAATCAATAAAAATGTTTATTTTATCACTTATGATACAGTTGGTTTTCCCCAGCCACAATTGTTCCATTTTGACTTTATTCATATGGCCCCGTATGTACAAAGACAAGTAGATCAGTTCTCAAGAAGTTCATCAGAGATCATGGGGACTGAGACAAGGGTTAACTTAGCCACCCTCATTGTCCTCTTTTATTTTCCTTTATTATCCAGCCCACTTTCAGGCATAGCTCAGATGGGGAGAGAAGGAACATTACAAGGCCCTCTCTTGTATTAAAAATAGCATGTGGGGGTAGAAAGACAGAGATGTTTGAAATATGTCCGATATAATGTGATTAAGCATGCAAGGATGAACAAAGGAGAGGTAATTGACATACATAGAACAGCAATGAGTAGAGAGTAAGAGATGAAGGATGAGAAGAGATAGACAGGGTGGAGGAAACAAAGGAAGGTGGGGTGAAATGTGGCACACTGAATAGATAATGGAATACATTGAGACTAGCAGGGAGTATCCTCAAAATGTTGGAGGCATCCTAAGAGTGTTGGGGATGCTAAAAATAGTGTGGATATTGTAAGTGGAGGATGTCAAGGGTGATTTAGGAATTGTCAGTCCAGAGTCCAGGAGGAATGTTATGAGTGTTTTGGAGGAAATGCAGAAAGTGTTGGGGGAAATATAAAGCATTTTGGGGGTTACTGAAAGTGCTGAGGTGTTGAATTAGTGAGAAGTAAAGTATCATGGTAGAGAAGGGCAGGAGGGCAGTGGTAGGTCAAAGTAAGAGGTGAGAGAATACAAGAAAAGGGAATGGCAAGGGGTGAGAGAGGGAAACCTACCTTTATATCTGGAAGTTTGAAGTGGTCCGTAAGAATCTCCCCATGTTCCTGCCTAGGAAGTGGATAGTAGGTGCAGCTGTGCTTTGTTTTTGTTTTTTTTTTTCTTGCCCAGGCAGCTGCACAGTGAGATGCACTGCTGATTACAATGGCTTTGGGTGGATGCCTAATTTGTGATATTAGGGCCAGGATCTTTGTTCATTTACTTGCAGTTATCTAGCAAGATAAAGCAGCTGGCTATGAAATTCGCTTGCGTAATAAATGGGTCCTTTTAAAAATCGACTTAAATCATTTTTAAGAACCAGAGGCCTACACAACATATTGCAAACCAATGTATTGCACACTCCTCTTGTTCTTAAAAGGTTACGAGATTTAACCCCATAGTGACTGGCCGCTACACACGTGGCCGTCACAACGCCCATGAAACATTGTTATTTATTTATTTTATTTATTCATTTTTACAAACGATTCCGGAGTCCCCGAATGGAGTGCAGCCCAGGGACCTAGATTTCCGGGACGTACATGTACGTCCTCTGTCATTAAGGGACATCAACCTTGGACATACATGTACGTCCATTGTCAATAAAGTGTTAGTAATGTCTAAAAAAACTTTTTTGCATTTAGAAGAGCTTAAAAAGCTGATCTAAATGCACAAAAATATCTCTCAAAAAGTTATGGTTTAAGAGATACGGGCGTTTAAAGTTTGATTTCTCCTACTGACAGCTGTAAAGCTGTCAGCAGGAGATCCGTGTCGGTCGACACGCTGGCGCTTGAGAAGTGCCGAGATCTCGTTACTTACATGTAATCCCTTCATTGGAATGGTCTAAAATGTGTGTCTAGTGTTCAGGCACACGTTTTAGACCATTCCAATGAAGGGATTCCGTGTAAGTAACGAGATCCTGGCACTTCTCAAGCTCCACCGCGTCGACCAACACGGATCTCCTGCTGACAGCTTTACAGCTGTCAGTAGGAGAAATCAAACTTTAAACGCCCATATCTCTTAAACCATAGCGGTTTGAGAGATACGTTTTTTTGCATGTAGATCAGCTTTTTAAGCTCTTCTAAATGCAAAAAAGTTTTTTTTAGACATTACTAACACTTTAAGGGGTTAATATTGATATATATCAGAGCTTTGTTAGAAAAGCGTGTTCTTTTGTAAGAATTAAAATATCATCACAAAATATAGGATTTCTTCTAAAAGTAGGCAAAATGGTGGCTAAATTAGAAATATTTCAAAGTATGATCTAATTTCTTTGTGACACGCCAATATCCCACTCTTGTTTCTGCTCCATATGAATTGGTCACCCTTGGAACAAATTCAACGGACTCACTTCCTGCTTGATGCAGGATTCAAATATAAACAGGACTTCCAGATAGGGATTTCCCAAAATGTAAAAAAAAAGCATTTAATAATAATTAAGATTTGTTTAGTGTAATTCTGCATCTAAAACCCATGGCATATCCCTGAGCATACACCAGGAGTGGGCATTATCCTCATATAAACAACAGTAACAAGCGTTTTTCTTTATTGGAATTGTAAAACATTGTCATTACCTAGTCTGATGGGACAAAAAGTCAAAAGTGGTATCTTGGAAACTTGAAATTCCCACTTGGTTTGACCTTGGGGTTCCACTCCTCAGTATATACCTGTCATATATTTGACATACTTGCAGTAATGTTAAACAGCTTGAAGATTTCTTTGAAAACATGGCTGTATTTCTCATTAATTGAAACAAGCAACTGCCATTGGACATCATGTAATTCTGTGAGCCAATGCATTAAGGTCTCTCAAGCTGGAAAGATCATAGTGCATGTAGGCCATAGAATGACACTGTAATTGAAGCTTTTATCACACTAGAGCGTTTCAAATTTTAACCCTTTGAGAGCCAAGGATGTACTTTGTACATCTGCAGAGAGGTGTTCTGACAAGGCCAAAAGACACAAGGTCTGTATCCTCTTGGCACTTAAAAAATGTGTTTGTTTTTTTTCCTACACCACCATTATGACCAGGTCATTTAAAAAAAAAAAAAAAAAAGTGACTGGTATAGGTTAGTGATCCTAGCACCCACAGGTACTAAATATATTATGCCATGCTTTTCAAAGATTTTAGTAAGTTTGTAGTAGAAATGTAAAACCATTTTTGTGGAACGCGAACATCTTTTCTACGGAAAAGTTAGTGGATTTACCCTTCTCAGGACCAGACCCATGCTTTTTGATGAACACTTGGATGAGTTGATTAAGGATTTCTTGGGAGGGAGGGGTTATTTCCTGCCACAAGAGCCTCCCCCAAGTTGATTTAAACCCTCCAAAAAAGCTTAAAACCCCCCATGAATTGTAAACTAACGATTCTCCAAAAATCAAAATCTACCTGTCAGTAAAGAAAGGGAGAGTGCTGCCATCTTGATGAAGTATAGAATTATTGGCAGCACTGTCCCTCTGAGGAGTCCTCCTCTTTAAGCCTGTCCCCTGTGCTTCCTTTATTGTGGCCGCACGCTGAACATAGTGAGCCTGGCCAAACAGAAAGGAAAAAGAGAGCAAGCATATTTTATCTGCGCACAACAAGCAACATTTGCAGGTATACACCTGAACCAAAGGCTTAGGTTGCCAAATGTGTGCTTCTTAAAGGGATAGTAATACTTTGTTTTATCTTTATTTTATTTTGCATGCATTAAAAAAACATGAAGAACGATATAAGTCTTATCTCTCAAACCTTTATGGTTTAAGAGATATTCACAAACAAAGTATCCCCCCCCCCCGTTCAGCCAGTTCAGAAGGGAGGTGCCCAGGTAGACTGCAGAGAGGAACAATCTTCAATTAAGATAAGGGAAAAAGCTGAAAAACTTGTCAAGGGGGGAAGGGCTTTCATTGTTCTGATAGGAAGAAGAATGTCCCCTGCTGTTATCTGTCTGGTCTTACAACCAGATCCCCATCTGAGAAGAGATGGCTTACACTAGGTAAAAGGGGCGGGAGGGGGAACTTTGCTTGTGAATATCTCTTAACCCCTTAGTGACGGCCGCGTGCAGACGCGGCTGTCACTTAACGCCTGTCTAACATTTTTTTTTTCATTAGAATCCGGAGTCCCCGAACGGAGTGCAGCCGCGCGGGGATCTGGATTTCCTGGACGTACATGTACGTCCTCTGTCACTAAGTGACAGCCACAGAGGACGTACATGTACGTCCATTGTCGCTAAGGGGTTAAACCATAAAGGTTTGAGAGATACGACTTGTATCATTCTTCATATTTTTTTAATGCCTACAAAATAAAATAAAGTTAAAACGAAGTATTACTATCCCTTTAAATAAATAAATAAATACATTGCAGAAAATGTCTTCTGGAAAATCCAGAAGCGTGAAAGTAACATGGTATGAAATATTTGCACCTTGCATATTAGCAATACTATTCTTTTAGATCTTTAAATTTTTTCTCTGCACACAGAGCCTCACCTCACAGACCTATTTTTAGAGATAAAAGGCTTCAGGCAAGGGGACAGCCTTGTAGGCAGGCCAGTTAAAATGGGATAACATCAATATGGCGCTGAACTGGCTGGGAGAACAAGCAAGCCTGGAGCAGAGGGAACCGGTGGTGGAAAAGAGTATGGAGACTCTGAGGTTTTATTTATGCTGATGTGTTTGCTGCTTCACACCTGCACTTTCTGCACTCCACTTGCTTCCCTCATACTCTCTCTTACAGCGATTCCCCATGTTGGACTCTCCTTACATCACTCACACCATCCTTTTCACCACACGTCTATGTCCCACCACCAAGCAGTTATTCATTCATATACAGGGTAGTATGTTCAACACAGACACACAAGGGACGCCTGACTGCTGGGACTCAAGATCTTGTTGGTAGTAATAAGACTGAAGAGGTTTAACCCTTTCAGTGCCAGAAGGGTGCACAATGCATTTCTGCAATGCTTTATGCACCTATGTGGTACTGAAAGGGTTAAAGGCACTAGTCTGTTGCAGTTAATGGAAAATAAATACTTGCATGTAACCATTTGAGTGCTAGACAGTGAGCAATTTGTAACTTTTCTCTCTGGCACCCAAATGATGTGGAAAATGATGAAGGGAGCACTCTTGCTCCCAGGTGGAGAGCTGGGGAGAGAGTTGGGAAGAGTTTACCTGCACAGGGATGTCCTGCAGAGCTGTGCGATACAGTTTGTACCACAGCAAAACAGAATGGTGATGTCACTGGGAAATCTTTAAAAGCCAATATCTACTAATGTGTGGCGATTTAAAAATATAATTTAACCTATTAATTTTAAAAGTTACACCCAATGACAAAGTGTCTTGAGGTGAAAGTTCCCCTTTAATGCAAGCAGCCAATTAAAAAAGAAAACAGGTGTGGTTTTATACCCCCTATAGTATGTCAACCCACACCAATGAGATTCCATTTTTCTAAGACTGGCACTAGGTACTGAAAACAGAAGGAAATTATATGTGGTTTAAAGATTTTTGTATATTTGTGACAGAAGTGTAACAAAATATGTTTTTTTGTTTTTTTTTTACCACTTTCTGAAAATTGTTATGCATACTAGCCTAGGGGCAGAAATTCAAATGGTCCTTTATTTGATATCGCTGATTGTCTACTTTCCAAAATGATTTGCCTGTCATTTCTTAATTTCTGTATTTTAGTAAGTCATATTTCAAAAACAAGAAATTGTTGTTGGTGTAGTTTTGTGCTTCTGGCAACCCCTACAGAATGTCAGCTCATACCAATGGAGTACCATTTATCTCAGAAGTGCAGTAGCTAATGAATGAAGTAAGAAATACCACAGTTTTCAAAGATTTTCAATACCTTTTTGATGGGGTGGAAATGTAAATAAAAAATTATATTTCTTTCCCCTTTAGTTCCATCTTTTGGAAATGTTTGTGCACACCAGGTTAGGGGTAAAAAGGCAAGTGACCCCTAATTTTATATATCCACTTTAAAGAAATATATGCTTTTAGGGGTTTATTTTGAGGTTCTGTGGAAATTATGCCTTCAAACTGTGCTGTGTTCGTTGTGGTTATCTCCATGAAAATTCTGTTCTGTGCTGTTAGTAATTTGGGACCTCAGGGAAGGACATACATTTCTGCACCTATACATACTGGTTATCAGTGTTCTCAAGACATTATGTGGCATTCTTTCTTTTTTGATTATGGTACGTTTTCTTGAGATGTTATACACTAAAATTGCAACTTTAATGTACATTTCTGAAACCTTTCGAAAAACAAAACAAACCAAAACCTTTTTCTCTTTATGTCCAATTTGAAACACCCGAATCATGGGGTAAGGTTCCCTGCTACAGAGGGCAGGGCACTTCAATAAAGGCAGAGACTCCCTTCTTTCCATCCAACTTTACCCTGCCCTTCACTTTCAAGTGACCCAGGAAAAGGGTAAGCTGACACTGTTCTCTTAGATTCTAGTTTTCTTTTTTACTTAGATACAAGGCTGTATAATGCCCCATTAGGCGGGCTTCCATTAACTAGCTTCCCTGGAGCAGGAGTGCCCAATTCACATGTGTATTTCTGGACCATTTCCCTGCAAAGGCTGACTTTATTACAAGTCTTAACCTCTTTACTGAGCCTCTCTGAGGTTCTGTATTGATATAAAAGTGAGTCTGAAGACAGGATTGGTAAGTTAACCCTTTGAGTGCCGTGGTCCTTACTTCTATGTTCCTGTGCTTGCCTGGCACTCACTGTAAAGTGGTGATATTGCCTGTTTAGCAATCAGTACTTCATATTTCATGTTTTATCATGGTTTCTATGCTTGAAAAGGTGGCTGCCTTTAGTACTGTGGTTTCTTAACCCTTTCTGTTATGTATGATACTTTACCCTTGTCTGTAGGCTTGCTTTTTTCTTTGATACTAGCCTTGCCCTATTATCATTTTGTGGTAATTATTCATGCAATATTTAGCTTTATTTCTATTTTTCCTATAGTTTTATTGTTTTGGTAAATGACCCCTTAGAGAATGGGAGCCGCGAGGCAGCCATACAGGGGCATACCTCTGCACCCTTTTCACTTACAAGGTTCAGAGTTGGCTCAAATGAATTGCTGGCCATGCCCTATCACTTGGTTAGTGTGGGGACAATGTTTTGAAAACTTTATTGCTCCATTTTGGAATGGCTACAGAAACACCGTTTTCTTAATATGTGCAGTGGAAAATGGCACTACCTAGAATCTCTTTTTTTCTGGAGTTTCTTACTACTCCCATTGCATAGGCTATTCAGAGGCTGGACTCGCATTTCCACTTCAGTTCAACCCTTTACTGACAGATAAGTACCTTTTTTGGGTACCTCTGTGTAATTTATAATAGTTTTCCACTACTTTGGACTGTTTACTTTTAACAGGTCACAGGCAAAACAGCATGCAACCAAATAGTGCATTAACTATGTCGTCATGATAAAAATGGCGACCTGAGAATCTCGCACTGCATGAAAGTGCGAGATTCTCAGGTCACACTATGAAAGGTCGCAATGAAATGTTGATGAGCACTGCTCTAGGCAGAGAGACCCGGAGCAGCGCTGGATGTGGGTGTATTCTCTGGCACTGAAAGGGTTAAAGACTCTGACTAGACGTCACTTTCTCTTGCTCTCACTTTCTTGCCAAAGATCAACCTGAAATGAGCACTCTGCTGCTCAGGGCTCTCCCCCCCCCCTCTCTCTGTGTGCAGACTGACAGAGTGGAGCCCAGAGCAGCACTCATCAAGTCACAGACTCACACTGTAGCACTTGATGAGTGCTGCTCTGGGCTCCACTCTGTCAATCTGCACACAGAGAGAGGGGGGGGGGGAGAGCCCGGAGCAGCAGAGTGTTAATTTCAGGTTGATCTTTGGCAAGAAAGTGAAAGTAAGAAAAAGTGATGTCCGGTCATCGAGTCTTTAACCCTATCCGTGCCAGACAATACATCCACATCCAGCGCTGCTCCGGGCCTTTCTGCCCGGAGCAGGGCTCATCAACATTTCATTGCGACCTTTCATAGTGTGACCTGAGAATCTCGCACTTTCGTGCAGTACGAGATTCTCAGGTCACCATTTTTATCATGACGACATAGTTAATGCACTATTTGGTTGCACACTCTTTTGCGTGTGACCTTTTAAAAGTAAACCATCCAAAGTAGTGGAAAACTATTATAAATTACACAGAGGTACCCAAAAAGGTACTTATCTGTCAGTGAAGGGTTGAACTGGAGTGGATATGCGAGTCCAGCCTCTGAATAGCCTATGTAATGGGAGTAGTAAGATAGCTGCCAAAGCACCACGCTGTACTCAGCAGAAAGGCCAGCAAAAAAAAGTGATTCTAGGTAGTGTAGTTTTCCACTGCACATATTAAGAAAATGGTGTTTCTGTAGCCATTCCAAAATGGAGCAATAAAGTTTTCAAAACATCCACACTGCCTCTCTCTCTGCCTGGAGCAGCGTTCGTCAACATTTCATTGCGACCTTTCATAGCAACCTCTCATAGCGTGACCTGAGAATCTCGCTCTTTCATGCAGTGCAAGATTCTTAGGTCGCACTTTATCATGGCGACATAGTTAATGCACTATTTGCTCTCACGCTCTTTTGTGTGCAACCTTTTAAAAGTATACCACTTTGGACTACTTTGAGCCATTGTCTATGACTTTCCTTATCAAGTGATAGGAATAGCACCACCCAGTGACCACAAACACAGTTTGTGTAGAAAAAACAACAGCAGCAGAGCTTTAGAATGATAAATCTACCAACAGTAGGAGTACTGATTTAATCAGCAGGAAATAAATATATATAACAAATAGATATAAAAACAAAATAGAAAATCCGTGCACCCTCCTTGTGGTAAAAACAGCCTGGGTGTCAAGTCCCAAAGTATACATACAGTTTCGTAGTTGAAGAACCTCACTCACAGGACTTCCAAATGATGAAAATGTGCAATATTTTATTGTATAAACGTTTCGGCCCTGCTTTGGGCCTTTGTCAATATAGTCAACTATCTTGACAAAGGCCCAAAGTAGGGCCGAAACGTTGATGCAATAAAATATTGAACATTTTCATCATTTGGAAGTCCTGTGAGTGCAGTTCTTCAACTACCAAAAAAAAAAAAAAGTGTGTGTGTGTGTATATATATATATATATATATATATATATATATATATATATATATATATAATGTGTGTAATATGTATATGAATATGAGTGTCCGAAGAGAAGCACACTCACCAATTCGGTATCTTTTAGCCTGGATGCTTTACTTATGGGAAATAATGTAGATAACAAATGAGTCAGCACTCTCAGGACTTGTTTTAAAGTGAAAGTTTACTCGGTGTCAACGTTTCAATGTGTGATACACGTCTTCCTCAGTACAAAGGAAATGGACCCCATCCCCCTTCTATAAATACCAAAGAACTCAAAAAAAACCCGCGAAGTTCCACAATCCTACGTCACTGACGTTTTCATTTACAAAGAAAGTACCGTCAATAGTATATACATAAAAAATCCCACATGTATGTACATAAAATAGTGCATAATATGAACACCACTGTGTTCCAATAGACCTATGTTGAATCGTGTGTGGAGTGTGACAGAAAGTCCAGTATATACATAAGCAGCAACACGTATCGCTATTTACATGTCATATCACTGAATCGGTGTGTGGCATGTATATTCCTGCATTTCTAGTATACGTTGTAAAGACATTCCACTAGATTCAGACTGGAAATCTCAACTTGTGCTCCACGTCTTAAATCAGTGATGACTAGAAGAAAAGTTGCGATCATCAGAAGTGAAACCATATTACCATACTGTATGAGAGACAGGTCTCCCACATATTGCAAAGCATGTTACGCTCACATAAATAATATAGGCTGATTGGGACTATTCTCCTAATGGATTGCTACACCAATTCCAATAAATAATAAATATAGCTATAGAGCTAGAGGGTGATGGCCATTCTGAGTGCACAACCCCATGTACATATATCCGGACTATCGACGGATTCATTAAATCACCTAGACCAATGTGTTCTGTTAGACTTGGAGGTGGACATATAAAGGAGAGTGGGCTGAGCAAACAGACATCCCAACATTATCAGGACACCTATGTCTTTACAATGCCAGTTTAGGCTACCACTCACAAACCCAGAGGTTAACCAAGTCAGTGGTTGTAGCCCTAACATAAGGGTCCAGCAAAAGCCCCAGTCAGGAATGCTGCCTGTACCACAAGAGCACTTCTTTCACACTTCGACAGTCAGTGGAACAACGTTGTGGCAAAGAACTGCAGGGGAAGTAATCAATCAGATTAAGCCACTCACTCAGATCGGAGAAATGAATACACGATACTACAAGTAGCAGCCACTAGGTGTCCCTCACTTTAAAACAAGTCCTGAGAGTGCAGACTCATTTGTTATCTATCGATATATATATATATATATATATATATATATATATATACACACACACACACATTTAAAAAAAAAAAAAAAATCAATTTTTCTTCATAAAGTTTACTGTTCCCTTAAAGGGGGTATTAAAGAGTTAAAGTTTAAAAACAAGTTGCTTTTAAAATAATTAGCTTGGTGTTAACATTCACAAATGCGTAGAAAATTCCATATCTTTAAATACTTTATTTTTTCAAACATTTCGGAGAAGAATATTACCCCTTTTGGATGTTTGAGAGCTCTATACCCTTCATTGAGTTAAATTTACTACTTCTGGCAGGTTATGCAGAAAGGTGAGGCAAAGGAGAGATAAGAACACTCAAGTGACAGAAATCTTTCCTCTTTCTGTGTTGCTTGTTATAGAACTTGCTTTTTGTTGTAAAGACTTTAGAACAGGGATCTTGAATCTTTGGACCACCAAATTTTGGGGACAACTTCATCCCTAATCAGTTGTTTGATGTTTGGGGATATGGAAGTTGTACTACCCCTGCCTTAGTACATTAGTTCAAAACTGTAGCATTGGACTGAGAGTTTCCTCACTAGAGAGCTTGTAACCTTAGTGCAGAGGTGAGCACAATACAGCACACTGATCAGTCTAATCTGGCAAGTGGATTTTCTTTTTTTTTTTTTTTGACAAGACAGTTTTTTAGTTTAGAACTGAAGTAAACAGGGACCCACATACTCAGGTCTGTCTTCACTCTTCCTCAGTACCCTATCATGATGTCATCATGCCACGACAACCCCCTTCAAGGTCACAACAAGGCACTGATGAAGACAGATGACATATTCTGGAATTTTGGGGGCAATCATAAAAATAGAAGTCCCCCTTGTCGAGGGCTTAATGAAGAGAAACTACACAAATATATGTTTATTCTTAAGTCTCACAATCAGAATGATAAAATCTAATATATTGTGCAAACAATTTCAATAAATATGCACTTGAAACTGTGTTCGAATTCCTCTCAATATTTATAGAAAAAAGGGGCACCCTAGGTGAATGTGCATGGCATACCTATGTGTCTTGGCACCATGATTGAAAACCACTGACATAAGCACTGCAGTCCCATAAGCCACTGTGTAGATAGTTAATTCTGTAACTTAACAGTAACCATTTTCAGTTGCAGCATACGGAGTCCAGAGTGTTGTTGATCAGTTTCCCATATAAAAATCACCATAGATCACAAAACATGTTAACTTTAACTTTTTATGGCTGCATTGTCTCCCAGACATCTTTGTCTCTCTAAAGTAGGAAGTAAATAATTTGGCCATTTATTAAAGCAAATACTACATGGTATATGTTCTTATAATAAAGTTCATAATGTTATGACAATCACCGTCTGTTATTTTCTGATAACAAAATAATCAGGAAGAACAGAGCATTTAAAGGAATAGCAATGTGGTAATTAAGGAAATTCATAGTGATTTTTTTGCTTATTAAAAATAGGTTAGTCCCATTGATGTTAGTGTTTTCATACAGAAGTTACTAAAGTTCAAATGTTTTTTCATTGAAGCATCCCCACCAGTCCTTGTTTTACTCAATACAGTATATCTGTTTTCCTCCCAGAAAAATGCATTGCTTTGAAATAAGTGTAGAGATCTTACTGGCATTTTGTGGATTAAAGGGATAGTAACACTTCGTTTTAACTTTATTTTATTTTGTAGGCATTAAAAAAACATGAAGAATGATATAAGTCTTATCTCTGAAACCTTTATGGTTTATGAGATATTCACAAGCAAAGTTCCCCTCCCCGCCCCTTTTACCTAGTGTAAGACATCTCTTCTCAGATGTGAGTCTGGTTGTATGACAGTACAGATAACAGAAGGGGACAATTTTCTTTGTATGAAAACAATGAAAGCCCTTCCCCCCTTGACAAGTTTATCAGCTTTTTCCATTATCTTAATTGAAGATTGTCCCTCTCTGCAGTCTACCTGGGCATCTCCCTTCTGATATGGTTGAACAGGGGGGGGATACTTTGTTTGTGAATATCTCTTAAACCATAAAGGTTTCAGAGATAAGACTTATATCATTCTTCATGTTTTTTTAATGCCTACAAAATAAAATAAAGTTAAAATGAAGTATTACTATCCCTTTAAAGTGTATTGCATTATGCAGAGGTCCTAAATAGTTTTAAATAGTTTATGGTGCTCCATTCATTATGTTTGTGAAGTAAGCCTGATGTCATTAGAAAAATTGGTAAATCAGTCAGCATGAGATAATACTATATATATATATATATATATATATATATAACATTTTGACAATTGGTAAATAGAACAGATGGTACTGTAAGTCTTATGATACAGAGGTATAATTCTGGAGCGAACCAGCTGTTCCAAAGGGTTGAAAAGAAAATTCTGCAGATGGCTTAGAGACCTCTGTCTAGCATTCATTGGGTTAAATGCCCCTTTTAATTTACCAAGCTGAGCATCTCTGACTTCTTCTCTCTCCCTTTTAATTTATTCCCTATGGTGCAGTTGGTTTCCTCCAAAATTGCATCTCTTTAGCTTGATGAATATGTGGTTTTGTACCAAATGATTAGAGATTGGGTGACCATGAGTGACAGAGACCACTGCAGGAAAGCTTGTATCTACTCAGGACCTCATATCATTCAAAGAGTTAAAGAAAGAAATTGCATAGGATTAAAAGAATGTTGATGAACTAAAACTGGAGCATTTCTGGGGTAAATAAACCATAGGGAAGAAATAATAGGTCCCATTGGTTTAAATGGAGCTTTGGTTAACTCTTGAATGCTAGAGAGGTGTCCAGTGTGTTGGAGACCTTTAGCATTTACAGAGTTAACTCTTTGAGTGCCAGATGGGTTACACAATGCATTGCTTTGCATACCCCCCTGGCACTCAAAAGGTGGATTGAACAGGAATTTTAGTCATTTTTATTTGTATCCTAGGGTGCAAGTGGTATAACCAGTAATTGCCCCTTATATTAGCATCAATATGTATGTATTCATTTTCTGATATTTATTGCTCCATTATATACCCTTTAAGTGCCAGAGAAGCATCTGTGGCACTCAGAAGGTTAAACTTTATCCCTTGAGTGTTATAAGAGGTGTCCAACCCTTTTTTTCACTTTGTGTTGTACACCCCTCTGGCACTGAATATGTTAAAATAAAAGGATGACCTGAAGGAATAATAGCAAGCGTTTCATGTCTAGCTGAGGATACCTTTTTTATGAAGTGCTATATGTTATAGGGCTTTTTTTTTTAATTAACCCTTTGCACCTTGCTGGCATTCATATGGTTAAAACATGGTTACTACCACAACTGTAAGATTTGTTTTTTTTCTTCAAAAATTACTACAGCTCACTTATTTTTTGACACTTACCTTTTGTTTGGTGGCACTTAATGCTAATTTCCTGAATGCAGTAATCTCATTTGTTTTTAAAGCCAAACTTTAATTTATTTTCTCTATTAGAAATGCTCCCTGTATGACAGTTCCCAAATCAAAGCTCAGTGTGCGGTGATAGTGGCCTAACGCAGAAACTAATTAGCATAAACGTAAACATTGTGCTATCACCAAATACATTTTGCAAGAATTATTTCTAATATTAAATTACTAGTTCAAAATATGACAGACGTTACCTTGATTCAAGTTTGCATATCTGAAAACATCATTAAAACTGCCTATATCTCATGTTGGCCAAAAGACAAGAAAATGTATAGTTTAGGGGAAGTTCATACTTAGGAAGAGGGGGGGACAGTGCAACACACCCTCTAACCCTAGTAATTGTGTATATTGTTAGTAAGCCAGTATAAAAGCTTCCCCCACTGTATGCTGAAATGTGCTAATGAAGGCTTCCAGTGCGGTTTCATATCCTGATAAAGATTTTCACAGCAGTTTTGGTGACGTTTCATATGCTGTTTAAGCTCTGTTCTGCACTGAAATACTTGAATATCTCTAAACTACACATCAGCTAGGCATTTGGTTAAAGTGTTTGTAATGTCTATTTACAAGCAGTTTGCCAAGTCTTCTGTATATTAAAATTAACAGGTCGCGCCATCTGTAACACCTTACTTTTGTGTCATTCAAAAGATATGAAGAGATAAAGATCACCCCGCCCAACCCTTTTTGCCATGTCACGCAAAGCTGGTGAGGACGGATGCGGCGAGGGACAAACTTCAGTAAGCAAAGGGAAACTCTGCCCTCCTTCGTCAAGGGGGCGTGGAGGATTTTCCTTATATTTACTGAAGGTTGTCCCTCGTTGCAGCTATCGAATTGCACAACACTTCTGGCTGTTCAGTAGGAGGCGGCCAGAAGGGACTGGAGGGGGGATCTTCTTATCTTTTGAATGACACAAAAGTAAGGTGTTACAGATAGAGCAACCTGTTAATTTTAATATACAGAAGACTCTGCAAACTACTTGTAAATAGACATTACTAACCCTTTAACATTGAAACATAGGAAGCTTGGACTAAAGTTTTCAAATAAAGGCATAGTAATGTCTTTATATAACAAAATGTAATATTGTAGCTATTACAAAAATAAAATAAATTATTCCAGTCCCATTTCTCAAACCTTTATGGTTTGAGAGCTATACAATGCTAAAGTTCCCCCCTCCCTCCCCTTTCCCTGATGTCCGTTGTAAAGCTGATGGCAGGAGATTTATGTTGACCGACTCGAGGCAGCTCTTCAACAGTGTTGAAATAGCGCAATGTAAAAAGAAATACTTCATTGGAATGCCCTCGAAGTGTGCCTGGTTTGCAAGCACACTTTGTAAACCACTCCAGTGAAGTATTTCTTAATATGTTGCACTATTTCGGCTCTGCTGAAGAGCTGCCTGCCGGTCCCGGGACCAGGATCTCCTGCTGTTAGCTTACAGCTGGACATCAATAAAAGGGGAGGGAGGGGAGGATTTTAGCACCGTATAGCTCTCAAACCATAAAGGTTTGAGAGATGGGACTGGGATCATTTAGTTTATTTTTGTAATAGCTACAATATTACATGTTGTTATATGAAGACATTAACCCTTTAAGAGCCTTTAACCCCTTGGATTTGGAGAGGAGGTCTTCTGTCAGTCATAGGGTAAGCTCATTTGATGATTCTTTCCTGTACCAAACTCTGTTAGTAGTTCCGAGACATGGTGCAGTGACACTTACTGCAACCACTTAAGGTGTCCATGTTGTTTTTTTGTATGCTTTAACAGAAAATCTAATTATACTTTTAAATGTATATTTATGGAAATTAGGATGCATAATATGCTAGTTTTTATGTTTTGATCGGGAAAGCTAAGAATAACTATATAATTATGTATATGTACACCTCTATGTCCTTGACAATTGAAACACACATAGGTATTGCATGTGGTGCCCAACTGTTTTGGTATATCTGGAATTGAGTCCAGCCATAACTGAAACTTAGCTGTCACAGTACATTTATATGTAGCTCATCCTGTTCCCAGCACTAGATAACATTTTTTTGTGCCAGAAGGCTGTTAAAACCCAGTGCCTAGGTCTAAATGCAACCAGTGCACAATCCAACTATATAATAATTTGCTAGGATGTTTGTCAGAAGCCGTCATGCACAGTAGAGACTGCCCAAACGCACAGAATGCTGTGCTTTCTGGCAGTCTCTACAGTGCATGACTGCATCTGCAGCAGGACGCAATGCAGGAACGGCCTCTTAACCCTTTGAGTGCCAGAGGGGTACGAGTTGCATACCCCTCTGGCACGTAAAGGGTTAACATCACTCAGACCTTGGCCCGTGTACACAGGCTTTTACACTAGTACTTTATAAGCAGATTTAACCATTTGCATTGTGAAGCCATTGGTAAAACAGCGTCCAGTCCAAGACAAACCTTGGCTGTCATAGTGCTTCTAATTTTATTTAACCATTTGAATGTTGGGGGACATACTTTCCAAATGTCCCTCTTTGGGAGTGACAGTATCTTTCCCAGCTGAGTGACCCTTTTTTATTTTTTAAGGCGATAAGACTGCGAAGTGTGTATGCATCACATTAATATTTGTTTAAACTTCAGTATATGTGTTTATACATTAGTCTGTGTAAATAAAATACTTTGGTCTTGCTCTAAACAATTTATTCATTTACACCAAGAAGTGTGAATAGGTCATGAAATACCCTAAACATTTTCGGTAATGTCCCCATCAACATCCCCTGAAATACAAGTGTTTCTCTTTGTCTATTTGAAATGTTGGGGGGTATGGAGGATTCTTCGTGGTCCCCTAGGCACTAAAAGGGTTAAACCATATACCCAGACCTTTATAAACCATGGCAGGCAGAATGCCACATGTAGACTTTATGTTGCATTGTGGATACGCTGTAGCAGGGTTGATTTCCTCAGAAGAGGGGTATCAGCTCTGAGTGGACGGTAATGTAGGGCGCCGAGGCCGTCTGAATAGGCAGAACTATAGGTCTGTTCCCAGCTCGGGTTCCGTGCGAGCACAGTGCTGCTGGCAGGGGAATAGCGGGTGTAGTTGCTGGCTGCAGCCAACAGGTTGCAGCGTTCCCCGCTCAGCAGCTCAGACTCCCTCTCCCTCCCTCCGTCTGTTTGCACGCAAGAGCCCCCTCCGCTGGGCGGCCGCCCTCTCTCTTCCCTGCATGTCCGGGATAGGCGGCTCCCCAGCCCTAGGGCGCCTCTGCTGTGTGTGCATCAAGATCCACGTCAAGGGGGCCATCCACCTCCAGCGACACGAGAAACATGCCCGGAGACTGAGGGCCGAGACAGGTGAGTGCAGCAGGGGAGGAGAGAAGAGAACGAGCGCTGAGAGGGAGGGAAAGCAAAGAGGGTGGGGAAGAGGGGCCAGCAAAGAGAAGGGGAACTAGAGAGGGGAGAGGTACAAGTCAGCAAGGTGGAGAGAAACTCGCACACAGCCACAAAGCGTGGAGAGGAGAAGGAAAAGAGACGATTAGTAGGAGAGCCGGAGAGACACATACGAAATAAGCAGTCTGACAGTTCCAAACTAAGGGGAGGAGAGAGGGATCCCAACTGGGGATAGGGGAGACCGGATGAGAGAGGGGTCCGAACTAAACAGACTGAGAGAAGAGACGGAGACAGACTAAGGGGAAGGAGAGTGAGTCGTGCTTAGTATAGAGCTCAGCTCTAGGGTCTCTTCTATGGCTGTCTGAGTGAAGGAGCCTGTTTACTTCCTCCCCAGTCCCTCTTCACACGCCAGCCTGTTTATTTATACACTGCTCGCAATGGAACTTGGATCTTGGCAAGTGGAGGGACCCGAATAGAAACCAGTGACCAGCAGCACTTTTGTGACTCTGCAAATGTAGGTAAGGGCTGTCAGTCGGGCTCTCAGCGCAGTGGTATGGTGACACCAGGTACATATGGAGACTTGACAGCTCAGCGGGGGCAGTGGCTGCTTTTGATTGGGGGGGGGGGGGGGGGTTAAATCATTCTTATAGTGTCGGATATCAGTCGCCCCCATAATTCCAGTCTGTGCGTGTATATATAATATATATATCTGTTTATGTGTGTGTAATATATAAAATATTTAGGCAGGACTGTAAAACACACGGATTCTGGGGCAAACTGACTTCACCGTAGGGGATAGTCAGATTCCAGTTGATCTAAATGGGGCTTCTTAACCCCATAATGCTAGAGAGGTCACCCAGACTTCTCTAGCATTCAAGGGGTTAAAAAGTCCCATTTAGGTCAGTGGCAGTTCGAGTACTTTATATGTGTACCCTGTGGAGCAGTTAGTTTGCCTCATAATTGTACAGCTCCACTTTTACACATACCGCCCTTTTGTTTAACCCGAGTGCAAGAGAGGTGCTCAACACCATGTTGCACTCAGAGGTTTGGAACGCCACTAAAACCAATGGGACTTTTTTTTCTTTGGTCCGCGCCTGAATTGCTCCACTTTACTGTGCACGTCTGTGCAGGGCAACTTTTAGAAACGAAATACTCCAGCCACTACAGAATCTCCTGGAATTCAGAGCTGTCAGTCTTTGATTGTTTAACCCTTTGAGTGCCAGATGGGTACGTAACGCATTGCTTTGCAATGCGTTGCGTATCCCTCTGGCACTCAAAGGGTTAACAAAGCAAATCAGTTTTAGATAGCACTGCTTCCCAAGAAGTTCTGCAGCAGCTCTAGGTTTAACTGCATCAACTTCTGTGCTGTTCAGATGTAAAATAGACTACGAGGGGAGGGTCACTGCCTTGAGCTTCCAATCGTTTTGACCCCACTAGCAGAAAAAATATGCTACAGGGGGTTTTGGAGATTTATCTTTAATCCAATAAGAGACCCAGTATGCATATTACCATGAGTTCAAACAGTTCTTAACCCTTTACTCGTCAGAGAGGTATGCAATGCATTGCGTACCTCTCTGGTGCTGAAAGGGTTAATTCGTCTAAAGTATTTTACCTTCCATACTTCAGCTCTTTATTTTGTTAGTTCTAAATGGATCTTCATTAAAACAATATAAGGGATTTTAAATATTCAACCATTTAGATAGCAAAAGAAGTTGTGACCTCTGGCACCCAAAAGGTTAAATTCCTTCCCTGACAACAATCCTAACAGCAGCACATATATATATATATATATATATATATATATATATATATATATATAATTTCTTTTTTTTTCTTTTTTTTTGATGTTCCAGCAGCGGTGGACTATTTAATTACAACATTAATAAAGATCAGGCTGATACTGACGTAAATACTCCCCCTCCCCCCTTTTTTTTCTACCTTGTTGAAAATGTTTGTTTCCTTATGACAGCAGGGGTAGGGGATGGGCTTGATGTACTTGTGGCACGTCATTCCGATATGTTTGGTACATATATTGTCATTTTTCTGATCAGTTGTATGAATAGACCCTCCCCCAACTGAACAGTGTACAGCATTTGAGCTTAACCCCTTGAATGCCTGAAATCGGTGCACACTTCTCACTTAGAGGGTTAAGCAATGGAGTATGTGTGTAAAGGCAAAGGTAGACCGCTACATTATATATTTGCTAAAAACAATCCCCTCAGGTAATCCTATATCCCTCAAAATCAAGGATATTTATGACCATTTTCTTCACCCCTGATTTAAAGGGATATGTGGTCCCCTACCCCCCCTTCCACTAATCATTTGGGATTTTTATTCTATCCATATGGTGTAGCTATTTTGTCACAAAATTGCTTCACTCTGTTCATGTGCCCCAGTGCATTGCACAGTAAGAACTATTCTAATGCAACCAAGGCTTGTTTGTTTGTTTCAGAAGTGGGTGTGTCGTAAGGATCAACAGGTCTCAGAACAGTCTCTTATTTTCTGTTTCATATCTGTTTATATGAGAGAGAAATAAACCTAAATAAAACCAACGAAGTTGATTTCTTTTTGTTTTAACGTTATTATTGATATTGTGATTTTATTTTTTAAAAATTGTATGTGGGAGAATAGAATTTTCTTTTCTCTCTTTTCTTCCAAATGAAGAGATACTTGACCACGGAAGAGAAAAACAATCTGAAATCCGACATTTAGCAAAAGTAAAAGATCTCATGTTGAATACAGGATGGGAATCAGACCTAAATTCATATGATTCATAACTTGGCATATGTATTAACGCTTTCCGTGTCGGTGAAGTTTGATCATAAGGTGGAAGCATAAGCTAGTTTATCTGTCATTCATGCAGCTTTTATTGAAGGTGTTAGGCTCAATCCATTAGTCCATGTGGTTTAACTCCTTAATGACCAGAGGTGGGTGCAGCACATTTCTTAGCAATGTGTTGTGCACCTGTCTGGTCCTTAACTGGTTAAATTCATAGTAAAATGGCGTTATTTCCTTTTCATTATGGTTTGAGTGAAAGTAATGAGCAATCAATCTGAAACTTGTTACATTCTCTCTGACACCTAAAGGGTTAAATGCAACATAAGAGGGCACACCGTTTTTTTTTCTTTACATCCCCAATACACATTTTAATAAAATTATTTGAATACCTGAGGAGTGTCTAACGCATAGGAAAGCAATGCACTGGAAACCTCAGAAGTGTTATACATCCTTCACTTGCTCAAAGGATTAACCCATTGAGTTATAGGGTTGTGTGCTGGGTGGTGTTACTGCAAATTGATGTGGTGCTTACCCTTGTTGTGCTCAAAGGGGTAAAAGCATTTTGTGTATTAACAGAACAGAAACTGACCAACATTTGCCACTACAGAAAACTGGAAAATAATGTGTTTTGTAACATAACAAATTTTATGAAAGCAATGTTAATTTTATTTCACAGCAAAAAGAAACCTGTTATAATTAGACTAGTGTAAAAGCTCGTGTACACGGGCCAAGGTCCGGGTGATGTTAACCCTTTGAGTGCCAGAGGGGTACGCAACGCATTGCAGTGCGTTGTGTATCCCTCTGGCACTCAAAGGGTTAAGAGGCCGGTCCTACTCTGCGTCCTGCCGCCGATGCAGTCATGCACTGTAGAGACTGCCTGAAAGCACAGAATGCTCCCAGCACAGAACTCCCATCATTCTGTGCGTTCGGGCAGTCTCTACTGCGCATGACAGCTTCTGACAAACATCCTAGTGAATTATTATATAAGATGTCTTGTAGGATTGTGTGTCAGTGCCGTGACTGCACGATTTTACAATTTACACTGTATAATTCGGCTTTTACATGTGGATAACTCTTAACCCATTGAGTGCCAAATGGTACAGCAGTGCATTCTGTACCCATCTGGCACTCAAAGGGTTAAAGTGTATCATTTTTTTTTTTTTAACCATTTAGAATGCTGTTCATCTTCTAAAACACTAAGATTAGTGGCTTTGTGATCATACAATTAGTGACGAGATTAACCTGTAGACTGTCACAGGGTCTGTCACAAATTGCATCATAATTAATTAAGGATCTCTTTACATCTTATAGGATTACATTTTGAGGTTCTTGTATCAATAGGTGTATGTAAAGTGTGTGTTAAGGGGGCATACAATATGCACCTCTCTGGTCCTCAGAGTCCATTTCTGAAGCATTGATGCTTGAAGCCTATCCATATAATGCAGAATTACATTGTTCTCCTTTAACCAGTTGAATACTAGTGGTGTTACACCCCTCTGGAACTAAGTGGTATACATGTGGATACCTGCATGCCTAATGCTATAGACATACTGGGCCTTATACGGAACTGTAAAGAAGAGTTCAAACCAACTGAACCACAGGGGACATAAAAATTCCCCTTCATTTAAATGGCGCTTTTAGTCTGTTGAATGCTAGAGATGTCCCCAGTGCATTTCTCTGCAATGCATTGGAGACTTCTCTAGCATTTTGGGAGTTAATATCCCAGTTTTAACCAATGATAAAAAAAAAAATATATCTGTCACCATGAAGCTGTTGGTTTGCCCCAGAATTATTCCTGTTATTTTTAGTACCTTGGTCTGTGTGTGTGTGTGTGTGCTTACAATATCCTGTATTATAATTCTTTAAGTATGTTTGTCAGAAGCATTCATGCTCAGTAGACACGGCTGCGACGCTGCAGTCATGCACAGTAAACACTGCCCGCGCCGTCGCTGATACCGAGCGGGGCTCTCCGAATTCAGACTGGAGTCTGCGCAGATAGGACTACTGTCTGAATTCAGAGTGCCCCGCTCCGTATCAGCCGCGGCGCGTTCTGGCAGACTGTACTGCACATGACTGCAGCGCCACCAGTGTTGGCCCGTGTATACGGGCTTTAAAACTAGTTATATATATATATTCCACATGATCACAGACTACACCAACATTTATACACAAAATAAGCTAATAGTTATTTGAGTAGATTATATTTTGTCCTGTAGTTTGTGATAAGAATGAACAGATTATAACATTTAAAGGGATAGTAATACTTCATTTTAACTTTATTTTATTTTGTAGGCATTAAAAAAACATGAAGAATGATATAAGTCTTATCTCTGAAACCTTTATGGTTTAAGAGATATTCACAAACAAAGTTTCCCTTCCCTGTTCAACCAGTTCAGAAGGGAGGTGCCCAGGTAGACTGCAGAGAGGGACAATCTTCAATTAAGATAATGGAAAAAGCTGAAAAACTTGTCAAGGGGGGGAGGGCTTTCATTGTTTTCATACAAAGAAAATTGTCCCCTTCTGTTATCTGTACTGTCATACAACCAGACTCACATCTGAGAAGAGATGGCTTACACTAGGCAAAAGGGGCGGGGAGGGGAACTTTGCTTGTGAATATCTCTTAAACCATAAAGGTTTGAGACATAAGACTTATATCATTCTTCATATTTTTTTAATGCCTACAAAATAAAATAAAGTTAAAACGAAGTGTTACTATCCCTTTAAATGCAGTTTGCTGTGTCTCTTCAAGCCGAAAGTGGTAACAATGTCTTTATCCACCACTGATGCTATTGTATGTAGAATATAAATGTAATAAGTATAGATGAGGACACATAACAAAATAAAGCAAAATGAAAGCCTGAAATAGGGCATTCAGACTCCTTTAGACACAATGGTTTGGCAACAATGTGCAATTTACTTTATGGCAGGTTATTCTATATACCCAGGACCGACATGACATAAAAATGCACTGCAAGGTTCTATATACAGGATTAGTAAGAGGTTGCATGTGCCTTGCAAATCCTTCATTAGTGATACCATGAAATATATATTTATTTCCTATGATCGCATCAGTATACATTTTAAATAATAGCTTACTAGTTTGAGTCATGAGGTTAGGGTGTGGGGGTGGCAGATAAATGTAATTAATGTATCTTATCCCTGGCAGCAAAAATAATGCTTTATTTAATTCATCCAGTGCAGATACAAACTGGAAACATGGCAGTCTTCAGCACTAAAGGCGCAGTTCTAGAGCAAACCAGCTGCATGTGGGGGGGGGGGGGTTTGCACAAATAAAAATGTTTCACAGTTTCCATTGATTTAAACAGGATTTGTAACCCTTTGAGTATCCATTGAATACCCCTTTGGTGCTCAAAGTGATACGCCCTCCGAATGTTAGAGAGGTGTTCAGAACGTTGTGTATCTAATTGTTTGAGACCCTTCTAGCATCCAAGGGGTTAAAAGCCCCACTGGAATCAATTGGATTTTTTTTTAACAGCTGTTGTCGGGCTACAATTTACATCATCCCCAGTCAGCTGTTTGCTGACTGGGGATGATGGGAATTATAGTCTAACAGTAGCTTGGGGGATGCATATTGCCCACCACTGTAAAGGAAAGTTTTTTGTGTTTGCTGTGACCTGCCAGAGAAGCATTCTGTGGGCTTGTTAAAAAATCAGCTCCATCTTACCGAGCTAAATGGCCATTAACTAGAGGCATGCAAACAAAATGGATTCTTAAAACTGTTTGGTACCCCTTTAACCCTTTGAGTGCTAGAGGGGTATGCAGAACAATGCGTTGTATACGCCTCTGGCACTCGTTAACTTCTTGGATGCTGGAGAGGTCTTCAGTGAATTTTGATACCATGTGTTGGATACCTCTCATCCTAATGGGTTACACTTTTTATTTTTAAACTTTAATTAAACTGTTGAAGACTTTGAGGGCTAAATGATTTTTGATGCTTACGTTCTTATAATACTTGGAAACTGTTAATGCAGAGTATTTGCATTTTATCTATTAATAGTTTAACCCTTTTTATGACCATAGGTGTATTGTAGAGTTCTGTGGCTTATAGTGGGCGAGAAAATAGGGCATTTTTGGCATTTCGTTAAGTATCCTAATATCTGAATGCAGTGTATAGAAGGTAAAATAAAACTGTCTTTATTTCTTTTAGGAAGAAGTACCTAATGGACCCCAAAGACCTGTTAAAGACCTCCAATGGATCACAGGCTGTGAAGGGCCCACATTACAGTGATAAGGCAGGGAATGTGATTGATTTCTTTACAGGTTATAGGGGTGGAGCCAGTGTGAACATCTCTACATCTTGCCCAGCTCCACCTGCTTCACAGTCAGACACCAGGCAGCAGCAGCAACAAAAACAGCTGCCTGTGACAGGGGATTCATCTAATGGATTGAGTAATGTGCCTCAGCCAGACCTGTCCAAAGCTGTCTCCCTCTCAATGGGACTCTACATGGGGGAGCCAGAAACAAAAGTAATGGGCAACGATCTTGCCTTTCCACAGCAAGGACAGCTTGGTGTCCCAACAGGAGAAACAGATTTCAGACTTCTGGAAGAGAGCATTGCCAGCCTGCAGGCTAAGTCATCTGTCCCAGAAAAGGTCCAAGAGGGACCAGAGGATACAGGGATTTTTAAATGTGACCTTTCTTCTCAAGCAAGTCCTTCCATGCAGGGTCAGGGAGGCAGCAATGGGAACAGCGCCATCAAGTTGTTTCCCAAAGACCAAAGCACCTTTGACCTTTTACAGGACCTGGATCTGCCACCAGAGTCACCCAAGGATGATAAAGGCAGCCCCTGGAGGCTAGAACCTATCTTTGATGAGGATGAGGCTGTTGACCTGCTGTCTCCTTTAGCCTCTGATGATCCCTTCCTCATGAGGTCTGTAGTAGGGGGCGAGGACTCCAAGCCTCTCATTCTCCAGGACTGCACAACCAAAGTTGGTGATCATGTTGGAGATTTGCTGTTACCCAGCACTGACATACAGATGTCTCAAGTGAAAACAGAAAAAGAGGACTATATAGAGTTGTGCACCCCAGGAGTGGTTAAACAGGAAAAGTTTGGTCCTGTCTATTGTGGAGGCCATTTTTCAGGATCTGGCCTATATGGTAACAAAGCTTCTGCCATATCTGTTCATGGGGTCAGCACATCAGGTGGACAGGTGTACCACTATGATATGAACACATCTCCTGTCTCTCAGCACCAACAGGATCATAAGCCCGTCTTTAATCTAGGCCCATCTATGTCTGGCATTTCTGAAGCGTGGAATAGATGCCATGGGTCTGGGGATGATAATGTGACATCTCCAGGGAACGTAAACTATTCAGGCAGATCTGTTTTCTCAAATGGCTACTCAAGGTAAGATTTGTTTGGTCTTTTATTAGCATGAGGAATCCATAGTGGGGCTGGTGTACCTAGTACAATTCAAGCAAGTCTGGGAAAAACCAATGGCACCATAGGTCATTGGTGGGAAAACTTAGTTGTTACAGTTGTTTAGCACTGCAAGTCCCATCATCCATGGGAAAGGCTGGGAATGAGAGGAATTGTAGTCCTGTCCAGTTGGAGGGCCTCAGGTTTACCAGGCCTGCCAAAGGTGGACAAATGAAACCCTCATTCATTTAAATAGGATCTTTAACCCCTTGAACTCTAGAGAGATTTCCATCCTATTGCTTTACAATGCTTTGGAGACCTCTCTGGTACAGAAGGGGTCAAAATCTCCACTTAAATGGAAATTATGGGATTTTTTTCATTGTACTTTATTGTACTGTGTTGTTTTGCTCAGGATTTGCTTCTGTTGTTACATCAGACTCAGCGTGTCTCAGTAAGTTGAAGAGCAAGGCAGCTCTCCAAACAACTGCACAAAATTTTCAGTTTCAAAATTTGTGCTTATGCAGCACTTCTATTTGTCAACCTCCTCCTTTTCTGGAACGTGTATAGCCAGGGTAAAGGAAAAATACTGAGGTCCACCAGTCATGGAGAAGAGTTACTGTTCAAGCAGCAGGGGAGAGTTTGACTAATATGAACAAGACCGTCTCTGTGTTGAAGGAAAGTCGCATTCTATTAAAGTGAAAGCAGAACAATAATTTAGTAAGAAGTGACTCTTAAATTGTTTAACCCTTTAAGTCCCAGAGGGGTGCATGATGCATTGCAACTCAAAGGGTTAACAGATTTTTACCCAGGTAGGTGTCTGTTTTACAGCAGTCAGGTTCATCCGTTAATTTATTTTTTGCATTTTATAGCTGTAGTTTTCTGTTTATAGTGATCTGTGTTGAAGTTTGTGTCCGTCACACCTATTTGCAGCAAACTGTGGGCTTCTATAGACTTAAACGACTTGTAAAGGTGCTTTATCAGATTGTAAACTGAAAGAATTAGCAGTGGTCTACAAGAGATATCAAAAGCAATTAAAAAAGTATTTAGATATGGCTGACTGCTGTTTTAAGGACTTCTGCCTAGGTAAGACCTTTTGTTAAATTAAAAATGTCAAAATTAACTTTTTTACCAGGCTACATCTGTAAAATATGTAATGATTCGAATGAGTGAAGTGATTAGTGTAAACTGGTTATCTCCTCACTGGTTGTCTGTCCAGCTATCACTTATTCATATTTAACCCTTTGAGTTTCAGAATTCCAGTGGGGTGCTCAGTGCATTGCAAAGTGATGCTTATCACACCATTCCTGTACTCAAAGGTTTAACCCTTTGTGTGCACGGTGTGTGTGGGGATGTACGTAACGCATTGATTTGCAATGCATTGTGTACCTGTCTAGCATTCAAAGGGTTAAAGGTGTAAGTTTATTTGATTCAGTGCCCGCTTCGCTTTAATAGATAACTTTTATAGAAATATCCAGCTTATCCATTTGTTGCAAGACTACAGGTTTTGTTTGTTGGTTCAGGATGACGGGAATTGTAGTCCAGCAAAATCTGAGGGCCACATGTCACCCATCCCTTCTCTAGAGGAATAACATGTAAACAGTTTATAGTTTTAAATCCCATGTACACGGGCCAACACTGGCGGCGCTACAGTCATGTGCAGTACTGACTGCCCGCACCGCGGCTGATACAGAGCGGGGCACTCTGAATTCGGACCAAAGTCCTCTCTGTGCACCTTCCTGGGACCGCTTGGTTCCAGGAAGGTGCGCAGAGAGGACTATGGTCTGAATTCAGAGTGCCCAGCTCCGTATCAGCCACGGCACGGGAAGTCAGTACTGCACATGACTGCACGGCACACAGTCATCTCTACCGTGCATGACGGCTTCTGACAAACATCCTTAGTGAATTATAATATAGGAGAGGAGATATATAATATATCTGTGTAAAATATATATTTTATTTTGTGTGCTGATGCTTTTTTGCTGAGACCTTTTAAAAGGGTATCTGCAGTAAAAAACAGTTCATAACACCATGAGTGTCCCATGACACCCATTTGGCTCTCAAAGGGTTAATAACTGTAAAAAGCACTTACCTAGATAGTGTTCCTTCATATATCACTCAGATATATCTATTGTATGTATATATTTTGCCTTATATCCATAGCCGTGTATTTGTAGTACACCATTTAAGTCTGTATTTAGTTTTCACATATTAGCAAACATATGCACTTTATCAGTCTGAATGAGAGCAGCCAGAGTGAAAGTCCCTCCCATGATTCTAATGGGTCATGAAAACGTTCTCAAGGTAGTAACATGCCCTTCTTCAGCTACAGATTACAACAGAGTTCAGATCCAAAACAGTAAATGGGTGCATACCTGACTGCTGTATGAAAGACAAATCCCTAAGCAAGGCCTTCTATTAACTCTTTAAGGTCCATAGGGATGATTAATGGGTCTCACACTCCTGTAGTCTTTAAGGGGTTGGGCAAATGAAGAGCAACTTTTTTCAAGGTAATATTTCCCATTTATTTATCTCCTGATGTATATTTGCCTGGTGCTTTCCACAGTTACTTGTATTTATTAGTTAACCCTTTGAAGGACCAGAGTAGTGCGCAACATATTGCTTAGTGAGATAGCTCAGTGGTAAATTCCAGATTATGGAGCCTATTCAACCTCAGGGTTGCAGGTTCTTTTCCCGGTAGGGTCAACTCAGCCCTTCGTCCTTCCGAGGTTGATAAATGAGTACCATTGACTGTGTAATAATAACACTTATTATTTCAGTTGCCGATTTGGTTAATTCCGAGACCGTGTGCTGAAAGCACTTTGAGTCCCACTGGGAGAAAGGCGCTATATAAATACTAGTTATTATTATTATTATTATTATTTATTATTATTATTAGCAATGCGTTGCTCACCCCTCTGATCCATAAAGGGTTAAATGCATAAAGGTGGGGAATGGCATAGATATTCATTTTATCATATTTCCTTTTGTTACCATTTTCATAATATTTCTGTGGAAAAAGTTTTTTACTATAACTAGATATGTCATGATAATGGCTTAACCCTATGAGTGCCAGAGAGGTATAACACTTTTGCATTTAAAGAGTTAAAATGTTATGCAAACAGCTCTTTTTTGTTTTTCTATATTTTTTTTGCAACAAAGTGTTGGGACTTTGCAGTCAAGAGGTTTGGAAACTCAATTGATGGATTTCGTTGGATGCTCAGGGGTTAAAGTATCAGAGTAAATGTGGTTACCTGGTAAACTTCCAGTGTAATGTTCTGAGGAACAAATTGGTGTTGTCGCTTGGTTTCATTTCAAAATTGGTTAATGTTACACAGGGGAGACTGCATATAAAATGTGCACCGAACTGTTTGTTTTACTTAACTGTTTCTTTTATGAGCGCTTGGCAGAAACATGGAGCAAGTTGACTCTGCACTTTGCTTCAAATAAACCCGAGTTATAAGTTTGCAACTCATGCAGATACCAGTTACAGTAAATGTCTTTTGGTGTGTTGGTGGTTAGATTAAGAGAAGAAAAAAAAAAAAAATAAATAAATAATAAAAAAAAATCTCCTTCCCTTCCTGTTCCTCTCGCTTCTCTTCCTTCCCATCCTGTTCCTCTCACTTCTCTTCCTCCCCATCATGTTCTGACCACCTTGACAGATGTGTAAACCCCGCCCACCTGATTAAGCCCCACATCTTTTATGACACAAACTACATCACTGACATCCCATATCTGGCAGCACATGAGCCTTTTCCAGGTATGGATATAGCCAATGTGTTGGAGATGTCTTTTACGTGGGATTAATTTAACCCCTTAATGACCACCTGATCTGGCAGTGGACAGCCGTTTAAGTGATTAGTAATGTCAAATAATAATAGTTTGTATTGTAGATGAAAATAACAAATTTGCAGCAAATCCCTTCTCTCAAACCGCTATGGTTTGAGAGATAGTTGCATTGAAAGTTCCCCCCTCCCTCCCCTTCTCCTGATGTCTGTCAGCTGTAAAGTTGACAGCAGGAGATTCGAGTTGGCTGACTCAAGGCGGCTCTTCAGCAGAGCTGAAATTGCATTATTTAAAGAGAATTACTTAATTGGAACGGTCTACAAAGTGTGCTTGAAACCAGGCACAGTTTGTAGACCATTCCAATTAAGTAATTATTTTTAAATATCGCTATTTCGGCTCTGGGAGTTTTGGGAGACAGTGAAAGGATACTTCTGCACAAGTATGTTTAAAATACTCCAAAAATATAGGAGCCAGCATCCTGGTATTTTTCTACCCCTGTGTTTAGCAATAGTGCTACCTAATGTTCATACAGTTATTCTACAGGACAGGTGAGCCACTGGCTACAGTTGCCCACAGAATGTGCAAGTAACAGCTCCACTGCTTTGCAACTTTTTAAACTGTAATAACTTCTAAATAAAGCAGCTTGAAGAAACTTGTAGTATCTTTTTTTCACACAACAGGAAAAACCCTATGTTATGTTTTTTTAATCATAATAAAACTTTTAAATCTTTATAATTTTCCAATATATATACTAGGGAGCTGTGGGTCATTGCAAAACAATGTTTTGGAGATTTCCCTATCATTCAAATAATTTGACCTCACATGAGGAAATGCTGAATGTACTAAAGGTCATTGGCATTGATTTTTTTTTTTTTTTTTTTTTTTTTTTTTTTTTGTACAAATTTACTGACTATTTCCAGGTACAAGACATTTCATATATATAATTTTTTTCTATCCCTGTCTTTAGGTCCAAGGTTAGTTAATGAAGTACAGATGCCTATTTTTTAATGTTTGAGTGGACATTTTAAGCTTTCCACTTTTTTATACTCTTGCTCTAAGTATTTTTGGAACATTATGTTTCCCTCTATCACAATTGCAACATAACCTCTATTACGGAAACGCAACATAATTCAGGGCCAGGAAATCTTCGTATTGGCCCATTATTTGTCTATTGTGAGTCATTTAGAGCAGTGGATCCTAAACCTCTCCTCATGGAGCACTAATCGGATGGGGGAGATTCACTAAGTGGTGATTAAGTGGAGAAGACTTCTCCTGTGATATCGCTTCTCCAGTTCCTGTGTTTTTCTGTGGAGCCTATGCTCTAAGATCTCCAAAATCGAACAAATATTAGTGCAAAGGGTCCATAGAATAACACAGGGATTGGGAGAAGTGATAAACTGGAGAAGGCATCTCCACTTCATTACCGCTTAGTGAATCTCCCCCAAGGTGTCTTTGGGATGTCTCTGTTTATTCACAGGTGAGTTAATTAACCCCTTAAGGATCAGAGGGATGTGTAGCACATTGCGTAGCATACCCCTCTGGTCCATAAGGGGTTAAATTCATGACTCATGGTGATTAACTCACAAACTTGCAAACCAAGCACACTTTGTAGACCGTTCCAGTGAAGTAGTTCTTTTTCTGTCTCGCAATGTCTGCTCTGCTGAAGAACTACCACTGTCCAGGGACCGGATTCCCTTGCAGTCAGCTAGAGCGCTGATGTCGGCGAAAGGGGAGGGAGGGGGGAACTTCACTGCCTAATATCTCTTAAACCATAAAGGTTTGAGAGATGGTACTGGGGACATTTAGCTTAATTTTTAATGTCAGTCTTTTTTTTTTTTTCTTCCCCATTCACATCTTGAGTTCATAAGATAAAGCAGTCATTTTATGACAGTCCAATATATTTATCTGTAGCAGGGGTGGAAGAATCCTGGGAGTGTGGGGCCCCTGAAAATGAATTATGCTTCTGGCTGATTGGCTGATGTGTTATGGGTATTTTATATATGTATCTATTGATACATTTCTTCCCTTCTCTGATTAAAACCCATATGGCCCAAATTGGCATGTCTGGGCACCAACCTTAGTGTGTCACTCCCACCAAAATAACATATTAGAATATTTCCCTTGTACATCTGTTTCATAGAAATGTATATACCAGTTTCAGAATTCCAAATTGTTAATGATGGTAGCATATCCCTATTTTTAGTGCCATATATACCATAATTGTCAGTGAAATTGTCTAAAATATTATTTACTTAATAAGCTCATGTTAATTTTAAAGAGTGTGAAAAACTGCCTGTATGCTGTATTAGCCATTTGTTTGTAATATAATTTTTCAATAATGAACCTTTACTTTTTTTGTGACCCTTATTATGTTTATATACATAGTAGTTGAAGAGCCTGTGTACACGGGCCACAGTGCTACCCAGCAATGTCCGCGGTGCAGTCATGCACAGTAGAGACTGCCCGCTCCACTGCTTATACAGAGCGGGGTGCTCCAAATTCAGACCGTAGTCCTCTCTGCGCACCAAAGACTACGGTCTGAATTCGGAGCCCCTCTCTGTTATCCGCCACGGTGCAGGCAGTCTGTAGTGCGCATTACTACAGCGCACTCAGCTGTCTCTTCTGCACATGATTGCTTCTGACAAACACACACTTAGCAAATTGTCATATAGGATATACCTTGTCTACAAGTGTATAAAGCTTTTTTTACATGGAAAATTGTTAGTACATCATAAAAACACATTTTCATTCTCTATCAGACAAACTAAACTTGTCACATCCACTTAAAGTAGAAATCGGGGAGGGTTTTTAACACTTTGAGCGCTAGGTTGGTGAGCACACCTCTGTAGCACTCAAAGGCAATAGTATCTGTAACCGGCTACAAGAAATATGGTTTATCGTGAAGAACATGTTTTAATTCTGAATTGGATGTAGTCTTCTTAAATCGATCGTAATACTTAATATGTAAAAAAAATATATATATTGTAGTGTTTATCTCCCTGAGTAAAAAAAAAAAATGGGTACTCTCACTGCTGAAAGATGTCCTATTCAAAAGGTATTACATCTCAGAGCTGGCCACTGGATGGTGTAACAACAGCGCCACTGTACAATCTCAGGCTACTGTGATATTGCACCTAAAAAATTCAACTTTGAGCTGTAATAACTTTTAAATAAAACGCCTTTCAGCAGTGGGAGTACTCTTGTTTTACTCGGGGATAAACCCTACAACATATTTTTATTTATTTTTTTTACATTTTAAGTATTACTAACCCTTTTAAAGGAATATAACCTTTCATTTTGATTTTGGCCAATAGATCATCACAGGAAGCTTTAATATAACGTTACACTCTCCCGGCAACGCTGAATGCTTTGTGTACTTGTTTTTTTTTACATTGTAACCATAATTGCATCACTAGCCCTGCTTTCATGTTCCCTGGCAAAAAGCTCTGAAACCAATCCAGGTAGCTCTTTGTCAGGGACATACAAGTGTAACAAAATAAATGAAAAATGTAAAGTATTGGCAGGTTGATTCTGCATATAATGTACTTGCAGAATGGGCAAAGTCAAAATAAAAGGATTCTATTCATTAAAAATGAGTTGACTTAACCCTTTCAGCGCCAGAGTGGTAGCCAAAGCACTGGATAACTCTCTTGCACTCAAAAATGGGCCTTATAATCATTAGAAAAGTGAAGTAATTAAAGGACAAGCTGCACCACTGGAGATTAAAAAAAAAAAAAAATTCCCTTTGATTTACATGACTTAACCCTTTGAGTGCCAGAGGGTGAAATACTAGAGTTTTTGCAGTGCATTAGACCGGTTATTGTATCAGACAGAATTACTGTAGTTCAGTACATCGGCCCCAATGCCTGGCCGTTTAAGGCATTTAAGTGTATATTTTACAACTACATTTCTAAACAGTAGATTCATGGTAATTGTGTACACAGCAGTTATAGTATTGTAGAAATATTATGCCAGATTAATTGTTAGCCCGCAAGGTTTATTTGGAAAGTTTTTTTGTTCTGCAGAGGCCTCGATACCATCACATCACAAACCATGGTTAGTGCTTTGTAGGAGATATCCACAGAGAGGAAAGATACCACATAAGACACTGGGCCTTCTATATTAAAGGGATAGTATCGTTTCAAAATAAAAGCAGCTCCAATTAATCTTCATAGAATTTGGACCAAGGAGAGTATTATATCAGTACTGTCAGAGTTGTAGTTCAAGAGAAATTGAATAATAAAATATCCCCTATTGCCCCTTTTACCTAGTATAAGCCACCTCCCCTCAGATGTGGGATCTGGTCTTAAGACCAGACAGCTCACAGCAAGGGACAATCTTCTTACTGTGAGAACAATGAAAACCCTGCCTCCCTTGACCGTTTTTTCAGTTTTTTTCCTTATGCTAATTGAAGATTGTCCCTCTCTGCTCTGTTCTGAAGTGAGCGGTGTTACATCATTAAAATGGGGGAGAGGGGGGTACTTTATCATTCAATTACTCTTGAACTAGAGCTCTGACCGTTTTGAAACCACATTCTCCATGGCTCAAATACTATGAAGATTAATTGGAGCTGCTTTTATTGTGAAAGATCACTATCCCTTCAAGTAAACTAGCTGAGCAGTTATGGGGCAAATACCCAGATTCCTTTTAATTTAAATGGGCCTTTTAACTACTTCAATGCTAGAGAGTTCTCACGCACGTTACATTGGAAGCTTCTCTTGCATTTATGAGTTTTAATGCTTTGAGTGCCAAAGGGGTTGAATTCTATTAAAATCCATGCCAATTTCTAATTGTTCCCTATGGTGCCATTGGCTTGTCACACACACATATCTGACCCTATGACCAATCTTGGTGTTAAAATACAAAGACCTTTTTATAATGGTCACTTGACGGATCTTTCATAAAAGTGACCAAAGTTGCACATCAACTAATATTGCAGTGATGGGCTTCTCTTTACCCTAAAATTACCCGGGGGGAACACCAACAGGTTAGGAATACCCTGTTTAACCCTTTGAGTGCCAGAGAGGTACGCAACCAGAGAGGTTAATGCAGGTTTACTGATTAGTGACTGACCCATCTGTGATCAAGTGGGGATATCTTGGAAGCATTTGCCTGTTGGTGTGTCCTTAGAATTAAAGGGGATGTTTCACCCTTCACAACTTTGCCTAAATCGTTTCGTTATATATTATAAGTAATGAAAAGTGTAAACATTAAAAAACAAACCTCTTGTTTGGAGAAATCTAAAGAATAAATGCAGCTCTGTACCTACTCTGGGCAGACTGTGTTTAACCGATCTGTACCACAGTCTGACACTTCTATCCAGCCTCCACCGATGACGGAGGCTTCTGTCTGTAAGCTGGATTGCTCTCATTGGCCAGAAATCGATCTCTGACTATTAGAGCACTCCAGCTTACAGACAGAAGCCTCCGTCGTCGGTGGAGGCTGGATAGAAGCGTCAGACTTTGGTACAGATTGGTTAAACACAGTCTGCCCGGAGTGGGTACAGAGCTGCTTAAATTTCTCCAAACAAGCGAGTTTTTTTTTTTTTTTTTTTTTTTTAAATGTTTACACTTTTCATTATTTCTAATATATAACAAAACTAATTAGGCAAAGTTGTGTAGGGGTGAAACATCCCCTTTGAAGGGATTGTAATGTTTCACAAAAACAGCCGCTCCAATTAATTCAATACTGTCAGAGTTGTACTTCAAGAGTAATTCAAAGATAAAGTTTACCCATCCCGCCCCTTTTACTTAGTGTAAGCCCCCACTCCTCGGATGTGGAATCTGGTCCATAGACCAGGCAGCTCACAGCAAGGGGCAATCTTCTTACTGTGAGAACAATGAAAACCCTGCCCCCTTGACAGGTTTTTCAGCTTTTTCCCTTATCTTAATTGAAGGCTGTCCCTCTCTAAAATCTACTTGGAAACTCCCTGCTGCTCTAAGCTCAGCAGCATTATATCCGTAAAAGGGGTGGGAGGAGGATACTTTATCATTCAATAACTCTTGAACTACAACTCTGACAGAATTGAAATAACACTCTCCAAGGCCCAAATACTATGATGATTAATTAGAGCTGCTTTTATTATGAAACATTACTATCCCTTTAAGTTTGAGTAACCATGTCCTAAGCAGTCACTCCATTTGCAAAACACTGTACCGCTGTGGTTGCATACATATGTATTGTGTTCTAGACTAGAACACACAACTAACAGCATGCTGGCATTACAGTTGGATCCCCTTCTGAAAGCACAGATGTTCCAGTGGAAACCACAGTTATAAAGAACTTACATTTGAAGTGACATTTTAGCTCTTGGATGCTAGAGAGGTCTGCAGTTCATCGCTTCCCAGTGAGGTGGAGACATCTCAAACATCCATGGGCTTAAAAATAACACAATTGTTCCTTAGTGTTTTTGTGGTGCTGGCGTTGATATGTTTTTTGTCAGATTATTGAAGTGCTAGGACTAAACCATCTTTTTCTCTAATAATATGTTGTTTGAAGAGAAAATGGGATATCTGTGCTTTCTGTGTAGAGATCAAAATAACCATCTCTTTGTGTCTTACTGTTGTGAATAGCAACCTTTGTAATACATATATTTTAGTGCCCAGACCACATTTTTGACTTGCTGGGAGGGGTATTTATGAACAAGTAATTGTCATAAGCACAACAGGTCTTTTGTGCATATTAAATACAAATAAAGTACGGGAAAGTACTAGGGGAGATGCACTGAATTGTGATAAAGAGAGGAGAGGAGGTAACTTCTCCAGTGATATCACTATGTTATTCTAAGGGGCCTATGCACTAGGATGTCTCAGGTGGGAGAGAAGTTGGTGCATAAGCTCCATAGAACAACATATCACATCTTAGTTCATAACTGTTTATTTCTGAAAGGTCGCACGAGAAACAGCGTGCGACCTAATGAGGCAGTTAACTTGTCGCATGAATAGAAATGTCTACATGAAAATATCCGGGGCAAACCAACTCCACCTTTGGTGGGTGTGTGGGGTGTTCCTGTTTATTAAATGGGGCATTTACCCCCTTGGATGCTAGCGAGGTTTCAAAAGCATTGCACAGCATTTAAAGGTTAAAGTGGAATTTCAATCAGGAGGAATTTTCATTTCTCCCTTAACCCTATGAGTTCCAGAGGGACACACAAACAGAGTGCAAACCACCAATGGATATTCTCTCACTTATGGACTAATATTAAATGGATTCTCACAATTCAAATGTGATGTAGTTGGTATTGAACCCAACCAGCCTGAACAAACGGGGAAATTCGGACTGCCCCGTTAGTCAACTCCTCTCCGGATAAAAAGAACTGGATCCTTATAATAGTATCTAATTTATTAAAATTATAATGCCAAAGAAGATTACAAACAAAGAGTCAATGCTTACAGTAGGCTGTTCAGGCCAAAAAGTTTCAGGGCACAGCCGCTTTTTCAGACAATATTGGCACAAATTCAAAATAAAAGTAAAATATTGTGCTGAGTAAATCGGCGTAATTTATAGGCTCCAGTTCTTTTTATCCGGAGAGGAGTTGATTGTAACGGGGCAGTTCTTATTTCCCAGTTTGTTCTAGCTGGTTGGGTTCAATACCAGCTACATCACATTTGAATTGTGAGTATCCATTTAATATTGGTCCATAAGTGAGAGAATATCCGTTGGTGGTTTGCGCTCTTTCTGTTCGTGTGTTTCTTTGTGCCTCAAGGTTTCCAGTAGAAGTTGTGGAGATCTACAGACACGACATCCACCTGTTATTTTGATGAGACTGAGTGAGGGCTGTCAGATTCCTTCATCCGTGTATTCTGATCACTATTAGTCATCTATTATGTTGTGAGTATAGTGATGTATCGGTGGAGGTCCTTTATTAGAAAGACTTATTACACTAGGGAGCACCCTTGTGGGTTTTTTTTTTTTTTTTTTTCTGTTTTTGTTTTTTTTTCAAGAGGGGTACACAACACATTGCAAAGAAATGCTTTACGTACTCTTCTGGTGCTTAAAAGGTTAAAGGGATAGAAATACTTAATTTTAAGTGTATTTCATATTTTAGGCATAAAAAAAACTATGAAAACGATGTAAGGCTCATCTCTCAAACCTTTATGGTTTGAGAGATATACCTGCTAAACTTACCTCTCCTTGGTTGTTTGAACGAAGTCAGCTCTGTAGCTGACCGCTGCAGAATCCGGTCATTTGACTGGATGGAGGCTCTTAAGCCATGTAGAGTGTTATTTCAATACTGTCAGAGTTGTAGTTCAAGAGTAATTGAATGATAAATTAACCCCCTCCCGCCCCTTTTATTGATGTAACACGCTCACCTCAGGCAGCAGGGTGGTGTCCAGGTAGATTGCAGTGAGGGACAATCTTCAATTGACATAAGGGAAAAAACCTGTCAATGGAGGCAGGGCTTTTATTGTTCTCACCTTAAGAAGATTGTCCTTTTGTTGTGAGCTGTCTGGTCTTTGGACCAGATTCCACACATGAGGAGAGGTGGCTTACACTAGGTAAACGGGGAGGGAAGGGGGAACTTTTATCATTCAATTACTCTTGAACTACAACTCTGACATTATTGAAATAAAACTCTCTATGGCTCAAATACTATGAAGATTAATTGGAGCTGCTGTTTTTGTGAAACATTACTATCCCTTTAAGAGTATTAGTCTGTCATTAGTCTTGCCCCACAGCATGATAGAGCTGATAAATGATGTGGGAGGTGACATATGGCTCATTGAGCAGCCTCAGCTTTGACCCCCTGCATGACAAATAATGGAACAAGTAATCTTTTTTTCTTTGTAGCAGACTATTTAAGAGGTTGGAGGTGTTGAAGCTAGTCTTCTGAGCAGAAGTCTTGTCATTTTAATAGATTTCCTTTCATGTGATAGAGTTGGCATTTGGCCAAGTCTGCAGTGACTTCTCTTAACCCTTTGAGTGCCAGAGATGAGCTCAATGTATTGCAGAGCACAGGCACTTACAGAATTAGTGCTTATTGAGTAACAACTATTAATAACGGACATTGGGAGGGTTGTCTAAAATTGGTGTAATAAAGTTGTCTAAAACTGTTGATGTTAGGATATATATAAATATTTAAGTGTTTTCTTTAAAGGGATGGTAATGTGTCACAAAAAACAGTACCTCCGATGGTACTGGAGGCGGAAGGTCCTAAAAGTTCATTGAAGGAAGCGGGCGGCAAATGCAAGCCTGCCGCCCGCATGGGAAGATGGGACCAGAGCTAAAGCCAGACAGAGTGCGGTATTCAAAGGCAGCAAAATAAAGTAAGGCTTCTATGGACATCGGATCTCGCTGGGGGGGAGGGAGGGAAGGTAGCCGGCAGCAATTTTTTTTGTTTTTTTTTAATTAAGACAAAAAAATTCTCGTGTATAATACGCACCCCCCCCCACTTCACATAAGGTAAAGAGGGGTAAAATTGTGCGTATTATACCTGAGATTTTACGGTAGATATCCCTACATAAACCTTGTGACCCCTGCTGCTGTATTCAAGAAGCTAAAGCAAACCAGGAGCAAACAAGGCAGAAAATACCTTTGATTTAAATGAAGCTTTTAAAACCCCAGAATTGCTCCTCTTTAACTTCCTGATTAGGGACCTTTTGTATTTATAGTGATTAGACATTAACCCCTTAAAGCGGAACTTTCACCTTATTTAATGTCGTCCTGCAATAATTAGGCAGATGGCGACTAGCTTAATGATCGTTCTCTTACCTCTCAGAACTACACGATTCTAAAGTAATTCTTAATCTTTGGAGACCAGAAGCCAGTCATCAGCGCAGACGTTTTGTCTGTGTGCCTGCGCTGTCAGTCCCAGTCTCCTCTAAGAAGCATTGCAGTGTGTCACAAGGTAACCAGAAGGGACTGATGGCGCAGGCACGCAGACTGCATTAACCTGGCCGCCAGTCTTCGAAGATTAAGGATTACATTAGAATCATCTAGTTCTGAGAGGTAAGAGAACTATTATTAAGCTAGTCGCCATCTGCCTAATTATTGCAGGGTAACTGTAAATAAGTTGCTCTTTAAGGGCCCATGACGTGCCAGGACCGTCACAGGTAGACTTGCCATAAGGACCCATGACGGTCCTGGTACATCATGGAATTCAGAGCTCCCAGCGCAGCTGCACCCCATTCGGGGAGCCCTGAATCGGATGCACAAAAAAACAAACAAACAAAAAAAAAAAACACAGTGGTCCTTAAGTGCCAGCTGCAAATTCGCACGGCCGGTCCTTAAAGGGTTAACATTTTTTATTTGTTTCTAGATACAGTCTGAATGGACAGTGGGAAATTGGTACAGGAAATATCCCTTTCATGGGACAGTTAATCAGACAAAGGTCTAATGATTGATATTTGAGGTGGATCCTGAGTTCAGGTTGTATTGATGGAGCAATATATATATATATAATTTTTTTTTTTTTTTTTTTTTTTAATGCAAACCTATGTTATAGGGCTTTTCCTGTTCAAAAAAACAATGTACTTCCACTGTTGGCAGTTGTTTTATTCAAAAGTTATAACTGATCATATTGCCAGGAAGGGAGTAAAAGTGTCATTACTTCCTGAAAGTTTCACATTCTATAGAGAACTGTTTGTCATTGACTCACCTCTCCCATAGAGTATAACAGAATAACTAGTTGAAATCTAACCCCTAGAGGGCACTGTTACTGTAAAAAAAAAAAATCAAACCAAAAACATTTTATTCTATTATAACCGGATAGATGCATCTCCAGAAGCAGGAGTACCCTTGTTTTGCCCAACAGGAAAAGCCCTACCATAGGTATTTACATAAAGAAACCTGTACCTTTCCTTTAACCCCTTAACGACCGGCCGCACAGGCACGCGGCAGTCACTAAAGGACCACAGAGCTTCTTCTTTTTTTTTTAAATTTCGATTCCGGACTCCCTGAACGGCGTGCAGCCGCGGGGGGAGCCCGGGATTCCATGATGGTCATAGTACGTCATGGGTCGTTAACTCAGATCGACCCAAGATGTATTATGACTGTCAAGGGTCGTTAAGGGGTTAAAACCTTTTCTAGTTGCAGCTGTAAACAACTGCTGCTCCCATTTCTTTTCACAACAACTTTGTTGTTGACCTTGCTGCTGTATTAACCTTTTTAAATTGGCTAATCATTCTTACATAATGCAATATTTATACATATGTATACAGTGCACAAACTGGTTTTAATCATTATTATTATTATTATTACTATTCCTCAGCTCTCTGCAGTTGGTGAGTAATAAATACAGCTCTGTGGGCAGAAGTGGAGCAGTGCAATAATGGGTTAAACCAACTGCACTATAGGGGACACAAAAACTCCCCAGATTACCACTGACTGAAATGGGATCTTTTAACCCTTTGAGTGCCTGAGGGGTACGTGATGCATTGCAATGCGTTGTGTGCCTCTCCGGCACTCAGTGGGTTTTTCTCTTGAATTCTAGAGGTCTCTCAACACCTTAAAGACCAATACGATAGAGACCTGTCTAGCAGTTAACCCCTTGCAAATGCACGGCCGGCACTTGGTGACCACGGGGCCCTAAACTCCATGACGTGCCAGGACCGTCACTGGTCCTTAAGTGCCGGACTGCCGTGACGGTCCTGGCATGTCAGTGGTCACGAAGGGTTTAAATAATGAAATCTTCCATTTAAATCAACAGGAATTGTATTTGTCACTTATGACCCCACACATTTAGTACTCCACTTGTATACTTGGTACAATAGAGCTTAAAGAGAAAGTGGTGCAATTCTGTGTCAGAGCCGCTGCACCTACGAGAACAGTTACAAGTCCATTGATTTAAATAGCCATTTTAACCCCTTCAATGCTAGGGAGTTCTCCAACTTGTTAGAGACTTCTAACATTCAAGGAATTAAGACCCATTTAACCCCTTCGCGACAAAGGACGTACATGTACGTCCTCTGTGGCTGTCACTTAGTGACAGAGGACGTACATGTACGTCCAGGAAATCCGGATCCCCGCGCGGCTGCACGCCGTTCGGGGATTCCGGATTCTAATGGAGGAAAAAAAAAAAAAGTTAGACGGGCGTTAAGTGACGGCCGCGTCTGCACGCGGCCGTCACTAAGGGGTTAAATTTATGGAAATGTTGGACATTTGTATGTGTTCCCTATAGTGCTTTCCGTAATGGTTTGGCCACCATGCTTTTAACCCTTTGAATGCCTGAAGAAGTTGTAACCCTTTTAGCACCAGAGTGGTATCTGATGTCTTGCAAGGCAATGCGTTGGACACCTCTCTGGCACTCAAGGGGTTAAATCTTATTTTCCAAGCGACATAATATTGTGACTTGCTAAATACACTTTTCTCATGTTGGCAATTCAAAGGGATATCCTGAATCGAACATAATCAACATATTTGCCAGCAGCAGTTCCTCCTAAGATGACCCTCTTGGAGAACCAAAAGAGCTCCTATGGTTTGTGACGTGTGCTGTGGATGAGCTGATCTTGTCTTGCCTCGGTCTGGACAGACTGCCATGTGTGATACAAACTGATCAATAAATAATAGTTGCTGGGTGTTTCTGTTTTCCCCCAAGCAGCATGTCATCTGCAATATTTGTATGACATAGTGATATAGTTGATGAGGGTAAAAAAAGACATGCATCCATCAAGTACTGCACATGCCATTTAAAGGGATAATCAACATATTTACCAGCAGCAGTTCCTCCCAAGATGACCCTCTTGGAGAACCAAAAGAGCTGCTATGGTTTGTGACGTGTGCTGTGGATGAGCTGATCTTGTCTTGCCTCGGTCTGTACAGACTGCCATGTGTGATACAAACTGATCAATAAATAATAGTTGCTGGGTGTTTCTGTTTTCCCCCAAGCAGCGTGTAATCTGCAATATTGTATGACATCACTAAAACGGTCTTCTACGTGTGCTTGCAAACCAAGCACATGTAGAAGACCGTTTTAGTGAAAGATTTCTTTTTATTAACACGATCCTGGCTATGTTGCAGAGCCGCCTGATGATCGTAAGACTGGATTTCCCTTCAGTCAGGGGAGGGAGGGGGGAACTTTAGTAGTGATTATCTCTCAAACCATAAAGGTCTGAGAGATGACATTGGGGGCAATTCATTTCTTTTTAACATGACTGCAATATAGGGATTGGTAATGTTTAAGTATTACTATCCATTTAACTCTTGTTGGTCCAAAGGAAGGCAAAAAACACACCCTAATGAAGCAATTTCCAATTATGACTGCAAAAGAGATTTCCTTGTATCAACATCCTATAGGCTTTCCAATCAACTGAGCAATGTTTAATGTGGTTGCCATAAAGCAATGTTTTTCTGTGCTTTCTATGATGGAAGGCATTTAGCTGCTGTGGAATTTTTGCATGCAGCATCCTCTACACTAAACCATGTCTTTTTTTCTATATAACTATTACTTGGGAATATTGTAATCTGCACAAGTGAAGTTGGCCCTTAGATTACTCTTCAACTCCTATGTTTGTTTTTTTTTATGCAATTTAAACCATAAATAAAAGAGAAATGTAGTAATTTTGCAGTATATATACACAACTACTTATTTATTGAACTGTTAATGTATGTAGGCTCATGTTGCTGAGTTTCGGTGGCATTATAAACTGGGTGTAGACTCTTTCAATAAGACCAGCTCATACAATTTGTAACAAGGCTTGGTCATCACACTGTTTTATTTTAATGTGATGCCATGCCAAATATGTTGCCATATAAATAATGGCTAATACAAAAAAAGCATTAATTAAAAATTGCCAAGGAACTGGTTGATCTGGTCTGGATGGCACGTGTTTGAGTTGTTTTTTGGGAAGACATTAACCCTGTCCATCTTCACTGGCCTATGCTGAACACTTAATTGAAGTTAGTCTGATGAACCCCATTGTTTCACTTTTAGACATTGGTTGAAGGAATTCACAATGTGTATTCTATAAATGTAAGCCAAAATCTGAGAGTGACTGCCCCAAAAAAGCTTCACTTTTTGAAATGCAATATGATCTAGCATAGCTCTGTCTGTTTTCTAGGTGTAGGCTGATTTATGTGTGAAAAAATGTCTGCCCACAAGGCCCCCATAAGTGTATATGTTCTCTGGGTTTGCTGTCACTGCTCGAGAGAGAGTGTGAACTGGTTAATTATTGGGGCTTGCAGATCATTCATTCACAAAAATGTCTGACAGCTAGAGCAGTCTCAAATTATAAATGTACTACTAAGGTTATTTGAAATATCACCATGTGCTGCGTTTTCATTATCTGCATTAGTCCCTAATGTCTCTACTGGTGCCTGTTGAAGTAATATTGTCCTGGTCTTTTAGTGTACTCTGTGTTTGTTTCATCCATTTAGTTAAAAATATGATAGCTGAGGATACATATCTAAATCCAGTGCATATGCTTGAGAGTATCACAACGCATCACTGATAACATTTTAATTTCACAATTGTGCAGTAGCTCAATAGGCAGATAGCCAGGTACCTAGTTACGTCTCATTCAGTTCCCTGTAATGTAGAAGGATCTGCATTGGGATATGGAAAGGATCAATGGAGGACAGAGGAGAAAGGCAATGCATTAATAAGAAGATAGTGCACACACCCCACAAATGTGGCTCTCTAAGTTGTGATAAAGTGGGGATAACTTCTCCAATGATATGACTCTTCCAATTCCTATGTTATTCTATGAGCCAATGCACTAAGATGTCTCCCTCTTTTACTTAGTGTAAGTCACCTCCCCCTCAGATGTGGAATCTGGTCTTAAGACCAGACAGCTCACAGCAAGGGACAATCTTCTTACTGTGAAAACAATGAAAACCCTGCCTTGACAGGTTTTTCCCTTATTCTAATTGAAGATTGTCCTTCTCTGCAAGCCATCTGGACACCACCTTTCTGTTCTGTGGTGAGCAGTGTTATATCAGTAAAAGGAGCGGGAGGGGGATAATCTATTATTCAATTACTCTTGAACTATAACCCTGACTATATTGAAATAACACTATCCATGGCCCAAATACTATGAATATTAATTGGAGCGGTTTTATTTTGAAACATTACTATCCCTTTAAGCCACTCCACTTTATTTCCCCATTTCTTTTGTTAGCTCAGCACTGAGCTGGAAATGCTACTAGATTTTTTTACTGCGTTCCCCAAATACAATCTACTTGTTGTTCAGTATTCTGAAATAGGTCATAGTGAGGCAGAGGATAGAGCTGCTCGACAGTAATTATTGGTCCTTTTAGTGGTACCTGTCTCTATATACATAGACAACAGACTTTATGTATAAAGAAGGATTGGAGCAAACCAACTGCACTATAAGGAACAAATAAAAACACTCCCTAATCTCATGAATGTAGTTAACCCCTTGAATGCTTTGCAATTCATTGTGTACCCCTCTGGCATTCAGAGGGTTAACCCAGTGAATGCTTCTCTGTTTGTTCTTTATTTTGTTTTAGAGGGAAACTGGTATTTGTGGCTCTTAATCTTTTGAGTGCTAGAGAGGCACCAAGCGCATTGTTTCAATGCATTAGGTCCCTCTCTGGTACTCAGAGGGTTAACTTAACAGACCGTGTCATTCATATAGCAGTCAGATGTATTTATTTACTGAGGGTTTTTTGTGCACTTGAAAGATGCTGTAGATTGTAGTTGTATCACCCACAATTTAGGAACCAGGAGTGTAATTTGTAGGCGGCCCCTAGAAGTCCTACAGCCCTGAGTATATTGTGGAAAGGTGTGAGCTAAAAACACATTTAAAATGACGCACATTACTCATCACTGCAGACACAATGCAGCAAATATATACCTGACTGCTATATGAAAGGCGAACAGTTGACTAGCACCTCCTAATATTAACAACCTCCACTTACCTCACTACTGCCAGACGTTTCCTTGTCCTTTTGTTCAGTAACCTCTTCCATCAGTCCTGGATGTCATGTGCATGGACCACAGGACCTTAAAGGGATAGTAATGTTTCATAATAAAAGCAGCTCTAATTAATCATCATAGTATTTGGGCCTTGGAGAGTGTTATTTCAATTCTGTCAGAGTTGTAGTTCAAGAGTAATTGAATGGTAAAGTATCCCCCTCCCACCCCTTTTACTGATATAACACTGCTCAGCCAGAGCAGAAGGGAGGTGCCCAGGTAGATTGCAGAGAGGGGCAATCTTCAATTAAAGTAAGGGAAAAAACCTGTCAAGGGGGCAGGGTTTTCATTATTCTCACAGTAAGAAGATTGTCCCTTTCTGTTATCTGTCTGGTCAAGCAACCAGATTCCACATCTGAGGTGAGCAATGTTACACTAGGTAAAAAGAGCAGGAGGGGGGATACTTTATCATTAAATTACTCTTGAACTACAGCTCTGACTGTATTGAAATAACACTCTCCATGGTCCAAATACTATGAAGATTAATTAGAGCTGCTGTTTTTGTGAAACATTACTGTCCCTTTAAACTCGCTTCAATACACATGGTAATCTTAACGCTTGAACATTGTTTTGCAATGCCGTGCACACCCCTCTGGTCTTTAATGGGTTAAGTAGGCTGATGTACTCAACCTTCTTCTGTCTGGAAAATGTCAGCAATTGTCATGTCTGCCCCTATGGACATGACAACAAGGACTGACTCAAGATTCTCTCTTGAGCAAATGCAAAATGCATAGGGCTTCGTAAGGTAAGTGGAGGTTATTGTTCACAGTTGTTAGCTTGCCTTTAAATGTCATTTAAAACTGATCCCGATATTTCTTACAAGTTAAAGCATGGTCATATAACTCAAACAGGTTGGACGTGTTTTGCAGTCTTGCCTATCTGTCTATCAGTCCTTCAGTTGTGGGTGTGGTGAAATGAGAATAATTAAAGTTCACTGAACTGGAAACACTAGCAGGGGCAGACACAGGTCTTCTAGAGACGGGTTGGTTTGCTCCACAATTGCCCCATTTTGCCTTTATACAGTAGGCTGTAGAGCAGATCGGCAGGCTGTAACCTGGATGTGCCCAATGAATGAACACATCCAAGCTTCAGAATGTTACATTCCGGTGCATTCTGAGAGGCAGAAATTGCCAGTGAGAACAGCACCATTGGGGGCAAGTTGTTCTGCATGGGTGCACTTATTGCAGTGTTAAAAGGATAGTAATTTCTTAAAAAGTAATATTTTAGAGAATAAAATAAGAAATCCATTGATTCCATTCCTATCTCTCAAACCTTTGATGGTTTGAGAGAGAGAGAGAGAGAGAGAGCGAGCATTCTACAGTTCCCCCTCCCTCCCCTTTCCCTGATGTCAGCTGTAAAGCTGACAGAATGAGATCCTGGTCTGGGGACCGACAGGAGGCTCTTCAGCAGAGTCGAAATAGCGTGATTTAAAAAGAAATACTTCTATGGAATGGTCTATAAAGTGTGCTTGCAAACCAAGCCCACTTTTTACATCATTCCAATGAAGTAGTTCTTTTTAAATCTCACTATTTCGACTCTGCTGAAGAGCCTCCTGTCGGTCCCCGGACCAGGATCTCATTCTGTCAGCTTTACAGCTGACATCAGGGAAAGGGGAGGGAGGGGGAACTGTAGAATGCTCTCTCTCTCAAACCATGAAGGTTTGAGAGATAAGAATGGCATCGATATATTTCTTATTTTATTCTCCTCAATATTACTTTTTAGATATTTGACATTTCTTTCCCTTTAACAATGCTGCTTTTAAATTACCTATATGGGAGGGGGTAATGCACTAAGGTGTGATAAAAAGGTGATAGAATGGAGATAACTTCTCCAGTGAGATTGCTTCTCCAATTCCTGTTATTCTGAAGAGACTATGCACTAAAATATCTTCCACTTGAGAAATCCTAGCTCATAGACTCCATAGAATAACATACAAACTTGACAATTTATATCTGGAGACATTCTCTTCCTCATCACGTCTTTATCACACCTTAGTGAATCACCCTACTTCTTAGTACCTTAGCCACATTATTAATGCTTTACATTGCATTGAGCACCTCTCTAGTACTCAAAGGGTTAACAGTCCAGCTCCTAATAACCATTATGATGGACATTGTGGCCACGAACCATATTAAAATAAAGACCTTTTATCTCCTACAAGAAATTTGGGGGTCTGGGTCTGCTCCTGGAAATATTTACTGCACTTCACCATTTTCTATTAAAAGAATCCCAACTTGTGTGTTGGCTCCGTGTTTATAGTAAAATAATCCTAGCTCCTTGAACTCGTGTTCCCAAATATATCCCAGCCTAATGATTTATTACTATAGGCACATGGCCGTGTCACAAAATACATTCTCATAATCCGTGGCAAATGTCTTTGAGGTCTGAAAGTTGATGGGGCATTTCCTAAAGGAACAGTGACACGTTCCCAACTAGGACTGTGTCAAGACACTAGTTGGTATATAGTAAAGTAAAAACTACCAACACCCACACATGGCACTAAACTTTTACTGAATTTATGATGCACATAACCAGAGGTATAAACAGCCACCCTGGGTCTCGTTTCAGCTTAGCCCTTTGAGTGCCAGAGTGGCATGCAAAGCATTGCATATAAAGGTGTTGTAAACCACTCTGGCAATCAAAGGGTTAAGGCATGTAATGGTATCTCTCTACTAGTAAATGCTGCAGTTGGGTTCCAGAGTGCGCTAAAATGCATTATGGCTCAAGTTCCAGATCTTTTCCAAACCCAGCAGCTCCCTTGCAAAAAGCTTTCTTGGGTTATATATGTTCATCATATACAAAGGTATCACAACCAAAATTATTTTCTGTTACGTGTGTGTGTGTGTGTGTGTGTGTGGTGTTGCCCATTTGTTAGATAGAGGGGGAGCTGTCCTGGTGTTGCAGACTACACCTCTGTTCATCATCAACTAGTCCTGATCTGTTTGGGGATGACGGTAGCTTGAGAGCCAGTGGTTGCCTTCTGATGGGGACATTTGTTGTTGTAGTTCTCAACAACTGGAAAGACAGATTTTAACCTACCCCTGAGAGTACAAAACCTCATAAGAGAGGTTTGTGAACATCTGGATAAACCCACACCATATGTCATACAGTTCTTATGGGATTACCCTCAGAGGAGGCGATGGCCTTATGTATCAAAGAAAACTGGTGCAATTCTGTGGCAAACAAACTGTAACATAGGGGACAAATAAACAATCCCAACATTCCCGTTGATTTAACCCTTTGAGTGCCAGAGGGGTACGGATCGCATTGCTTTACAATGCGTTCCGTACCCCTCTGGCACTCAAAGGTTTAAAGGAAATGTACTTTTCATAAAGGACACTGGTGTTTATCAGGTTTCAAACTTAAACAGCTAGATCAGTGATTCTCAATCTCTTTTTTTTGCTCGGGGCACCCCTAACACGTAATCTTGAACATCTGGGGCACTCCTAACATATTTAATGCACTTTATCAAGGGCATAATTAGGGTACAATATATAAATATATAGTATTATTAGGTCTTCTAATCAAAATACCATAACTAAACATATTGTGCATAACAATTTCTATAAATCTTTTTTTAAAAATCAATTTTTGTTAGGGTGCCCTGTGTTTTCTATAAAGACTAAGTTGATGTCCGTGGCACACCAAAGTGCCACGGCACCCTGGTTGAGAATCACTGAGCTAGATGCAGACTATAAAAGTGATGAACTGCGAAGAAAATCACACACACAGGCAAACACTGGCACGTATACAGACAGATACACACACAGACAGTTAAGTGTACACAGACAGACACACACATGCAGACTGAGGAGTGTGCACATGAGCAGGCAGACAGAGCTGCGCGTGCCCACATGCGCAGGTAGACAGTGGCGCGTGCCCACATGCGCAGGCAGACAGTGGCGCGGGCCCACAGCAGTGCGGGCCAAGAGCGGCGCAGGCAGACAGACAGACAGACACATAAACGTGTGCTTATTGGGACCTGGGCAACTGTTTGCTTTGCACAGATACTTTGTTTTACAGTTACATATAACCTATCACCATAAGATAAGATAATTTTAAAGAGGATTAAAGAATGATCAATATGTGTTGCTAAGCATTTTTTTTCGCAATAGAATTTGTTTTTGAGGAATTAACCTCTGTTTGTTGGTGATACAGTCTACTATTTAATGCTAATTTGTTGATGTGCTGGGGTGTTATTAACACACACTGTGCTATGAATGAATCTGCAGAGTTCGCACACTGTGGTCAGTTTTAATAGCACAGCAAGTGATAAATAAATAATTTTCATCTTCAATTCTGCCAGCAAGGGATCCAGTGCATTGCAGAGTAGTGAGTTGGATAACTGCTCTGTGATGTCACCTAATGTATTTTTTAAATTCCATTAACCCTTTGAGTGACAGAGGTATCCAACGCATTACAACGCTATGCGTTGAATACTTCTTTGGCACTCAAAGGGTTAACAAGTTGCTGGGGGGGTTTGTGCCTTTGAGTCTATATATATATATTAATATTGCATACACGCTTGCATACACACACACGGATACACACACATATTAAATATCCTTGGATATGGAATATTGCTGTGTAAAGCAAATCGGTTAATAAAGCTGTCAAGCTCCTTGTGCAAAGGACATACAATCCTGGTCGTTGAAACTGAGGGGGGCTATTTTTAATGAACTCTGTGTGATTTCATTTAATGCTCCAGTGGTGTATGCCAAAAGCTCTGGAAAAGGTGAGAGAGTGCAATAAAAATGAGAAAAAAAAAATTGTACGTCACTAGGAACACTTAGTGAATGTGGTCGGAATCCAAGTTTAGAGCATTTGAGGACATCATGTAGAAACTATACATTCCACTAAGACAGAGAACGGCAGAAATAATAGGTGTGTTTCTCAAGAATTGATAACCCTTTGAGAACCAAGGTGAATGTGCAACACATTGCTTTGCAATGTGCTGCCCACCCCTCTGGGCCTTAAAGGGTTAAAACATAGGTCTGCTAAGAACAAACCTGAACACATGGTAGCTACTTAATTTAAATTAGCTTTTGAATGTATTTTTAAAAAATGCACACATCTTTATTTGTATTAGACTTTAAATCCAGTTACGTTCTCTCTTAATGACTGCCTGATCTGATGGGGGGTGGGGGGTCTGTTAAGGACCATGGTACTTTTTTCACCATTGATTCTTACATGGCAGAATGGTGTGCAGTCACGCCGCCATCCCAGAATTCCGTGAGGTGCCAGGACTGTCACCAGTGTTTTACTGATGACATCAGCCATGACCTCACAAAAGACATTGATTACATCATAAGTGACCATGAAATGCATTATGCGTAACATCACAAGTGTCTCTACCATCACAAATGATCTCAACAGGAACAGTGACAGTTGCAGACAGAACATTTTTATAAGTTATAGTGTCAGTGCTGAATGATGTGCAGTGCTTTTAGTGAGTTATGACCTTATAGAGATTTTAGGTAACGTTAAAGTAGTTTTTCTGTTGGGTGACAAACTGTAGTGCTCCTAGATAAGTATTTTATTGAAGGATGTTGACAATGTTGGTGTTAAATGGGTAAATTCAACTTTTTTTTTTTTTTTTTATAACTTTTTCCTGTATCACTGGTTAAGCATCTGCACAGTGAGGATCCCCTTCTTCAGTCACCCACCCTCCAGAATGCATAACGATCTTCTCCACTCTCTCCACAGTGCTGTCCACCCCCCTCAATCACCCTCCCTAATGCTGTGGATTCTTCCCTTACCCACCATCTACAGTGCAGATCTTTTTCCTTCCCTCATACACTCTCCCTCCACACTGTGTGTGTGTGTGTTTGTGCATGTGTGTTGGGGGTTTAGACTGCTTGAAGCCAGCAGGATCCCCTACATCCTGATCTGACTTTGGTTCTCAGAATTGTCCTTTGATTATGTAATTTCATACCTCTGACTCCACACAGGACACAATGGATGCAATGCTAAGAACAGAAGATGGTTCAGTTTGTGGAGGACCCCACCAGCTACAGGGATTAATAAAGATTTCCCCTATTTTTTCCCCATTTCATGCCAAAGGGGTGTCCGACACATTGCTTTCTACCTCTCTAGCACTCAAAGGGTTCTGCTAGTTGACTGCCAGTGCAACAGAGATGGGCTGGCAGACAGTGTAGTGTTGGTCTTTGGCTACCAGTGAGGGAAGGCCATGCTGGCACACACCATAGTGTGGTTCTGTGGCTGCTACCAGTGGATAGTGGAATATCTCTCCCTTCCCTCGTCATACTCCACCACCCTCCAGTGGTGATTGGGGGGGGGGTGTCTAACCCACGCTGCCTACTTTTTTTTTTATTTTTATTTTTTTATTATTATTAAATTATTTCAAGGGGCATGCATTCCGTACCCCTCTGGCACTCAAAGGGTTAAGGTTTATACTACACCACTGAAACTCTGCATGCTGGTTCTGGCTCTTTGTGTCTTCAGGTTTCCGCCCCCTCATCTGCAGTATCTATTTCCCCTGTTTTTCACCACTTCATCTCTTCCTCATCCTCCACTCTGTTGATGGCACTAGCTCCAAGCTACAGTGGCCTTTTTTACTTCTGTCTCCCCCTTCCCTTCAATGCTCCATCTCTTTCTGCACCTCTAACCCCTTCATAGCAGACAAAGAAATAAATATAGGTCTTTGTTTCTGTCAAGGCCTACATACAGCTGTGTTCCAGAGGAGCTTGCACATCAAGTATGTGTGAATGCGTAACTACCAGTGGGACGGTAAAACAAGGATGGGAGACTGTGTGGGTCTGTGACTATCAGTGGAACAAGCCTAGGGTTAGAGTCAGTGTATATGTGGGTCTGTGACTACCAGTGGGAGAGTAGAACAAGGCTGGGGTGAGAGTTGGTGTATGTGTGGGTCTGTGACTACAATGGGAGAGTAGAACAAGGCTGTTGTGACAGTGTTTACCTTTCCTTTACCCCTTATTGCATGGGCAACACTGTGGAACACTTCTTTAGCTAGTATATAATAAAAATGCAGTAGGTGCTTTCAGGATTCTAGAAGTGAGATCAGATGTAGTTTCTTGAAACCTTTATCAAGACACTTAAAGCGGAACTACCACCTAATAAGAACATTGCCCATCTGGCTACTAGCTGCTCAGTAGCGCTAGTCACCAGAATTATTACCGGATTAAAGATAATTCCCTATTCTTCCCAGACTGATAGCAACCAGGTTATTGTGAGTTTATTTTTCCCCCTCAACAATTTCAGTTTGTTTTGCAATTGAATTGTTCGCGTTATAGTTCACATTAAAGGAAAAAGTTCTGACATGATTTATGTTTGTCTCATTCTTTAACATCACAAGAACCTGGCATTTTAACAGGGGTGTGTAGACTTTTTATATCCACTGTATACAAACTCATTATTCATGTTATATTCTTAAAATATAATGCTGAACTTGCTTTTTAATGCATGTTTAATTTGCCCTGTTCAGAGAGCATTTGTTTCATGTTGTTTGTGCTGATTTAATTTAGAGATGAGAACAAAATCTGTTAAATGATTGTAATTAGTGCTCACTGCTCTTGTATTTTTATATTGTCTGAGATAACACTGGACAATCAATGGGCCTCCTTGAAAAGACTGGAATATCTGCTCCCACAGAGCATAGGAAGCCTAAATTTTAGGCCTCGGAAAACAGAATTTTTATGGATGCCAGCATGAAGGACAGGATATTTAAGTGTATTTAAGTCACCTTTTTGTATGTGTGAGATTTGTGTTACTATAATGCAGTGTCATAAGGGCCTTGTATTGAAGGTCGTTGGATGCAACAGCAGAATATATCATCATTCATTAGAGCAGATTTTAATTTTTAGACACATGTACATACACACCAATTATAAACAAAATTATTCTTATAGAAATGTACTACAAATATTTGATTTGCTTTATTTCTCTCTTTAATCTAAATGTAATGGAAAAAATCCTGATATGGAATACTAATCTTTATATCTAGGCATTCATGTTAAAATAATCTGTAGCAGACAAGTGTGGTGTTTGAATTGTCCTGAGCATTTCCTAGTCCTCATTTTCTACAGGATAGAGAAGTAGCTCACTTGTGTTACCATTGAAAGCCCAGTATTAAAACCGAATATACTGAATGCCGTTCTGTAGCTGTAAACAGACCCTTTAGAGATATCAAATGGATTCTGGCCATGGCAGTTTTCAGTCTGGACAAAGGTTCTGATACTTTTGACCTGTTTTTTACATGATACCTGCAGAGCAATAAACCATTACAGATCTGGGGACTTGGTAACTTCTCTTTTATGAAAATTATGTTATGACTTCACAAGCTGGCAAGAGCCACTTCCCTTCATTCCCACACTTTCTGAGATGGGATGAGGTACAATGCATGTGTATGAGTATTAATAGCAAATATTGTATTCATACCACAATCAGTATGTGTTTTTTGTTTGTTTGTTTTTCACATTTATTTAGAAACTGTTTACCAGAGAGAATATAGAGTTTTTTTTCTTGTTCTCAAGTATGTCCTTGAAGCTGTTGAGGAAAGAGTATTTAAAGGGGAACTACCACCCCACAATAACTTTACATGAATTAAGCCTTCATCTGGCGACTAGCTTCTTAGAAGCACTAGTCGCCAGAAATATTACCTGGTTTGAAAGATTTTGCAGTTTTTCGGACGCTCACAGTAGCAGGAAGCACGGACATCTCGTCATAGTGATGTCCATGCGCCTGCGCTGTCAGTCCCGTTTGGAGCTGGCCATCTAGTCGCCAGATGAAGACTTAATTCATGTAAAGTTATTGCGGGGTGGTAGTTCCCCTTCAACTCTAAGTGCCAAAGAGCAACACATTTCTTAGCATTGTGTAGTGCGCTCCTCTGGCATTCAGAGGGTGAAAATGGTGACACATGGATATCACTGAAGATAACTACTTGTACTCTGAGATCTATTAGAGTTCAGTCATTATTGCCATCTGCAAAACATTGAGATATCTATCAATGATTCCAAATGCATTTAAACACCTGTTCATTGTGCGCGATTTTCAGATTCTGAATTTAGTATTCATTTTGATATTGTTTGACCTTCCACCAAGTTGACTGCCACTGCAGGTTAAATTTGCATGTTTTTTTTTTTTTTTTACTAGTAAGAGAGAGATTAACCCTTTGAGTGCCAGAGGAGTACGCAACGCATTGCAGAGCTCTGGCACTCAAAAGGGTTAAAAGCCATAGTTATTCCCAAGCAGGCACTGGTATGTTTTTACTGTAGGAGATGGTTAGTAAAAAGGCTTGTTAGGTATTTGTGCCATGACAGCCACTCCTTCTAGACGTGGGAATGCCTTTACGAGGTCTGTATTGGTACAAGGGTTAAGAGCATAAAGCTAAATGGAAACTTACATGAACTTTGGTGTTTCTTTTGCTTGTGCATTTATAAAAGGTGTTATCTATCTTTTACCATTTAACCCTTTCTTCTTGTTTTGAAGTTATGATTGCTGATCATTTGGAATGTCTGCCTCTACCCCTCCCCATTCGTGTGTCTTGGCCAGGGCCACCTGCCTTTTCTTTAACAGGAGTTACTTTTAATCAATGAAAAGAGTACTGAGATACTTTAATACCTATTAAATCTGCACCAAAACTGCTCTTACCATCTCTGTTCCTTCCCAGTGACCTCCTTAACAGCTCAGATAAAATTCTGTTATATACCAGAAGAAATCCACATTCACTATAGTGAGCCACAGATTTTCTTTAACCTCTTAATGACCGATGCCATGCTAGGACTGATGACCGTTTTTTGCTCACATTGCTTCGGCAGATGATTTGGAGTTGCTGTGTGTCCATGGAGTGTTTTTTTTCTGCAGATGGAGGCCTATTCCTTTGTCCATACTGAGCAGCGACAGTAAGGATTTCTTTAAGTGCATGTTTGCTGTACATATTCTGTTGCATATGACACAGCCACTTTTAAATGTGAGTGCAGTTTATTTACATACTAGTTGAACAGCCAGTGTACATGGGCCACAGTGCCAGGCAGCAATGGCCGCGGTGCAGTCATGCACATTAGAGACTGCCCGTGTCGTGGCTGATAACAGAGCGGGGCACTCCAAATTCAGACCGTAGTCCTTTCTGCGTACCGAAGGTCTGCGCTCTGCGTGACCGCTTCTGACAAACACAATTAGTGAATTATATAGGACATAATTGTATCCAGTGTCATAATGCACTAGTGATGCCCTCCTTTTGTGTTTGTTTCCATTCCCTATAGGAACAGCCTTGGTAGGACATGATAACAAAAGGTGCAATTCTGGAGCAAACGAACTCCATCATAAGAGAGAAAATAATATCCCCAGTGACCTTAAATCAGGCTTTTTTTTAACCCCTTGAATGCTAGAGAGGTATTCACCCATTTCAGTCAACAGGTATTTGGAGATTTTTCATTTCAACCCCTTGGTGCAGTTGGTGTGCTCCATAATTGCATCTCTCTAGCTTGATGTATAAGGTTCATTGTTAGACAAAACTGTGTAATTGCTGGTCTGTAGGATAGCTGGGATTAATGACATCCTCCTTTGGTGCTGCTTTACGTACATTGAGTATATCCAGATTAGATTAGTTTTAATTCCTTTGCTGCTTTGAACTTTGTATCCTCATGGGACCTGCCATTCGTTCAGTTTGTGTAAGGCTTCTCTGGAGGTTTTAAGAGGCACCTCTCCTGGAGCTTTGCCAGTCTTAAAAAATGGACATCTGTAGAGAAGCACAGAGGTCTAAACAGTAGGAGAACTACTAATCAATTGCTGTGACAAAAATGAATGCCAGTGCTGAACTACTAGAAAATGTTTTCCAAGCCCCTAGAAAGATGTAATTCCGTGTGTGTGTGTGTGTGTGTATATATATATATAATATAAATTAGCACTGTAGAACTCTGGAAGAGCAGAAATGGGCAAAAATGGGGTGACCAGCTGTTCTTGGACTGCATTCTGCTGAGGAGATTTGTAGTCCATCAGTTTTGGTAAGTCTGCCAGTTCCCTATCCCAGCTGCAGAATGTAGCATGATGCCTATATGATCCTCTGTAACATACTGTGTGTAGGGCCGTATGTACAATGAGGAAGGTGGAGCAATTCTGGCATAATCCAACTGAAAATTCCCCAAATTCTTGCTGAATGCTAATAATGTGTCCAGCACATTGCGTCACAATGTGTTGGAGACCTCTACCATTGAAGGGGATAAAGCCTCATATCAGTGTGTGGGAAATGCCTTTATAGCCCCCACTGTGTATTTGGCATGTTCCAGAATGTTCTTTTTACACATGCTCTACATTTCCTTCATAAGGCCCCATGTGCACTGTGGAGTTCAAGAGGTTAATCATTTGGATACAGAACCTTTAATCCATTTCTCAGGGGAGCGGTGCATATTTATTAGTAAAAAGCCTTGCCTTGTTTCAGTAATGAATTTGATGCATCGGCCCATTATTTCATCCACAATTGATTTTGTAATTTTAGTCAGATTCAACAAGAAGACGTGATCTGCATACTCATCCGTTTTATACACAGATTTATTGCAAATTGAAATGACGTGAAACTTTTAGTTTGTCTTTAACCCATTAACCCTTTCAGTGCCAGAGGGGTGTGCAACTGTGCACCCCCTGGCACTGAATTAAGTATCAGAGTGGTATCCACCACTCTGTGAGGCAGGTAAGTCGGCACAGCATTGACCCTCACAGTGTTAAAACTTCCATGTCATCCTCTAGAAGGGTGTAGTGTTCAATACTTTTGTTTTTTTTCAGTATCTTGTTTCTCTGTATCGTGTTTCTCTGCTTGAAGGAAATAGTTTTAGGTAATCATGTGACTTGTATTTTTTCTTGTGATCAAAAAATGCTATATATGTGTGTGTGTGCGTATCTATCTATCTATATATGATTATATATCTTATTTGAGGGTGGTAGTGAATCACCCATAGAACCCAATTGTCAGTGTATCTGTGCTGAAAAACCAGGCAATTCATGTAGAATAAGGTCACCACAGATTATGAAAATGTAATTCTGAATGTCTGCACAGAACCCTGAAGTGTGTGTTTTTCATAATTGCCTGTGAGTTAAAGGGACAGGTGTGTATTTTTTTTAATGTAGAAAGCCATATAATTTAGGGCCTTTCTAGAATACTGACAGAATGCTTCTGATCAAGTCTACCACAAAATGTGCTGGCGACCTCTCCATTGAGTTAAAATATGTTGTTTGTTAAAGCGACTAAACCGGTATTGCTGATACACTGTCTGATCATTCGACCACACCCTTTAGTGTATTGTCATTCAAAATATTAAGTGTTTTGATTTGGGCATGATAGCAAAGTTGCTTAAAAAAATCTAGAGGGCACAGTTTGGGTTTAGAGTCTAAACCTGTAAAGAACATGGCAGATAGACATTGTGACTGTTTTCACCTAGGGGTGGGGTAGTAAGAAATAACCAGTTGGGGAAAATATTTTCTTGATAATGACCACTTGGCAGGTTTGGTTCTGTTAGAGCAAACTCAAGAGACAGAGGTCAGAAAAGCATCCGCCAAGGATCTGTGCGGGATTTTGCAGTTCAGACACCAGGTAATGTGTGGGGTCTCCTCTACACTCTAAGGCGGGGGTGAGTAATGTGAGGCTCTTCAGCTGTTGCAAGACTCTTACCTTCCCCCACCTACTGACCAGGGGATGATGGAAGTTATAGTCTGGCATCATTTGGAAGGTCTCACATTTGCCCCTCCCAAGGGCAGCAATTCTGGAGCAAATCAAGTGCACCACAGGGCACAAAGGAATGTTTGTACTCCATTCCTTGGGGTTTTTAAACTCTGGAATACTAGAAAGGTCTCAATCACATTTCTGTGCACAACCTGAAGACTTTCCTATCATTCAGTGAGTTAATGGGCCGATTTTAATAAAAGGGAATCTATTTGCTCCAAAAATGTGCATCTCCAGTTTTCTGTGTAAGTCCAAAAATACAAAATACGATCCTGCACACCTAAAGAAAATCAAAGGGAAGAAACCATGTATACCATACATGGGGTGCCTACTATCCAAAAATAATAAATAGAATATAAAGAAAAAGACAGGATATATATGTGGCACTCACCTTCCTCATAAATAAAATATATATATATATATATATAGACACAATGAAATAAAGTATCAAAAATAAATTTATTGAATAAATAACCAACCAAATGGTCAGAGGTCTAAGGAGATACAGGTCTCACAAAAAAGATCCCCCAAGTATCAAAAATAAATTTATTGAATAAATAACCAACCAAATGGTCAGAGGTCTAAGGAGATACAGGTCTCACAAAAAATTTGTACATCTACGTCTGTAGATTGGTGATTTTTTCACCTTCTTTTATAGATGCCGGCATCTGATGGTATGGGTATTTGATTTTATTAGGGCTTTTCTCTGGTTATATATGTGTGGGGGAGGGGGGGAGTTTTCTTGGGGGATCTTTTTTGTGAGACCTGTATCTCCTTAGACCTCTGACCATTTGTTTGGTTATTTATTCAATACATTTATTTTTGATATTTTATTTCATTGTGTCTATATATATATATATATATATATATATATATATTTTTTTTTTTTTTTAATGAGAAAGGTGAGTGCCACATATATATCCTGTCTTTTTCTTTATATTCTATTTCTGTGTAAGTCCCCAGATATCTGGGTAAAGAAACTCGGAGCCACAGGAACAGAGTCCAAAGTGAATCCAGTTTAGACCGAACAAGCTGCACCTTAGGGAACAAGTACAGTTCCCATTTACTTAAAGGGAGCTTTTAAATACTTCAATTCTGGAGAGTACTGTGTGTATGAGACTTGTATAGCATTGCTCCAGAACTGCACATTGTTTTAACCCTTTGAGTGCCCTGCCAGACAGTTTGCCGCCTTCTTCAGAACTCCAAAAGCCTGGAATAACCTGACTGAAAAAATCAGATCTTCTCCCAGTCTAAAATCCTTAACCCCTTAACGACCGATCGCGTAGGCATGCGACAGTCACTAAAGGACCACGGAGCTTTTTTTAAGTGATCAGACTCTGGGAGCCCTGAAATCCATGACGGTCATAGTACGTCATGGGTCGTTCAGGCACTTTTTAACCTATGACGTTCCATGACCGTCAAGGGTCGTTAAGGGGTTAAAAGCAACTGCTTCTTTATAGCTAAAAACAATGTCACTGTACATAATTTTTTAGTATGTATGAATGTTTGTGTGTTTGTATATATGATGTTTCTCTGTCTGTGTAAATATGTAACTCTTTACTGTAAACTCTCCAGGACATGCTTGAAAGTGAGAGAAATCTCAATGTATTCTTCCTGGTAAAACATTATCTAAATAAACAAACAAAATAAAGCCCTATGTTGTGTTTACACACAGCTTAACCCCTTATGGACCAGATGACGACCTATGACCGTATAAGGACCGGTTACAGTCATAGCACGTCACATACTTTTTACTTACAGTGCTGTACCGGGAGTTCTGTAAGTAAAAATGAGGCCCAAAATTGCCCGCCCCAAGACTGGAGCGATCTCTCTTAGGCCCCAAAACAGAGCGCCGGAATGCATAACAGGTCACATATATCGGTGCGTTGGCAAAGATCAAAGCGGTTCTTAAGGGAAAGTAACTTCCCTGGACTGCTGGTCCTTAATGGGTTAAGGACACATGACGTGCCAGCACAGTAAGGGATTTCAGGGCTCCCCAGTGGCTGCACGCCGTTCAGGGAGCCCTGAATCCGTTCACAAAAAAATAAAAAAAAAAAGGGGGGGGGTTGTGGTCCTCATGTAACCATGCTTTTTAATGATTAACACAACATTAGCACTGTGTTTGTTTTTTCGTAACTCACCTGCTACTCAATAGCATGTTAAATGTAGTTTGCTGTAACGTTAGCCCAAAGAAATACAGCTACAAAGGGGAGCGCTGGGGAATCTGGGAAGTCCTGAGGCATCATGCAGGACATACAGGGTCTGATTTTGAAGGCTAAATATCTCCACTAGCAGGTGAGTTACGAAAAAACAAACATAGCGCTAATGTTGTGTTAATGATTTAATGATTTTAGGTGAATGTTCCCTTTTATGTGCCGTACGGGGTTAATGAAAGCAGTTTGGTTTTCTTGGACCCCCTTAGTCCCTGCTACTCAGTGCATTACTAGTTTTGACTAAGAAGTGGGGTGTGCGAAAGACATTTGTGCCCATCTTAGTGGAAAACTGCACAGCGCCATTTATCAAGTATAGGAAAACGTCAATATTTCTGCGAATGTTACGACATATATACTTTCACATATAAGAAAACATAATTTAGCCTGAATGTTCCTATGACCCTTTGCGTGTCCAAGAAGTATCCAATGCATATTTTCTAACATTACAAGGTATTAAGTGAAAAGGTGATTGACAGCACTTCTGGCCTATAGGTTCTACAGCAGCCACAATTTACCATCATTACCTGTATATTGTGGAAAAACTCATTAATACCTTATCAACCACGCTGCCTGAACTCTCTAGAGGACCACAACACTTTTTTTTTTCCCCCCAACAATGCACTCTGGGATCACACTGTCACCGGTCCTTAATGCACAAACACCGATGGTGGTCCTGGCATGTCATTGGTCAAAAATGGGTTAAAAGGGTCATGTGCCCTAGTGAAACGGATTCTTTTAATCTAACTGTAGGAATCTTATCTGTTTAGAGTAAAGCTGACAGGTATATACTTTTTTTTACATGTATTTTATAGTTCACTGCTAGTTGTTTGTTTACAATCTGATTTCAACAACAAACAAACAGATTTCAACTGACACAACCATACAGAAAACTGCAGATACAATGTGAAATATATAATGGTAAATAGACCTGAGTACTGTACGAAGCACATTGACCTACGTGAGTCATTGTGCACAAAAAAACTCCAAAACTCAACAAAACAGTACCCTCCCCACACACACTAATACCAACAGTATAGCTCTCCCTTTAAAGGGATAGTAATACTTTGTTTTATCTTTATTTTATTTTGTAGGCATTAACAAAACATGAAGAACGATATAAGTCTTATCTCTCAAACCTTTGTGGTTTGAGAGATATTCACAAGCAAAGTTTCCCCTCCCGCCCCTTTTACCTAGTGTAAGCCATCTCTTCTCAGATGTGGAATGCAGTCCATAGACCAGGCAGATAATAGAAGGGGACAATCTTCTTCCTATGAGAACAATGAAAGCCCTGCACCCCTTGACAAGTTTTTCAGGTTTTTCCCTTATCTTAATTGAAGATTGTCCCTCTCTGCAATCTACCTGGGTACCTCCCTTCTGATCTGGCTGAGCAGTGTTACCTCAGCAAAAGGGGCGGGAGGGGGATACTTTGTCATTTAATTACTCCTGAACTACAACTCTGACAGAACTGAAATAACACTCTCCAAATTCCAAGTACTATGATGATTAATTAGAGCTGTTTTTATTATGAAACATTACTATCCCTTTAACATCAGATCAATCATTTGGGGGGAAATAGTCATTACTGTTAAAAGGCCAACCTGCCTCAGAGTCCTAATGAAGTCTCTGTAGTAGTTAGTGCAGAGCTCTTTATCAAGGTCAATCTTTGAAAGTCTTAATGCTCAGATAAAGCAACTGAATCCCAGTCTCAATCAAACACCTGCATGAAGAGGGCTTTAGCCTACATTTAAAAATAGATAAAGCAATTATTTTTTTTTCTTCAGTCTTTCCTTGTGAGCCCTCTTCCCTGACGCCATCTCTCATCCGGCTTGTTTGGTTCCAATGTAATCCCACACAAATAAACACCATCTGGCAATATTATGTTGCAGAACCCAGGGCAAAGTAGTAACAGCCAAAGTTTGATTATTAAAACTGATATGTTAAGGGATTTCCTTGCTAGCGTGGTATATTCATAGCAGTACTCAATTACTGTACTAAACACAGAGTAATGTTTTTGTTAACCTCTTAATGACTATAGCAAACTCCTTTAAAGGCATAGTAATACTTAAAACGTAAAAAAAAATGTTGTAGGGTTTATCGCCATGAGTAAAACAAGGGTATTCCCACTGCTGAAATGTGTTTTATTCAAACGTTATTACAGCACAGACTTGAAATTTTTAGCTCCACATTGCCTCCATCAGCTCCAGCTTGCCCTCACATTGCCCCATCAGCTCCAACTTGCCCCCATCAGCTCCAACTTGCCCTCACATTGCCCCCATTTCCTCTGGTTTAAAAGGGACTTTTACCCTCTTGAGAGTGTTGGAGATAGGGGATAAAATCCATCTTTTTCCCCTATGGTGCAGTAAGTTTGCTCCAGAATTTTCTTGCAGTTTTGTTAGAACATGGCCCACCATTACTAATGCATGGTGTTTTTTTTCTGGGCACCTAATACTGGAAAGTGAAAAGAACACATGTCATTTTTTCCATTTTATATTTTTTACTGCAGTGTACTTGCTAATATGTTTATTGGCCTTAAACGTTTGGATTCTAAAAGGACTCCACTGAGTTCCAGCTCAATGTGTTGGAGACCTTTTGAGTGGTCACAGGGCCAAATAACCTGTCTTATCTCTGAAGGCAAAGTGGCTCAATTCTGGAACAAGCCAGCTGCACTGTAGGTGACAAATTTAATTCTCCAAAATCCCAATAACTTAAATGGGGCTTTTAACCTCTCGAATGCTAGAGCGGTCTTTGCAATCTGTTGGAGAATGCACTAGCATTCCAGGGGTTAAAAGCCCAGTGTAATTAAATGGGAATTTTTATTTCTTTCCTAGAGTGCAGTGGTTTGTGTCAGAATGGTGTCCCTTTGTATACAAGCAATGTCCAAGTTAACGCTTTGAGTGCTGGAGGGGTACGCAACGCATTGCTATGCAATGCATAACCCTCTGGCACTCAAAGGGCTAAGGCCCTGGGGTCATTTGTCACCTTCAGACATGGCCAATCTTATTGGCCCCTCATTCAAATTGTATTAATAAGACCCATATAGTTATGTGGATTTTAGTTGTCTCTTAATTTTAATCTTGTACCTGCTAAATTAAGCTTCTCTAAGAAATATGTTTAGGGCCATTTTCCATTTTAAAACTTTGAGTGCCAGTGGGCTATACAATGCATTGCAAGGCAATAATCGTTCATGTTATGGATATTTTTTTCACTAATGTCTCTCTGGAACGTACATCTTTCAGTCATGGCATAAACCCGTAAATAGCATCCTGGGAAAAAAACACACAAAACACCTAGGAGCCAAGGGCTACTAGGTGTTTTGTGTGTTTTTTTTCCCAGGATGCTATTTATGTGATTATTTGATTCTGGCTTCACCTAGACTGGTGCTTTGAGTTGAAGTTTCCAGACCTATTAACCCCTTTCTTAATAACGCAATCTCGGCTCTGTTGAAGAGCCTCTGACAACCCCGGGACCGGATTCCCCTGCAGTCAGCTTGAGCGCTGACATCAGGGAAAGGGGAGGGAGGGGGGAACTTTAGTACAGAATAGCTCTCAAATCATAATGGTTTAAGAGATGGTACTGGGGGCATTTAGTATAATTTTTTAATGCCTACAAGATTCCTTTTTTAAAACTTGACAATACTATCCCATTAAGGACCATGGGGCATTTTTTGCATTTTTTTTTTTTCACAAATGGATCCAGTTCTCCCTGAATTCCATGACGTGCTGGGATTAGTAATGTTTGTTATAAATTAGTTCACAGAGTCTTCTTTATATTAAAAGTAACACATTGCGCTATGTGTAGCAGCGTACGTGTATGTAGTTCAAAAGTTATTAAATGGAGAAATATCCCCCGCCCACCCCTTCTCTGCGCATCACGCTGAATCTGCAGTCTGTTCTGGACAGATGCAGCGAGGGACAAACTTCAGTATGCAAAGGAAAATCAGAGGAGGGCAAGGTGTTCCTTATACAGAAGTTTGTCCCTCACTGCATCCGTCCAGTCCCACGACCGGATTCCACATTCAGTGGGAGGCGGACAGAAGGGGAGGGCGGGGGATATTTCTCCACTTAATAACTTTTGAACTACATACAAGTAAGCTCCTACACATAGCGCAGTGTATTACTTGTAATATAAACATTACTATCCCTTTAAGTGCAGGACAGCTGTGACTGTCCTGACACATCATGGGTTCTTAAGGGATTAATATTCTTTTGTTCTCCCCCAAAGCAAGTATTCAGGTAAACAAAATTTGATTGATTGGGAGATTGTTAAGATGATAACAGATTAGATTGGTCTGTCATGTCCTAAGCAGGGATTTAACCCGTTGAATGCCGGAGAGGTATCCATCACATTGTAGTACAATTCACTGGAAACCTCCCTTAAACATAAAGGGTCTTGTTTTCCTTTACTCTTAACTAGTTTTAAAGCCTGTGTACACGGGCCAACACTGGCGGCACTGCAGTCATGCTCAGTACTGACTGCCCGCACCGCTGCTGATACGGAGCGGGCACTCACGATCTGAATTTGGTGTGCCCCACTCCGTATTGGCTGCGGCGCGGGCTGTCGGTACTGCACATGATTGCAGAGCATGCAGCTGTCTCTACTGCGCATGACGGCTCCTGACAAACATACTTAGCAAATTATAATATAAAGATTGATGCCAAATTCTCAGCAATGGGAGTACTCCACAGGATAAACTCTGCAATATAAATGTATAAGGGTAAGTGTTACTGTCCCATTTAAGGCAGTGTTTTTGTTTTGTTTTTTTCTCAAGGCACCTAACACACATTGTGGAATTTTCTGGGCAACACTAACATTTTATAGTTCATTGTGTAATGAGTGGTACAAATATAAAATATAGTTATTATTTTATCCTACCATATTAATGGCAGGAACTAGTATAATTAGTGTAATTTCCTTAATTATAGATATGAAACTTAAAATATTCACACTTTCGTCAGTCTTCATAGAAAAAACATTGTTGGTGTCACTTCATTCTGGTTAACAGCCCCTGCTTTAACCTCTTGAGTGCCAGAGATGTACATTCCCCTCCCTATATCAACTTAATCTAAAGGCTCATGTTTGTGCTTTAGTAACATTCGTTCTTAACTGCCAGTCTGTTTTTTAATTTAACCCTCTATATTGTCACAAAGGAGTGACTTCTGCCCATACCTGGGAACGGTCTCTTTTAGAGTCCCCTGAAGGGACTCTTGTGCTGCCAGTGGGAGGATATAAATGATGAGATTTGTGTCACAAAGGAGTGGGGCTTAACGGGCTGTGTGATAAAGTGGGAGGGATATGGGCAGAACATGGTGGGGAAGGAGTAGAAGTGGGCTGAGTTTCATAAGAAACTCTCCACCACCAGAGAATCAGCCCTTGTCCCCAGAGACCTGGTAATTCACTGCAAAATACCCAGAGAATTCTCAGGTATTTTTATAGCATGGATCTGCAATGTGAGATCCATCAGCTGCTGTTGGACTACAGCTTCCATCATCCCCCACCAGCCAGTGGCTGGGAGTGGAGGGTGATGGAAGTTGTAGTGTGAAAGCTGCTGGAGGGCCTCACTTTTGCCCCTTTTAAATGCATATAAATTTAGATTTATCCCCCGTGTTACAACTGATTTGTCCTTGAATTGCTCCAATTATTCTGCATATCCTATATTTTTTAGTCTTTCCTAAAATGAAGTATGGTTCTGCTTAGTTTTTATCAATGGTTTGAAATGATTGAGACATTGTTTGCTCATGTCCCCACCTTCCAGTTGGAGATTTGTATTTTATAAAGCATTGCTGGGAAATTGTCAAACTTCTCTCATGAACCAAGGTACAGACTGCAAGATTCTGACCCACTGGCTCTCAATAAGGTGACCCCATATCCCTTTAAGTCAGAGAATCTTATAAAAATACACACTGCAGGGTTCCACTGATTCCTGTTCTGTGCTTCTTGCAGAATGTAATGCTCATGTGTCCTTGATTTAAAGGGATATGGGGTCACCTTAATTCTGAACCGTGGGCACCAGGTCAGGTTGCTGTGCTTTGGTTAGGCCTCATCTAGAATATGGAGTACAATTTTGGGCGCCTGTTCTAAAAATAGACATTACTGAACTGGAAAAGGTGCAGAGACGTGCAACAAAACTGATAAAGGGATTGGAAGATCTGAGTTACAAAGAGAGACTAGCCAAACTGGGTTTGTTTACATTAGAAAAGAGACGTCTAAGGGGTGATATGATTACCATTTACAAATACATTCAAGGTCAATACAAAGAACTATCCAATGAATTATTTATGCAAAAGAGCTGAGCTAAGAACAAGAGGTCACCCATTAAGACTTGAGGAAAGGTGCTTTCGACTAAAAGCAAATAGGATATTGAGCCGGGGAACTATTTGACACACACACACACACACACACACACACACACACACACACACACACACACACACACACACACACACACACACACACACACACACACACACACACACACACACACACACACACACACACACACACACACACACACACACACACACCCCCCCCCCCCCCCCCCCTACACTGGAAATTGCTCCAGAGGGCTTTTTGTTGCCTTCCTCTGGATCAACAGGGGTGTTATTGGCATGGGCTGGACTTGAAGGACGCATGTCTTTTTTCAGCCTTATCTACTATGTTACTATGTTTTTTCCTGTGTCTTTTTTGGCCTTCTTTTCAAGAGAATGTAACGTAATTGTGCTGCAAACTGACTGCATCCCAGGGGAATACTAACCATCCACACTGATTGGATTGTGGAGTTTACCCTTTGAATGCTCTATACTACTTTGACGACCACGCTAGCATACACATGGTTAAAAGCCCCATATATGTCTATGGAAATTTGGAGAATTTCTGTTTGTCACCTGTTGTGCTGTTGATTTTCCCCAGAATCGCTCTACTTTTTTTTTTTTTCTTTTCCAACATAGGCCGCTGTCAAACGTGATTCTTGAATTTCAAATGTATGGAAAACGTTAAGCACAGTATGTTCTTTTTGTCATTCTGAGACATAAGACTAAGAGTTTTGGTATTCGTTCCCTTCCTTAATGTCCTTGACTGATGACCTATAAAATGCTTGTGTGTAAGATCTAGTTCATATTGGTGACTGTTTCAGATAATTTGCTACATGAGTTAGTTTGCATGAGTGAAACAGCAACAATCATTTTCAATTGTAATATTGTATTGCTGCAACATCTTCCAGCAAAGTTTCCAGTGTGAACTAGGCCTTCGTTCGCCTTGAAGGAAAAAAAAATGAGAATCACTTATCTGGTCCATATGATCTGGAGGGCAAAACTGACACACAAACAGTGATTGGGTCTCTATGTTTGGCAAGTTAGTAGTACTACATTTATAGAACTGTAATTACCATTTGTCACAGTTCTGACTTCTAAATTAACATCTGTCTGCAGCTAGTTGGATAATTCAATGGGGTGTCTGTCAATTTATCAGCAGAGATACTGGCAGTTCGTTCCATTACTATAGGGCTGTATGTTAAAAAGGAAAGTGGAGGCGTTCTGGGCACACCATTTGCACTGTAGGGGAGAACTAAAAATTCCCATTGATTTTAAATGAGGATTTGAACTCCTTGAATGCTAGTTTCCCCCATAGTGCAAATGGTTTGCCCCAGAACTCCTCCCATTTCTTTTGATCAGGCTGCCCTATGTGAAACACGTGCTTGGATATTTTCATTGCCTATAGAAGAATCCGTGTCCCCTTTCCTCCTGGTAAATTCAGGGAGATAATAGTATCAAACAGTATCCTAATTTAGAATGTTGGAAACGGATTATATGAAATATTTCCACACTCCACTGATCCTTAAAGGGTTAATAAATTAACCCTTTGAGTGCCAGAGGGATACACAACACATTGCTTTGCGTACCCCTCTAGTACTCAAAGGGTTAAAGGGGAGTGTGCTACAAAATGCAATACCATATGTGCATTATTTTACTACTTTAGTTCTCATTAACCCTTTCTGGCAAGAGTGGGCAATCTGTGGCTCTCTAGACTTGTCGTTGGACACCGGGAGCTGTTTTATATCTGTGCCAGATTTAAATGGTCATTCGCTGTTTATACTGAGCATTGACAAGTCTGTCAAAAAGAGAGAGTTTGATAACAAACGAGTTCATAAGCAAAATAAGTTCAAATGGAAGTATATAAATATGTGAATGAATGCATGTTGCCTTGAGTGTAATGTATGTACCTGTCTAACTGCCTTCATTGTGCAAAGATTATTTAGCTCAAGGAGAGTCAATTGTAGAACATCCAGCTGATGGGAATTACAATGTCTCATCCCCAACAGACAATAGCTGTTTGAGGACAATGGCATTAGTAGTCCCCAATAGCTGGAACGCCAACCATTGACTGCTCCTGATTTACACTAAATGTTAACAAAGGTGATCATTTAAAATGACAAATGTCGATTGGCCCTTTTGTGCTTATACAAGGATAACATTAAAAGGTAAATGTTAACCCTTTCAGAACTTGTGGGGTAACCAGTGCATTGCACAACAATGCATTTGCCTCCTTCCTGCATATAAAGGTTATAGGAACACTAAGATTTAAAAAATGAAAACGCCATTTTAGGGTCTGTAATAATTATCTGTTACCAGAGGCCTGGGATTTTATTTTAACTGTATCCTGAGGGGGTATCCATTTATGTTTCTGTAGGGGTCCAGACCCTTTTAACATGAGCTGTGTTGTCTGTAAGTGAAGTGGGTGTGTACTAATCTCAATAAATTATCTGATTTAGCTCTTCTCCAAACTCGCACAAACAAACATTCAGTGATTATACCGAAAAGAAAAGCAAGTTTAGATAACTTTTTTATTTTATTTTATTTTTACACACATGCTAGTTAGATTATAAGAGAGTTCAACCTTTGGGGACCAGAGGGCATGGACTACATTGTAATATTTCCCTTGTATATGGAGAAATAGGTTATAAGTTCTCCTGCATAACTGAATTGGATGCTATTAATTAGACCATTCACACGAAACACGCATTCCTCTGATAATGAGAATAGAATAAGTTGGGTTCCATGATCACCATAGAAACTACAAATAAAATCACAAACCGCTGTGCATGTTGGGGGTTAGGCTTATGTAATGTGTTTACTGTGTCTGCTTTATGTATGTTTATTACTAGATAGATTTTTTCCATCTTACAGCTGTCACGTGCAGGCTAATACTGCTTTCTTAAAGGCCCTTAATTAACATGGGACTTGGTATACTGATTCCAATTGTAAAGTCATTAGTCACAAAGAGAATACTTAATTCTGAAAATGTAATTAATGGCGAAACAGGCAAATGTGGGAGGGGTGAATAGAGAATATATTAGCTGCCTCAAATGTAGGATCTTCCTTTTATTTACAAAAACTAGCAATACCGGTATGTTCGGTTAAAAAAAAAAAAAAAAAAAAAAAAAGGGGGTGTGTGTGTGCGGGGGGGATCAGTGGTATCTGTGAAATTTAGGGTGGGATGGCAAAGTGGAGAAGGGGAGTCATTGCTGTGATACACCCCTGACCACTCCTGTTAATCACACCCCCAGCTTTATACCTATCATAGAGGCAGTATGGATAATGTTAATGAACTTCTACTTTCTGCCGCTGGGGGGGGCAAGGAATCTGAATCTCATCAAGTGAAATTCTTCTATTACTTATCCTATCCTACATAATAAAAGGGCAGAAAGTTTGTCACGATGCAGTCATGCACAGTAGAGAATGCCCGCGTTTGGCCAGTCTCTACTGCGCATGATTGCATCTCATGAGTGAGGTGGTGGAATCGCATGGAGTAGTGAGGTAATGGCAGTATGCAGAGAGGGTCAGGGTAATGTTAACCCTTTGACTGCCAGAGGGGTATGCAACACATTGCTTTGCAATGTGTTACGTACCCCTCTGGCACTTAAAGGGTTAAGAGGCCGGTCCGGTCCTGCTCTGCGTACCTCCGTTACCTCACTGCTCCATGGCCCGTGCACACGGGCTTTTACACTAGTGTATAGATAATATGTAGCCATACGTAAGCTTTATATAGCTTTGAATTCTCTGCTGTAAAGGAGACTAGCAGTTTGTGAGTGCAGTGTATTATTCTACTGATGCATCCCCTCCTCATTACTGGGACAGTGGCTTCCTATTCCTGTGCCTGCCACATGGGTATGTACGAAAACGTATGAGCACTTTAAGTGATGGTACGTTGTAGTTTGAGTAATTGAATGATAAAGGAACCCCTACCGCCCCTTTTACCTAGTGTAAGCCACCTCCCCTCATATGTGGAATCTGGTCCCATGACCAAACAGCAGTGTTACATCAGTAAAAAGGAGGGGGGGGGTAATTTATCATTCAGTTCCTCTTGAACTATAACTCTAACAGTATTGAAATAACACTCTACACGGCCCCAACACTTTGAAGATTAATCGGAGCTGTTTTTTTTTGTGAAACATTACCATCCCTTTAAGTGTTACCAGTCTACACTGCTTTTGATAAGACTTTTTTTATGTGAGCAAAGCCCAATTGCTTCCCTAGTACCATGGACAGGAAAATGGAGTAAAGTCACCCCACTTTTCTCTGTGACTTAGTAGTACATAACATTAAACAAGGCACAGAGGTAAGGAATGTCCACACATTTCCCCTCTGCCCTTCTCTGGGTGCAAGAAGCATACAAAGGAGCTTTTCCTGCATAAGCAGCTTCGGAAATTTTCGCTAGGCAGATGTAGCTGTAAAGAATTCTATTCCAGGTCTGAGTTTAGTGCAGCATTGTATTAGTTCCCCTGCCCCATTATGGGTGGACAACCTGTTTGCCTCAGGCTGTTGCCGGACTATCATTGCCACCATCCTCAACTGAGCAGCGGACAGCTTACGATGGTGGGAGTTGTTGACTAGCCACATATGGAGGGCCGCAGGTTACCCACCATTGCTCTGTACAGTTAATTATAACTGGTACCACAGTCCAGCCTCTCCTCCGTTTGATCGCTTTGTTGTGTTATGTAGTGTTAGACGCTGGCAGATCTCGTGATGGAGAACTCTGGTGCAATACAAATTTGGTCCCACAATTCACTGTAAACTGATAAAAATCCCAAAGATTTTCTATTGTCATCATTTATAAACAGGAGTTTAACCCCTGCTGTTAGATATGGGTATTGAGAGAAGTTAGTTTGCCACTTTGAGTGCCAGAGGGGTGTTCAATACATTGCTTTGCCTTGGGTTAAAGGCAGAGTAGGCATCTGCCTACAGGCGCACCCACAGAGGGGCGCCTGTCATTGGAATCGCTTTTTTAATTAATTGATTTTTTTAAAATTAACCTCAGCACCGGCTCCATGTTGCCCTCACATTACCGTCCTCACATTGCCTCTCCCCCATTGTCCGTTTCCTACCTTTTCCCGTTGTCTGTTTCCTACCTCCCTGGCAGGAGATCTGTCATCTGTGCCTCCTTTGGCACAGTCCTGTAAGTACTGAGCTCCCTCGTCAGCTCTTTAGGAATGCAGAGCGCTGGGAGATGACATTGTCTCCCAGAACTCTGCATTCCTGAATAGGAGTCCGCGCAGGAGCTCCAGCAGCTACATAACTGTGCCAAAGGAGGCAAAGATGACAGATCTCCTGCCAGGGAGGTAGGAAACGGACAACGGGGGGAGGCAATGTGGAGCTCATGGGGGCAAGTTGGAGCTGATAGGGGCAATGTGAGGGCAATATGGAGGTGATGGGGGAAATGTGGAGATTAGGAGCATTGTGGAGGTGTCCAGTGGAGATGGCCGGGTGGGGGGTGCTTCAGATTTCTGTGCTGCAGGCTCCTGAGATGTAAATCTGGCCCTGAGTGAAAGCAGGTGTCATGCCTTCTGATAGAACTGCTCTGCTTCCCTTATGGTGTGTCTCTGTACCCAGGTCTTAGGGTGCTAGGATGTTTTCAAAACGGTAAAACTACAATTTAAATCAGAGTTTTGGAAATGTTTATTTATCCCCTATAATGCACTTGATTTGCACCAGAATTGCTCTTTGTTTAGGAATATAAATAAGTGCAGTTCTGGAGCAAACCAACTGCACAGTGCACCATAGGGGAGAATGCACATTTCCCAATGATTTACGAATGGCTAGAAGACTCCAGCATATTACATAAGCATTGGATAATGCCTCATTCAGGTGGTTAAAATCCCCATTTTAAGTCAAAGGCCATTTTGAGAATGTTTATTCCTTTATGGTGCAGTTGGTTTGACCCAGTTTTTCTCCCCTTTTGTTAATAAACACTGGCCCATATGTATAAATGCAAAAACAGGGACAAGATAAACATTCCTATGTTCCCATGCGTGTGAATAGAGCTTTTTAACCCCTTGCATGCTACAGAGGTCTCCAGTGCATTAACCCTTTGAGTGCCAGAGGGGTACACAACGCATTGCAAGCAATGCGTTATGTACCCCTCTGGCACTCAAAGGGTTAATTTAGTAATCCTTGGAGACCTCCCTAGCATTCAAGGTGTTAAAATCCCAATTTAATTTAACAGGAATGTTTATTTGTCCCCTATGGCGCAGCTGGTTTATTCCAGTTTCCTTTTTATAAATATGAGCCATGGTCCTTAATGGGTGGTTCTTAGATGGTATTTGATGGATCCCAAGCTGCTTTAAATACCATTAATTAGTAGAAGACTTTCTTAATTAAAGGTATTTTGCAACCTCTTTGTCTAGTTTCTCAGATTCCTCATTCCTGTGAATTAATAAACATGGCACTCCCAAATTTTAATTATTATCCCTAAAGCAAATATGTTGAGCCACAATTGTGGATTCCAGGATTCAGTTTGTCTGAATGTGTAATAATGCCTGTTGTGCACTGGGATTCAATAGCTAGAAATATATGAGTCAAACATTTTGGAATTAACATGTATTCCAATTGAGGTCACAGACTTGAGTGGTGATGCACTGCCCCTCCCTGTTTGAAAATAACCACACTGCTAAAACACATATATAATGTGTGTGTCTATATTCCACCCACACATTAATTTCAATAGGGCTTTTAACACATTTGGAGTTATGCACTAAAGCATGATACAGAGGTGATAAATCAGACATGACTTCTCTAGTGATACAATGTCTCCAGTTCCTATGTTACTCTATACAGCCTATGCACTAAGGTCTCCAGCGCTAGAGAACTCTTAGTGCATTGGCTCCATAGAATAACATAGGAATTGGAGAAATTCTCTCCGACTTATCATCTCTTTATCATGCCTTCGTGCATAATCCCCCTTGAATGATAGCGAGATCTCAAACACATTGCTATGCAAGGCTCTGGAGACCTCTCTAGCACACAAGTGGTTAAAATCCCTACTTGATGCAGAGTTTGGGGATTTTTTTTTTTTTTTATTTCACCCCTGTAATGCTGATGCTTTGCCCTAGAATTGCCCCAATTCCTCTTAGTACATGAGTCTTATTAACTCTTTGTTCTCTCTCTGAAGGACCCAAGGGCCACATATGAGACCTCTGGTATGCATTAGGTTGCCCATTGTAGGCATAGGTGGTGATAATACGCCCTCTTTATTAACATAGAAACATAGAATTTAACTGCAGATAAGAACCATTCGGCCCATCTAGTCTGCCCATTTTCCTACTGTAAAATCCTCAAACCTTTTTTGTTCCTTGGCCTTCTCTGTTAAGGACAGCTTAATGCCTATCCCATGCTGTCAATGTATTAACTTCTACCACTTCTGCTGGTAGGCTATTCCATGTATCTACTACCCTCTCAGTGAAGTAAAAACTTTCTTACATTACATCTAAACCTGTGTCCCTCTAGTTTTAGACTATGGCCTCTTGTCCTAACATTTTTACTCGTTTGAAATGTACTTCCATCCTGTACTTTGTTGAATCTCTTCATGTATTTGAATGTTTCTATCATATCCCCTCTCTATCTTCTCTCTTTTCTCTCCTCCAAGCTATACAGGTTCCAATCCTTTAGTCTATCCTGATATGTCTTTTCCTGTAAACCAGTCACCATTTTAGGTTCATAGAATAAGGCAACATGGATGCAACCAACTGCACAATGAGGAACACACACATTTCGATTACTTTTAAATTGAGGTTTTTAACCCTCCTTGAGTGCTGGAGAGGTCACAAATGCACTGCCTTCCAAATTATTGGATACTTCTCTAGAATTCAGGGGCTTAACAGATCTTAAATGAAATTGATGTTTCCTTTTTCCCCAGTAGTGCAGTTTATGTCCCAGAATTGCCCCATTTTGATTTTAGATTAACCCTTTGAGTGCCAGAGGGCTACGCAACACATTGCTTTGCAATGCTTTGCGTACCCCTCTGGCACTCAAAGGGTTAAGGACCACGGTTTCCTGTTATCATGCCTGTGCTTGTGTGCACTTGCTTACAGAGGACCACTGTCCTTGCTTCAGCACAACTGTGGATAGTAAAACAGCAGTGATTGATAAGCAGGTTACACCAGGCACAGATCCATTTCTCATCAGGAAAGATGAAGCCCTGCACATTCATTGAGTTGCTGAGGCCGTAACCCAACCAATTCCTCTTCCCTGTCAAGTGTTGAGAAAATGAATCGTGCACACATAGACGTCCATATTGAGCAGTATATCACTGGGTGGAGCACCTTGATGTGACGGAACTGTAGAATTAATTAGCCTTATGTATGAATGTGATGTGATTCTAGGGCAACCAGCTGCATTTTAGGGGACAAATACAAACTTCCTTTGGAAGCGGAGCTGTCACTTTATAACATATAGGTTATCTTTCAAAACCTCCTCTATGCTATACTAGCCATTTTGTATTTCAACCAATAGTTTCAGCTATTTGGCTTTACTTATTGGTGAGTGTATCAAATGAACCTGTTCTGGCCAGCATGGAGTGGCAGTTGGGATAGAGAGCAGCTCAGAATGTTATTATCTGGCAGTTATGCCAGGAAGTAATTTGCATATACCAACAAATAAAGCTAAAAATGTCAAGCTTTTTGTTTGAAAGATAGATAAAATGAGTGCCCAGGACATACGAGAGACAATCTCAATGTCTCATTCCTATAAAATACTTTAACAAAAATAATAAAATAAAGTCTGGTGGCAATCGGCCCCTTTGTGCAATTTATTGTTTCACATTACATTACATACCCCCTCTGGTCCTAGGGGATTTATGAGAGAGTTTCTTTTTCATATATAAGAGGTGAAGGGTTTTTCCACATATAACTACTGAGTGAAATATAATTTGAACTAAATTGCTTCAGTGGCTTTGAGAATAGATTGGATTCAGTGCTATAAAATATCTGATTAGCAAAGCTACGTCTCTGTTACCTATTTACTGTAACCAGTATAGTCTTACCAAATGTATTCCTTCTGACTGCTTTAGTATGGCAGTTAATACAAACATCCAATAAAATCATCAGGACACAAACTATATAAAGGACACTTTTCGGTAAATGCGTCCATTAACCGTTTAAGAGGGATGCTCAGTGCATTTTTTTAACACACCCCTCTAGTCCTTATCCCCTGGATTACTAGAGGCGTATCCAACGCAATATGTTGGATACCTCTGTGGCACTCAACGGGTTATATAGATGTTAATGCTTACAAAGAAGTTTGCTCTGAAATGTGACTGATTCCAATCACTTACCAGAAAAAAAAAAGGCTAGATAAATAGTAATCTTTATTTACCTCTCAGCTGCTTTTCAGTTACATCCACTCCTTTATTCGGAATAAAATGACGCTGGTCATTTGACCAGACTCCACCTACAGAGGTCTGGAAGCTGTGGTAATGCTTCTCAGTGTTCAGACTGAGTAACTTCATCGAACATTTTCACCAGGCCAATATCTCCGGCTAGTTGTTTTTTTTTACTTGGTAAAAGCGTTCAGAAAAAGGATATATCTCCCTCAGTCTGAGCGTACAGTAGGGTTACCATGGCTACCAGTACTGACTTAACTGGAAGGAGTAGAGGGGAAGTTTAAATAAAGATTTTGTGTGAAACAGGGTGTGCTGGAGTGACTAGCAATCATGCACTCTCTAAAATAGTTTACTGTAGGTTAAAGTAAAATTAGCAATGTATTTCATACCTCTCTGGCCTTAAAGGGATAGTAATACTGTAATATTACTAATCCCCATAGTGTAGCTATTTAAAAAAGAATTCAATTGCCCCCCGTGTCATCTCTCAAACCTTTACGGTTTGAGAGATAACCATAAGCAAAGCCCCCCCCCCCCTTCCCTGAAGTCAGCGTTGTACTGACTGCAGGGGAAGTCTGTCGTATGACAGGCTTGCGGCTCTGCAGCTGAGCCGAGATCGTGTTAGTCAAAAAAAATTATTTCACTGAAACGGTCTTCTGCATGTGCTTGGTTTACAAGCACATGTAGAAGACTGTTTCAGTGAAATAATTTTTTTTTACTAACTCTATCACAGCTTCAGGGAAGGGGGACAGGGGAACTTTGCATTCGGTTATCTCTCAAACCATAAAGGTTTGAGAGATGACACTGACGGCAATTGAATTCTTTTTTAAATACTTACACTATGGGGATTAGTAATATTAAAGTGCTGCTATCCCTTTAACAGGTTAAATCGTCAACAAGCAACCCATTTCACATCAGGAGCCATATATGTGACCCTCAAGCTAACCTATACATTCTAGTTACAAATTTTAAAGCGGAACTACCACATCAACTAAAGTCGCCCTGCAATTCTTAGGCAGTTGGCTACTAGCTTAATAATCTTTATTTTACCTCTTAAAAGTGCCCCTGAGTAAAGTTATCAGTAATATTCCGAGACTGACGGGTAGGTTAGTGCAGCCTGCCCGCCTGCACCATCAGTCTGTTCCGGAGCCGTTCGGGCCAGTGCAATGCCTCTGAAGGGTGACTGGGACCAAAAGCGCAGGCGCGCAGACAAGATGTCTACGCTGATGCCTGGCTTCTTGTATTGGAAGCTTAAGAATTTCTTTACTCAGGGGTAAAATAAACTATTAAGCTAGTTTGCACCTGCCTAAGTATTGCAGGGCGACTTTAGTTGATGTGGTTGTTCCACTTTAAATAATGGTTGGATACTAGTGAGGTCTCCAGGACATTGTTTCAAAATACAGTGGGAACCTTTCTAGCACCCAAGGGGCCAAGATGGAACAGTGTAACAGTGTAAGTGTAAATTTTGGGGGTGGGGGGGTGTTTTGGGGTAAAAAATTATGTGTTTGATCACATGCACTGTGATAGTGGGACATTATCTCCTCTATATTTTCAAGATGTGGAGCCTCCTAGTACAAACCTTGCATCTCTTCTTTACATAACAAGCTTGCTAAGCTGTTTATAGTGTTGCTATAACAACAGGGAGAGTCTTTACACTCAACAGCATCTACTCTGGTGACATCAACTGCTCAAATCCCAACTGTCCTTCTCAACTGGTGCTCTTCATTCAAATCTCCTTTAGGCATGAATGGGAGGTGGTAAAGGCAAAAAGGGGGAGAACGAGGAGGAAAACAGCTGAATTTGGAGAGCTCATTGAATTTCAGACAATGATGAAAATATTGAAAACCAAGGGTCTTATGTTCAATAGAAAAGTGGAGCAATTCTGGGGCAAGAACAACTGAAACACAGGGGCAAAATAGAATTCCACAAACATCCCATTGATTTTAAAGGTGGCTTCTAACACGGAGTGCCCCTGTGCGTAACCTTATGACACCCAAGGGTTAAATCCTTGAATTCTAGAGGGGTCTCTGATGCATGACTTGCTTAATGCACTGGAAACCTCTCAAACTTTAATGGTGGACTAAAAGCTCAATTCAAGTCAAAGGGAATTCTTATTTCTCTCCTGTGGTGCGCTTTATCTCCTCAAAATGTGTTCCTTTCTTCATGCACTTTTTATGGCTTATGGGACACTTGGGTCTGTATGGCATTGTTAAAGCGGAACTATCACTGAAACCCCAAATCACTATGCTTATAGCGATAACGCATATCCATACCAGTATTATCCTGAATAAGTCCGGTGTTACTGAGAAATCCAGCTCGTTCTGAGATGAACAGGCAAGCATCAGCGCAGACATCATCCAGACAGACATCTGTGCGCCTGCGCTATCCGTCCCATTCTCCTCTGTGATTGGTGAGAAGGAGTTGCATTGTACCTTAAGGTACAGGAGGGGACTGACCGCGCAGGCTCACAGATGCTGGTACAGTTAGATGCCTACCTGCGCATCTGGGAACGAGTTGGATTTATCAATAATGCCGGACATATTCTGGTTAATACTAGTATGGATATGCGTATTGCTATACATAATGATTGGGGGGTGGGGCACTTTATTTTCAGTGATAGTTCCACTTTAAGAAAATAATTTCTGCGATGAAGCTGTGCACCTTTAGCACTAGATTAAGCTCTGCTCCCCTTTTCTAGTTAATATAAACTGTAACAGTCCCTCACCCCAAGCACAAACCTAAATCTAAGGACTGGGATGTTTTCTGTGGAGGAGGGAATCACATGATTTATGTCCTTTTAATTTAGACTCCTATAAATAAAAGTAGACCGTTTGTAGCCAGTACTATTTCTGTTTGACATGACAGCCCCCGCACACACATTTATAATTTTTCATTAACTAAATGAATATAATTATAGGAAGATATTTATGTTGGTAAATTGACAGTGTCATATGTAGAAAACAGAAACGGAGCCACTCTGGAGCATACCAACTACATCATTGTTACATATAAAAATGTCTGAAAGGACCAGAGGGATGCACAGCCCTTTGGTCCTTCTGGAGATTTTAAACCCTTGCATAATAGAAAAACATCAACGACTCCTCTAGCATTCAAAGGATTAACCCCCGAAGGACCGGCACTTAAGGACCACAAATCATTTTTTTTTTTTTTAATATCTAATTCAAGGCTCCTGGAGTGGCGTGCCAACACATGGTACTCAAGGAGCTAAAGGTATGAGATATTAACCCTCTAGTGATCTGCACCAATCAAATAGAGGGGGATTTTCCAGGCACCCAGAACCCCCTTCCCCTTTGCACGCTCTTGCTCCTATAAAGAGAGAGACAAAGATTTTACTTCCCCATAATAATCAGTTTGCTTCTGTTTTGCTTGTTGGACTACAGTTCCCATTGTGCTCAGCCAGAAATTGGCCTGCTTAGATGATGGGAATTTTAGTTAAAGCTGGAGAAGATCACTTTTTCCAATGTGGTCTATCCTCCCATAGGTATAATTGTTTTTGGATGGCAATTTCCATAAATCAAATCTAGATATTGTTAATTAATCCTTATTTTTTTTGGAAAGCCCTCTGTGCAAACACAGGAGAGACTGTATGAACCCTCCTACACAGCTCATTTCCTGGGCTCAGACATTGGCTTCCTTTTCCTGAGCCTGTACTTCCGCTATGCATTAGAGAGTATGAATGCTTTAGTGTATACTAGCATACACACTCTACTATCATTAAGACTTTACTGCCAACAACTCCCGGGTGACTCCTCTATTGTATGTGCAGGGAAATAGAGTAAAGTTATGCCAGTTTTCTCTGTGCCTTGTTAAAACATAATCTAAAACGAGACTCAGAGAAAGAGTACCCAGTAATGCCCATACACATCTGTACTGACCTTCCCCTTGGCTCCTAAGCATAACTGGAAACTTTCAGGGTTTGCCCTTGAGACTCAGGGTTTTGACCCAAATCTCAGGGCGATGGGCCAAAATCTCAGGGTGAGAAGAGTTCACGGTTATCTGCTACAAGATCTGCACCATATAACTGCTTCTATTGTATTTACTTTGGTGCTATTTCTATCAGAAAGGAAGAGAGAGAAGTCCTGGTTGTCTTGTGTGCGATAAGGCAGTGATGTCTTTAATTTGAAGCATGTTAGAAGTTAATTGTGGACTGATTGTATGACCTCTGGATTAGAGCACATATGTACATATTGAAGAGAATGTACTTTCTGGGGAACGTAAAGCTTTATAATTTCAATGATCTCTGGGTCAGTCAATTTTGAATGTTCCCAGGTATGCTCATGAGGACCAGTTGCAGAGTAAATAGTTTCGTAAATAGGCTTTTGTCAAGCATAGCACTGAGAAATTGGTCCCAGCGCCTAGTTTAGAACAGAATCATATAAAGACATCCCTCTTCCTGGGTTTGCTTCTGCCATTTCCTTTAGTTCTTGAGTTTTTCATGTCACAATAGTTTGCTCCTGATGGCAGCCCTAACTATCCAGAAACCTTGTTGTGTCAGCTTTATGTGCTGAAAATCTAGCCAAAGTGAAAAATCAAATGTGAATGAGCAGTCTTGGTAACAGAACATACAGTTTGCTCTTCACGATGCAAATTGCAGGTGGCTCCTTGTGTTGTTTGACAGTGCTCTGCTAATCTCTTTTTCTCGGAAGCCGCGCAGTTTCAACGATAGCCTGTGTTTTTTTCCTCTACCTCTAACAAAAGAACCCACAGAGTGAACATGCATTAGCGATCCTTGGGACTGACTCTGCTAATTACCGATATGAATGTGGGGGAGGCAGAATGCAGGAGAGCGAAAGGGGATTCTTTGTGTGGGTGGGTTTTGTAATCTGTTGGCTTTTTAGAATTTAAGCAAATTTTATTTTAATTATAGGAACTTGAAATTATTTTAAAATTATACTAGATATTTTGAGCCTTATACCAAAAGAAAAGAGGAGAAATGCTGTAGCACACCAACTACACTACAATGGACTGATTATAATTGCCAATTTTCTAATTGATTTCAACTGGTTCTAGCAGCCTAAGCAGGTGGGGAGAGGGGATTTTCGGGCATGTGAGTAATTAGACAGGCTAGAGAACAAAGCTCATCTGAGATTAGATTCTCCAACAACTTAAAGGGATAGTAATACTTCGTTTTAACTTTATTTTATTTTGTAGGCATTAAAAAACATGAAGCATGATATAAGTCTTATCTCTCAAACCTTTATGGTTTAAGAGATATTCACAAGCAAAGTATCCCCCCTCCCTGTTCAACCAGATCAGAAGGGAGGTGCCCAGGTAGACTTCAGAGAGGGACAATCTTCAATTAAGATAAGGGAAAAAGCTGAAAAACTTGTCAAGGGGGGAAGGGCTTTCATTGTTTTCAAACAAAGAAAATTGTCCCCTTCTGTTATCTGTCTGGTCATACAACCAGACTCACATCTGAGAAGAGCTGGCTTACACTAGGTAAAAGGGGCGGGAGGGGAAACTTTGCTTGTGAATATCTCATAAACCATAAAGGTTTGAGAGATAAGACTTATATCATTCTTCATGTTTTTTAATGCCTAAAAAATAAAATAAAGTTAAAATGAAGTGTTACTATCCCTTTAAGCAGAGTTCTCTAAAAGTAGTAAACTGATTGAAAAACAAAAAGGTCAAGATAATAGTAGTTTGAATAGGTACATTTTAATGAGACACAAAGCTATATAGATGGTTCCACTTTAAATGTAATGGAGAATGGAGATGGTAGACTGTTTATCAGAATTCATCTACATGGGAGACTTAAAGTGGATCTATCACCACTTTACAAGTTATGTCCAGTAGGTAGCTTCCTTAGCGAATACATTTTAAAAGATTATTTAAACAAAAACAAAAAAATAATCTTTTGTGCAGCAAGAGCAGTTTAGTCAGAAGTAGGATGCAGGGCAAACTTTAAACCTTAATTTTTGCACAAATAATGTGTGTTTACTTTTGTTTTGTTTTTTTTAAATAACCTTTTAAACTTATACGCTAAGGAATCTACCTACTGGACATAACCTATAAAGTGGTGATAGAGCCACTTTAACATCTGTGTTACAGCAATGCTCAGGACATCCCCTTTACTTAACGCCAATGTCCTTAGTTCTCTTAGCGACCCAGTAGCAGTGAAGTTGGCAGGGGGGGGGATGACAAAGGTTGACTTGCACATCAGTCATATCTGAGTAGCTGATACTCAGGTGGTTTAGACAACTGTCTGAGCTTGAAATGAGGTTACTTTACAGTCCACCCTTCCGTTTCAACACAAGTACCATTACTGGAAATATACATAGGACTATGGGCTCTGGAAGCCAGCCTAGTTTCTGTTAGGACTAATGGTAAGAGAGAGCATTAGGTCTGTGAGTTGTCGAAGAAATAACACTGCTAATACAGCAACATGGCTGTTTGTAGAAGCTGCTTGGAAGGTTTTCAACCTGTCTGCACTTGTTTCTTTGGCTTCACTCTTCAGGATGGAATGTCTGTCAGTGCAATTGCATGCAGCTGTATACTGAATTTTTTTTATATATATATAATAATGTTATATAATAATAGCAACCCACAGGATGCTTGGATTTCATGAGCTAAATGTATTCTAACCCTTTAAGGACCACAGGAGTGCCCCTCTGGTCCTTAAAGAGTTAATCATCCTATATATTCTTATAAGTTAGAAAGCTTTCCTGTATGGCATTATAGAGACTCATCTTGTATGGACAACACATTTCCATTCATTTAAATTGGACTTTAAACGTCTACAATGCTAAGGTGTTATAAAAGGTTTTACCACTTAAGTACTATACAGATGAGCAAATTAATTTGTTTATAATGCTTTGGATACCTCTCTAGTATAAAAGAGGTTAAAAACCCCATTTTAAATCCATTAGATTTAAAGCCCTGTGGAGACATTGGTTATCTCCATAGTTGATCCTCTTTGGCTTACTTACCTCTGTCTGCAGTTTGCTGATATAATATGCACTCTGCACTCAGACCTGTCAGGCTAGGTTTAGATCATTTTAGAGATAACTTGAAACCACCTATGTGTTGTAATGTAAATAATTTTTGAGAAATTAACCTATATTGGTTGGTTGGCAAGTCTGTCACTTAGACTGATTAGTTTTAGTGCTGGATCACTGTACTATGAATGACAGTGCCAAGACCAGTGGTAGCTAATCCTTGGTCCTCAAGGCCTACCAACAGTTCTTATGTTCAGTATATCCCAGAATGAACAAAGACAGACCAATTAACATGAGTGGCCCAAAACTGAGTCTCCCTGTGCTCTAGCTGGGATATCCTGAACACATGCACTGTTGGTAGCTTTTGTGGACCAGGGTTGGCTACTCATGACCTAGACAGAGCTGACAAACTGGAGGCATTTACAGATCATGTGATACTTTGATCTCAAGCTGAAGTAATTCACATACTATGCAGGTAAATAGCATCAAATGCCTCTAAAACATAATGGTTAATTCCTTAAAAGACATTTATTTTACACTCTCTGTAAAACAAACTTGTTCTTCGAGTGACAGGTCCACTATTTTACTTCTTTATCCAGAGATAAAGGATGTGAGAGAAACCTGTTCTGGCTTTTGTCACAATGAAGAGAGGTTTTCCAAACTCAGAAAATTGTGCAGCTACTGAGCTTAGGTGGAGGACAGTAATGTTATACTTTCTTTTGGTTTAACACTTCCCTGGGGTGTTTATTGTAATGAAGTGTTTTTTTGTTTTTTTCCACCCAGTATTGTAGCCCATAGTTCCTTATTATATAGTGTTTTTAGACAACTAAGGATGTGGCTGTGGCCAGCAAGCTGAAGACTCCATCAAATCTTGGTGCCCTGAGGATTGCTTACTTGGCTAATGGGAAATCCAGTCCTGATAGCTGTTGATTTAGCACCAGTCTTTAAGAGCTTGCAAACAGGTCAGCTTAATTCTTCAGCTAGAACTCAAGTAGTTGCTTAATCGTCTTTATTTACCCATTTTTGCATTTCCTGAGATACCTATAAAATGTGACCTCAAAGAGTTGGTAAGAAAATGATGGAGGCCCTTAAGAGAGCAGTTCAGGCAGCCATCTTGGGCTAAGTGAGAGGTGCACACCTAAATGCATCCTGCTCTTAGTTATGCCTCTTTCAGTTTAAAAAAAAACAACAACAAAAAAAACTGCAGACATCCGTCTTAACATACTCAACCAATCCTGGATGGTTATGTTCATGGAGGCTGATATCTATTGAGCAAAGAATCAAGGGCAAAATTCATAGTCACCATGAGGATTCTCTGCCCATAGTAAGCTAAGTGGGGGTGGTTGTTATTCTTAGGAGGTGTAACTGCTCCTTTAATGGCCTTGTGTTATTGGTCCAGGAATGTACAAATGGTTAGATGTTAAATTAGTGTCTGACAAAGACTTTTAGTAATAATGGATCAATATTACCATTCTACAGTTTTCCTTAAAAAAATATATGGCCTTTAGAAGCCAAGAACCACAGGCAATGGGTCTTATGTATAAAGACAAAAGGGAGCAACTTGGGAGCAGACTGGCTGCACTGAAGAGAACAAATAAAATTCTCGCAAATTTGATTTTAACTCCACAAATGTAATGGAGAACTCTGTAGCATCCAAGGGCTTAAAGGGCTCATTTAATCACAATCCAATTCAATCACAACTTTTATTTGTCTCTTAAAGGGGTAGTAGTACATCTTTTTCACAAATATTCATCTTGTAGTTATTAAAAACTTACACTGAATGCCTCCAATCCCATCTCTCAAATAAATCCTTCACTAGAACGGTCTTCTAAGTGTGCTTGCAAACCAAGCACACTTAGAAGACTGTTCCAGTGAAGGATATCTTTCTCAATAACGCAATCTCGGCTCTGCTGAAGAGCCTCCGCCGGTCCTGTGACCGGATTCCCCTGCATTCAGCTAGAGTGCTGATGTCAGGGAAAGTGGAAGGAGGGGAGAACTTTAACTACAATTATCTCTCAAACCATAAAGGTTTGAGAAATGGGACTGGAGGCATTCCGTGTAAATTTTTAGTAGCTACAAGATGAAGATTTGTGAAAAAGATGTATTACTATCCCTTTAAAGTACAGTAGCTTTACCCTAGAATTGTTGCACTTTGCTTTTATACATAAGGCCTAATGTGTACAGTTCACTGAGTAAGATTACTGGAGTCAAGTCTATTCAGTCTATTTCTATCTCAGAAAACAGAAGTTAAAATTTTAAAGTTTCAACATAATCACTTCTTTGAAGTTTAAGTATCACAAATAAATAACTTTGCTTTATTAAATATAAAAGTTTGTGTAATATACCTTGGGTGCATCAATTCCATAGTCGTGCTCTGATTCATGAGTGAAAATGGTTTGTTTAGAGCAGAAGTCCTCCAGTGCCAGTTATAAAAATCCATTTATGGTAAAGAGTCAGTGGGAGGAATTTTATTCACAGTGCTAACGTCTTATTTTAAGACGGGGTTTAACTATATATTTTTTTGTTTTTACGGAGTAATAAATTGTTATATTTACCCTTTGAGTGCCAGATGTGATAGATGGGCACCCAGCTGAAAAGGATAATACATACTTGCTGTAACTTCATTAACACCTTCACGACAATGGACTTACCAGGTACGTCCCGCAAAAACTGTCACTTAGTGACAGAGGACGTACCTGGTAAGTTCTGGCAGTAGTACCGGAAGTCCGGGTCTCCCGTTCGGGGACTCCGGAATCATTTGGCAAATTCTTTTTTTTTTAATGCCGGGCGTTAAGGTGACAGCCGCGTGCGGATGCTGCTGTCACTAAGGGGTTAAATAAAAAAAAATGTAAAATAAGAAAAGTTTGACACTGAATAAAATGTCACCAGGTGGTACAGTGTACATGTTCAGGGAGTTGTACTGTTAGGTAAGGAGAGGGTATGTGTACTTCATGTGGTGAAAATAGGGTGTGTGTGTGTGTGTGTGTGCGCAAGAGAGAGCGAGATCTGTGGTAGAGTGATATTATTCCCGCACTGTACTACACAACAGACTGTGCGCAGCAGGAGAAGCCTCGGAGGAACTTGTGGCCCCAGGGCTGCCTGTTGCTCATCACTGTCTCGTAAACAATGTGGAAAAACAATCTTTACAGCATTTATAGCAGATTTTTTTTTTTTTGTCCTCACTCTGCCACACCCCCCCCCCATTGCGAATCAATTTCTTATCAAAATATGATATATATTTGCATTTGAAATGTACATTTCTGAGGATTTTCTATTAACTGTTATGTGACTCGTTGACCATTGGGTTTAAGTTGGAGCGTAATGCTTTGCACACCCCTTTTGTTCTTAAGGGGTTAAAATATACAACAAAGCTAGAAAAGCCATAGAAAAGAGGCCATCTTGAGAAAGTAAAGGGAAGTGTAATAATTAATGAAACATTTAATGAAACAACCATAATGTAGATAACCTATGGAAAGAAGCATATATAATTGTTGCCGTTAATATAACTCTATCCAGAAGGCTTAGGCCGACATCTCCCACCTGCTGCTATGAGATTTATTTTTAGCAGTGACCGTGAAAATATGGACTTTAGCCCTCATGGGGAACAGAGGTGGGAAGTGCATAATTAATGAGTGGCCACACTGAAACACTGACACAGTAGAAGGGCAGGGCGAGATGCTTCTTTGGTGATAGGAAGATTTTTTTTTTAATTATTTTTATTAACCCCTTAATGACAAATTACTTACCAGGTATGTCACACCGAAACTGTCACTTAGTGACAGAGGACGTACCTTGTAAGTCCCGGAAGTCCGGGTCACCATTTTGGTCTTCAGGGGGTTAACCCTTTCAGTGCCAGAGGGGTACTCAACTCATTGCAATGTGTTACGTACCCCTCTGGCACTCAAAGGGTTAAGGCCCAGAGGGGTACGCATAATGACAATAATTCTTTTATTGCTGAGAATAAACATATTTAAGCACATGGTCTGGCAGCAGATCTCAGATCTATGACTGTGTAAGCACACAAAGGCTGAATTTACTGAAGAGGAGAACGGTGCAGCATTTGACTGAAAGCTCTTATTATCCCAATAAATGCCCTAGGAGCAAAATGAATAATAACAGAGATGATTCTGAGATTAAGCCCCCTCTGAGAAGACATTTATCAGGTACATACAGAGAGGATGAAAGCACTGTTTCATTCATAGACATTGTAAGCGCACACTTTCATCGTTTCCACTCACAACTGTTTCTTCCTTTAGAGGTGAACGAAAGTAAAGCCGTTGGATAGCATCACTTACAGTCCGATTCTGTCGCCAGAAACACTCAGCTGTGAATAATGAAAAGAATGTTAAACAATGAGAGAGCCTGTTACAGGCCAGTGGAAGAATGTAGACCAGGGCTGGACAACCTGATGCCCTCCAACTGTTGAGGACTGCAAGTCTCATGATCCCTGGCCTGCCTTTGGGTGGCTGGGGATGATGATTGTTGCAGTTCTCAACAACTGATGCGCATCAGGTTTTCATCCCTAACGTAAATTTTTATTGGGTAATAGACTGCTTTGACCTGGCTGAGGATGATGGAAGTTGTAGTTGTTAACCGCTGGAGGGCCTCAGGTTGCTCACCCCTGATTTAAACCATTGTAAGGAAATAGACCACTGTGGTCCTGTGATGATCAACCTCTGCCAGCTAGCAGAGAGTCATCAAGTTACTTAGGAGGGATTTTATTGGCTAATTATAGAGGGTGATTTAAAGGGATAGTAATGTTTGTTATAAAAGTCATTCACCAAGTCTTCTTTATATTAAAAGTAACACATTGTGCTATGTGTAGGAGCTTACTTGTTTGTAGTTCAAAACTTATGAAGTGGAGAAAGATCCCCCACCCGCCCCTTCTAGCCGCATCACTGTTGCAGCTCCGTCTAGTCCGGACGGATGCAGCGACGGACAAACTTCAGTATGTTAAGGAAAATCCTGCCCTCATTCGTCAAGGGGCAGGGTTTTCCTTATACTTACTAAAGTTTGTCCCTCACTGCGGCTGTCCAGTCTCATGATTGGATTCCAGATTCAGCATGATGTGGACAGAAGAGGCAGGCGGGGGATCTTTCCCCACTTCATAACTTCTGAATTACAAACAAGTAAGCTCCTACACATAGCGCAATGTGTTACTTTTAATATAAAGAAGACTTGTCGAACGACTTTTATAAAACAGATATTACTATCCTTTTAATTAGAAGTAGTGGAGCAGCTCTGGGGCATTTATCCCAGAGGGGATAAAAAAAAAATCCTCAAGTCCCCAATTGAGTTAAATGTGTCTTTTAACACTTTGAATGCCAGATATATTGCCAAAACATTAGGAAGCAATGCTTTGAGAACTCTCAATCATTCAAGAAGCTAAAAGTCACACTTATATTGAAGAGAAGTTTTATTTCCCCCCTAAGCAGTTGGTTTGCTCCAGAATAGTTCCGCTTTTTTTCTTTCTGCATGCAGCCTAATATGTAGGAGTGCAGACTGATCACACTGTTAGACAAATAGGATACATGAATCATTATTATTATAATTTTTTTAAATGTTGTTTGTGTGAAAAGGAAGGTTAAACCCTTTGAGTGCTAGAGGGGTACGGAACGCATTGCAAAGCAATGCGTTCCGTACCCCTCTGGCACTCAAAGGGTTAAAGATTGCCCTGCATCCTACTTTTGGGTAAACTGCTCTTGCCGCAGTTTGCCGCTCTGCATCTGCTACCGTCCCTCTACCCCTATGTGTTTTTTTTTTTTGTTTTTTTTTTTACCCTTTGAGTGCCAGAGTGGTACTGAATGCATGTTAATGTTTTAAACTTATTCTCTAAGTAATCTACCTAATGACATAACTTGTAAAGGGGTGATAGATCCACTTTAATCAGGTAAAAATGTACAATGGATTTTTTTTTGAGGTGAAGTAACACAGTGCTTTGCAATGAGTTGCATATCCCCTCTTAACCCGCTTGATTTTTCAAATCCCTCCAATGCATTACAGGCATCTTTAGCATCCAACAGTTTGCTTATTCATTGGGCTTTTAGTACAAAGCTAGAAGTGTAATTCTGAGGCAAACCAAATGAAAATATGGGAAGATAAACATTTAAAAATGTCCCATTTGACTTGTTTTGTATCACTTTATATTTTTATTCCTTGAAAGTTAGTTCCCCGACACATAGAAAAGGAACGTGGTGCAGACCTCTTCAGGATTCAAAGTGATGAAAACCCATTTGTAGTCGTCCCCTGTGGTGCAGTTGGAATGCTCTGGTGCTCAAAGAATTACACTTGAGAGTTGATTACTTTGACACACACCCCTCAATTCTGCAGTAAACATTAGTGGCGGATTTTTAACCCTTTGAGTGCCAGAGAGGTAGCCACACATTCTGTTGCAATGCGCGATTCCTCTCTGGCACTCAGAAGGTTAAAATAGTGGGATCTGTGCAATCCAAGCACGGCTTCCCTTCAGCATATGATCTTAATTACGTACTTGCTCTTTTTGCCTCCAAAAGAGAAACCAAAGGGCATATCGGCTTCCACCTTCACAGCGAAGGTAATGAAATAAACTGCTGATTCTAATATTTCAATGTTTGTTCTCAGTACAGATTAAAGGATCTCTAATAAGACTGAGAGTTTGCTAGTAATTTGTATTATGTCCAACAATAAGCAGAATCTCCTTCTCATTGTCTAGTATTTCTAACATATAATCATGACTTAGGGCCATATTCAGGAAGTTAAAGAGGTGTGATTCTGGAGGAAACAAACTGCACTATAGGGGACAAAAAAATCCCTATGATTTAAAGGAGTAGTAAACTTTTTTTTTTTTTTTTTTTTGGGGTGTGTGTGGAAGGTATGTGCTAGTGCTTTTCCTTCTTGTGGGCACTAGATGGTGCTGTTAATACTACTCAAGCACTCCCATAGTGCAATGCAACAGTGTGATTAAAAAAAAAATGTTTAAACCGCAATAACTTTGAATTAAGCCTCCCAGCAGCAGTAATAGCATCTTTATTATAGGGGTTTTTTCCCTTCAAAAAGCGAACTGCTTCTATAACCCCTTAAGGACCAAACTGGCTTGCAGCATATTACTTCCCAATTCATTGCACCAGTGCTAAACAAATCGCCGGCTTCAGGTCACCATGGAGACTAGGAATTGCATCCTGGCACCTGGTTGAATCAGCTCCATCAAGAGCAGTGAGGTCTTTGGCCCCCAAAACAAAAAATGACATGGAGCCCTGCTTTTCAGACACCTGGAAGTCTGAAGAGCAGCACTTTTAACCCTTTTAATGCCAGATCTTTGCTCCCTCTGGCACTCCAAACTGTATATGGTGCCCAGCCTTCACATGATTGGGCCCTCCAGGATACAGAAATTGGTGCCACTCAAACTGTTGCTGAGAAGCATCAACAGAAAAACAGCAGCAGGGAGTTAAAGGGATAGTAATGTCTAAAATAAAGTGGATCTCCGAATCTTCACTGTGGTAAGCATAACAATTTGCGCTATGTTTAATTACTTACTTTGCTGTACTTTTTAAAGATATTCAATGTAACAGATCCCCCTCCTGCTCCTTCTGGCCTCCTCCCCTTGGAGCTGCAATCCAGTTGTGGGACCGGACGGGCGCAGCGAGGGACCATGATTAGATGAGCGTGACACGGCCAGAAGGGGCAGGAAGGGGCTCTTTTTACATTGATTATCTTTAAAACTACAGCAAAGTAAGTAATTAAACATAGCACAAATTGTTATGCTTACCATAGTGAAGTCTCTGAGATCTACTTTATTTTAGACATTACTATCCCTTTAAAGGGATAGTAATACTTTGTTTTATCTTTATTTTATTTTGTAGGCATTAACAAAACATGAAGAACGATATAAGTCTTATCTCTCAAACCTTTATGGTTTGAGAGATATTCACAAGCAAAGTTTCCCCTCCCGCCCCTTTTACCTAGTGTAAGCCATCTCTTCTCAGATGTGGAATGCAGTCCATAGACCAGACAGATAATAGAAGAGGACAATCTTCTTCCTATGAGAACAATGAAATCCCTGCCCCCCTTGACAAGCTTTTCAGGTTTTTCCCTTATCTTAATTGAAGATTGTCCCTCTCTGCAATCTACCTGGGCACCTCCCTTCTGCTCTGACTGAGCAGTGTTACATCAGTAAAAGAGGCGGGAGGGGGATAATTTGTCATTGAAATTACTCTTGAACTACAACTCTGACAGAACTGAAATAACACTCTCCAAAGTCCAAATACTATGATGATTAATTAGAGCTGTTTTTATTATGAAACATTACTATCCCTTTAAGGACCATTTATTTATTTATTTTTAAGCAAAGCCGTTTCCGGGCTCCCTGAACCGCATGCAGCCATGTGGGAAGCCCTGAAATCCATGACAGTCCTGTCACGTCATGGGTCCTTATTTCATGTTGGACCCATGACATGCCAGGACCGTCCTGGGTCCTTAAGCGGTTAATCTTGGCAGAAAAATCCTAATTGGCAGTATGAATCATTTCCATGTGGACATGTTCTCCAGAATAAATCTTTAGTCCTTAGGACCCCAAACTCCTCCCTTTAAGTCTTCTTGGGAAGCATTCTATGCATGAATTTTGGGGTACTAGATGCCAGCAACAAAGAATCATGTCCGCCTCTTTGGACACGATATCCAGTACTAACTATAGATTCATCTTGGAGAGGCAGTCTGATCAGATGTGATTCATAGTGGCCATTAGGATTTTCTCTACAGATTAACCATTTGGGTGTCAGAGAGGTAGCCAAAGCATTGCAACTCAAAAGATTAAGCTAAATGGGTGTTTATTATGTAGAGCAGTCAGAATGCAGATGGCAATGTTTGGACCTTCATGCAGAGACATTTTAAGCGCCCAGCAGCCCAAGGGGATAAAAGCCCCACTTAGAGCAATTTGTTTTTTATTTACTCCCTGTGATACAGTTGATTTGCCCCAAGTTGGTTTGCTTTCATACATAAGGCCCCATGTTTTCATATCTTTGCTTGAGCAGAGCTGGATGAATCAGTGGTTCAGTGGATACTAGTGGACCATGGATGAGGTGTCAGTGTGCCATTGTTTCCAGCATTCACAGATATGTATATAATACGTATTCAAGTTCACACACACTGTCCTAGCAGCCAGTCAGAGGGAAATGCTGAGTATGCAGCCTACAACTTTTTGGTGGGCCTTATTCAGAGATTAACCTTTTATTGATGGTCTCTCTCACGCTGACAGAACTATAACAAACTCCTGCCATGTTTCCATCTCTAGTGTTCTGACCTTCTCTTATATTCATACCCCTTCATGATCCTGGCAATTGATGTGGTGGGATGGCTGATAGCCTGCCCACATAAGTGTCAGCCAGATATAACTGGCTGTTGCCCACGTGAGCCAGCCATTCATTTGAGTTGTTACGAGCATTTCACCCACCAATGTAGTTCTCCAAAGGCTACAGTTCATATCTGCCCTGTATCAACTTTACAGTTGTACCAGCATGTGACCAGCAGTGATGCAGCCAGGTGGGCTTCATGCTAGGAGATGGTCACCCATGTGAAAGACACCTTAGTCCAGCAGCTTAACTTTCAACATAGGTGACATAACTAATGCAAGTTTTGTACACTGGTGTTTCTCTGTGAAAGAGATCTAAGGGTTTTTTTTATTACAGACAGGATGATTACTCAGTTCAGGAACCTAGGGGAGATATAATTGAGAACAAATATTAATCAAGGCACTTTGATGAGCATTTTCACTGATCTGTTCTTTACCTTCCTTTTTCCATTTCAAGTTTGATCAATCTAAAATGAAAATATTTTGACTGAGCAAAAAATGATCAAGTACGGATAGCGTGCATGTGTGATCACAAGAAATGTCAATCAAGCACATGTAGCGTGTCTAAAGAAAATAAAACTTAAAAAAAAAAAAAAAAAAAAAATCGGGCACACAGTTAAAAAACATTAATTCTTGATCAAACGAGATAGAATGTCTGGTTACACATCGAACAGGGCTGTTTTATCAAAACGAAAAAATAGGCCATTGCCCAGGGCCTACTGGTAGAAGGGGATACTGCAGTCAAACTTTATTGTACGACACAGTTTGGAAAACCTGTGGTTCCCAACCATATCCTCAGAGCTCCCCTAACAGGCCATGTCTTTAACTCGCCTGTGCTCAAGCAGAAAAATCCTAATCGGAGGTTGTGATTGTACTTGTGTACAAGAAAGGATTTTCTAAAGACATAGCCTCTTAATATTCTCTGAAAATAAGTTTCAGAACTACTGCTGTAGATCTCCCTTTCTGTGACCATCTGGGATATGCAATACAGCACCCACAATGTACAATGCCAAGCAAGAAGACTTTGCATTGTGTGAAGATTGGTGTGGAAACTTACTATTTACTTTGTCAAGATACTGTAGGTGTAAGCTTGGGCAATTCTATGCACCTAGATGTAAGCGACAATATCCTATGTAATTAACTTTCTCTCTGTAAAGCTACTCTGTTTGAGTGCTAAGTTTTAGCTAGACAAGAAAACTAGTGTTGTCATTTAAAACAATGGATCGTAGACAGATCTCCAGGGAATTATAAAGCAACTAGTTGAACAGCTCGTGTACACGGGCCACAGTGCCAGACAACAACAGCAGCGGTGCAGTCATGCACAGTAGAGACTGCCCGCGCCGCGGCTGATAACGGAGCGGGGCGCTCCAAATTCTGACCGTAGTCAGATTACGGTCTAAATTTGGAGTACCCCCCTCCATTATCAGCTGCAGCGCCGGTAGTCTGTACTGCGCGTGACTGCAACCCGCACAGCCATCTGTACTGCTCATGACAGCTTCTGACAAACATACGTTAGCAAATTTATTATATAGGATGTGTTAGAGACCTTCCTAGAAGTCAAGTGACTATGAGACACGTTACTATATGCTTTTCCCAGGCATGCAATGGCTTAACATGCACTTGATTCAGAAAGCATTAAAGGGGAAGTATATTTTATTGAGGCAACTATTTCTAAAGATAGACTATAACAGAGCAACTGTTTATAAACAGACCACAAAAGAGTAACCTCTATTAAAAAAATTCATACTAAATCATAAAGATGTGAGTTTGCACTGTAATAAGGTTTGTGCATTCTTCTATGGGTAAATGACCTGCAGATTGGAAGCTCTGCTCAGGGGCACCTTTCCCCTCCTGTTGTCAGAAGGGAAGAAACCATTAGCGATAGGAGTATTGGTAAACTGCTACCTGCCAATTCCTTACTGCTTTTCCCCTACTTTGTACAAGTGCTAGTATCTAGAGCAGGGAGGGGTATGAGAGCCAAATGTTGCCGTCTGTTGGGGACTACAATTTGCATCCTCCTCAACATGAGGGTGATGGGAGCAAGAGCATAAATACAACAGTCTGGGTTCTGAGGTGAAATGAGAGGCTTTATACCCTAACACTACCAGTAATGTGTACAACAGTGGCCTTGTTTAAAGGAAAAGTGACAACTCCTTATATGGCCCAGAACCTATGAATTTTCCCCTTGAACCTTTGTTAATAACGAATATCTTCCGTCAGTCCTGGATGCCTTGGTGGCAGTCACAACAATTGTTGGCACTATTTTTAAACTGAAGCAGGCAGAGTGCAGGAGCCTAGTTAACCCTTTAAGGACCGAAAGGGTGCACAACCCATTGTAAGTCAATTTGCACCCCTTTGGCCCTTAAGGGTTTAAGATTACCATGTGTGGTGAGCACATTTTGAAGTCCCGTGGTCCTGCTAGGAACTGTCATGTCCAACTCCATGAACATGACATCCATGACTGAAGATGACCTCTGTTCTAACAAGGGACAAAAATCATAAGGGTTCTTATAAGATAAGTGGGGATTATTATTAGCAGGCGTTACTTCTCCTTTAAAGTCTTGAAGCAGGTTGGAATCAAACACACCAGCACAGACCCAAGGAGCAGTTTCCTGCCAAAGGATCTCCAAACGTCTTCACGTGACTGGAAAAGAGAAAAAGCACTTTGTTTGCAGAGCCAGTCTGCTGCATCACGATTCATTACTCAAATGCTTAATTAACCCTTGTAATGCCAGAGTGGTGTTCTGTGCATTGCTTTGCAATGGTTGACCACCTCTTATTCTCAGTGTTAATGAAGTTAGGAAGGGGACTCTGCAAATCTAATCTTAAAGGGATAGTAACGTTTCACGAAAACAGCAGCTTCATTAAATCTTTATAGTATTTGAGCCATAGAGAGTGTTGTTTCAATTCTGTCAGAGTTGTAGTTCAAGAGTAATTGAATGTTAAAGTATCCCACTATTATCTAGTGTAAGCCGCATTCCGATGTGGAATCTGGTCTTGAGACCCGACAGCTCACAGCAAGGGACAGTCTTCTTACTGTGACAATAAGGAAAACCCTGTCCCCTTTGACTGGTTTTTCAGGGTTTTTCCTTCTTCTAATTGAAGATTGTCCCTCTCTGCAATCCATCTGGACAGTCTTGCTGCTCTGAGGTGAGCAGTGTTACATCAGTAAAAGAGGCAGAAGGGGGATACTTTATCATTCAATTACTCTTGAACTACAGCTTGGACTGTATTGAAATAACACTGTCCATGGCCCAAACACTATGACAGTTATTTGGAGCCGCTATCACTGTGAAACATTACTATCACTTTAACTTATTGTCTGGCATCAGCTGTGTATGCTGATGTGAATGACCACCAGTCAAGAAAGGCAACTTGTCTGATTGTAAGGGGTCATAGAATAGTGCACATTCAAGGGATCCCTTTGGATATAAGGCCAAGTCAGAGCACATTATCTGCACCCCCTGGGAAGCTTCCCTGGATGCGAATTGTAACACCCAACAGCTGAAGGGCCAGTGGCTGCCTACCCCTGATCTACTGTGTAGCATTAGTTAGACTTTGTACTGTTCCTCCCCTCTATCATAGATAACAGTCTTACGATATCTTTGGATGATGAAGTTTGGTATTTGCGTTATTCAGGTCTTGCAACCAGGCAGAGGCCATTTTTATTTTTTTTTTTCCATGAAAATGAAAATCGGATGCTTTCTGAGAATTTTGTGTGTCAAGAGCTACAGTGCTTGAAGAGTCACTCAGTTCACAGTGAATCACTTACATAAGAGCTAGTCATCATTCACTGAAGGTTCTGCAGTTGATTTGCTCTTATAAAGAATAGTTCAGTTCCTTGTTAGCGTGCATATTTTCGGAGAATCTTTGATTTTGTGCATGTTATCATTTAGAACACAGTAGCTTTTAAAGGTGCAGTAATGGATCAGGGGAGTTGGCTTTCTAACTATAGATATTCACCCGATTGGGGTGAAATTCAATGGCCTTATTCAGTAAGCTGAAGAGGTGCAATTGTGGAACAAACCATCAACGTCATGGGGTAGAAATGAAATGAAAAGTTCCCAGATCTTCATTTATTCAAATGTTCATTTAACCCTTAATTGTTAGAGAGGTCACCTCTATCATTCAAGGGGTTAAAAGCCCTGAATAAAAGTGTGTTGTAATTTGTTTGCTGCAGTTGGTTTGCTCCAGAATTGCCCCTCTTCAGCTTAATGAATACAGACCAAAGTTCCTATAGCTTAAAACTCTATCCCAATTGAACTGCGGATCTCCATGATCTCCAGGGTTGGGTGTCACTTCACTATGTGCTTAGGAGATCTGCTCTCGCTCCTATGTTTTAGAACCCATCAGCATACTTCTTCAATAGAGTGATTAGCAACATTGTTTCCTCTCCCAGAAGGATCCTGTCACCAAGCCCTGCGAATCACAGAGATCTGCACGGTGAGCAGAGATAGCTGCAATTTCCTCTACCCTACTCACAGGCAACTGCCTAAGTTTGGCTTTGTTTACTTTGTTGCAGGAACTCTTTTGCAACCGCACATTTCAGATATGAAATATTGTGTTCAATGGATCAGTTCACATGGACGACCATTTCAGCCACAATAATTTTCAATGGCAATCTTGCGTTGCCGCAACAATGTCGTCCGTGTGAGCGAAGTCTTAGAAATCCCTGACCATTTTCTTCACTTTTAATATCTTGGATTCCAGGGAGGTTTCCAGAGCGTTGCTTCAGGATGAATGGGGGACCTGTCTAGTTTCTATATGCAAAAGATTATGAGAAATTTTGGAGAATACCTTCTGCACCACAGGGGACAAATGAACACTCCCGTTGAGATCTCTCAAACGCATTACTTCCCAATACATTGGAGAACTCTCTAGAATTCAGTGAATTAAAAAAACAGAACTAAAAAAAAAGTTTAGCTTAAAAGTGAATTGTGAAATTTGAGCTTGTCTCCTGTGGTGCTGTTGGTTTGCTGTAGAATTGCCCCCCCCCCCCTTTTTTTTTTTTCATTTTTCTTCATTGGGTCTTAATAACTCTAAATTCAATGAGACTGATGGACTGAGGAATAGTGGAAACCAACAAGCGCCATAAGGAAGAAATAAACCGTGCCACTGATTTTAAGCCTTTGAGTGCCGTTGCTTTGCATACCCCTCTGGCATTTGAAGGGTTAAATGGGACTTTTACAGTCTGTCTGTTCCAGAATTGTGCCACTTTTCTTCACTTCAATATGCATCTGTTCCACCTGTGCTGCTTAGATCTATAGATACACCCTAATCAATATTCTTTATTAACTGCTCCATATTTCAAATAAGGGTTTTTGAGAAATGTTAATGAAACATTTCTTTATGACATTAGTGAAAGTTCTTTAGAACTCTGTCACGATCATTAAGCAGCTGGTGCATTGGCCTGTGATGTGCAAGTATATAATTAGCCTCAAAGTACAAATATATGTTAACCCCTTCACAGGCAGCACTAGCATTTGATGTCCAAAGTGAACTACAAAGGCCGTTTACCAGGGACTAATAAGTCTTTGAATGCCAAAGTGGTGGGTAACCCATTGAATGCCTAAGAGGGCTCCAAATGTTATGATCACTTCATTTTTAAAGGGAAAGTAGACCTTTTTTTTAAATGAAGAAATATATATTCTAATTATTCGCCCCATGGTACTCCTACTGCTGGGAGATTTTGAAGTTGAAAGGTAACCCTTTGAGTGCCAGAGAGGTATCCAACACATTGCAACACAAGTGGGTTAACGTAGCTAAACCCTGGTGTTTGATTTTGTTTTCTTTTAAACTTCAGATTACTGTTGTGGTACCAGCACGTTGCTGCTATCGCTTACTATGAAAAGCTGTAGTCAGTGACTCAAGCTCTTCCATAGTGTGTATATGGAAAGAAATATGGACATCAGTTGGTGCTCATTGCTTGAAAAAAAAGAAGTTTCAGATGTAATAATTTTGAATGGAAAAAAAAAATCCCCAATCCCAACAATGGGAGTAACCTTACTTTTTTTCCCATTAAAATAGTTCCTTGCTCTATTGATCTAACCATTCCCAGGAAAACCCTTAAAAGCTTGTTTTAATAAAACATATTTTAAAATATTCTGCTCACAAAAATGAAGTGACAATTAGCAGAGTGCCTGCCCTACATATCCCACAGTCTTTTACTCACTGATGCTGTTTTCAGTGTTAATATTTCCATGTCACATACTTAAAAGCTGTTGGCAGTGATGGTCCAAAAGGAATGAGTGTTGGTCATATTTGGTCATGTGTACAAAGAAAGTGGAGCAAGCCTGTACCATTAGGATGACCACTTGTCCCTGGGTGCTGCCCATCAACTACCGTCACAGAAGGTGATACCTGTGTTTTTGTAATATGTTGGACACTCCCTTGGTCCTGAAAGGGTTAAGGACCCTTTGGATGTTCAGCTCATTAATTATGAGTGTTTCTGGTCTTTAAAGTAACCCTTGTGCTGAGGGCAGAGTTTGTGTCCTTTGGCCCTACTCACAACTGCAGAGTTAGCCCTGGATGTCCTGTTCATGGAGGCAAACTGAAGTGGGTTTTGTCTTGAACAAAGGCAACATTCATAGGTGTCATTAGTATTTTCTGTCCATAATGAGGAAATTGGGGGTTATGAGTCATAGGTGTTACTTCTGTAATCTGTCTGGTTAGCCTTTTCAACCTTATCCTATGGGAAATTGCATTTTTTCTTTTAACCCTTTGAGTGCCAGAGCGGAATACAACACATTGCGAAGCAATGCTTTGCACACCCCTCTGGCACTGAATGGGTTAACCAACTTCAGTCTAGTGAGAAGTCAAGGCACATTGGTAAATTCTTCTGTTCTGTGCCAAATTGGCAGCCATTTGTGGAGTTGGAACAAGGCAGCAATAAACATAAACATACGTTGTATCGCATACAAATGCAATCCTCGCATACAGGTACCTGGTAAGTGAAACAAAAACTTATGTTACAAATATACACAATGTGCCCATTGACCCTAAAAAGGTAATTCCAGAGGAGATTTAAAGCGGAACTTTCATGCTAATAAAATTGCCCCTGAATATATTACTAACCTAGCGATATGCAACGTCATACTGTCCGTAAGCTCAAGAAGTCAAGGGTATTGAATTAAAAACAAATCTTTGGCAGGAACCAGAGGACAGACCGCGTAGACATCTTAGAGGAAATGTACCTCTGAGTCTGCGCTGTCTGTCCCGTTCACTGCCAGCATTGGTGAGTGTCGTTCCTTGGTGCCTTAACCCATTGAGTGCCAAAGGGATACAGAACGCATTGCAAAGCAATGCGTTCCATACTCCTCTGACACTCAAAGGTTTAAGGCACTGGAAGGGACTGACCGCACAGAGCTTCTCTTGTAAGCTGTGTGTAGCCCGATGCCTACAGAGGATGTGTTGTTTTTAGCAGTACCACGGACTTATTGAGCTTATCAATAGTATAACTTTGCAAATCTCTAGGTTATTAATATATTTGAGGGCAATTTTATTAGCATGAAAGTCCCATTTTAATAATTTTATATTAAAATCCCTCTCTGTAGGCCAGAGGGACACCTCTGGCACTCACAGTTGAAGTTTTTGGGACACGAATGCAGCTTTTATTAAGAACAGGGTTCACTCCCCCTCCAATAGCAAGCATTGCCCCTTTAAAATTCCTGCATTGAAGGGGGAGGCCTGTCAGTACCAAAAGCCATTTCACACAGGGAGGCTGGACTGTTAATGAAAGACTGTAAACCAGCAACACCAGAGGGAATAAATAAACTTCCCATTGATTTTAATGGGCTTTTTTTAATGCACTGAATGCTAGACACCAACCTGGGAACTTTCAAAATGAGTTGAACCTGCAGTCAGCCCTTAAGTGTGAGGGGTCTACTTCTGTGGCGCTCAGACAGCGAAGGTTTTCCAGAACACTGGCACTCAGACAGTTAGCTTTCCCATAACATAGATTCTAGAGCTCTGTCCCTGCTTGTTGTAACTCAGAGCTGTTCCAGTCAGTGATAAAGAGACCTTATAACACCGGAGAGATGGCTCACTTGGTTAAGGCACCAGATGTAGAATCTGCTCAGACTGTGAGGTCGCAGGTTCTAGTCCTGGCAAGGTCAGCTCAGCCTTTCACCTTTCTAAGGTAGATAAAATGAGTCCAGGACATACTTGAAAACGAGAGACAAACTCAATGTATTCTTCCTGGTAAAATACTTTTCACAAAAAAACAAAAAACAAAAAAACTTAAGACCTCTCACTGCTCAAGAACACACAAGGCAAACAGGGCTTCTCCTTCTCCCTCTCTGCTAGCAACGGCACCATTTTACACTTTAACCTTTTGGGTACCAGAGGGGTACACAACACATTGTGTGGGTGCAGAACCATGTAGTAGGGAACAGTGGCCTTTCACCCTGAGTGTTCCCAGGTATGTAGAGAGGTCGAACACACTACATTGTAATGCACTGCAGATCTCTCAGCAATCAGTGGGTTAATAATCCCACTTAAACCAAGGGGAATGTGTAATGGTTCCCTATGGTACTGTTTGCCTTAGAATAGCACTTGTACGTTCCTAATACAAGATCCTCAGAGTTTTATACACAAAAAGAAAGAGAAAAAATCTGGAGCAAACCATCTGCTGTACAACAGGGGAGAAATAAAAACTCCCTTCTCTACCGTGGATATGAATGGAGTTTTTAACCCTCTTGAACATTAGAGATTTTCAGAGCATTATAAAGTTATTTCTGTCGTCCAATATGACATTCAGGTACCATAACGCGGGTTTTGCTGGCTTTTCTCTGATAGGCTCTGATTTCAGACACCATTTTATTTCTGTCCTGAGCTGAGTATCCTACGCAGGGCTTGCATTCCTTTACTCTCATCCTCATGTTAACGCTTCGCCTGCCAGATAAGTACATTTTAGGCTTTCTGGACTGATTTTATTAATCTGGGTGACAGTATTTGGGGTCACTATTACTGTAAGACACTTCTCCTCTTAGGACTGCGGATCAAAAGGGAAATGGGGCTAGACTTAAGGCTAAGGAAAGAAAGCCTAAAATGTACTTATCTGGCAGGCGACAAGTTAAACTGACGAGGAGAGTAAAGGAATTCAAGCCCTACATAGGATACTCCGCTCAGGAGAGAAATAAAATGTCCAAAATCAGACCCTATCAGAGAAAAGCCCGAGAAACGGGCGTTATGATACCTGTATGTCACATGGACTAAAAGAAAAGGATTTAACGAGTACGACTAAAATCCTCTTTTGTTGAGAACTCTATCATTCAAAGGGTTAAAATCCAATTTAATAAATACACTTAAGTTGTCCTCTGTAGCACAGTTTGTTTTTCCTACAATTGCTTCCCATTACCTTTGTCCATAAGTTGCAGTGTGTGTGTGTGTGTGTGTGTGCGTGTGAATGAATTGCTCAGTGTTTTGCTTTGTCACTACATGTGAGCATGGACAGTGCGTGTGTGTGTGTGACTTTCAAACTGAGGCTGCTGATAATCAGTCCTAGAACTAGACAGACTAATGACCTTTACTCTGCCTAAAGGAAAATAGTCTGCAGTGCTGATCTGATACACTTCAGCAACCGATTGTGTTAAGTGCATTATATGTTTATAGGAACACTATTTCCCCAACTTTCACATAATCAAAAATACATTGTTTTATTTTGCTAATGGATAAAACTTTCCAAAGTATGTGGTCCTGCTTGAGAAGACACACAGGTTTGTTTTTCTTGTTCTAATAAAATGTTTACTACAAATGAATTATTAACTAACATAACTTGCAATATCTAATCACACTGCCACAATAGTACATTACATAGAGAGGACAGGATGGCATTAATCCAGAATCACCTGCAATTTATGTTCTAAAGATTTAATGCTTGCATCCTTCCAGGGATCTATTGGGTATTATTTTTCTGAACATAGATTTCCATTTTATTATATGTTCTTTCAGTTGGCTATCTCAATAGCAGGGGCAGTAAACAAGGTGGAATGTAGAACACTGAGGTCAATGTTATTATGTGCACGTGCACCAGCTCAGTGACAAGAGACCAGATTCACCAAAGTATCACATATGTGTTCATTAAGTACAACTATGGGCCGCACGTTACAGTTACCAATTCTAAATAGGGGGAGGGAAGGTGATTAACTCTTTTTGGATTCTTGCATTCTCTAGCCCAAATAGGGTTAAAGCAGATCTGTCACCTTGAATTTTTTTTACATATTTGAAAATTTCATTCAAAACTGCCTATGTGTCGTATTAATCAAAAATATAGGAAATTTTCACTGTTTTATGGGAATAGTGAAAGTTTTCTGGCAATGCTTAAAGCGGAACTTTCAGATCATACTAAGTCGCCATGCATTCATTAAACGCATGGTGAGTAGCTTGGAAATAGAGGTCTTACCTTTAAAAAAAAAAAATAGCACAGTGTAAAGTAATCCTTCCCATTTGGGGACTGACGGGCAGGTTAGTGCGATCCGCATGCTTGCGCTGTCAGTCCCTTCCGGTGACCATATGGTGCACTGCAGTGCTATTCAATGGAGACCCGGACTGACCGAGCAGACAAGATGTCTGCACTGTAGCCTGGGTTACGGTCTCCAAACGGGAAGGATTTCTTTACACTCTGCTTTTTCTTTTTTTTTTTCTTTTTCTTTTTTTTAAGGTAAGGCATCTATTTCCAAGCTAGTCTCCACGCGTTAAATGAATGCATGGCGACTTAGTATGATCTGAAAGTTCCACTTTAATTAGCACATTCAATATCACTGAAAACCTTAATTAGCATATGAAACATCGCTATAAAGCTTAATTAGTATATGCAACTTCACTGTAAAGCTTAATTAGCATGCAAAATGTCACTGGTATTACAATTAGCATATATTGGCATAATGTACCCAGTATAAATATCTTCTTAATGGTACATCTACTGGCCTTTTGGCTAACATGATGCACAGGCAGGTCTTGTTTAAGGAGAGCTGTGATCACAAAACTTATGACGTCCAGGACCGTTGCCAGTCCTTAAAGGGATAGGAATACTTAATTTTGGCAGTAAATAATATTGTATGTATTGAAGAAATAAACGAATGCATCTATGCATTTTTTTCTGTAACTTGCATCGTTTAGGAGCAATTATTTTATAAAGTTTACCCCTCCTGCCCCTTTTATGCACATCACCGCTCAAGCTGTCAGACTTGGATTCTGGTCTGTGGACCGGACGGAGCATCTGGAGAGCCGAAATAGGAGTGGATACCAAGGAAATCTTCATGAAGACTGTCTACTGCCTCAAACCATGCCCACTTTGTAGACCATTGTCATGAAGATTTCCTTGGTATCCACTCCTGTTTCTGCTCTTCAGATGCCTCGTCTGCTCCACAGACCAGAATCCAAGTCTGACAGCTTGAGCGGTGACGTGCCTAAACGCTGCAAGTTACAGAAAAAATGAATAGATGATTTTGCTTATTTATTTAATACATACTTCATTTTGGCAGTAAATAATATTGTATTACTATCCCTTTACGGCACAGACACTAGTGACAGTTCTGGCATGTCACTGGCCCTTAACGGGTTAAGTGAAAACAACCTTCTTGGTTTTGCTGTCTGACATGTTTTTCCAATCTCTAGGAATGACTCAGCATAGTTTGGGTCAATTATACTTAAGAAGCTGCAGTTAGCATACATTTCCGTTTTTAAGACCTTTTTAAGAGGAGTCCTCTGCCAGAGGTACAGAGGCAAGGATACTCTAGAGTGGCTGCAACCAGAATAGGGTGGGCCCTATGCATAAAACCAAATGGAGCCATTCATGAGCAAACCAACTGCACCAAAAGGGGCAAATAAAAATATCCCAAATTCACTGATTTAAATGGGGCTTCTTTCACTTGAATGCTAGCAAAGGCTCCAGCACATTGCTTCACAGTGCTCTGGAGACCTCTCTAGCATTCAAGTGATTAAAAGGTTAGTAATGGCATATATAAATAAAAAGTATTATTGTAGGTATTGAAAAAATAAATCCATCAATGCCAGTCCTATCTCTCAAACCTTTATGGTTTGAGAGATATATGATTCTAAAATCCTCTCCTCCCTCCCTTTTTACTGACGTAAGCTGACAGCAGGAGGTCCTGCTCACAGGACCGGCAGGTGGCTCTTCAGCAGAGCCGAGATAGCGCTATGTAGAAAGAAATACTTCATTGGAACGGTCTACAAAGTGTGCTTGCAAACCAGCCACACTTTGTAGACTGTTGCAATGAAGTATTTCTTTCTACAGAGCGCTGTCTCGGCTCTGCTGAAGAGCCACCTAGAGTCTGTCGACAGGAATCTCCTTCTGTCAGCTTTACAGCTGACATCAGGGAAAGGGGGGGGGGGTTTAAAACGTTATAGCTGTCAAACTATAAAGGTTTGAAAGATAGGACTGGCATTGATGGATTTATTTTTTCAATATCTACAATAATACTTTTTATATATGCCATTGCTAACCCTTTAAAACCTCCAGCTGAATCAATGGGACTCTTCATTTGGTACACTCTAGAATTGTTCCGGTTTGCGTGTATACACAGGGCTTGGTTTGTTTTAGTCACTAGAGACAAGAGCTTGCTAATCACCTCATCACAGCTAAAGAAGGGAGCACTCATTTTCTTATGTACACTGGAAGCCCTTTGCAATGATTACTACCAGGTGTGATTTTCTAAAAAGAGAGGGACTGATTCTGGTATTGCAATAGTATATTTCTTGGCTAATGTCATGTAATGGTGTAGTGCTCTGGAGATCAAATATATTAGCAGATAAAGAAAAGTACTGGGTCACTGAACTGCCAGAAAACAGACTCTGGTTTTCACTTGTTACTGCCTACAAATATAGACCTAGATTCCATTTCAAGTAATAAAGATGATAGCTGATCTTTTCTCACAGAAGTGTATAAGGAAATTTGTAGTCGTAACCAGTGATAGTTACCAACCGCAATGTAGTCCAGGCCATAATCTGCTGAACAGAGAGGATTGTTTGAAATACTTTATTTTATTTATTATGTTTATTATTAAAGGGACAGTAATGTCCCATAAAAATGTTTTGAGTTTGGTAGAGGTTCAAAAAAGGATTTGTGGCAAATAGTTTCTATCTCTCAGACCGCTATGGTTTGAAAAGAATTACTTCATTGGAATGGTCTACAAAGTGTGCTTGCAAACCAAGCACACTTTGTAGACCTTTCCAATGAAGTAATTCTTTTGAAATAACGCGATTTTGGCTCTGCTGCAAAGCCACCGGCTGGTCCCCGGACCAGGATCTCCTGCTGTCAGCACATCGCTGACGTCAGGAGAAGGGAAGGGAGGGAGGAACTTTCAGTGCCTATATCTCTCAAACCATAGCGGTCTGAGAGATAGGATTTGTGGCAAATAGTTTCTTTTTTGAACCTCTACCAAACTATAAACATTTTTTATGGGACGTTACTGACCTATATAGTGTGGCCTAAAGTTGACATGTCACCTTAAGAAAAGTTTTGTTCTTTTTAAAAGAATTCAAAACTGTGTATTTATTGTGCTTGATGTTTGTAATATACATATGGTAGTTTTTGAGAAATTAGCATATATTTGTTGGTGGCCCCTTCTGGCGCCTTATGCTGATTCATTTCTGTGCTTGGTCCATTTAGTCACGCACACACTGTGCAATGAATGAAAATATGCTGAGACCACATACTGGGGCATTTTCAGTAGCACAGTGAGAACTACTTCTGGCCATCAACCCTACTAACTGGCATACTGTATAGGGGCTTAGCTTAAAGTGCCACAAAGATATAAAGGTTTATTTCTCAAAAACAAATGGGAAACCATTAACCCTTTGAGTGCCAGAGAGTATGGATTGCAAAGCAATGCATTTTGTACCCCTCTGGCACTTAAAGGGTTAAATTAAGTGCCATTTATAACTATAAGTAAAATACTGACATCAGGCACATCTTAAATTGGAAGCTCTCACCTCCCAGAAAGTTATGTCTTTTTAAATTGTCCTTTGCAGTAATGCCATAATCCGTTACTTTTGCTTTGTAAATCATTATGGGCACTGCAATATTTGATTTTAAAGAATTACCTGCTGACGTCACATATGCTATCACTGTGGTACAGTTCAGTACCATTTGGCTTTGTGTCACCTCCCCTCCACCCCTCTTCTTCTGCTTCATTCCCTCCTCTTTCCTGAGTCCCAAATATTCATGTGACCTGGGCTTGTATTGGGACTCACTGAGGGAGTAGGAGGGAATGAAGTACAAGAGGGGAGATGATAGACAGCCGAACGGTTCAGAGCTGTACCGCTGTGATCACACTTGTGACATCAGCAGATGATTCTTTAAAATCAAATATCTCGGTGCCCATAATGATTTACAGAGCAAGAGTAGCAGGTTGTGGCGTTATTGCAGGTGAAAATTTAAATAGACATAACTTTTTGGGAGGTCAGAGCTCCACTTTAAACACTTTAGGATGGATGTTGCAATTCTATTCTAAAAATGGAGCCGGAACAATGGGGGAGATTGATAAAAGTCGAGTTAATGGAAAAGAAGTGTTAAAATGGGTGTAAGATTGTCTCAGGTAGTTATAAGTGTATTACGGACAGTTTAGGAGGGTATAATGCTGTGTAGTACATTAAAAAAAAATGGAGTAAAGAAGTTTGTGAAAAGTGACTCAGCAAATTTATAAATACATTTAGCTATTTGCGACAATTTAATGACAGAATTTTCTCCAAATATTTAAGGTTATGTCTGACCTGTTCTTATTCTTTACTGTCTCCATATTTATAAATGTAACTAGAATACTTTATAAATACCAACACTCATTTTAAGGATCCATTCACAAAAACAAACAAGAACACATTTTATAAATCTCCCGCAAAGTTTCTTGCGATACTTCTTCATATTTCCTATGTATTAAGCTGCCTACACATAAAAGTATCCTGTTTTCCGTTTGTGCCAAGGGGAGGGTGGGAATATATGGGTCAGAGATGAGCAACATGAGGTCCTCCAGATCCTGCCAACTGTACCTCCCATCATTCCCCGCCAGCCATACCTGGGACCTCATAGAGTTTGACCCAGAGACTCTGGGTTTTGACTTAAATCTCAGGGTCTCAGGGCGAAGGGACAAATTCTCTAGGTGAAAGAGTCCAGTGCTATCTGTTATATAATCTGCTCCATTTGTTTGCTTCTTTAGTCTCTAAGTTGATGCAGAAGGAGAAGTCCTGCTTGTCTTTTGTATGTTCATGAAGCGATATCTTAAGTTGATACTTGCGGGCTAGGTTATTTGTCACTTTCCCGTTTGTAGGCACAATTATTTTAGAAAGTATTTGATAAACACATTGACAGTTTCGATTGTATCTCTTTCATCTGGTGGTTTCATTTATATATGTATATATAGTACACAGTAGTTAGTTAGAACACACATTTTTAATATACCTCAGATCTCTGAATTTACATAAGGGTGGTCGTTGTATCACTGTTACTTATTTCATTTAGAGTTTTTATACATTGAAGAACTGCGGGTTTCTCTATCACAACGCATATTTATATCTATTGTGATTTGTATATTGAATATATATATTTTTTAATACATTTTGATTATTTTTATTTACATTGTGGTTTTAATATTTATGGCGTACACAAAAGCGCTTGTATTTGGTAATATTTCTATATTTTTCTTGTACCTCTGAGTGGAGACTTTATATCCAAGAAGCTGTGGGTCCCATTATATTAGATTGATGGGGACAACATACAGCGCTTTTCCTTTTGTTCTTTTTATCTTTACAATCTTAACAATGACAGTATTTGGACTCCTGTGCACTAAAACTATCAAAGTCTCTAGTAGATGCACCAAAATGCAGCCACATGATTTATTTACATATGAGACCAGATGAGAGCTTGTTAGTGGATTCGTACATCCCCCCCACACACACTCCCTTTCTGTTACAATTCACTGCCGCTTAAGAGGTTAATTATTTGCATTCCTGGGAAGTAGCCAACTCTTTGCTTCACAATGTGTTTGATGCCTCTTAAGCAATCAGTTTGCCACATTCGTGTTAAACCTTAAGGTACTTACATAAACCTTAAGCCACTTGCCTAATATGGCGATTTCTAACCTACATATTTATTTATTATACTAAGGGCTGGAAATTTCCACTAGTCATGTAGCCTGTGATTAGTAAGAGAATCACGCAGACAAGTTAAAAAATGATGCTGTTCTCCGTGTTTTATCTTTCCATCCCATGATCTTTTTGAGGGACTAGACTTAGAACCTCAATGATATTTTTCCAGCCCTGTGCAGATATATAGCCTTATATAAATTGGGTATCATTTTTTTCTACCATTTTTCCTAGGCATCCAGGCATTAATGTTGTGAAGTGTGTGTTCCTCCCTAGCTATATAAATGTAATAGAAGTTATGGATTTTTTTGGGTAGATTTTTGTGGACATTGGTGCTTCCACAGTGGATTTCCTTTGAAGGTAACTAATATTTGTTATGGTAATAACGGTTTTCCTCATCAGCTATGTGAGGCATCGTAAGCATGCACTGGATAAGTACAAAAGCTGCTTTGTGCTTCCCTGGGAGACTGAAATACCACTGCCTAAGCTCCAGAGTGATGTAACTGAGAAGACATTAGAGAAACACCAGGCCTGCAGCACGCAAGGAAACAGACTGCACGCAGCGCCCAAACTCACTTCCCTGTCAGTACAGGATCACTCCCAATGGGTCTGCAATATAGGGAGGGAATGGAAGTGTGCTGCTTAACCCTTTAAGGACTAGTGGGGGCATCTTGGATGCCAGGCCGCATCATAACTGTACCCCCTATAGTTACACCCCTGGTTCTGATATATAAAGTGACATATGCACAAACCAAAGTGGAACAATTCTAGGGAAAAAACAATTGTACCATAATGAGAGTTAAGAATTCTCCTTGGTTTTTCTGGGGCATTTAACCATTTGGATGCTAGAGACATTTCCATGCATTGCAGGTTATTGTATTGGCAACCTTTCTAGCACTTAGGGGATCAAAGGTCCATTTAACCCTTTGAGTGTCAGAGGGGTATGCAATGCGCTGCATACCCCACTGGCACGTAAAGCGTTAAATCCTTGTGAATATTGGGAATTTCTATTCCCTATGGTTTGTACCATAGTTGCTCCACTTGTCCACATGGCTCAGAATATAATAAAATCCTGCTAATTTCTATGGATGTTTAATCCCATGGATGTTAGTGAGATTGCCAGCCCATTGCTTATCTGTGTGTTAAAGACTTCTCTTGCATCCATGATGTTAAATTCTTTCACATTAACATAAGGGATACAATATTGCTACCGATATAGTTAACTGCATGTTGGCACTACACACTTTCTGAATAACTATGGGCCATATGTTCAAAGAAGTAGCGAAATAGCTTTTGTCGTTTGTAACGACTTTTCAAAGTACAGTTTCATTGGGATCATTAATATTTTCAGAGAGTGTCGGTTGTGATTGGAAATATGTCGTTTGTCCTGACTGAAACTGTCGTATGGAACGACAAAAAAATGTCTTAACTAAAGACAAAAATGTCTTTAAAAATGTCTTAACTAAAGACAAAAATTCTCACATTCTGAACACATTCCCTCCACTTTTTTCTTAACGTACAAATTTTGTCTTTCGAAAGACATTTTTTTGTCGTTAGTTACGACAAATTTTCTTTTCCTCTATACGACACTGGAGAATAGTTTAGCCACGCCCTAGCCACGCCCCTTTGACCGTCAATTCTGGAGTTGTCGTACACAACGGACATTACTAGTTTTTTGTCGTATACTCTATAGAAAATATGTCGTTCATGCATTCAATTACTTATTTTTGTCTTTCATACGACAATTTTTTGTTGTTATCCCTTTGAACATACGGCCCTATGTATTTTGAGAATTTACATATAAAATCTGAGGAGTGCCCTGACATTCCAGATTGCATGTTAGGGGTTCATTGAGTGAAAACCAACTGAGAAACAATACCCTAGAGACTGTTATAAGATGACTCCACCATTTTATCACTGAATATATCTCGCCCTTCAACTCAAAGCTAGTCTTGTTCATCAGCATGGCAAAGTAAAGGCTTTTTTCTGCACTGCCTCAAATGTTTAGCTAGTGTGTTTGTGTTTGTGTGTGTGTGTGTGTGTTTGTGTTTGTGTTTGTGTGTGTGTTTGTGTGTGTGTGTGTGTGTGTGTGTGTGTGTGTGTGTGTGTGTGTGTGTGTGTGTGGGGTGGGGCATTGTGCACTCTATGACCTCTTTCTGAAATCAGAGCAAGTAATGAAGTAAGTGCCTCTCATGGTGCAGGTGGAGGTTTTTGTTTATTGTGTTCATTGAGTATTAATAGATGATTCAACGAGAGAGGGGCCTTTATGAGATGGCTGCTCTTAACAATAATACATAGAATGGTTGAAACATGCAGATGTTAATGGGTCTATGAGTTCATGTCAATTTAACATTATCTGGTTGCTTGAATTAAGAAAAAAAAAATTCTCTGTCGTCCAATACAGGTTACTGGTAACTCTGGGTAGGTGATCTGCCCCTTTAAGTAGCCAGGAACAATTGTAGAATTGTATGCAGGGGGTGGAGCATACCTTCCCTCCTTGGCTGCAGCTAGCCAACCAGCTCCAGAAAGATTTGTTCCTTGGTGAAGATAACATAAGCAAGAGAACAGTTCTGCTATAGATTTAGAAGTTTTTTATTTTTCTGTTAGAAATGGAACACCACCATAAGGCGGATTACCATAACTGAGTGCTTGCTTCACACACTTGTTTCTGATTGGCTCCCCCTGCGGCAGCCATTTTGTGCTTTTTTCAGAATGAGTATCCTACGCAGGGCTTGGACTCTCCTTTTCTCTTCTGCTGATTAACCCTTTGCCTGCCAGATAAGTCTATTTTAGCGATTTCTGGGGTGAAACTTTAATCATACACACTGTAATTGGGTGATTTGTTATACAGTAAGGTTATTGACACTGTGAGAATATCTATACCATTAGAGCTTGGGGCCAGACCAAAGACTAAGGATGCTGAGGTCTCTGTATCCCCTATTGCACATTGCTCTTCCTGTCATTCAGGGTTACGTAGATAATTCTCAGGTTGTTTATGCCCAACATGTTCTGATATCCCTGAGAGTCTCCCAGGGACCTCCAGCCATGCATTAAAGCCAGTTTGGGTGCAAGAGTTCAAGGCTGCTACAAGGGACCTTAGGTCCACTTTGCAACTCTTTCCATCCCAGTTACAGGGGGTCTTTCATTCTTGGCAGACCCCCTTCTTCATCAAGTCTTCCCTGCCAAAGCCTCAGGGTGTACCTGACGTATCTGATTCCTCTGAGGAGGAACTGTTGGTGGATTTGGATGTTGAGGAATGTTCTGCGGTGGGCTCCTCTCAGTTTTTTGGGGACCCCTTTGAGGCTGATCCTGACCCCTCGGCTTAGGGCTTGATCAGAGCCGTCTTCACTACCCTAAACATTCCCTTAGTTCAGGAGGTTTCTTTGGATCCCTCTGTTGTATTTCAGGAGCCTAAAAAGCCCCTTACTTGCTGTCCACCTAACCCCACTCTTGACTGCCTTGTGTCTGAAGAGTGGAAGTCTCCGGACAGGAAACCTTCTGTCTATAAGAAATTTGCTAAGCTTTATCCCTTTTCTGAGGCCGCGCTTGCTCAGTGGGTTCATCCTCCTAAAGTGGATGCTCCTATCTCCAAGCTATCCAAGTCTACTGCCTTGCCACTGTCTGATGCGTCTGCTCAAAAGGACTGGACCTATAAGAAACTTGAGGTCTCCCTCAAGTCCATCTTTGCCACTGCTGGTTCTGCCAATCATCCAGCATTCTCAGCAGCATGGGTGAACCGGACCATTGCGGTCTGGACTGAACAGCTCACTCTTGCTGTCCGTCAGTATGCTCTTACTTCGGATAAGTTGCGCCTCCTTGCCAACATTTCTGAGGCACAGCACTATGTTTCTGCTGCCCTATTTGATGCCATCTGTTTGGTGGCTAGGGTTTCCACCATGTCTGTGGTTACCAGACAGGTTCTTTGGCTCAAGATTTGGTTTACTGATACTGCTTTTAAGAAAGCATTGGTCTCCTTGCCTTTTTAAGGCACTTCTTTGTTTGGAACAGATCTCAAGGATCTGATCAGTGAGGCTACAGGGGGTAAGAGTACACTTCTACCCTTAGTTCCTAGGAAGAAAACACCACTTAAGCATAACCGGTATTTGTGTTCCTTTCCGAATGAGACACGTCCGGTGAACCAGACTGTTCCCGCAGCTCCGCATACCTCCTGCAAGCTCAAACAGCAATGGAAGCCCAAGGTCTCCTCCAAGCCCAAGGCTTCCAAGCCTTCTTCAGCATGACTCACCGAACCCGGGTCCACACTCTGCTGTGGGTGGTCATCTGTATCACTATCAAAGCATTTGGGAGGATTCAGTGATGGACCCAGGGTTTTGCAGGTAGTGACGGTAGGGTACAGGATCCCTTTTGTTTCTCTTCCTCCCATTTGCTTTCTTCCTTCTCATATGCCTCAGGGTGCAGAGAAATGCCGTCTGTTCGACAACGCTGTTCAGGCTCTTCTGGACAAGGATGTTCTAGAGCCGGTTCCAGTTCAGGACAGTGGTATGGGTTTTTACTCAAACCTCTCTGTGGTCTCCAAGAAGGACGGCGGTTTTCGTCCCATTTTGGATTTGAAGGATCTCAATTCCTTTGTGACTCGGACTCATTATCACCAGGAGTCTCTACAGACGGTGATTGCTACCATGTTCCCGGGGGAATTCCTTGTATGTCTGGATCTTCAGGATGCGTATTTACACATTGCCATTCATCCAGAGAGCCGGCAGTACCTCTGGTTTGCCTTCAGCCGGGGACATTTTCAGTTCTCAGCTCTTCCATTTGGTCTTACGACAGCTCCTCAGGTCTTCAACCGTTTCCTGGGAGCCTTAGTGTCCGTCCTCCACCTCCATACATGGATGACCTGCTTCTGAAAGCCTCTTCTGCGGAACGTTTTCATCAGCAGGTTCAACAATGCATTCATTCTCTCACTCATCATGGGAAGATCATCAACCTGGACAAATCAGATTTTGTCCCATCCCAGTGTCTGGTCTTCCTGGGAGTCCTCTTCAATACCCAGAAGAACCAGGGAACTCCAGCGGTTTATGATCCAGGTGTGCAGGGGTCAGCCGGACCTTCTGAAGACATTGGTGTCACTTCCTCTTCATGTGGGACTGAGTGTGTCCTGGTGGCTCGACCTCTCCAATCTGCTGAAGGGCAAGTCCTTCCTAGTTTCCTTCTGGACCACAGTGATGATGGATGCCAGCCTCTCCTGATGGGGAGCAGTCCTGGGTCGCTTGAGTGCGCAGGGTCGGTGGTCTCCACAAGAATCTCTCCTTCCCATCAACGTCTTGGAGCTTCTGGCGATATTTCATGCCCTTCATCATTGGACATCTCAGCTGGAAGACTGTCCAGTCTGGGTAGAGTCCGACAACGCTATGGCAGTGGCTTACATCAACACTTGGTTAGAGGTCAAGGCTATTTTGTCCTGGGCAGAAGAACACGTTCCTGCCATATCCGCAGTGCACATTCCTGGCATAGACAACCTCAGTCGACACACAGTGGACAGCAGAGAGTGGGAGCTGCACCCAGAGGTGTTCACCCTCATTGTTCAGAAATGGGGTCTTCCCTACATTGACCTGATGGCGACAAGACTACAGGAAGGTTACGAGGTTCTGCTCTCGATGGAGGGACCCTTTAGCTCTGGTGGTGGATGCAGTGTCCATTCCTTGGTTATTCCCTCTGGCCTACATCTTTCTTACCATCACCATGTTGCACAGGGTGTTACGGAAATTATGATTTGATCGTTGTCCAGTCATTCTGATTGCTCCGTACTGGCCTCGCCAGGCTTGCTTTCCGGAGCTTCTGGATCTATCAGTTGTGGAGCCATTGCCATCCAGATCTTCTTCTACAGGGTTACTTGTTGAAGGAGGATGTTCATTGTTTAGCCTTGATGGCTTCGAAATTGAATCCTCAATATTGAGGAAGAAAGGGTTATCTTCTGGTGTGGTGGCTACTATGTTCAGTGCCCGCAAACCTGTTTCTTCCAAGATCTATCATAGTGTATGGTCAACCTTTCTCTCTTGGTGTGCTGACAGGGACCTGTCTCAGGAATTTGATCTGCCTATGGTCCTGGCCTTTTTGCAGGATGGTGTGGATAAGGGCCTCCGTTTGAGTTCAATTAAAGTTCAGATGTCTGCTTTCTCTGTTTTCTTTCAGAGGCTCATTGCCATCCTTACTGATGTCAAGGTTTTCTTCCATGGTGTGCCTCATACTCGTACAGCCTTCGATTCCTGCTCCTCCATGGGATCTTAACTTGGTTTTGTGCATTCTTCAGCGCCCTCCATTTGAGTCTTTGGCTACTATTCCTCTAGCCTACTGATGTGGAAAACGGCTCATTCTACTCGATCTGTTGGGGCCTTTTGGGCTTACAAGAATCAGGCCTCTGCTGATCAGTTGTGCAAGGCTGCTACCTGGTCGTCTGTGCACACCTTTTCGAAGCATTACCGTATTGATGTGTTGGCATCGGCTGACGCCAGCTTTGGGAAGAAATTCCTGGAGGCAGTCTTGCCTGTCTAGGATTTTCTTTGGTTCTTGGTGCTTCCTTCACTTTTCAGCCCTGTTAGCTCTAGTTCAGTGTGCTGTGTAACATTTGGGGTGTTGTTACCCCTGTTCAGTGTCCATTGATACTTCATTGTTTGTTGGGCTATCCCTGATCTGATTGTTCATATCTGCTTTGGTGACTTTGGAGGCCTTGCACCTGACCCTTGCATTACTTCCCGCCTCTGGGAAACTCAGTGATTGGATATCCCAAAGTTACCAGTAACCTGTATTGGATGACAGAGAAAAGAGGATTTTAGTTTTACCTGTTAAATCCTTTTCTCTTAGTCCATACAGGTTACTGGTCTCCCACCCTGTCAAGGGCCCATGCTTGGCTCTCCTGTGGCAGACCGTGGGGGTCCTTCGGGGTCATGCTCACAGGAGTTTTCTTTCCCTTCACTATCTAGTCAATAGGTAGTGTCTCAAATCTTCCTGGAGCTGGTTGGCTAGCTGCAGCCAAGGAGGGAAGGTAGGCTCCACCCCCTGCAATCAATTCTAGAATAGTTCCTGCCTACTTAAAGGGGCAGATCGCCTACCCAGAGTTACCAGTAATCTGTATGGACTAAGAGAAAAGGATTTAACAGGTAAGACTAAAATACTCTTTTAAAAGAGAATTTAATTGTGCAGAGAACAAGTAAATGTTTCATGTGTATTGAATGTACACTGTAGTTGGCTGCAGCAAGGCAAACGCACAAGAATAACTGAAGTAATTCTGGGGACTCTACTTGGACTATAAGGGACAAATACAAATTGCCACTGATTTAGACGGGCCTTTAACAACTTGAATGTGAGCGTGGTCTTTTAAACTTTGTTTTACAATGTTCTGGAGATGCTTATGGTATTCAAGGGTTTAAAAGCCCCATTTATTTAACTGGAATTTGGACACATTTTTTTGGTCCCTACGGTACAGTTGCCTTGTTCCAGAATTTCTCTAATTCTTCTTAATACATCAGCTTCAGCTTCTCAGTGCTAGAGAAAATCAGACCTATTCTGTAATGAGCATTCATTTACAGGACCCAAAACAATCATGCCATGGAATGCAAATCTCATTATAAGTCTATGACCAATCCGTGCACACCACAGCTTTGTGTTTTGTCTGGCATTTAACAAATCAGTATAAGCAGAGATTGTGAGTTTTAGCAGCAGCAGCTGTGAATAGACCTTGTTAAAAGTCTTAGGGTATTCTGCATCATACTGCTTTCATTGGAAATTCTAACCCCTTGAATGCTAGATGTCTCCAACACATTACAGAGCAATGCATTAGCGGCCTTATTAGCACGCAAGGAGTTAAATGCCCATATAAACCTGTGGACATTTTGGTACTTTGGTTTGTCGTTTATGACCATACTTGGGAACCCTCCAGATTGGCACTGGAGATGTTGATTTTCAGAATGAATTAGTGGGTCACCAGTGACCTGGTTCTGTGGCTTTGGGAGTTCAGTCACCCACATTCCCACCCCTGTTCTACCACTTCCCCGCCCTTTTAAGGGCAACTTCTTCCTCTCGACACTCAGTCTGTGATTAAGCTCCACCCATGTTGTGCCACAGCGTAATTTGGACACTCCAATCCCCAACCCAGGGTGTTTCTCTTGAGTCCATGGTTATGAATGTTCCCAGGTACTGTATGTGAATGGTGCAGTTAGTTTGCCCCTTAATAGCTCCAGTTTGCTTTTATACATAAAGCTCATTGGACCGGATGCATAAAGAGCAACTGTAGCTCATACTAACTGCACCATAAGAGACAAATTCCAAAATGCCAAATGGTTTAAATGAGACTTTTAACTCCTTCAATTATAGAGAGGCCTCTATCACTCGCTGTCATTGGAGTCCACTCTAGCATTAAAAGAGTTAAGCTCTATTTACATTTTTGTGACATTTGGAAATGTTAAATTGTCCATTGTGGAACATTTAATTTACCCCGGCATTGCTCTTTGCTTCTGTAAGGGCCATTGATAGAGTTCTGCCTGATCTGTGACTTGGGCCTTATTTATCGAGCAGAAATGTGTCAGTTCTGGACCAGATCAGTTGACTCTTAGGGGAGAAATGAGAATTCCCATTGATTTAACAATTTGAGAGCCAGAGGGGTTGCAGTGCGTTTCATACCCCACGGGCACTCAGAGTGTTAAGATGGCATTTAAAACAGAAAATACACTTTGGCAGCAGAAAAGAATCCCCTGGACATGTAGTTTGCACATTTCTCTATCTAAATGTAACCCCTTGAATGCTAGAGAGGTCTCAATAATATTGTTTCTCTATTGGACAGCTCTCTCTCATTCCAGGGGTTAAATTAACCATTTTCATCAAGGCAAATGGGAATTTTTATTTGTCTGCCTGTGGAGCAGTTGGCTTGTCATCCAGGCTTTTAGAGCTACAGAAATTCCTGGGTGTTAGTGGCAAAAAGTGGCCTTCCTGTGCAATCACACCCTTGCCCCAAGCAGCCAGTGAGCTCTCTTTGAATGGTTTGGTTTTTGAAGTTGGGACCGGACTTGTGACCCTGTGGTGTCACTGACAGTATGTCAATAGCAAATTTAAAGACATTCTGTGAACAAAAGGGGTAGGATTCAAAAATAACAATAAAACAACTCCTTTGTATTTTTGATATGCCATGGTCCCCAATTTAGGGTACCCCATGTTTTCTATGAAGACTTTCACAAAAATGTGAATTTTGAGTTTTAAATGTGTTTTTTTTTTTTTTTTTTTCTTTTTTTTGTGGAAATTGTTCTGCGCAAAATGTTTACTTTTCTTAGCATGATTGTGAAACCTAATAATAACTGTATATTTATGCATCATGCCCTTCATTATGCCCTTGATATATTACATTACATGTGCTAGGGGTGCCCTGAAAGTCCAGATTGCATGTTAGGGGTGCCTTGAGCAGAAAAGTTTGCGAACCATTGATGTAAATGAACACTAACACTTAACATCTACTGGGGTTATAAACACGTATCTCCTGCTAGTATCTATGGGAAAAAAAGATCTGATTTGAAGTCCTAAAATCTAGTCTTACATATGCTCTGTAGAGATTCCATTTTTGCCTTTTGCAGAACTCCTTGGCTACCATTACCATAGTAATCATGATAGGTGTCTGAGAAATTATAGTGTTGTATTGTCTGTAAATGGTCCGGGATAATCTCATTATACTAGAAGAACTAAAATGACCAAATGCTGTCTGAATAGGTTAGTGTGCACATACATTGAAGTGGATGTGTCACCTATGGACAACATTGCATAAATAGTTATGCTATATATCAAATACTATGAAAACTGTATTCATTTTTTTATTTAAAGTTTTGATTTTGTATAAATTTAACAAAGTCTCGGCTGCAGCTACTTCGGCATAGACTGTAGCCCGACGCTCCGTCTCTTCTCTCCTCCCTCCCTCCTATGACGGAGGCTTCTGTCTGTAAGCTAGAGCGATCTCATTGGATAGATATCGATCTCTGCCAATGAGACCACTCCAGCCTACAGACAGAAGCCTCAGTCATCAGAGGAGGGAGGAGAGCAGAGGCAGAGCGTTGGGCTGCGGTTACAGAGCTTTCTTCAGTGCTAACAACGATTCTATTTGCTTTTCTGTCAGCGGTGCTAGAGGGTCAGGTCCATGGTCCCACCGCGCCATTCTCTCGAGTCCCGGATCTCCTGCTCCTCCAACCCCGCCATCATCCCTCACACCATGGACTAAAGCAGCCACCAGAAGCACAGATCTGCATTCGGGATCCTGAAACCTGGCAATATGACCAAAAGGTGGGGTCATGCGACCCAGGTGTGCTAGAGAACATGTGAAAGCTCAGGGAGGAGGTGCCATTTCGGCGCCCCGTTTCAGCCATTTTTTGATTTCGGCTTTTTGCCAAAAATACCATTTTAATCCGAAATATTCTTCATGGCCCAAATACTATGAAGATTAATTGGATCTGCTTTTATTGTGAAACATTAATACCCTTTAAGTTTTGTGCAGTAAGTTGAATTAGAGAAATCCTGATTTTTAAGACTATGTGAGTATTGCTCCTTACGCATGAGTCAGACAGATGTGAAAAGGAAACACAGAGGATGTTTGCAGCATCCGTTGACCCCTCCCTAACTTCCCCAACTAAAAGCTATTCAAAGTTAAACTGAAATTGTAAGTAAAATATAAATCACAGCACAGCACTTATTATGATGCTGTGTAGCTGCTATGCACTGATATTGTTATACACAAGAAACCACTCTGACACCAGCTTTAACATAAATTAGGATAAAGTCCTTGTACCCCACATTGGTGACTGTTTGGATGGAGGCCCAATTCCCATGATGAAGTTACATACCACACGCGTACAGAGAGAAGTTGCAGAAGAAATAAACATTCTATCAGTAGCATGAGGCTGCATTAGCTTGCCCCAGCCTCACAAAACTGACAAAATTCAGTGCAATGGCTTATATCTTGTGCAGCTTCCCTTGTTGTGAGTACAGTGTTTGATGTAATCTCGAGATGAGGCCAAACAGAGTTCCCTGGTGCCTTCCCTCACACCTTCCAAGCCCTCCAACAGTGCGGCATGCTGCCAGTAATGGCCACTGATTCAGCCAAACCCACTAATGAAAGCTAGGTTAGTTAGAAAATGGTACATTTTACAGTTAGTCTATACACCATAATTGTGCTTTAATACTATGTAACCGTTTACAGTGGTGGTTCTCAGGCTGTTCCTTGGAACCCCATGTTTCTCTTAATCAGCACATGAGGTTTCACTTAAAGGGATAGTAATGTCTACATTAAACTTTATCTCTGAGTCTTCAATAAGGTGTTCATAACCTATCTCGTTATGTTTAATTACTTACGTTTGTATTTCATAAGCTATTGAAGCTGAAAGAATCCCCCTCCCGCCCCTTCTGGCCGCCTTCCCTTAGAGCTGCAATCCAGTTCTGGGATCTGACGGATTCAACAAGGGACAAACTTCTGTCAGCAAGTTTAAGGAAAACCCTGCCCCCCCTTGATGAAGGAGGGCATGATTTTCCTTTTGCTTACTGAAGTTTGTCCCTCGCTGCATCCGTCTGGACTAGACTGAGAGGCAGTGTGACATGGCCAGAAGGGAGGGAGGGTGATCTTTTCAGCTTTAATATCTTATGAAATACAAACATATAAGTAATTAAATATAGCGGGATATGTTATAAACACCTTATTGAAGACTCAGAGATAAAGTTTAATGTAGACATTACTATCACTTTAACAAATGTTTGTAATTGCAGAAAAATGGAACAAGACTGGATTATAATATGTTGAAATTTTCACATTTAAAGGATTAAGCACTCATTTCAATCTTTGGGAAGTCTCTATGTCTGGTTGTAAATTACCAGAATTGAAGAGGTAAAAAAGAGGTAACAGGAGGTAAAAATTACCAAACCTGTACCAGCCCTTAGGAGGTCTTTTACTTACCAGCCCTTAGGAGGTCTTTTACTTACCAGCCCTTAGGAGGTATTTTACTTACCAGCCCTTAGGAGGTCTTTTACTTATCAGCCCTTAGGAGGTCTTTTACTTACCAGCCCTTAGGAGGTCTTTTACTTACCAGCCCTTAGGAGGTCTTTTACTTACCAGCCCCTTAGGAGGTCTTTTACTTACCAGCCCCTTAGGAGGTCTTTTACTTACCAGCCCTTAGGAGGTCTTTTACTTACCAGCCCTTAGGGAGGTCTTTTACTTACCAGCCCTTGGGAAGTCTTTTACTTGCCAGTCCTTGAAAGGACTTCTTTTACGTCTTCCATTTCGGTAATTTGCAAACAGCCATAGGGTGGTCATGACCTCGGTTAATCCAGTGGATGGGATCTTGCGTCCATTATACATAAAGAATAGAGATTCTGGAAAACTTGATTTTCTTTTTGCTCCAGCAGACACAACAATGAGGTACATGCATATATTTTTGTAATAATTCTCCTATGCTTACAGCTTTCTATAACCATTACTTTTTTAATGTATAAAGGAGCACTTGGTTTGATCAAGAATTGCTCCCCTTTAGCATACTAAATATGACCCTAGATTTAGAATTTTTACAGATGCTAATTTGTGGTAATATTGGCCCAGCACAGATTCTAATTACCATAAAGTATCAAACATTACTACTAACAAATTATACTTTTTGAAAGTACTTTTTATCACAAGCAATTGACTAACACTACATTTGGTAGATTTTAATTCAATTTCAGATCAACTGAATTTATCTTAAGGTGGTGGCCCACTTTAAGCAGGTCTTATCAGTAATGTAAATACAAACAAGCCCTCTTAGCCCCTTGAGGATCAGAGATAAATGTAACATATCACTTTGCAATGCATTGCACAACCCTCTGGTCCTAAAGAACTTAAAGGGATAGTAATACTTAAAATGTAAAAAAAAATATGTTGTAGGGTTTATCCCCCTGAGTAAAACAAGAGTACTCCCACTGCTGAAAGGTGTTTCATTCAAAAGTTATTAATTTTCAAAGTTGAATTTTTTAGGTGCAATATCACAGTGGCCTGAAATTGTACAGTGGTGCTGTTGCTACACCATCCTATGGAGATTTATGGTCCCGGGACCAGAGTTGTCCATGGGATCGTGTAGCAACAGCGCCACTGTACAATTCCAGGCCACTGTGATATTGCACCTAAAAAATTCAACTTTGAAAATTAATAACTTTTGAACGAAACACCTTTCAGCAGTGGGAGTACTCTTGTTTTACTCAGGGGGATAAGCCCTACAAAATATTTGTTTTTACATTTTAAGTATTACTATCCCTTTAAACAAAACATTGGGGGTTATGCACTAAATTGGGGTAAAGAGGTGAGTGATATCACTCTCCAGTTACTGTGTTATTCTGTGGAGACAATGTACTAAGATCTCCACTGCTGGAGAAATCTTAGAGTATTGGCTCCATAGAATATCAGGATTTGGAGATGTGATATCACTGGAGAAGTCATCTCCTCTTTATCACATCTTAGTGCATCTCCCCCCATTTTCTTGATTAAGATAATCCTATTGCTTGAGCAACCTTGAATGCTAACAGGGATTAGTTCAGGGTAATTATATGTGGAGTATGAGGTTCCTGATCACATTGTTGTTAGTAGGTTAATGATACTAGTAATATGCCTTTTAGGTAATTACAAACTTACAGTGATGAAACTCGCTCTTATAAAGAAGCTTTCCTCTTGCTGGTTCAGTTCTCCTTAACTATGCTGATTACATGGTTTGTTTATTCCCATAGGTATAGAGAGCATTCTGTATTTTGTGGTTAAATGTTTCCACTCTGCTCCCTGTTGGGTATGTCTTAAATAGTTTTCCAGGATGTGTTTGTCCACATTATCAGCTTAGATTATCCTATTTTAGCGAAACAAGCCCCCCTCCTGCCTAATGTGGTTAAAAAATCTTTTTTGTTACCAATCCAAGGTGCTGGATAATTATTAAAGTGGGCCGGTTCGTTTGGACAAAGCCAGAAATAATTAAGTATGCTCTGTTAATTCACATTTGAAATGTGCGGAGGCTGATGTGCTAAGATTTGAAGCAAACTAGTTGCATAAGGGAAGAAATAAAAATTCTTATTCGTTTAAATGGGGCAAATAACCCCCACCCCCAAATGTTAGAGAGGTCTCCAACACCTTGTGAAACAAGGCCTCTCTGTCGTTCCATCATTGGGAATTTTGGAAATTGTTTTAGTACATCAGTCTTTGGTGAAACCCCAAAAATGACTTCTGCACATACCCAATGCGTTTTTTTTTTTTTTTGTTTTTGTTTTTTTTTGTTTTTTTTGTCTTGATACTGAACTGCGCATACTTCAGGGTGGATGTTCAAAGCCATGTTTGACAAATGATGCTCTGTTCATTCCCATTTCATACATGAAGCCTGTCCTGCAAAGTAGATGAGAGTTAAAGCATATACCTTACTTTAATTTATGACTTTTTGGTAGAGGTGTCTGATCATTTCTGGTAACTATACCATTCCCAACTAAGCATTCAGACTGAAAATAAAAATATATATATTTGTATCAAAGTTTTTCACTGTGGAGCACTGCTGGAGGTGCATGAGAGACACAAGTGGTGGGGGTATGCACTTAGGTGTCAGAAAGAGGAGATTACTTATCCAGTGATATCTCTTCTCCAGTTTCTGTGTTTTATTCTATGGAGCCTATGGAAATTGTAGTGCATTGGCTCCATTTCATTAGGTGGGATTTCGAGGAGTGATATCACTGGAGAATAATCTCCACTTTATGACCTCTCTATCACACATTAGTGCATCTTCCCCTAAGGGGTCCTTCAACACATAGTTAACTGTCTAGATCAGAGTGGGTAGTGTGTAATGCTGCATCTCTTAAAACACACCTCCCATCATTCTCATATGTATTTTGTATGGGAATCACTATTTGTATTCTGTATTGCTATGCTCTAGATTCTGATTCTTATCCCGTTCTAATGATTATTCCATTGATATGACAAACACTGCCCTAGCTTATGATTGTTACCATACCTGGTAGTCCTTTTGTCCCCAAGGCGGTATGGGGGTGACAGTGTCCAGCTGATGTTTGTGTCATAGTGTAGGTGGCGTTAGATAGATTCAGAATGGGGGGGGAGAAGACAGGGTTTGCCCTGGGAAGTGAGCTGGACTCTAAAAACTGGAGAGTTACCAGCATACCTGGGAACATCAAATTCTTGTCTCCCCAGAGTAGAGTCCTGTGTTGCTACAGGGGGTAAGGAAAATGACGCCAATCGAGTCAAAAAGGGGCAGGGCTTAATGAGAGTAGGGGATGGCAGGGATTAACAAGGGTGACACAACGATAGGTTACAAAAGAAGTGGGGACTGACCTCAACAAACACTGGAGCATCAGTAGGCAGAGTAATGGACAGTACTGCATATAGACGTTCAGTGTCCTCTGAGAGTTTTTGTTGATGCTGAGCAACATCCTCGACATGAGTCAGCGTTACCTGGAGATTTGAAGGTTTCATCCAGAGACAGAGCTCTAAATCCAGAGTCTCCAGGTGAAACCCGGCAAGTTCCCAGGTATGGTTACCAGGTGTGATTGTTACTCCTCTGCTAGGAGAAACACTGCTTTAGATACTTTGGGTTATCATACAACTGAGAAACTCTTCTTTAGATTTTTATGGCTACCACATGGCTATGAGAAACACTGCTCTTGATTATTTTGGCCACTTTACACTGAGATGCACTGCTGTAGATTTGGTCAAAATTGCAGTCATAAACTCTGCCCTGTAAGATGGAGCAGTCTCATTGGCAGAGATATCTATCCAGTATCTAGCCAATGAGACCGCTCTAGCTTACAGGCAGAAATCCTCCATCATCGGAAGAGGCTGGATAGAGGGAGGGGAGCAGAGGAAGAGAGACAGACTGCGGTTACAGAGCAGGTAACCGCAGTCTATACGAAAGTAGGTGCTTGCTAGAGTTTATAACTGCAATTTTGACCAAATAGAGCTTAAAAAAATTAATACACTTTTACCCATATTCGATATATAACCTAACTATTCAGGTTAACTTATATAGGAGTGATACATCCCCTTTAACTATAGATCTGGTAAAATATGCGGTTGTCTAAGATGGTGAAAATCGGTAATGGAAGTAGAAAATAATAAAAATGGAGATTCTCTTTCTATTCTTGATTCACAGAGTTTTCAGGTTATGTATGCAATTGAAATTTTAGTTTCCGTATTTGCCTTCACCACAGGCCAGTTGTTTCAATTGTTATGTCAACTGTTGGTTGTGGAAAGTAAAATATGTATTGGGTTTATTTTTCAAATGCTTTAATTCAGGGATTGGCAACCTGAGGCCCTCCAGCTGTTTTGGGCTGTAATTCTCATCATCATGGCTGGCTGGTGCCGATTTGAAATATAGAGCAGAATAGCTAGATGACCTCGGGTTGGCCATGCCTTCCTTTATTTGTTGTAAAATAAAGTGGATGCTTAGAAGCTGTTGTGGATTTTGTTCCACTGATGTGGAAATTTCCAGCTCTCTCAATGGGCGTTATGTACACAAGAAAAGAGAGCACAATTCCTGAACAAACCAAATGCATGGAGGAAAAATAAAAATGCCTGTTGAATTAAACAGGGGTTTTAACCCCATAAATGCTGGAAAGGTCCACAAAGCAGTGTAAAGCAATATACTTTAGACACATCTCTATCATTCATGGGGTGTTGTTTCTACCCTATAGTGGGTGTTGTTTCTACCCTACAATGTGTGGTTTATTTGTTCCACAATTGCTCCTCTTTGATTTATGCAAAAGCCATATAAAACAAAAGTAACCAGCATATAATTTACCTCATAAAGCTGCTGTGGTATTCTAAAGAATCTAGGCGGGCCCATTTAGCAGTATGAAGGTTTTAATGCTGCAGCATGTTCCATTAACCCTCTGGATGCTGGAGAGGTCTCCAGCACAGCCTCTCCATTATCCAAGAGTAGAAATCAAAAGCCTTATGCAAATAATTGTATGTCTAATTCATTTTCTCCATTTATCTAAATGAAAGGGACTGTTACACAGTAGCTACTTGTTTCTTCTCTGAAGAAGATGCCTGTGGCTGGAATTTTCTCCCCCTATTTCTTAACCGGAATCAGAAGTCTATTTTCAAGCCTGACATATTTTCCTTAGTAGAGATCATTGGTGAGCAGTAAACAAGTTACTGTAAATGGGAGCTGCGCCAGCTGGCACCAAGCTAATATGCGCCTTGTGATTTTTATTCTCGGTTAGAAAAAAATTACTTTCATGTATTTTATTTTTTCATGACATTCATTTCCTATATTTCTAAATGAATACAACAAATGCACTGTTTAGCTCATCTGCTTAACCCTGGACATATCTGTTCTGAAGAAGCTTGCAACTGTCCTCCACATATAACCTATTTCAAATATAGGACTTAAAGAACTATAAATCTGTTGGGGGAGATTCACTAAGCGGTGATAAAGTGAAGAGAACTTCTCCAGTGATATCACTTTTTCCATTTCCTATGTTATTCTATGGAGCCTATGCACTAAGATTTCTTCAACTTTGGAGATCATGTTCCATAGAATAACATAGGAACTGGAGAAGTGATAAACTGGAGAAGTCATATCCACTTAATCACCTCTTTATCACCTCTTAGTAAATCTCCACCGATATGTATTAAATTAAGCCATTTTCATTTCATTACCTTTAAAGTATTTAACCCTTAACCACCCTTGATCCACGTTTCACCATGACATCCAGATTCCTTCTCCTGGTGGTTAGGGCTTGCTCCAAGCTGCTGAGCACTCCCTGCTGTCAAATATCATGATGGAGCAGAAGGAAGCTCATATTCTCCTTCAAAGTAAATGCATGGATGAGGAGTTGAATCTTGGCAGCAGTCTTTTCCAGAAAGTGAGAGGAGGTAGCTGTGGCGACCGAGCAATATGGTGGCTCCCTCACAGTAGAATACAAAACTATAATAAGGATAATTATTTCTTTATATCATACTGTTAAAAACAATCACATAATGGATTGGGAAACAAAAGCATAATGGATTGGATCAGTTTGACGGTGCACAACACAGACATTTATAGAGTCACAAAGTGTTGTGTTTTAACTGTTGTTCTCAAAGAAAACCTTTAACTATTATGTGGTCTTGTTCTACCCATTCTTACTCTGTTACCAAGATATATTATTCTGTCATTCATTTTTTAATCACAACGGATTATTTTGCAATAAGCTTGCTCAAAATAAATAACATGGTATAAAATCACAAGATCATAAGGTGTAGCTAGAATGCCAACCTATTAATTGAAGTATCACTAGGCAAAGGAAATGGGCCAAGCTGAAATAGTCAGTAGATCAAGGATGTTGTCCAAGTTCGATTCGCAAGGGCCTCCAACAGACCCATATTTAAGGATTTCTTTGATTCGTTTTAAATGCCCCACCTGTGTTCTAACAGGAAAATCTTGAAATCCTGAACTGTTGGTAGCTCTTGAGGACCAAACTTTGACACCCGTGAGGCAGATGATAACATATCATTGGCATTCTAGGTCAGTAGACCAAGGCTGTGTGTAGAGGAGATCAAAAGGACGACCCCCATGGACATACACAAGGTATTGGTATACAACTGGCTTTGCCCCATGGTCAGTAAATGTGGCGTCTGAGTTCTCAGAAGGGCCATTGTGTTTTATAGGGAAAGTAACATTTGAGGGGCAAAAAAAAGCATCTTAAAGGTCATATAGCTTTCAGTATTGCCACAATCTGATTAAATACCACATAGGTGTGAAAAGCTTAATGTCAAATGGGGGCTCAGTTTTTCATGTTTTGTGTGTGGCCTTGTTAAATATTGTAATAAAAGGTTCAGATTTTACCAGTCAAGAGAGAGCCTTTTTTCCCCTTTTTATGTACAATTCTAAGTGTGGTACAACCTGGATATACTATAGCTTCATTGGGGTAGAATCCCTAGTACTATCCTAGGAGAAAGACAAGGGAGAAGCCACACTGAATTTTACTCTGAGTATCATAGCTTTATGTACTTAGTACTAGTTTAATTAGGGGATAGACTTTTATAATAATGACCTGTTTGGGGTTTTGCAAATATTACCTGGGCGTTTTAGAGCATGCGTTGGCTTGTTTATCAATAATTATACCACTGCTCTCCCAATCCCGTGCAAATTGCTCAAGTCAGGGGAAACTACCTTTAAATGGATAGTAATACTTGAAATGTAAAAAATATGTTGTAGGGTTTATCCCCCGAGTAAAACAAGGGTACTCCCACTGCAGAGAAGTGTTGTATTCAAAAGTTATTACAGCTCAAAGTTGAATTTTTTAGGTGCAATATCACAGTGGCCTGAAATTGTGCAGTGGCGCTTTTGCTACACCATCCCATGGATAGCTCTGGTCCCGGGACCATAAATCTCCATAGGATGGTGTAGCAACAGTGCCACTGTGATATTGCACCTAAAAAATTCAACTTTGAGCTGTAATAACTTTTGAATAAAATACCTTTCAGCAGTGGGAGTACCCTTTTTTACTTAGGGGGATAAACCCTAAAACATATATATATATATATATATATATATATATATATATTTTTTTTTTTTTTACATTTTACATATATTACTATCCCTTTAACTTTTGATTTTCCAGGAAACTTAAAAACTTTGCATCTGTTAGTATACGTTTGTGAAAGTACAATAAGACGGTATAGAAAACAAAGCATAATGTACAGAAAGCACAAGTACGGCATTTTATAAGGAAAGAGAAGAAAAGGCTAAAGAAAGCAAAAATTAGAGGAGAGAGGAGTCTACTAGAGGCAGTCTTTATTTCCAGTTGAGGAATGAGCCAGGGAAGCCAGAAGAATTATTCTGTTAACCTAATCATTTGCAAGCATGCAAAACCACTCCATCTGGTAGGTATGGTTTAGTCTTGCCATTTTAGTGTTGTTTTGAGACAGTCCTCCAATAAGGAAAGACAAACCGCCAAACAGATTATACAAATAATCTGCAATTTTGGATGATTTATATGGTCCAGCATCTTGAGTCTCTATCTTCAGGGGCCCACTGTGAGTTGGGTAATTTTTCTTTCAAACTATGTTTAGTGTATTTTGTTTATCTCTGTGAACTTCAGTTATGTTACCAGGAAGGACAAACATGTGCACCTATTCAATGTAGGTATCCATGTACTGAAGAGAGATTCAGATTTCGTGTTTTTTGTTTTTTTTTCTTTGTACTGAGCTTCCATGTTGTACATTAATTTGTTTGAACACCTTTTTTTAACAAAATTTCCTTCTTCAGCCTTTTTGTGTAAGAAGAAACTTCAGACATTTTCTGATTCATAAGTTAGTATACTTTTGGGAAATATATTCTTTTATAACACTATTGAACTGATTTTTAGCATAGTTTTACCATTTAAGCAGTAGAGTGTGCATTTTACTTTATAATGTCGAAAATGCCTTTTTGCACTCCTGTTAATTAGGGGTGTGTGCAGGCCATGTATCCCCTCTTCCCTCCATCTTTACCCATTGAAGCTACAGTTAAGCATTGCAGTTCCCGTTTGTCCGTTATTGGTAAGTCCTGTTGCTAATGTTTGATTTCTTATTCTGTGAAGAAAGTGAAGTTGTTTCACTATGTTTTTAGTTATGGATAATGGCCCATTAAAGCAATCTGGAGTTATTCTGGGGTAATCCAACTGCACCATAGAGGACAAAATAAAAATTCCTAAATTCCCATTCACTTGAATAGACCTTTTTAACTGCTTCAATGCCAGATAGGTCTCCAGCGCATTGTGAAGTCTAGCAATTCAAGGGGTTAAAAGCCCAATTTAATTTCATAGGAATTTTGTTTGTCCCAGTATTGCAGATGGTTTACGCCAGAATAACTCCAGTTTGCTTTTATAAATATTGGCTATGTGAGCTAAAACTGGCAGCACCCCTACAGTCAAGAAGAATTACTCTGCTTCCCTCATCTGGACAGTTTCCCTAAATGGCAGAAATAATATCTGAGGGGGTTGTGCACTAAGGCGTGATAACACTGGAGAAGTCATCTCCTCTTTATCACTTCTCCAGTTTTTATGTTATTCTGTGGAGTCTATGCACTACGATCTCCAAAGTTGAAGAAATCTTTGTTCATTAGCTCCATAGAATAACACAGGACCTGAAGAAATTATATCCGTGAAAGAGTAATCTCCGCTTTATCACCTCTTTATTACGCTTCAGTGCATCTCCTCCCTGGTCACCTCTGTCTAACTCAACTGCTGCAAATGTCCTTTAAATGGGATCTATCATCCCCTATACAAGTTTGTCTTAATATGTAGGTTATATAGCAACTAGGTGTAATATTGTACCAGTTTCTGTTTTTAAAAACGCTATTTGGCGGAAATCTAAGGAATAAATACTGTCCTGCACCCTACTTCTGGACAGACGGCGGTTACCAGCTCTGTACTGCAGTCTGTCACTCTGCCTCTGCTCTCCAGCCTCCTCCAGTGATAGATGCTTTCTGCCTGTAAGCTGGAGTCTATCAACAGCTAAAAGGCTGCCCACCACTGTGTTCTTCTCTCAGGTTGAGGAAGATAGAAAGCATGACTCAGAAATGCGTTTCTAGCTCCAAATTTGTTAGTTTTACCACTATCACAGTCCAGTCAGTATTATAGGCATGCAAGACGGGTAGCAATGCATGCATTTTTTTTCTGGTTAGTTAACATAGAAATCCTAAACAATAGTGCAACAATGTTTTACACATGTTGAGCCATTGGTTACATAGTATTACATATTATGGAAAATGCATATTTTGTATGTGGAACACTGGGGTTCTCCCACTGTTGGTAGCTGATTTGCTGAAAAACTATTATAGCTCATTCTTGCCATTTTTCTGTGTGCAGTGCTTCCATAACCTGCCATGTTACATTGGTGGTGTTGCTGGAAGAAGTTTGCCACTAGCAAAAGCCTTCCACAGTGCTATACTAAAAATAGCCAACCATGAGGTACTGGACCAAAAAATGCCTGTTTCAGTCTTAAGTACTTTTGAATGAAGCATCTCCTAGGGCAAATCCTTATAAATTGTACATTTACCGTATTATGCAGTTGTAAGTTGTGTATTCTTGTGCTTTAGACTCATTGTTTAGTTTTAACACACAGTCTGTGTAGATCTTTTATTCCAATGAGCATCTTTGTCCTGTATAAATATGTGGCAGTTTGAGTATTCTTATATAAAAATACTGTTGTATCCATTACCCTGAGATCTTTTTAGCAACAAAGGAAGATTCTTAAAAGCTTCAGCTGCAGACACATTTATGTCAGGGGATGGTCTTGTAAAATCTTTTTCATTGGTTGGCTAATGGGTGTGTGTTGATGATACACAGTTCTGTCATTTTGCCAACTGTTCTGGTTTCCTTTTAAATCTGCCATAATTGTATTTTGAGCAAAGAGCCTTCCTCTTTTGTGGTCTGCAGAATGTAGAAGCAAACAGAACTTTACAGTAGAAGAAAGACTTACAGTTATCATTTGAAAACGCCAGTTTGCTTTTTGAATGCAGAGTATTCCCTAGAAATGAGTAGCTCTTAATTTGCTTAATAGAAGTATGATTGTCGTTTATACAGCAGTCTTTTATAGCTACATACTGTTTTTTTTTGTTTTTTTTTTTTTTTTTTTGCATTTGAACCACACTGTAGTCTATAACTGAATAGAAACATGTTGATGCATTGAGGTTTTAATATCCCATTTGAATCATGTGTGGAGCTCTGTGTGGTTAATCTCCCTTAGACAGATCAAGTCTATTGTTTATTGTAGGAGGTGAAAAATAATTATTGACTGAAAATGGTGTAGCACATACAAGCAACTGTAAATACAATACAGAACATATATAATTGGTATACCGGTCTGCTGTATGATGGACTTATATCTATGTAAGTGTTTCTGTTAAACAAAACATAAAGATGCACTTAAAGGGAAATAATGTCTATATTAAAGTTTAGTTCCAAGTCTTTATATTTGTTTTTATAACATGCAGCTCTGTTTAAGTACTTAAAGTTCTGTAGTTCAAAAAATATTCAAGCTGAAAGGATCCCCCTCCCACCCTTTCTGGCTGTCTCCCCTTAGAGCTGTGATCCAGTTGTGGGACTGGTGAAATGGGGTAAAAATGTGCGTATTATACCCGAGATTTTACGGAAAGTATAAGGAAAACCCCGCCCCCCCTTGACGGAGGAGGGCAGGATCTTCCTTTGCTTACTAAAGATTGTCCCTCTCTGCTTTTTGTCCGGAAAGAAGGGGCAGGAGGGGGATAATTTCAGCTTAAATATCTTGTGAACTACAGAACTGCAAGTACTTCAACATAGCGCTGCATGTTATAAAAACAATATAGAAGGCTCGGAGCTAAACTTTAAAGGGATAGTAATACTTAAGTATTACTAATCCCTATAGCAAAGTACTATTTAAAAAAAACATATTGCCCCCAGTGTCATCTCTCAAACCTTTATGGTTTGAGAGATGATTGCTTCTCAAGTTGCCCTCTCCCCCCCCCCTTCCCCGTAGTCAGTGTTGTAGCTGACTGCAGGGAAGAAAGTCGTACGACTTTCAGGCGGCTCTCCAGCACAGCCGGATCGCTTTCCTAAAAAAGAAAACTTTCACTGAAATGGTCTTCTACGTGTGCTTGGCTTGCAAGCACACGTAGAAGACCATTTTAGTGAAATTTTTTTTTTTAATTATCGCGATCGCGGCTCTGCTGCAGAGCCACCTGATGATCTCTGACCGGATTTCCCTGAGTCAGCTAGAATGCTGACTATGGGGAAGGGGGAGGGAGAGGGCAACTTTAGAAGCGATCATCTCTCAAACCATAAAGGTCTGAGAGATGACACTGGGGGCAATAACGTTTTTTTAAGTAGTACTTTACTATAGGGATTAGTAATACTTAAGTATTACTATCCCTTTAATCCCCTTCGCGTCCTGTGATGTACCCGGACCGTCACGCTGGTCTGGCACTTAAGGACCAGTGACGGTCCTGGTACGTCACGTACTTTTACTCACCGCGCTCCTGCAGGAGTGTGGTGAGTAATACCGTGGACTGAAATTGATCGCTCCAAGACCGGAGCGATCTCTTTCAGTCCTCCTTTCGATGTGCCGCCCCACGTGATCAGTCACGTGGGACGGCACGTCAAACTCGTCTGTCTGGTCCTTAAAGGACCAGACACTGCGGTATCGTCGGACCTTAAGGGGTTAATACAGACATTACTATCCCTTTAATCATTTTATAAATTTTCCCATTAAATGTTCTAGTGCAGGGGTTATCAGCCATGGCGTCATAGTATTTGACAGAAATGTGAATATTGGAATTCAAATGTATAATTCTGCGTTTCCACAATATGATCCTTTTTGTTCTTATGATTGTGAAATATATATATAAAAATTATGACAAGTGACTTCTAAAATGTGTGTGCGGGTGGGGGGGATCTTGAGAATTCATACTGCATGTTAGGAAAATTCTGAGCAAAATAAGACTGACAACAATTGCTGTAGTGAGATGTGCGGCAGAGATCAGCCTAAGAAGTACTGACTGGCATTCATTTTAGATTAGTGACAGGACCATATTTATACAAGGCAATCCTGAGTGATTGTGGAGTAAACTAACTGCACCACAGAGGACAAATCAAACTTCCTAAATTCACATGCACTTGAATAGATCTTCTTAATCTCCTGAATGCCAGCAAGGTCTCTACTGCATTGCTTTCACGATGCATTGGAGACCTCACTAGCATGCAAGGGGTTAAAAGCCTAATTTAAATTAACAGGCATTTTTATTTGTCCCCTACGGTGGAGTTGGTTTACTCCAGAATAATGCCAGTGTGCTTTTATAAATATGGGCCAGGGCCATATTACCCATCTGGCACTCAAAGGGTTATGTTTTTCTGCCCAGATTAAGATAAACGGGGTGTATTAGGAGATAACGGTGTAGTCCCTTAAAGGCCACAGTATACTATGTATTTTAATGGATTGAGTTAGTGATTTACAAGTAGCAGGTACAGACATAATTGTACGATCCATACTGTGGTTTTCATTCCTCAGAACTACACCTGTTTAGGACCCCCATGATTCTTCACAATGGGCACTTTAACCCTTTAGTGCTAGAGAGGCATCCAACACCTTTTAAAATGTTTAGAAAGAAGGAACGGTGCAAATAGGAAAGATAATGGAAGCACTTCTGAAAATTAAAGGTACATTAGAAATTATGAAGAGTAATGCTGGCTTCACGTTTTATAGTTAAGCGTTAATCTGGGGGAGGTCACGTGTTCACTTTTTCCCTGCAATCAGTTCAAGTAGTAGAAGATTAGAGACTTGGGTAGCAGTGGCTAAATTGCTGTACATTTGCTTGGTGGGAGCATCATAATTACATTCTGAGGGGGAAAAAAGCACAGAAGCTTTGGTAACTATTTCTGTGGGTTTTTATGTTGGTGTCCAAATGTGCTTCTTGTAGGAAAAAGAGAAGTATAATTCTAGATGCTTTTATATTTTTTTCTCCTTTTGTAGACAGAAGATCAGCAAAGCATTCTGGTTATTGGCTCTGACAGTATACAAGGAATCACGCATATAATGACTTATATAGCAAAACTATTTTCATTCTCGGGCAATGCACTGAGAAAATCACAGCAGGTTTCTTGCAACAGCTCATATGCTTAGTATGAGTGCATGAGGAGAAAGTCACGTCAAACTTTACATACATGTCATGTAACTGGGGCCCCTGGGGCCCCACACAGCCCTCAGAGGCTTCACCTGCAGCCTCATTCTGTTTTATGGAACAGTGAGATCGACTTTACCACAGTACATATAGCCAGATGCATACACCATATTGTCATCCCAAGTGCACAATTTCCTTTAACCCTTTGAGTCCCAGAAAGGTATGCATCGCATTGCAAAGCAATGTGTTGTGTATCCCTCTGGCACTCAAAGGGTTAAATGTACACTTACATCTTACCCCACAGGTGCTAATGAGGTGTCCAATGCATTGCTTTGCAATACGTTTGAGATTTCTCTAGCATCTAAAGAGATTAATCTACTAAACTGCTGTTTAGAATTTTTAACTATGATGTATGGCCCTTTAGTTGACCTTGGGTTGGATCTGGTTACCTGTTACTGTCTTACGCAGTTTTCGAATTGAATCCTACCTAGTAATACAAATCTGCATAGTTCTGAGCTGTTAGAAAACCAGATACCCTTAACCCATTAGACGCTAGCAAGGTCTCTAATGTACTGCATCTGCAAAAGAAGCTTTCCATAGGCAATAATAGCTATAGCTACAAAAAAACTTAAAGGGAATTTATGCCCTAGGAATAAGCATTTCTTAATTTGTTTTGTGTATCTACTTTTTGCTTTATATGCACAGTTTCCTGGGTTTAGTGGTCACTATTGAAGGCTGCCTCCATATCTGTGATTCTTAGCTCTGGTCCTCAGGGCCATATCTGGGAAATTTCCGAATTTGCCCTGAGACTCCGGATTTTGCTGCCAATTGCCAGGTCTCCGGAGCAGAGGCTGATTCCCTGGATATGGGCAGTTTTTAATAAAACTCTGCTCCTTCCCAGTCTGGTCATCCCACTCCCCTCCCTCTTCTCCTCCTTCCCCAGCCTATACTGCCTATTTTTGTGTGGTTACGAAGACTTGCCCCCCCCCCCCCCCCCCCCATACCTGTGATGATGTCTCTCAGCTTTTTGACACAAATCACATCATTTATCTCCCCCATCGGCAACACAGGACTTCCCCACCACCACCACCTCAGGGAACTTCAGGTATCCTCAGAGCACACAAACACAATGAGGGGATTCACCAAGCAGTGATAAAGTGGAGATCACTTTTCCAGTTCATATATTATTCTATAGAGCCTAAGATCACTAAGATCTCCAAAGTCGAAGAAACCTTAGTGCATAGGCTCAATCGTATAACACAGGAATTGGAGAAGTGATAAATGATAAACTGGAGAAGTCCTCTCCACTTTATCACCATGTAGAGAATCTCCCCATCATGTTTTTTGAAGATATCCCAAATTATGCACAGGGGAAGCAATCAAAATGACTGAGCTACGAATGCCCCACGTTTACTGGGAGGGATGTCCTAAAAACCTGCATTATTGGTGTACCCTAAGGACTATTAAGAAACAAAGCTCCTAGATCACGACTCTTCACAGAAAGCAGGGGGATTCAGTATACATGAGTGACTCGTGAAGGTCATTAAGCTTTCTTGATAAAGCGAAGGGATAGTGAACTCTTGGATGTCTAGCTGTTTTAGACTCCATCTCCCGGCTGTAGTCTCCAACAGATGCTGGTATAAAGGATGGCTACCCCGTGTTATATTTTGTACTGGTGGGTGAGTTTATTCTTCAACAGCTGGAGTACCAAAGACTGGCTACCACTGGCTTACAGTTTCTTTATTTACTGTGTATGAAAACAAATGTATTGCATGTTTTAAGTACTGAGATTGCTACCTGTCTGTACCAGAGTTTCTCAGCGACAGTTCTCACGATGCGGGTTTTCTGGATTTCCCTGCTTGAACCTTAAAGGGATAGTAATACTTTAATATTACTAATCCCCATATTGTAGCTATTTAAAAACGAATTGAATTGTCCCCAGTGTCATCTCTCAAACCTTTATGGCTTGAGAGATAACGGAACACAAAGTTCCCCCTCCCTCCCCCTTCCTTGAAGTCAGCGTTGTACTGATTGCAGGGATATCCTGTTTTATTTTCATCAGGCGGCTCTGCAGCAGAGCCGAGATCACGTTAGTAAAAAAAAAAATTATGTCCCGAAAACTGTCTTCTACGTGTGTTTGCAAACCAAGCACACACAGAAAACCGTTTCAGTGAAATAATTATTTTTCACTAACGCAATCTCGGCTCAGCTGCAGAGCCGCCTGATGAAAGTCAGACCGGATACCCCTGCAGTCAGTACAACGCTGACTTCATGGAAGGGGGAGGGAGAACTTTGCGTTCGGTTATCTCTCAAACCATAAAGGTTTGAGAGATGACACTGGGGACAATTCAATTCTTTTTTAAATAGCTACACTATGGGGATTAGTAATATTAAAGTATTACTATCCCTTTAAAGAAACAATCTGAGTGAAAGATCTTCTAATAAATCAAGATAACCTGCACTGATCAGGACTTAAAATGTCTTCTAGTCTGTGACTAAAAAAAAAAATATATATATTATATATATATATATATATATATATATATATATATATATATATATATATATATATGGACAGTGTAAGAGACAGTGCTGTTCTTTGTTTAATATTGGGTGGGCTAAGTGTTTCATCTCCTGACTAGTAACTCTGGTGAACACCATTGATGTTTTTCCAGTTGTCTGTATGTGTAGACATATATCAAGTTTAGGTCTGTTTGCAGAAGAAGTTGTGTTAATTCTTTTTGCTTGGAAAATCAACAAAACATGCAATTTGGGCATGTTTGTCCAAACGTTTGTTGTACCACTGTATATGCATGTATATAACGCAGGTATAATTTTTGTCCTGTCCCTAGTCTCAAAGTAGACGTAGTTCAGTTAAGATGCTTTGTCCAGCCCATTCCTATAGTGTGCATGTTATGGGAGTGATCTGTTCTTAACCCTTTGAGCAACAGAGGGGCATGCAACACATTGCAAAGCAATGAGTTGCAAACCCATCTGGCACTAAAAGGGTTAAGGTAGAATTTAACTGACAAAATGTGGGACATTCCTCTAAATTCACAGTCACTTAAAGCAAAGCTTTTTAAACAATCTGCCATGATTTTCCTTTTCGTTTAATACGGATAATAGTGTGTTATTAAATACGATTACTCCTTTGCATGATTTTTGCTTATGTTAAAAACTACTTACATCCACTTTTCTCACCAGCTGACACGGTTCTTCTGGCAAACAGCAAAGATACCAGAGTCTACTCACAGGGACAATTCCAACTGTCTTAGATCGTGTTAAGCTTAATGGCTCTTTAAATTGGACTCATTTTCCAGTGGATTGAATAGGCCTTTCTGTGCTTTGTTCTTTTTGCTTTCAGCTTTTTTTTTTTTTTTTGTTAAACTCCTAATCCAATTTCTCCAATCATATTTACGTTTCCCAGTTGGTCGAGCAACTCAAAAATATGACAGCACTATCATTATATATTATTTTTTTATTATTATTTTAGTATTGTTTGGAGTGCCAGAGGGGTGTACAGTGCTCTACAATGCATTGAGCACTCGAAACGGAAACATTTCAATTTATGTCTTGATCTTTATTATTATTATTTTTTTTTTTTCCCCTGATGATAGCCTCAAAAGGAAGGCCAAATTTACATCTCAGGAGCCCCTAGACATCAGAAATTTGGGTGCTCTTAGCACCACCCATAGTCATAGCCACAAACTTCATATGATTCCATCACTTCCTCTGCCACCTGGCACAGAAAATGCACACATATAACAAACAAGCACAAAAAGGTGTTAATCCCTTTGTTACTCTATTTTAGCTTACTTGATATGGCCAAAAATGTGCATCATCCTAGCAAGGCAACTAGCATCACTGCAGCTTTTCATTTTTGTAATACCAGTATTCCAGCTCTATTTGGATAGCATTCCATAATTGAATTTGTAAAATATTGATCCACGGCGTTAAATGTATGAATGCTGGTGAAATATATTGTAGAGGAATTTGATCCTCTGAACTTTAGATGTGTTTCATAATGTGTTGATAGAACAATCTATATGTGAATGCTTGGGATCAAGGCCAACCGTCTAGTTCACTATTATTTAACTAGCAAGCTAGTCTGGTGGAAATCAGCAAATCGTCATTATCCATGTTAGAATTTTTACTTTAAATATATAAATTCTTGGTGGTGCAGTGATGATGCAGCCACAATAAAATACCTTGTTCTATAGCGGCCCAGAAAAAACACCCCCACTCAAATGTCAAAAATGCAGTGTCAAAAAGAATATCTGCACTTCTAGAACCAGAGCAACAGACTCTGGTATCTACAGTCTCTTATTTACTCCAATATATCACAAACAATACTTCGGATAGTTGGTTAAATGGTTACAATTTGATATGAATTAAGCTATTTTTGTGCAATAAAAGAATAATAACCGTGACATATATAATAATCACTTTCAATCTAAGGATTAATCAGTATAGGTGGTCAGTATGTTCAATCCCACCACCTTATCTGCCAAACTGTGACAAATCCACAACAAAAGAAACTGACAGTGTGATAAATCTAAACATATACCCTATACCCACTCCCTAATTGTGTCGTACGTCTGAATATTCTCCTCTACAGTCAAAAGTATGGAAAAAATACTACAGCTAGATCTAAAATAACCCTAGTCCATAACCTAGGATCTCAACACAATAAAGTCAGCTAGATAAAATATTATCGCTTGGGACACACACATGAGATGCACAAGGAGAATTAGAAAAAGTGTGCCCTATGGGGAAAGAGGGCCCAAGACGCACCCATGCTAATATGAATATAACTGGCTAAACACGTAGGCAATGAAACTGACCTTCCAGGTCTGTACTCAATCAATATGACCAGTAAAATACTATAAAAATATAAACTTCAAAAATAAACATAACTTGACTACACAAAAGATGCTTAATAATACACAGAGGACAATCAAGAAAGCTATGGTGCTGAGGACTGACAAAAGCCATGTATCCAGCAGGGGACCATGCTTTCTGCCTATAGCTGAGTGCAATTGTATATGAAGTAGGTAAGTGTGAGTGTGTATTCCCTATGTTTCTCTTTCCCTGCTTATTTCTCCTCCTCTGCCCTCCACGTGTTTCTCCTCCCCTTGATGTGCCTCTACTTCCATACCTCTCTCTTCTCCTCCCCTTAAATGTCTTTCTCACAACTAGACCTCTTTTACCCAATCATGTCTTGCCCCCCCCATGGCTCCCCATCTCTCCTCCATGGCACTCTCTCCCTTTCCTGGCTCCCCACCACCACCACCGTCCATGGTTCTCTCTACAGCCTTTCAGGGCTCTCTGTAACTGTCCATGCTTCAGTTTCTCCCTTCTAGAACTCTATACCCCACTTGTAATATCATGGCGAAGGGAAAATTGGAATAAAATTCTTTTGTCTGCTATAATGCTGCTAAGGGATTATTCACATTAAAGTGCCCTGGCAGGGTTGTGAGCACTAAAGCATCTGTAGGTAATTGTAGTACAGGATCTGAATTAGCAAGCAGCAAAAAACTTTCACTAGCGACATACACTTCAGTGTGCTCCAGTGTCACACAGTGAGGCTGATGTGATGAGAATAACAAAAGCAATGCATAATAAATACACTTAAAATAATTTAAAAACATGGACCTTAGTAACGCAAACAAAAACCAAAACAAACCAATACAGATGTCCAGCTTCTCTTTTATTCTCAGATATTTCACAAATCTAAATATCCTGTCCTGATTTTATATCAGGCTACTCACAAATGTAAATGTCCCTTCCTGTTTTCGGTCCAGCTGGTAGAATTCATGCGTATTTTATTTTAGGGGACAGAGACAAAGGTCTGTTGACAGGTGAGAGATTTGGGATTTCTCAAAGCATTCAGGCTTCCAGCATAGGTTTTTATTTATTTATTTTGTTTCTGTGACAAGTTGAACTTTAAAGTATTTCATTACTAGAACCATCATGCATTAGTGGTCTATTAAACTTTGATTCTATTGATATTTATGCCTTAATAAGCTAAAAGGCCACGTGCTATGTGGAAGCGGTTTGGTATTGAAAATATATTAAAACAAAATAATAAGAGTTTGAGTATAACTATTTAAATACTGGGTGTTCAATAATGAATTAACACCTTAGGTGCTACAGGGTGTCACTAAGGGGTGGATTCAAATGCAGGTGTTCATTTTTGCACTGCTTTTATCTCCAGGTATGCCCATAGGCTTCACTAGGAACATTTATGATAAAACGGGAGGTAACATTTATCTCCTGCATTTGAATCCAGTCTTAATTGTCTTGAATACCAGAGATGTCGCAACACATTAAGAGTTCCCATTTTCAGCTGAAGGCCACAGATGCTGAAATAAAGCCCCTGTGAGCTATTTTTGGGCTCTATATTTCTTGGTCGCTCTCCTCTCCTGTGGTAAGGTGGCCAGACCTCCTGTTTAACCCTTTGAGTGCAATCTGTGAGTGACACAGGGCTATGCAACACATTATCCCCTGGAACGCAAAAGGGTTACAAACAGGCCTCTCTTACTGTGAATTCTTCCAAAGCACATTCTTCCAAAGCTGTACTTCAACAAGAGGATCCATGTTCTCCACCTATATAGTATACACTGAACCACTGATCCTGCTCTTGGTGTCCCACTCCTCACACGATCTGCACACACACATTGGAAAACAAAAACCAATCCCACAGGCAATACCGTGCAACATTTACAAGTATATTAATATATAACTGGATAAATAGCCCAATGTTGCCCAGGTTGTGTAACATATAATGTTAAACACCCATATCCAACATTGTTGGTCTTGCTTTACATTCACAAGTTTAGTCTTTCTGGCACTCTCTCTCGTGTGTGGTTTTTCTGCGTGCTGTATTGCTCTCCATTGCATTCACTCATCTGTGCATTCTGTCTTGTGTGTACCATATCTGGGATCTCAGTTGATAGCAGGTGGGGCAGCAGATGGGGCAGCAGATGGAACTTCGGAAGTGTACAAACGACAAGGTTTGCATCACCATAAGGTGGGACTTAACAGGAACGGGTGGGATTGAAATGGTTGAATGCAGGGTTTACCCCAGAATGGATTTAACAGGCAATAAAGTTGACAGGGTATCAAAGTTCTCAGAAACTTGGAGATTCACCCCCCATCTCCACAAACCTGGCAATTAAGTGAGAAGATCCGGAGAGTTCCCAGGTATGTGTATTGCGCTCTGCCTGTCTTGCATATACAGTCTTGTTCACTTACTCACTGTGGCTTTGTCCGTCTCCCTCTGTCTGTCTTTCTCTACCTCTATCATATTCTGAAGGTGATGGAATTGAAATTCAGCAGCTGGAGAGCTACTTGTTTCAGACATCTGTTTTAGTCTGTGTGATTAATAGGCATATTTGTCCGCCCACTATGATGCAGTTCGTTTGCCCCACGTTTGCTTGTGTTTGCTTTTTACACAGTAACTGTTGTTCTACAGTGCTGTAAACCCCAAGACTACATTTGTTTTTCATGGACATTTATTAAAATTCTGACCTTGTTCAGATACTGCAGGAAATACAGTGAAAAATCTGCTAGGCTGGATATCTATAAAATTAAGCTCTTACATACTAGAGGTATTATAAATGCATTGCTTTGTGGCATTCAAGTGTTTAAATAAACTGGCCAGAAAAATGGGATGCAATTTGGTAAATTTGTCAAATGAGTATAAGCGGTAAATATATAGTCCACCATAAACCTAGAGCTGGCTACCCATCAGGGGCCCCTAGGTCAGTGGTAGGCACATATGTGGCCCTCAAATTCACCAAAGGGCATATATTATGCTTACAAATTTGAAATTAGGCTAATACCTAGATGAACCCCTTGGATGCTAGTGTGTGTATTCTGTAATGGGGGAAATTATTTCCTCTTCCCACTATATCATTTAACAGACTGGTGGACCATAAGAGAAGCCTCTGAGGGGGACATGCAACTCTAAGGCCACCTGTTGCCCATTACTGCTGTAGGTGTTTTTCTATTCTGCCTAATGAAAATCCAACAGTGCAGTCATTGTGGCATCCACCCTGTTTCCCTTGGCAGTGACTAGGCCATGTCTGTTTTTTATGGCTATAACAGAAACCATTTCTTTGGGGTTGGAATGGGCAACCTGAAGCCTTTCAAGTGTTCTGGGAAAGCAATTCAGATCCTCCGATCTCAGCCAGCCAAATGGCTGTAGATGGGGGTTGTAGCCAAACAAATACTGCAGGTGAACAGTTGCCCAATCTAATGTAGGACAGTATGCATAAAAAAATAGGAGTAATCTGGAGCAAACCAGCTGCACCGTGGCGCGAAAATGAAAATTCCTATTGATATTAATTATGGATTAAGCAAAGCGTTGTAGACCTTTCCAACCTTCGAGAAGTGAAAATCCCCATTTACCTCAATGGAAATTTGGGGATTGTTTTACCCCTCCCCATGGTGCACCTGGTATGGCCCAGAATTACTCCTCTCTTGCTTTCTGCCTCTAGAGTTTCACAGAGATATGACAATTCTCCAAACTAGAGGTCATCTCTGTATGTTGTTGGTTAGCTTAGGTTCCCTAGCCGTAAAGTTATCATCTTTCTGCATTGTACATTAATCTCCTGTTAAGGAAGTATTCAGATGGATTATATTTGAGCTGAATACAAAGACCGATGTAAACAGTGGCTTTGTTTGAATTTTATTGGAGAGTGTGTAATTGAAACGATTATTGGTTTGGTCATATTGCAAGAAAGATAAACTTCTTACATGAGATATGGAGGCCTAAACCTTTAAAAAAAAAATGCAAATCCCATTGATTGAATTGGGGATTTTAACTACTTAAGCACCAGAGGCTTGCATAGCACACCTCTCTGGTTGTTAAGGAGTTAACCTTATGAATGGTAGAGAAGTCTCCAACACATTCAAGGAGTTAAAATCCTCATTTATATTTGGATCTATCCCTATGATGTCTTTGGTTTAGTCCAGTGGCTCTTGTTTTGAATATTGATCCCTGTATTGGGCTATGCAGGAATTCTTGTCATTAAAGGGAACTTTGCCTGTAAGGATATTACATGTTTATGTGGTGACCTATCTAGCATTATAGTGTCTTAAAGCTCAGTGTGCATAGATTGAAATATGTATTTGTCCTCCATGATACTCTTGGTTCACCTCAGAATTACACCTGTGTAACCTGATGTTTACCTCCCTTAGTGAGTAATGTGATGTTACCATTGTGATCTGGTGAAAAGCATGCTGGATGTTGATTTTTGTGTGAGGGTAAAGCAAGACTAACAAGCTTCTTGTGCACTGACCTATAACACTATAGCACTCTTTGGCATGTTAGACCTGCCCCTAACATGTTGAAAGCTCATTAAGATTTTATTTGCTCAGTAGCCGAAGCTGCATTACTACAAACTCTGTTTCTCCAGTTATCTGAAATGTGCAATATGAACCTGATGCCTAAGTTATAACAGATTTTTTTGAGGACCGAGGGGAATTGCAGAAATACTTTTTTGTGAGTATCTATAGGAGAAGCATGGAGAGTATACATTAGTGGGGGGAAATCTTTAACCCTTATGCTGTTTTTGGACAGTTCTTATTTTATCTGACTGGCAGTGGATGATGGTAGTGGTGGTCCTATTTTCCTGGGTCTCCTATAGTGATCTGTGAGTGTGGCTATTCCAGTCATAGTTCCCCTGCATACACCCACCCCTTAGGGTGCGATAAAGAGGCAATAACATCTCCAGTGACATCACTTCTCCAGGATATATGTTATTCTATGCAGCCTGTGCACTAAGATGTCTCAAAAGTGATCTTACTGAATAGGTTTCCTCCACTTTATCACCTCTATCCCCCCACCCCACGGTGTTTTGGTGGTTGATTATTTTTACCAGTTTTTATATTGCTTTAAAAGGATAGTAGTAGATGAATAAAAATGCAGCTCAGATTGATCCTCCTATAATGTTGGTCATGTAACGCTGTATTTCAATATTTTACATTTTGTAGTTCAAGAGTAAGTAAGTTCTAAAGGATCCCCCTCCCTCCCCTTTCACCTACCTCAAGCTGCCTTTTTCAGACAACTGGATGGAGCACAGCGAAGGATATTCTTCATTTAGCATAAGGAAAATCCTGCCCTCCTTCATCAAGGGGCCAAGGTTTTCCTTAAAGCGGAACTACCACCCGACACAATCTTTAGCTTTAGAGCGCAGGCGTGCGGACGTCACAATGGCAAGATGTCCGTGCTCTGTCCTGCCTTTCAGTCGGGGAAGAGAGCAGAAATCTATTAAATAAGGTAATTATTCTGGCGACTAGCGCTACTAAGCAGGTAATCGCCAGATGGGGACTTAGTGAAGCTAAAGATTGTGTCAGGTGGTAGTTCCGCTTTAAACTCAGTGAATGAAGATTGTCCCTCGCTGTGCGCTGCCTGCTCCCAGGATTGGATTCCACATCTGAGGGGAGGCGGTAAGGGTAGGTAAAAAGGGCTGGAAGGGGGGATCCTTTGGAATTGAATTACTCTTGAACTACAAAATGTAAAATACTGAAATACAGCGTTATATGACCAATGTTATAGGAGGATCAATCGGAGGTGCATTTTCATTCATCTATCACTATCCCTTTAATATCTAGTTTACACAGTACTTTGGCCAGTTGATCCACATCTATCTAACCATGTAGTAGCTAATTATTTATGACTTTTTGTGTTTGCATTTTGTAAGTTAAAAGTTTTTATTTTTTTTCTGTGCCAGACAAGTGAATGGGGATGGTATGGTACAGTGTTGCACAACTTGAAGCCCTTCAGTCATTGGCTGGTTTGAGATGATGGGAGTTGTAGTCCACAAATGCTGGAGGAATAGGGGCATGGCTATATAAAGAGCAGAGGTGTTGCTAGGGACACCTGGCATTCTTTGTGTCCTGAGATATAATTGCAGTCCGGCTTTCATCAACTTGAAAGTAGTAGGTTACCAACCCCTGGACTATGTAGACTTACATTGGAATACACTTTCTTTATGCCATTGAGGTAGGCTATGTACAAACAGGCAATAAATGACATGGGATATTGCTTTCAATTCACTTACCAGAACTACAGTAGCTATACTGTGTAGCGATCAAAGTCATAGGCACTTCTGTTGGCTGCATTTGGTTGGCACATAGAAACATGCATTAACATTTTGAGTGCCAGTTAGCTGGATACCTTTGGATCATTGGATACCTTTCTGGCACTCAAAAGGTTACATTTTTGCAGTACCCAGGAATTGGAAAATGTGTAGTAGTCTAGATGGAACTTGAACTTTGGCTCTCGGTAATTTTTGTTGTCCATGGTAAACAATGATCCAGATTACTGGCCTGCTCCGCTGTTAAAGGAATAGTAACTTTATTTTCACTTTTACATATTCGTATAATATTTTATTTTCATCTTTACCATTGTTTTAACAATGTTATGATCATGATGTTGAGCTCCCTGAATTCCTTTCTAGAGAGTTTGTTTGGTAGAGACTGTGAAAAGACGGCGTGTTGATATGTGTAGAATAGATACAATGGAAAAAAGACCGCATACAGCAGTGTGTGGTATCCTAACAGGCCATTTGTTTAAAAATGTCCTGCTTAAGTACATGTGAGTTAGTCATATTCATTAGCTCATCTGGACACAAGCATGGAAATACAAGAGACATGGCCTGTTAGGGGTCCATGAGGTTTGGTACCACTGACATACAGAACACTCTGCTCTGTAGGGATAGCATTACATATATTACTTTAACCCCTTAATGACCGGCCGATCATTGCAGTGACGCGACTGAACGACCGCGGAGCATTTTTTTTTCTGGTTCCGGACTCCCCGAATGGTGTGCAGCCGCAGGGGGAGCCCGGAACTCCATGACGGCCATAGTATGTCATGGGTCGTTCAGTCAGATCGACCCTTGACGTACTATGACCGTCAAGGGTCATTAAGGGGTTAAAGGGATAGTAATACTTCAAAATTACTATCCCTTATATTGAAGCCCTTTAAAAACTGAATTAAATGCCACCAGCGGCATCTCTGAAACCTTTATGGTTTGCGGGATAGCCGCTTTTAAACTTCGCTCTCCCCTGAAGTCATCTTTCTTGCTGCAGCAGGGGAATCCGGTCCTGGGACCAGCGGAGGCTCTTCAGCAGAGCCGAGATCTCGTTCTTCTATAATGAGATCTGGCTCTGCTGAAAAGCCGCTGCTTGATTCAATGAACGGATTCCCCTGCTGCAGCAAGAACGCTGATGTCAGGGGAGAGCGAAGTTTAAAAGCGGCTATCTCGCAAACCATAAAGGTATGAGAGATGCCGCTGGTGGTATTTAATGCAGTTTTTTAAGGGCTTAAATATATGGGATAGTAATTTTGAAGTATTACTATCCCTTTAATGATGACCAGGAAACTTTGGAAACAGAGATCCAGGGAGGTTATTGTCAGAGACAAAATGTGGAAACAAACAAATACAAAAGAGATTAAAATGGGAAAAAACATAGTAAATTAATTAGACTTTTTATATACTTGTAGAATATGTTGAGTCAAAATGAATGGTTGCTATCCCTGTAACACCACTGTTAATATAAGCAAAGTACACTAAACTAGATGCCATGTGATTAATATCTCCAGTTGTTTGGGACTAAAACTCCTATCATCCTCAAACAATGGTGGCATAATACTGACATACAGCACACTAATGGACCTGTCAACATTTTAAAAAATAAATTATTTGTAAGACTGGGCCTATCCTAATGGATTTGTAGAGTCCATTTCTTTACCCCCTTCTGATTTTCTGTCCCTCGTTGATGTATGACTTGCAAGTGCCCAGAAAGCACTGGGGGCTCAGCAGTGTAAGAAAATTAAACAACTGTAACTTTCACAAGAGGAAGTGCTAGAGGAAGTAAAACTAATCAAAATTTCATGTTGCCATAGGGACAGCGTGATGCTTCTGCTGTGCTGAAGAAAATGGTTTAGAAGGGCTCATGCTTTTTTAGGAAGAAGAATGAAAGGATTCCACTATCGTCATATTATATATTGCTTCTAATGTTTATTGCAGCTATAACCCCTTCCCAGGATGGTATGGGGAGTTAACATTAAGGGCCTGTTCACACAATTAAGTACCTTGTTAAAGTCGTGCTGAATATATCAAAATAAAACCTATTTGCCCTAGCTGTGCTGTTCACATGGGTAATTTTCACTTTGCACCAGAAAGCAGCATGCTACAGTTTAGATGTATTCGTGGTGTTTGGGTTTCTGTATACCCAAGCTGAGTGGTGGCCTATGTGCAGATCTCCCCTACAAAGAACACTGTGGGTAAGAGGCTTCTCCCAATGACCATATCCAAAAATTAAAGGCAGCGCTCACTGGGTGAAGATGGATTAGTGGAAGATGTGAGATACTAATAACAATATAAATTTTATATTTGTATTATCAAATATCTAATAACATTCCACACTGATAATATAATATACAACCAATAGGATATAATGCAATAGTTAATATAGAAAATATAGAAAAAAATGCATGTCACTTAGAAACGTATATGCATAAACATATATCAAATATCTGTAAACCAGAAACAGGATAATGTAAATTAATCCAAACTATCATGAAATCATAGAAAATATTAGATACCAGTTCCAAAATAAGGTAAGTCTTTAGAATGATGAAAGAATGGAATGGATGATGAAGTGAGAATGATGGTCAATGGAAATGATGGAAGCGATGACACATTAAAATGATAAGAAATGATGAAGATAAATCTGTAGTAGACTTTTGTTATATCGGTCTATAAGAATAGTCTCTGTGCAGCCATCATAGTGTTGGAGTCATCTCGGGTAAATGTACATGTAAGACAAAAAGAGAAGAGAACGCACCAGAGATCTAAGCGTATTATTATATCAGGAAGGAAAAATAGTTACAACAATGGCTCAGATGTATATAAAAAATGATTAATTTATTAAATATATAGGACAAAATGTATAATCAATATGTAAAAATAATGCATATATGCATGCTCACAAAATCAAGCACACTTTGTAGACCGTTCCAATGAAGGATTTCTTTCTCAATAACGCTATCTCGGCTCTGCTGAACAGCCTCCACCAGTCCCGGGACCAGATTCCCCTGCATTCAGCTAGAGTGCTGACGTCAGGGAAAGGGGAGGGAGGGGGAACTTTCAGCATGATTATCTCTCAAACCATAAAGGTTTGAGAGATGGGACTGAGGGCATTTAGTTTAACTTTTTAATAGCTACAAAATAAAAATTTATAAAAATAATCTATTACTATCCCTTTAAAGACATTTTAAATAATGCTTATCAACTGCATTCGAGGACAGGAACAGGGGTGATCAATGTTTGAGCCTCCGGCTATCTGAGACTGCAAATTTCATCATGCCCAATCAGCAGATTGCTGGTTGGGACTACAATTCCCATCATGCTCGGACAACTATAGGTCCATCAGTCGACTACCACTAGATTAGACCATGCATCGCGGCAAGACATGATTTGTAGGAATTGTGATAAGGTTTGCTCTAAAAAAATTTTTGGTGATTAACCCTTTGGATGCCAGTGGAGTATGCAATTCACCACTGGTATTTCATTATACAACCCTTTGAGCACCAGGGGATTGCATCACATTGCATCGTAGTGCGTTGCATGCTCCTCTTGCACTCAGAGGCTTCTAAACATTGCCCTTCGGTCCATCAAAGTAGCTGAGGAATGAACTTGAGACCATATGCATAAAATCAAAGATGGAGCAATTTCGAGATTAACTGCACCATCCTGGATCAATAGAAATGTCCACAAATCTCATTGATTTAAATGGGGTTTTTAACTTTTGAATGCTAGAGGGGTATCCAGCACATTGCTGTCCCATGCGAATCATTATTTGTTTCTTGTGGTCAAATTGGTTTGTCAGTTTCTCCACTTTTGTTTTATACGTGTGGGCCTTGGTTTGACTTTGGAGTTTATCCCATGCTGACCAATGCGCCAACAGAACTTCAAAACATTTTTTTTCAGTAGAAGCATTGCAGTGAAATGAGAGAATATCAGCTGTAAGGAATGTGGGGAAAAATACAGATTACAGTACGTGTCAAGCACAATATCCGATTTTGTAAACTGTTGTGTTATGGGCCTCCATAAATCCCAGTAACCTCTTAATCAGGAATGACGTTCCCCAGATTGCAACGAGTACACTTGGCACAAGTTTTAACCTCCGCTCTCAAAAATTGAAGTCGGAGGTGAAAGGAAAAACAACAACCTCGGATGAATAGTTTTATATTGCTGACAATTTATATTAATTACAGCTCTTTATAAAAGAAATTTGCCAGTGTGTAATGTAAACGCTTGCATTGTAGTTCAATGCAGGGTCTAAATCAGGAGTAGTCAGTTGTTAGCCATCCAGCTGTTGAGGTCCACAGCTCCCATCACCTCCCCAATAGCTGAAGGTCCATGGATTGACTACCCCTGGTCTGTGTGTGTGTGTTTGTGTGTGTGTGTGTGTGTGTGTGTGTGTGTGTGTGTGTGTTTCAGTCATAGGATGAATCTTTCTCTAAACTGAGAACATTCTAGCTGAGAGAGAGAGAGAGACCCAGCCCAGGAGCCACACACACACACATGTTCAGACCAAGATTTTTTCCCCTCATTTCTTTGGTAGCAAGTTTAATGCATCCTTTAGGAGAAGCTAGAATTCAGCTGTACACTGTTTGTAGTGCACCATGGGAGATGTGCTCTGCTTAAAAAAAACTGTGCTGCTGGTGCGTTAAGACTTTATTTTAAAAAAATTATTCAAAATAATATTACATGTAAAATGCAAGAAAATAATTCACAAGCTATATTTTGGATTACTGTTAGAATGGACGGGAATCTGGTGTGTGCAGTTCTATGAAACGTACATCCTTATTTAGTGTCCCATAAACCAGTCCTACCCCTTTTCTGAGAAGCTCCATTTCTCTTAATGAACTGTGATTTTCCAGTAGTGGAAAATAAATAACTTGATGTGAAAAAAGAACCGTGGAAAGAAAAGAAGTGAAATCAAATTATTTTTTTTTCCCTTACCAGTTCACAAAATATTAAACCATAGTTTGCTAGAGAGGTGTGAGGTATCTAAAGAAGTCCAATAGGAGAAAAAATATGAAGATGAGCATCTACATTAAATCACATTTATAGTTGGATAACCGTAACCTGTTGAGTTTATGTGCTGTTCTTGCTACAAACTGGTCAGCTGTGAATGGTGGAAACTGTAGTTCAATTATAGCCACCCAGTAAAAATGCTTTATTACAGTATCTAAAAACCTGTTTGGTACTGGAAAGGCCAACAAGAGGAAATTTTTGTATGGTGGCTGGAATTGAGTATACAGTAGTTTTATATATGATGGATATACCCATGTTTAAACAAGGTCCAACTTCCCATATTAAATGTTTTTAACCTATAGGATGTTACTAGATGCTTGGTCCTGTTCTGTTTAACATCTTCATTATTGATATTTCTTATGGTAACCAATGTAAGGTGTGCCTGTTTGGAGATGACACAACGATCAGTAATATGGTTGACACTCAAAGTGTAATAAGAAATTGCATAGTGATGTAGGAAAATTAGAGGAATGGACAATCGTATTCTGCAAAGTGCAAAATAATTAATTTCCATCATAAAACCTAGTGGTAGAAAACACTGGTACTTTTACGGATAACAACAGTAGAAGAAAAGGCCTTGCAAATTATTACTTCAGATGGGCATTTAATATCGTTCTGGAGGAAACCATCTTTCATAAAAAAGTTCCAAAGTAATCTACTTAAAGGGATAGTAATACTTCGTTTTAACTTTATTTTATTTTGTAGGCATTAAAAAAACATTAAGAATGATATAAGTCTTATCTCTCAATCCTTTATGGTTTAGGAGATATTCACAAGCAAAGTTCCCCTCCCCGCCCTTTTTACCTAGTGTAAGACATCTCTTTTCAGATGTGGATCAGGTTGTATGACAGGACAGATAACAGAAGGGGACAATTTTCTTTGTATGAAAACAATGAAAGCCCTTCCCCCCTTGACAAGTTTTTCAGCTTTTTCCATTATCTTAATTGAAGATTGTCCCTCTCTGCAGTCTACCTGGGCACCTTCCTTCTGATCTGGTTGAACAGGGGGGGGATACTTTGTTTGTGAATATCTCTTAAACCATAAAGGTTTGAGAGATAAGACTTATATCATTCTTCATGTTTTTTTAATGCCTACAAAATAAAATAAAGTTAAAACGAAGTATTACTATCCCTTTAAGTACTAGTTTACAGAAAGGGTGATATACTCATGGACCAGCATTCCAGCAGAAATAACTTCCTTATCTAATAAACTTCTCAGAATAGACTCAATGAACTATTGAATTTTATGGTAAATGTAAATTGTTCAATGTGCTTCCAAACAAAACCTTAAGAGGCAAATTCAGAATTAAAAACTAAATTGCACATTCTTGTATTTCTGAAATAAAAAAAAATCCATGTTAATTTATGGAGGCTGGCAAATAGTGTGAAAATCAAAGCTAAACTTGACTGACATAAACACTAAAAAGAAATATGCTAATTTACTACTCTTTGCTATTTTTCTTATTTACTAAACACTTTACAGTAATGGCAACTCTTAGGAATGCAGATTAGCTAATTTTTTTGTGCGACCTTGGTAAATGTGGCTCTGTATCTAAATGTTGAAAACCAGAGCATGGTTTCCAAGTAGTACAACTCCCCCCCCCCCCCCCCCCAAAAAAAAAAAAACATGGCTAGTTGCAACAATCAGCATCTGGCCATTACAAACAGAATATTAGCAGCTTCACTTACTTACTCTGTTACTCATAAAGGTGTTTATTTGCTCTTAGAAGTAAGAGAAGTGTAGCAAGTTTTATAAAATAAAAAAGTTGTATGTATGTATCTTTTATTTATATAGAGCCATACATGTACACAACATTTTACAGAAGTTGTAATAGTACAATACAGAAATACAGAATTGAGTTAACAGCATCAGGCTAAAGTCCATTATTAGTGGGGAGAAAAGTGCAGCAAAGGGAATCATCTGTTGGGAAAGGGACCCTGCCCCAAGGAGCTTACAATCTAATTAGGAATCATGACAACATACAGAGACAGTAGGATGAGGATCAAGTACAAGACTTGGTGAAGGAAAAGTAGAATGATTCTAATGTGACTGTCAATGTGCACAAGGTGGATATGTTACTGAGATGCCTCCTTGAGCAGGTGGGTTTTCAGCAGATGCTTAAAAGTGATGTGTGGATGATTGGTGATCGGGAGGACATTCCAAAGTTGAGGGGCAGCCAGTGAAAAAGACTGCAGTGGAGAGATGGCTCGAGTTGTGAAGGGAGGGGACAGAAAGAATCCTTGAGAAGAACGCAGGTGATGGAAAGGGGTGTAGCGGGAGAAAAGAGCAGAAATGTAGTAGTGCTGAAGAAGAACACAACTTAAAGCAGAGGAGAACAATCTTGTGAGAAACATGAGACCTTATAGGTAGCCAATAGAGGGATTTCAGGAGCAGGTGAGAGGGAAGATATCTGGGAGCAAAGGTAGTTATTATTTCAGCTGAACTGAGAACAAACTAAAGTGGAGAAAGACTAACGACAGGAAGACCAGAGAGTAGAATGTTGCAATAGTCAAGCCTAGCAAGAATGAGGGCCTGAGTGAGGTTTGCAGTTGACATACAGAGGAAAGGATGTATTTTGGCAGTATTTTTCAGGAACAAGCAACATGTTCTGTTGACAGCTTAGACATGAGGGGGAAATGTCAAGGTAGAATAGAGTATGACCCCGAGACAGTGTGCTTTGATTACAGAGTATATGGCAGAATTGTCAAATATGATGGAGAAAGGGGTTGGGGGTCGGTTTTAGTAGAGAATACAATCATTTCTGACTTAGTCATGTTAATTTTAAGATGGGGGTGTGTGCCATACATGATGAAATTGCCATGAGACACTCAGTGACTCAACAATGCACAGCCGGAATGAGGTCATCTGTATACAAATGATAATTAAAGCCAAGAGATGAGGTCACCAAGTGAGAGGGTTTATATGGAAAACAGAAGTCATCCCAGGACTGGTTGCTGAGGTACACCTACTGAGAGGTCATAGGGAGACGAGAACGCGTTGGCAAAAGAAACACTGAAAGAATGGTTCGAGAGATAGGAGGAAATCTATTCTAGAAGTGTGTCACGGATGCCAAGGGTGTGCAGTGTGTCCAGCATCAGTGTATGATTTACAGTGTCCAAGGCAGCAGACAGATCTAGTAGGATTAGTACACTGTATTGTCCTTTGTCATCTGCTGGGTGTAGGGTTGACTGTATTAATTGGATAAACTCCAGTATCATACAAATACAGTTTCTCTCTTTCAGTACCCTTCTCCTCTCTACACATTCCTACATTTCCACTCTGATCTCCTGCTATACCCCTTTTCGACCATTATGATCAGCCAGACAATCTTCTCTAGGACCTTTTGTGTCTACAGCATTCTCAATAAAGTTAGAAGGCTCTGACTTTCTTCATGCATAGAAGGCACTGACTTCATACATCCAAGGTTCTAATAATTTATTTACTTTAAGTATGTTATTCCTATCCTGACCAGAACTCTAGCAGTGTGTTCAACACTTATCAATTATATACTCTGTATTTCTCTGTTTATCACTTTACATTGGAAGCCTTTGAGCGGGGGCCAAACTTCCAGTGTTGCAAAACACTTGTAACCCTGTATTGTGTAAACCTTTAAATCGTTAAAAAACCCTGCATACACTTGTGGTGCTGTATAAATAAACATTCGTTTATTCCAGTGCAAGTATCTCCCAACCTCCTCTTTTACATTCTATGTCCCCTTGGTCCTCAGTTCTCTTCCTTCTAAATCAGTCCAAGTAATTAAGGTGATTAATCCTTCTAGTTTTAATCACCCTCTTACCAGTTGAAGGATTAATACGCATACAAAATGTAAGAGGCTTCCGAGGACCAACAAGCAACACAATGGCCTGTTCTTTGGCTATTCACCTCTCAGAAGCATCATGTTATACCTCCTTAGTGCCATTACAGCGAATAAGTTTCCACTTACATGTTAGACTAATCCCATCGAAAAGAGTGGTCCAGTTCCAAGATGATGGGCAAGTCCCCTCTGCACGGGAACACCAGCCAACCCCAGAGGTACGTTTCAGTTGTTTGGCCGGGATTAGACTAATATGTACGTGGACATTTCTCCTCTATAATGACACTAGAGAGCTAAAACATGATGCTTCTGAGCAGTGACAAGCCATAGAACAGGCCATTGTGCTGTTTGTTTGTCCTCAGAAGCCTCTCACATTTTGTACGCATACAGGGGCAATTCTGAATATATTTCAAGTTTATAAAATGTACCTCACTTCAAATCCAGTAGGAGCGACACTATGATTCACTATTTTCTGCTCCTGAAAACATCCCCAATACCATCCATGTCCAGTTGCCAGAAAAAGAAACCAGCCACCTGGAAACACGTATGTACCCTTAATCAAGACCCCTTCATACTAGAACGCACATACGTTCCATTATCGCATTATCCTGAATAAGTCTGGCGTTTTTGAGTAGTCCAATTTTTTATGAGATGCACAGAGCTTAATACTAGTATTGATATGTGTATCGCTATGTTCATAGTGATTTGGGGGGCACTTTAATTTGAGTGAAAGTTCCGCTTTAACAAAACTACCTGGCCTAAACCTCAGAATTACAGTTTTACATACAGTTCAAAAACAGCTTACATATTAAACAACTAACGTTATTTAAGAGAGAGATATTAATGATCATGCAAAATACTTAAAAACGATTAAAAAAAAAAATTTATGAAATATGCAATTTAACCCTTACATTATCTTCTATATATAAAATGTCTGGATTATTTATAATATATTTTCTGATACCTACGTGACCTTAATCTTATCCTTATATGAAACTCCCTACGACTATATTTCTACAATGAGCCTTTCTAGAAGCCTAGTGTTTAATGCAGTGGTTCTCAAGCTTTTTTTTTACTCAAGGCACACCTAACACGCAGTTTGGCATTTTCGGGGCACCCCTATCATTTTATGTCATTTGTCAAGGGTTTAATGAACGTGACAAATGCATAAATATAGAGTTATTGTTAGACCTCACAACTAAAATAAACATATTGTGTATAATAATATCCTTAACCCCTTAACGACCCTTGACGGTCATAGTACGTCAAGGGTCGATCTGACTGAACGACCCATGACTTACTATGACCGACATGGAGTTCCGGGCTCCCCCCATGGCTGCATGCCGTTCGGGGAGTCCGGAAGCGGAAGAACGAAAAAAAAAAATGCTCCGGCCGGTCGTTAAGGGTTAAAGGGATAGTAAAAATTTCACAAAAACAGCAGCTTCAATTAATCTTCGTCGTATTTGAGCCATGGAGAGTGTTATTTCAATAATGTCAGAGTTGTAGTTCAAGAGTAATTGAATGATAAAGTATCCTACTCCCACGCCTTTTACCTAATGTAAGCCACCTCCCCTCAGATGTGGAATCTGGTCACTTGAACAGACAGATCACAGCAAGGAACAATCTTCTTACTGTGAGAACAGTGAAAACCCTGCTCCCTTGACATGTTTTTCCCCTTATCTTAATTGAAGATTATCCCTCTCTGCAACCCACCTGGACACCACCCTGCTGCTCTAAGCTGAGCAGTTACATCAGTAAAAGGGGCTGGAGGGGGATACTTTATCATTCAATTACTCTTGAACTTGTAGTTCATTCTGACAGTATTGAAATAACACTCTCCATGGCCCAAATACTATGAATATTAATTGGAGTTGCTTTTAATATGAAACATTGCTATCCCTTTAAATAGACATTTGAAAGTCTGCATTCCCATTTTTTGTCAAATCCTTATAGATAAAATGGGGAGCCTTAAGTGGATGTCCGTGGCACAATGCGGCAAGGCACCATGGTTGAGAAACACTGGTTTAACGTATGTATCCCAAAGACTTTACACAGTGTTGTAAACCTCTTATAAGAAGTTGGAATGGATTCTAAAGGGGTGGTGCCACTTCAGTGCAGTTGCCTTTGATATATGTGAAGCAGTGTGTTTGGAATCTTTCTAGTGTAACGGATTTTAAAAGTCCTATTTAGATCCAAGTGACTTTGTAGTTGTAACTTGTGTGCAGCTGGTTTGCACCAGACTTCTCTTTTGGCATATGGCCTCAATTGTTATATAGTCTTGTGACCATGGACATTTCAGAGACCTCCTTAGTTTCTGTTGTGCAACAGAATTGTATTGTTGGCAGCTTCCCCATTTAGAGAAAAAGGTGAGGTAGGTAGGAAGAGAATACAGTAGAGAGTAGAGCTCTTTTAAAATTGGTTAACCCTTTGATTGTCAGAGGGGTATGTGACATATTGCTTCTTAATGTGTGACACTCAAAGGGTTAATGATTAAGCTAATTATAAATATACTAAATTAAAAGGATGCAATTTTGCTTTATAGATTAACGTTACATCCTTCCTACTCAAGGGGTCAGATTTGTAATTAGACTTTGAACCTATTTTGTTCTGGTTCAGCAGATCTAGCATCTGCTCTGTAACGCCCCGTATCTGACGCACAGCTTCTATCCAAATCAGTACAGCGCCCCCCCTACTGTTGTATGCACCTGGGAAATTAACCATGGCTTTCCAACTTACTGTAAAAATCAGTTAAGGGAGCAGTTCATTTGTCAGTTGTCTTTGTTATCCTGGATCTTCAGTCTCACTCCTAGTGTAGGAGAGGAACATGGCAGATCCCTTTCCCCTGCACACATTCACTGCTATGTTAGATGAGTGTTTCCTGTGTTCCAGAGATTGGAAACCACTGAACAGATAAAAGATCTGTGTAAAAAAAAAAAAAAAAAAAAATTAAAAAACAGACAAACAGGAAAGACCCTAAGAACTAAAAGGAGCACAATTATCTCTTTACGCTTTGATTGCAAGAGGGGTATGCAAGGCATTGGTTACGTACCCCTCTGGTATTCAAAGGGTTAATAATAAACACCCATTTACATTAAACAGTCAAAAAAATCCTACTGTCTAGTATGGATGAATTACCCAAAAGTAATCTTTACTTCTTATCATGTCCATCGTGGTAAACCTGTTTCCTTGTTGCAGGACTCCCTCACTGAAGGCTTCCTAAGAAATGTACCTTTCAGAGTTAAGTCCAGGATTTAAACTTTCACCTTTGCTACACACGCTTTGAAAATGTTCAGCATTTGCTCTCTGTTATGTGGGTTTACTTTGAACTTAAACGGAAAATATGCAGATTTCTCATTCACACATTATTACAAATCAAACTCTGTGAGGCAGAACTGGGTGGGCAGTGGGCGGGACAAATGGGGAGTTGGCTGGGTTATGAATTAACTCTCTTTCCTGGAGAATCACCACCTATTCCACAGACCTGGTAGATCTAGGTTTGCTCACAAGACAAGCCTTATATACAAATAATAGCCTTTTAGCTCCTCCTAACCATTTGAATTGTAATATGATTTGATTGAAAAATCTCCTACAAATGGGAGTACCCTTGTTTCACTCAGCAGCAAAGGCCCTTTAACATTATTTTTTCTTTTTTATTAAAAAAAAAAGTGTACTGATCCTTTAAAAAGCAATGAGGTATTTTGGCAACTTGATAACACTAATTGTAATCAATAATTCAGTAACTGAGTCAAATCAAATAACAGTCTGACTCTGTCACCTGTTACAGGTTATTGCTGCTTTGAACCGGAGGATGACAAGTTGGATGATTTATAATTTAAATTAATAGTAAAGGCACTTTAAAAGTTGCTCCCCAATCTGTATGTTAAATGGGATGTTTTGCCTTAATATCTTTCTTTTACCTACTCTAACAATGCTCTGTTGTTTTTTGTGTTTTTTTTTTTTTTAAACGCTATAGAAATGAAGTTATGGCAGCTTACTTTTTCTCCATGACGTCGTCTCCTCATTTTGATCGGCACCACGCGTGCCGAAGAGACTACAGGAGAGATCCTCCTCCCCGCTGGTCTGTCTGTAAACTGCAGCACTCTCATTGGCTAGATATCGGTCTCTGCCAATGAGAGTGCTCCAGTTTACAGACAGACCAGTGGGGGGAGGATCTGTCCTGTATTCTCGTTGGCACGCGTGGTGCAGATCAAAATGAAGAGACGACGTCATGGAGAAAAAGTAAGCGGTCATAACTTCATTTCTATAGCGTTTTTTAAAAAAAACAACAGAACTTTGTTAGAGTAGGTAAAAGAAAGATATTAAGGCAAACTTGTAGTAAGGTGATACATCCCCTTTGAAAGTAACCTACTGCACTGTCTCATACCTTCCATGTTTGTAGTTCAACAGTTATGCAGACATAAAGATCCACCACCCGCCCCTTTCTGACAAGTCACCAGAAGCTGCAGTCTGGTCTGGACGGCTGCAGCGAGGGACAAACTTCAGTAAGCAATGGGAAATCCTGCCTTCCTTTGTCAGGGTGCCAGGATTTCCCTTATACTTTCTGACTGAACATTGCCCCTTGCTGAAGCCATAGAGTCGCACAACACGATTACAGATTTGGTGGGAGGAGGCCAGAAAGGGACGGCGGGGGATCTTTATCTCTGCATAACTTTTGAACTACAAACATGTAAGGTATGAGACATAGAACAATAGGTTTCTTTTAAAATACAGAAGACTCGGGGAGCACATTTTAAAGCGACATTACTATCCCTTTAACCTCTTGGGTTGCTAGACATTTCTTCAATGTATTATGAAGTAATGGAGAAGTCTAAGGCACTCAAGGAGTTAAAAGGATAACAATAAGTTGGTATTGTTAATACCGCTTTATCCATATAAGTGTGGTGCTTACAAGTGAACGAGGGTATTATTTTCTATGTAAAGCCATTTATTTTGCTGCTTGTATGAAAATGCTTATGAGAATCCCTTTGAGGATCACAGAGATGAGTATTGCAGACATTTCCACATATTTGCGCATTTCAATTCAAATGCATTTGAAAGTGATTTAGTCCCAATTTTACTAGTGGTTTGTTTATATGCCCTTGTTATGCCTGAACGTGCAGCTTTATGGATTTTTTTCCCCTAAATACGTCAACATGTTAACTGGGCTTCCAGTGTAAAAAGCAAATTTACTTGTGTACTTTTAAGCCTTTATAAATAAAACAGAACTGTCACCAAACGTAAACCCAACCTGAATCAATTACTTATATATTCAATATTTCAGAGAGGCCCGTTTCATTACACAGTAGGTGAAAACATGAGCTAAATGTTTAGCAGAGATGAGAGAGAGTGCAGCCATCTTTCCTCCATTTAAGAGGATTGACAGCACGCTCCCTGTCATTTGCCTTCCCCTTTTCATCCAGTATTGTGTCTAAATAGCTGCTTGAACGCAGAATCTATGTGAAGGAGCAAGCCAGGCAATGAATACGCTATAAAAAGAAATGTCCTGCTGTTTACTGTGTATTTATTGCCCGGCTTGCTCCTTCACGGTGATGCTGGATGCAGGCAGCTGTGCAGACACACTACTGGAGGAAAAGGGGAAGGTGGTGGGTGGGCATATAATACCACAGTGGGGACTGCAGGTGTTGCAAACAAGCTGAAGACTGGATTTTGTGAGTGACTATTTTTTAAAAAACAGAGAAATAAAAAAATATATATTTATTTTATTTTGCTTCCGTTTTCAAATGGGAGCAATATGTAGACAGTTGAAAGTTCCCCTTAAAGTCCTCCAGATGTTGCTGGGCTAATTGATGTGAGTTGCAGTCCAGCAGCAGCTGCAGCAGTGGGATGTCATGATGTTGCCTAGCCCTGATTCAGTGTAATTTGAATCTTTTCAAACTAAATGCAAGTAATGATGATAGCAGAACTTAATGAGGCTAATGTACTAAGAACAGAGAAAGTTCTGGAGCAGACCAGTTACATAATAGGGAAACTTATACATTCCCCAAACCCCCATTGACTGATTTTAATTTGGGCTTTTAACCCATTTAATGCCAGAAAAGTGTCCAACACATTGCTTCGCAGTGTGTTAGAGACATTTCTAGCATTCAAGGGATTAAAAGCCCAATTAAGAGAGACTGTAGACCCTTATTATGAAAATATTTATAGTAAGGTGTTGTGTTCTGGAGAAACCATAAGTACCACTGCTGCAAAATGCTTCAATCAAACGTTATTAAAGCACAAATCTGGATTTTGAGGGTTTGACTTAAATATTTTTATATCCAGGTGGCACTACTGCTGTCTATGAAGAGTGAACTGTTGCAGACAGAAAATAGCTCTGTAAAACTTTTAACCCTGTACTTATCTGGCAATCAAAGGGTTAAAAGAAGCATGTCCCAGCATCGGGCATACCCTTATTTTACTCATTAGGAAAGCCTTTACTACACACACATTTTTGGCACTGCTCTTTTATATAAATGTTTTTTTTTGGTTTTTTTTAATTTGACCCCTATGTAGCAGTTGGTTTGCTCTAGAATTACTCCAGTTCCTCTTGGTACATCGACATCAATACATTTTCAGTTACTCCCAGAGTCCCACAGAAACCATTTTCAGGAGGTATTTATGGCCTGTGCATCCTTGTCGTACTCTGGAATATCTGCTCTCTGAATCATATTTCGGCCTGCACTGGGATTTCTTAGTGTTTTGTCATGAACCATGCTAAACTGTAAATACAAGTGTACTTTTTGTTTGTTTGTAATACATTCTGGAGACATTTTGTCACAATTCCATTACTTCTGAGTAAACCTTAAATTTTCCTTTCAATGTTTTACCATTTTTTTTCTTTCTTCTGGTCCAGAGACTTTCTTTTTATTGACTCCCTGACAGTATTCCAGTCTCAATCATTGCTCAACAAGAATTGCTTAATATTAAAATCATAGATAAACGGGCAGAAGTTTGCTGTTTACTATTTATCCAGTATCTATTATTCAACTAGTTTAGACATAAGAGGTTCGGCAGCAACTGCAGACTTGACCACATTGGTCTTTGTGGTGACTTGTAGGTCTTGTGGTGGTGGTCCAAATAATTTGAGCCACACAAGTTCAGATGTAGAAATATAAATTATATATATATATTACTATTGAACACATTATTTATCCACTAGGGTGCTAGAAATCTCTTCAGTGCATTATTCTGCATTGTGTTGGTGACATCTCATAGCATCTTAGAGGTTCCCAACTACACTGCCAGCTCTTAATTTAATTGGACTCTGTGTATAAAGATAACATGGAGCATTGCGGAGCAAACCAACTGTACTGTAGGGGACAAATACAAATTCCCCTTGGCATTAAGTGGGGTTTTTAATCTTTTGAATGCTAGAGAGGTCTCCATGCCTTGCAAAGCAAGACATTGAAGACCTCTCTAGCATTTAGGTGGTTAAGTCCTATTTATATCATTTGGGAAATTTGTATTTCTTCCCTATGTTACAGTTAATGTGCCCCAGAATTGTTCCACTTTTCTTTTGAACATAATGTCCTTAATTTCATTGTGTCCAAAACTACATGTGAGACAATTTGTGAGAGTCCTATGCATCTAGTACTGGGGATCCTGGTGTAGACTGTTCCATTCAGGAAGCCAAAAAGATGGAGTTCTAGGGCAAGCACACTATATTATAGGGGACAAATATAATTCCCCAAATTCCCGTTGGTTTAACCATGTGGGGGCCAGGGAGGTATCCAACGCATTGCAATACGTTGAAGTATCCAAACAATGAAATGGCGTAAGAATGTGGGCAGGGCTTCTTAGAAGTGGGTGGGATTGTGATGAAATTTTGTGTTTAGGGGGAAGGGTTGTCTCAGAAATTGCCACAACAAGGTGGGGAGTGTGATATAATGGGTAAGTGTGTGGGGCTACCATAGCTCTCTCTTACCCAGTGAATCGACCTCTGTCCCAGAGACTCAGTAATTGAGGAAACTGGAGTGTCTGGGGCAGATCCTGAGAGTTCCCGGAGATGATTGCACATTTTAGCCCTAAGGGCATGTAACACTGACATTTGTCCTCCAGTGCAGGTCTCCATTCTTGTTGAAAACAAAAACATTCTGCAATAATTTGCAACATCTACCTGTTTTCTGTAAACATTGTAGCTTTTTTTTACCCAGTTAGCTTTGTAGCCTTTGAGAGTGCACAAATTAAGTATTTCTGCATTATAGTAATTGAAATTTCAGTTGTCATTTATTAGTACAATGCCATCATATTGGCAGGAAACTGTACTTATCATCTCTGCATGGGACCTGTTAGCATAATTTGTATTACATGGTTTGATACTGAGAGCATGGCCTGTTCACTTTTCAGATTGCTGTCAGTCTGTGTTTGCAGATTTGGGAATTATAGTAGTCATAAATTAACAAAAGAGAAGTAAGACTGTGTTTCTTGACAGTATCAGTGAAATTACTGTGAGTTGTACTCATCAAGCTTAAGGCTAAGTTCACACTGGTGATTTGTTGGAGCAGGAATAGCATATGAAATCACATATAAAAAAATGTGATTAGCATGTGATTATGGTGCATTTTCCATTGTGATTTGAATTGTATGATTCTACGTACTCTCCTCCCCCCTACATAATTATTTTCTTCAGATTCTTAACCCTTTGAGTGCCAGAGGGGTACGGAACGCATTGCAAAGCAATGCGTTCCATACCCCTCTGGCACTCAAAGGGTTAATCACAACTTCAATATCACACAGTGATCAGTTAACCAGAGAGATTGCTGCAATAGAATTTGCATGTACATACCATAACGTATCTTGAGACCCAAAGATGCAGAAAGGTACGTTACAATAAGACATGCTGTGCGTTTTTCAGCATTAATATCCACTTCATGGGCTTTTTTTATTTAAGAGTCTGAAACCTTGCAATTCGGTCCCAATTGGAAGTAGGTGAGGTACAATTCTGGAGCATAACAATTGCACTGTATGGGGAAATCCTTACTGATTTAATTAGGACTTTAGCCTCTTCAGTACTGAAGTGCCTTCAAACATAGCTTCCTAATACACTGGAGACATTTCTAATAGTCATGGGATTAAAAACCCATTTAAATGAGTGGATGTTTTAACCTTTTGCATGCCAGACGGGTACCCAAGGTGTTGCAATGTCTTGTGTACCCCTCTGCCACTCAAAGGGTTAATTTTCCCCTAGAAATGCTCCTTTTTGTCTTTGTTTAATATGGCCAGCAGTTTCAAGCACCATTATTAAACGATCATTTTGAAAATATTTGTACTGTAAGATTTTTTCCCGGGGAATAAAACAAGGGCACCTCTACTGCTAGATGCTTCTTTCAAAGGTTATTACAAATCAATGACACATTTTATGAGTTCGAGGCATATGTTTTTTTTGCAGCCAGCTGGTTCTGTTGTTATTACTGCCTGTGAAGGCCTGAATGTCACAAACTCAAGCTTTCTATAGATGACTGTAGTAACAGCTCCACCTGCTGGCAAAACATCTTGAACTCGAAGTATCTGAAAAATGCATGTTAACGCTGTAATAACTTTAAACACAGTTCATCACAGCATTAGGAATACCTTTGTTTTACTCAACCAGAAAAGCCATACAACATATATGTTTTCATAATTTGGCTGCACTGACACTTTAAGATACCCATTAAACCACTGTTAGTCAATTGACAGGTCTTCAGCTGTTAGAAATTATAATAGCTATCGTCCCCAACCAGCTAAGTGCTGGTCAGGGTATGATGGGAGTTGTCCCCAACAGCTGGAGGTCTGATAATGGGCCATTCCTCCTTTGAAGGGATAGTAATACTTAAAAAGTAAAAGGGGGTTTATCCCTCTGAGTAAAACAAGGGTACTCACTGCTGAAATTTGTTTTACTCAAAAGTTATTACAACTCAAAATTGATTTTGTTAGGTGCAGTATCTCAGTGGCCTGAAATTGTACAGTGGCGCTATTGCCACACCATCATATGGAAAGCTCTGGTCAGTTGACCATAAGATGGTGTAACCACAGTGCCACTGTACAGTTTCAGGCTACTGCACCTAAAAATTTCAAGTTTGAGCTGTAATAACTTTTAAATAAAACCTTTCTGCACTGAGAGTACCTTTGTTTTCTCAGGGGCATACACCATACAACATTATTTAAATAAGTAAATAAATAAAATAAATATATTTTTTTTTCTTACATATTATGTATTTCTATCACCCCTCTACAAGTTGCTCTTAAAATGTTAGTTTATATAGCGATTATTTTGAGTATTTCATTAATATTGTATTTTAAAATGCTATTTGGGCAAAATAGAAGGAATAAATATTGCACTGACCCTACTTTCGGATAAACTGCGGGTACAGCTCTGTACTGCAGTCTGTCACTCTTCCTCTGCTCCCCTCCCTCTATAAAGCATCCTCCGATGTTGGAGGCTTTCTGCCTGTAAGCTAGAGCGTTTTCATTGGCAGAGATTGATATCTAGCCAATGAGCTCGCTCCACCTTACAGGCAGAAAACCCCCGTCAGCGGAGGAGGTTGAATAGAAGGAGGGGAGTGGGAGCAGAGGCAGAGTTACAGACTGCGGATATAGAGCTGTACCAGCATTTTATCTGAAAGTAGGGTCAGTGCAATATTCATTGCTTCTATTTTGCCCAAATAGCATTTTAAAATACAAAATTAATGAAATACTCAAAATAATTGCTATATAAACTAACATTTAAGAGCAATTTGTATAGGAGTGATAGATGCCCTTTGCCAATCACCACTTGGGTGTCAGAGTGGATGCTGGAGCGCTCCTCTCTGTTTTAGGCCGGGTTAATAATGTCATTACTAGTAGTGAAATTAATTGTTAATATTTTAGTGCAAAGGTGAACATTGATCTCTAGGAATTTGTCCAGCTTGTAGCTATTGAAAAACAGACCATACTGGTCTATCTACACTGTATATCAGGGATGTCCAACTCCAGTCTTCGAAGGCCAGTGTCAAGCGAGCTTTTCAGGGAAATACATAACTAAACAAATGGCTGAGATATCTCCACTGCAGTGTTAGTTGGATGCTAATTCTGGGCATCCAACAAGCAGGCAGGTCAATGCCCTAGGACCTGAATCACTGTGGTCTAGATTTTTTTTTTTGCACACAGAACTGTATGAAGAAAGCAAAAGAAAACCAACCACAGCAGGGGGACAAATTAAAATCCCTATTGATTTTAAACAGGGCTTTTAACCCCTCCAAAGTTAGCGAGGTCTCCAGTGCATTGCAAAGCAATGCTGTGGAGACCTCTTTGGCATTGAAGAGTTAAAAGGCTCATTTAGAAGAGTGGGGGGTTTTATTTCTCTCCTAAGGTGCAGTAGGTATGCTCCAGAATTTCAGGTCTTTAGCTTCCTGCATAAGGCTGCAACGTGAAGCAATGCTTTGATGACCTCACTCATATTCAGTGGGTTAAAAGCACCATTTTAGGTTCAGTTCAGTTGGTTTGCTCCAGAATTATACTTTTTTAGCTCTCTAAATAAGATGTGCCATCTTCCATTTTAGATGGTCTCCAATCTATTTGCTTTACAATGTGTTGGAGACCTCTATAGCATTCAAGAGGTTAAAAACACCATTTAAACCGGTGTGAATTTGAGAATCCGTATTTATGCCAAGCAGTGCAACTGGTTTGTCTGAATTCCTTTGCTTTTGTACATAGGAACCTCTAGAGGGCAGTATTGTAAAGTAGTGACAGGATTCCGGATCAAACCAAGGGCACCATAGGAGACCAATCAAAATCTCCATTGACTTAAATAGGACACTTAACTCGTTGAATGCTAGCAGGGTCTCCAACTCATTGATTCACATGCAAGGGTTTAAATGGGCTAGTATTCAAGGAGTTAGAAGCCTCAATTAAATAAATGGGCCTATTTAGTTCTCCCCTGTAATTCAGTTGTTTGCTCCGTGTTACTTATTGAACTTTTGAAAATATGGCCCTGGGACCTTATTCAGCAAGCTAAAGAGTTGCAGTTCTGGAGCAAACCAACTGCAGGATAGGGGGAATTAAACATTCAACAAATCTCTTGATTTAACCCTTTTAGTGCCAGTGGGGTACGGAAAGCATTGCTCTTCAATGCATTGCGTACCCCTCTGGCACTGAAAGGGTTGAAAGGGACTTTTAACCCCTTGAATGTTAGAGAGGCCTCCAGTGCATTGCAAAGAAATCTCTCCATCACTCAGTAGGTTAAAATCCTCATTTAAATCAGTGAGAATTTTCATTTTTCAACCAATGGCGCTGTTGGTTTGCTGCAGAATTGAACCTCTTTATCTTGGTGGGTAAGTCCTTCCTGTTTACAGGGGGCAGCATGACGACCTTATATGTAGCTTTATTGAAAACCACAGTTCCCGCATGCTTTCTGTCCCCATCCAAGCATATTTAGCAGCAAAGGGTGTTTCCCTGTAACACAGGCTGTTCCCAACTTAGATACTTTTCAGTTGTCTTGTTTTGTAAGGTTTATACTATGTGTATTGTGTTCTGTACACTGATAGTCACAAAAACCATTTGCTATCATGATCATCTTTTCTAAGCACTACAGCTACATTGTTATCTGCCCTAGCTCCCAGGGCCCACTAACAGGCCAGAACTTGAGGCTTTCCCTCAAGTCAATCAGAGGCTCAGTCATCTTGTTTCACTCTGCTATGCTCAAGTTTGGGAAATCTTCAAGTTTTGGCTGCTTAATGGTCCCTGAGGACAGGTTGGAGAACTTCTCTGCAAAAATACAACTTGTAGTTATATGAAAGAGAATGCAGTAACCTTCACATGAATGCACACACTTAATCCTTTAAGGACCGGGGGGGGGGGGTGCAATGTGTTGCAATGTGTTTCATACCACTCTGGCACTGAAAGGGTTAAAGGGTTAATGTGGGACTAACAACTTTTATGACTTTAAACAAGATTGATAAATTATCTATGTTATATCATCTGTGTTTTATTTAAAACCATAGTTTCAGTTTATATAGTACTGACTGGCACAGCTGTGTGTCAAGCACTAACATTCCACACTGCTCAGACAATTTAGCACACGGCTGTTCTGGCCAGTGCTGTCTAATTTGCATAGACTGGCAAATAAAGCTAACCATTTTAGAAACGATTTTGTAACCCCTTAAGGATGGGGAAAATCTGAGGTGGATTTTACTTCAGGACCGTAGCAATTCTGTCCTTTTTGACTTTGTCTTTGTTCAGTAGTGTTTTCCCTCAAAGTACTTTATTTTACCCATGAAAATTATATACCGTTTTTTTACACACAAATAGGGCTTTCTTTTGATACCACACTTATATGGATAGCCCAGCATTTATTTTAGAAAATAAAGAAAACCATAAAAAAAAAAAAAAAAAAAAAAAAAAAAGCCATTTTGTTTTTTCTCTTGGGATCATTTGGGCGCAGTGGGTTAAATTTTTATGGAGACTGCATGAAAGGTATGACCGGTCAGTCACACCTACAAAATGGGCAGTTTTAAGTTGGCACTGTCCCCCTGGGTGAAAATCCCCATGTCCCTTTTTCCCACCCTATTTTCCCACTTTTATTATTTTTTTTAAATTTGGCGGTGTATATAAATGTATTACATGGCTCCACAACAATCACATTTCCACTTTTGGTAACTGACATATTATTATTATTTTTTTATATACGTTTTTTTCTGTCAAAAAAAAATTCTTTAAAAACAAAAACAGGTTGATTTTAGTAGGTCAAAAATGTACCTGCTAACAGCCAGCCTCCAGCACAGTAGTGAAGGGGTTAATACCCCCAGCTGCTGGTTTTTTTTAGACCAGTAAGTGTCTCCTTCTCTGTCCCTTACTTTGCTGGTAAGGGACAGACGGGTTGAGGAGAGACTCAGAGACAGTGTGTGAATTGCACTCTCATTCACTGAAAATGCCAGTACATGTGATTGCTGCTTCAGTGAGCCACATGCGTACGTGGCTGTCACCTTAACGCCCGGCTAACATTTTTTTTTTTTCCTAAACTATTCCAGAGTCCCCGAACGGTGTGCAGCCGCACAGAGACCCGGACTTCTGGGACTTACCAGGTACGTCCTCTGTCACCAAGTGACAGTTTTTGCGGGATGTACCTGGTAAGTCAATTGTCGCGATGGGGTTAATTGGCAACTGTCACCTGATCGCTCACTTGCAGCAGACAACTGACTCCCATGTCTGCCTCAGGGTTCCCTCAGGCAAAGTTACCTCCAGTGCCCCAGTGTTCATAAGAAAAGGTGGTGTTAAATTCTCCTTATCAGTGTCAAACAATTTTACCTTCAATTTTCAAAGTTATTGTAACTTTTATGCTAGTTAAAGACAGTCTTAGAAACACACGATGCTCTGTTTAAAGGTGTTGTCACTTTTGAAATAGTTATAAAAATGTTAAAACCATAGAAATATGACGTGACCTTTCTATATTCGTAAAGTTTAGACCATTTTTATTTTGTCCCAAAAATAATGATGGTGTGATGGTAAAATTAACTGCACCCATTTTTAAAATGGAACTATAGCCCTATATAATGCCCCCCACTATAATTGGGCATATAGCAACTAGCTTCTTAACAGTGCTATTATCAGGAACAAGTACCACATTCTGAAGTAATTAGTCTTCTTTTGAGACCGGTGCCCAGGCTTGCACGCAGACATCTTAGAGACATCTGCACGCCTGCGTTGTCTGTCCCATTCTCTTCTAGGAGGCATTGCACGGTACCTTAAGGTCTTGGAAGGGACGGATGACGCAGGCGCACAGACGGCTCTAAAGCAAGAAGCCTGGCCATCGGTCTCAGAAAAAGGATTGCTTCAGATTGTGGTACTTGCACCCGATGATATCACTGTTAAGAAGGTAATCACCATATGCCTAATTATTGTGGGGTAACTTTATATAGAGTGATAGTTCCACTTTAAGACTGCTATTCCCCTTTGACAGAGAGGGCAGGATTTTTTCATTCAGCAAAAAAGACTGTAGAGTATCTGAGAATTGACAGTCCAACATGTAGATTCTTTCCCAGACTAATTACACACACTTTGTTACCTCAGCTTCTTGAACATTGAGCTCATGATCCTAAAAATGGACATGGTTACACTTAACCTCAATGCAGATCATATTGTCAAAGAAAGAGACAATAATTCACAAAATTCCCATAAAACATTATTTTGGTAAGCTGTCTTTATAAATTCCATAGTTACAAGTGTATATGTGCAATATTTTCAGGAAAGTTTCTTTCTGACAAAACTAAAAACAGTCCAGTTTAAAAACAAATTCAGCTTAAAATGTTAGTCAAAATTTGTACTTTGCCAGCTTTTGAATATGGGGCCCCAAACTTGGAAGCATCAGAATTTTGTTTTAGGCCTTTTTCTTGGTTGCAATAAGGAGTAAATGACATTGTCTACTTTTGCCCATTGCTGCTTGTGATATTTTTACATTTGTGGAAAACCACTTTTTCGTGCCTCACAGTCAGCCTCCTGTAAAGAAAAATTACGAGCAAGTGAAATTTTCTCCCAGCATTATAAAATACAGAACATGCAGTTTCATAAGTTCTATTAATATATACAAATTGTTTGCAGGAAATATGTGACAGTTATTGTATGCCCTTTAACCACATGTATGTGAAGCAATGCATCAGAGACCATAAGGAGTCAATAAAAGAGAATGATTTATTTTAGCATTTATATTCCTTTAAACTAGAGATGGCTGCTTAACCTCTGTGGGATGACCAAATATGAGTGTTCCGATTTTATTAGTTAAAAATAACTGATGAAAGCTTCATTAACTCGTGTGGTCCATGAAGGGACACAAAATACAGTTACATAGTTTCCTTGAGTATATTTCTTGAAAAACAAGTGCTACTCCTGTCATTTCTTTACCCCTTGAGGTGACCATATTTTTTATTTTATTTTATTTTTTTTGTTAATGAAATAATGACTTGTTTTTTTTTGTTTTTTTTTCCCAGGCAGATGGAAAAAATTCAGCATCATTTCCACAGATTATACATGCATTGTAGTTGGAGTGAATGTGTGATATATGCTTTATTGCTCACGTTCATAAAACACGGATAAAAATACTTGTATTTTTTGGGATACCATACATTTAGAAGGAAAGATTGAGAAAAAGATTTCACATAGGAGGTATAAGCTAAAGACAAGCCAACGAAATTGTAGTGCATTAGACAATGGCCATTATTTCATACCGTGAAACCATATGTAGGTGAGCACTGACGATAAGTGCATTGCTCTATTAAGATATCAGACCATTATATTGCACTCTCAGTAAATTTCCTTATGATGTGAGCGGACACACAAGACATTTCCATAAATTCTATCCACATTCTCGACTCCACCTATTACAGGTACGTCACTACTATAACTACAGATGCCCCTCTCCACCAATACAGCTCTACTATCCCCACAGTTCTGTCATTTGTAGAACCCCCAAACTTGTTTCCCTCGTTTTTCCATGTACATGTAATTTATCTCTCCCTTCCACAGGTATGCCTACCAGGGTGTCCGCAGACGTTTTTCCAGGGGGAGGGCAAAGCCATAATATCCCAGTCCAGCCCTCCCCACCTCCTATGTTTTTATGGAGGGGGCAAGGGTGGGGCAAGTCCCTCCCCCCCTGCTCCAGATGCCCATGATGCCTACCCAAAATCGATCTCTCCCCCCCCCCCCGCACAAAAAGGTCTCATTTACCTCATCTAGTCCCTCTATAGTAATTTCTCTCACAATCACTTTAAGATTGGCCAATCATAGCAAGAAAAAACATGCTCAAGAGTTTATTGGAGTGGGCAGGAATTATGTTCTGATCTTTAAAGGAATGGCACCACTCTGGCCGCAACTTTATAATGGGCTAGGCTGCCAGAACAAAGCTGTGGCTCCATTGGGAAGGGAGATATCATGACTGAAGGAATCCACGAACACACATTATCTGGGAACAGATTCCTCTGTCTGGAGACTTTCCCTGGAAAATGGGGTTTTCTGGTCACCCTACCTTGGATGCTGGAGATTTTTTGGTCATGTTACTTTTACATCGTATTCAGAACCATAATAACAAATTTGCTCCCCAGGCCAATGAAGCTTTTAAAATCTGTTGGAGAAACACAGGGTCTGAAACCAAACCCTGGAACATCATCACTGGTCCTGTGAGACTCACATTTGAGCCTCATTGGCCTGCAGAGCACAGTCACCATAGATCTTTTTTATCAGTCTTGAATGGCCGACAGAGCATATGTGGAGGCTTCATACACAACCTGTAAAGTTTGAAGCTGACAGCTACAGTCTTCTGGTTTGTATTGCTGCTGTGGGGGTCAATATTTTGACCCTCTCCCCTGATGTCTTACAGTATCAGATTTAAAGGGATAGTAATACTTTACTTTTACTAATCCCCATTTTACACAACTTAAAAAAAATATTGTTAATGCCACAAATTGCATGAAAATCAATTTCAAAGTCTCCCCCCTCCCTTTCCCCGATATCAGCTTCTTTCTGACTGCCCGGGAATCTGATCCTGGGGCCATCCGGCGGCTCTGCAGCAGTGCCAAGATCTCGTTAATGAAGAAAAAAATATTTCACTTCAACCAAGCACACGTAGAAAACCTTTGAAGTTAAATATTTTTTCTTCATTAACGAGATCTCGGCACTGCTACAGAGCACTGGATGGCCATACGACAGAAAACTACTGGAGTCAGCTAGAACGCTGATCTCTGGGAAAGGGGAGGAAGGGGGAGACTTTTAAATTGATTTTCTCTCAAACCATAAAGAGATGTGATTTGGGGCATTAACAATCTTTTTTTTTTTAAGTTGTATAAAATGGGGATTAGTAAAAGTAAAGTATTACTATCCCTTTGAGGCTGCTAAGTGCAGTCCCATAAGAGCAAAGTTAGTAAAACATGATAATTGCCCTTTAAGTATTATGAATATAAAAAAGAGCTGCTCTAATGATCTAAAATCCAGCAGGATTGCAACATGTTTTTAAATCCACAGGGTTGTAACATGGCTACAGCTGCAGCCTATAAAGCAATATATCCACTTGAAGAAAGTGTTCCTGTGTCCTTGAAACCTTTACATTTTGGGCAGTCTCCAACATAAAAATAATAAGAAAATATCTTGTCACTCACTGACTTTAGATGTTTAATTTTTTTCTCCTTTTGTATAATTTCCTTAAATGGTAGCAGCCTCCATTTTACAAACTTACTTCTTGTACTGCTATAGGGCCAATCCAGTGAAAGCCTGTGGAACAGAATAGCATTGTTTCTTATGGAGATGTGCACAATGATTCATCAAGCTATAGGGGTGCAATTCTGGAGCAAGCAAACTATACCATAGCATGAAAAGGAAATCTCTATTGATTTCAAATATGGTCATTAACCTTCTGAATGCTAGTAAGGTCTCCAACCTGTTTCAAAGCATTTCAAGGGGTTAAAAGCTCCATATAAATTAGGATGTTCAATATTTTTATCCCCCGTATTCTATATTAAAGGGCACGTGGACTCAGTGAAGTTAAAAACATTACTTACCTTGTAATTCACCCCTCACTGTGTTGTGGAGTAATTCACCCCTCACTGTGTTGTGGAGTAATTCACCCCTCACTGTGTTGTGGAGGAACCAGGTGATATCAGACCACTGCTGAGTGTCTCCAACACTACAGGGGATTGAGCAAGGACATGCTTTGTTCCTGATCGAATCCCATACTCAGTGAGGCTGATGGACTAATAATTGTAACCAACTAACTGTACCGTAGGAAACTAATACAAATTCCTAATTTCCCACGTTATAAGTAGCAGGTAGCCTTTGCTATTAACTCTTTAAGTGCCAGAGAGGTAGCAAGTGCATTGCAACGCAATGTGTTGGCTACCTCCCTGGCGCTTAAAGGGTTACTGTAGTTATTGTGTTTGATTATTTTCCTTCCAAGTAAAAATAAGGGTAAGTTCACTGCTGGGAGATACTTTTTGTCAAAAGTTATTACAGAGCCAACTTTTATTTTTAAATTCATTTGCATCTTGAGGTCAGGATTTATTGCAACCATGCGGCATTATTACAATAACTGCTTTTCTTTTGAACATAAGACCAAAGTCATGTTAGTCTCAAGTACATTGCACAGGCCTTCCTGATAGTAAGTACTAGTTACCTGCCAGAATAGGTAGGGTTCTGCCAGTCCATGTTTATATAGAGCATGCCTTTAACCTAAATCTGCTTTGTCAGGTTTAGCTAAAGGCTTATCTGCTCTTGATCCTAATATAGTTTGAACTATAGAAGACTGTTGGAGGCATTTATTTTCTGGCTGAGGGTGAGGGGCCTCTCCAGAAGACGAGGGAAAAATACAGTCTCTGGTTTGCTCCTCTAATGGTACTTCAGTTCTGTATAATAATTTAACCAGTTTTGTCTCCCAGCCAGATTGGAAAAAAACAGGCTGTGTATCCTGGTTTCATTATCAAAATTCAGATGATAATCAGTGTAAGACTGGTAAATACACAGGATTAGTTTGATCACACCAGTGTCAGAACTATTTTACCATATTGCACAATGTAACACTTATCGATCTATTAATATTTTGGAAATATGAGTATATAAATTGCTTTTCAAATTTTTTCTTTTAAACCTTCATTGACAGAGAAAGCACCTGACATGTACTAGCCTAAAAAAAAAAGAATTAATGACCATCAGTGGGCATAAAATGCCTCATTAAGAGACAGACTGTGTTGTTCATGGCTGTTTTTTGTGTGTGTGGGGGGTGTATTTTCCCCTCAGGTGTCATTCTGTATCCTAGGCAGGTGGGCACACAACTCGGGTATGTATGAAAGTTCTCTGTAACAAACCCAGTATTTTCATAGAGGGGTTTCCAAAAATAAAAGTGAAATATGAAAAGTTTGGAACAAAGATACATAGAATGAATTCGTTTTGTGTAGTTTTTTACCAAGAACCCATTACAACAGAAGCAAATATTTCTCATTATGGGATTACTAATGTGTTGTGGTGGTGTTTCTTTAATGTGGTAGGAGAAAAGAAAACATGAGGATTTTCTGGGCAATTGGAAATACCTTCTCAATTTTCCTTTGACAGTCTTGTAATGAGGCTATCACTGCCTGAATATAGTTTAGTGAAATGGTGGCTCAGTCAGTCTGACTAAAATATGTTTAGAAAGTAGAAAGAGCCTGGGCAGCCATAGTTGTCTCCACCTGCAATAAACAGGTCACTCTTTGCCACTCATACAGTGAATAGGTTGGATATAGAGAAAACCAAAGTTCCTCAAGTACGGGTTGTCTGGTGCTCCCTTTGTGTCAGTCCAGAATAGAAAGATTTTTTTTTTTTTTTTTCTTTTTTTTAAATTTGAAGTCTTAGGGACTCTTGTTCAAATTATAGGTAGAGCAGTTTTGGAGCAAGGCAAAGCACTGTAAGGAACAAATAGAAACATGCAAAATACCTGTTGATTTAAATGGAGCATTTAACCCCTTGAATGCTAGAGAGGTCTCCAAAGTTTTAAGAAGCAATCCACTGGAAATCACTTTTATCATTCAAGGGGTTAAACGTAAATCGATAGGAACTTTGATTTCTTCCCTATGCAGCAGTTGGTTCGTTCCAGCATTGCTCCTCTTTTTATTTGTGCGTAAGACCTTTAGTGTTGACAGCCCTTTAGAAGTCCTGAAAACCTGAATATTTTAGCCTGGAGCGCTCTCTGGCTTATTGTATGAGAAGATGATTGAGAACATTGATTTATGTGGTTTGAACAATGATCAAAGGAAACCAGTATATAGATGTTTCACTTTAGGATTAAAAGAAATGTGTTTCTTACACAGTCCCTCTAAAATCTTAACCACCTGAGTGCCAGATGCATACCTTTTGGCACACAGAGTATAAATTACATGAAAATGAACACCTCTGTTTAATAAATATTTTCTTATTTTAATCTGGGTAATGGCAAATCTGAATCACTGGTGTGTGCATTGGTTTTCCAAAATGAATCTTTAATAGTAACCTGCTCAAGGTCTCCAAACTCCTCCTTCTGAAGTGAGGTGTCTAGAGCAGTGGTTCTCAACCCGTGCCCTCGGTGGCTACTAACAGGCCATGATTTGAGAATTTCCTTTTAAGAGCACAGGTGAGTTAATCAATACGACTGAGCCTCTGATCAACACACTTGTGTTCTAGCAGGGAAATTCCTATGTCCTGGCCTGTTAGTGGCCACTGAGGGCACAGACTGAGAACCTCTGGTCTAGAGTACACATGCACCATAATAATCTGGTCCTGGTCATACCAGAAGAGTCCTAGTACTACATGCCTGAATGCTTAGAACTCTTGCAATCTTATTCTGGTTCTAGAGAAATAGAAGTCGTATGACTATATAGTAAGCAATATTACTACTTTTCTCGAGAAGAAGAATTGTCACAATGATAATTAATTTGTTTAGTGCCACTGCTGCTCATTTGACAATCCTAGTTTTGCATATTTGTAGTCTCATTAGTACGTGACCTTGGAAATGAAGGTGGTAGTGGAGAGACATCCTCTTTCGTAAGAGTGGAAACTCTACAATGGTCATAGACAATCTGGTTTCAATTCCACTTCCATACTCCTAGACATTAAAGGATAGTAATGATTAATACTGAAGAAAACAAAGGGTACTCTCTAATTGCGGAAAGAAGTTGTAGTCAAAAGCTAATGCAGATTTAACTTGCATTGTTTGGGTGCAGTACCTCAGTGGCCTGAGTGTTTAACCCTTAGGGGTGTACAGTTTGACACTTAAAGGGTTAAACTGCAGTAGCAACAGAAACGGCCAAAGTCATCAACAACACCGATGTGTTAGAAAATCAAATGGCAAATCATATTCGTAGTAAACCAAAGCTTGAGACCCTAACCACCTTGATATCTGTCCACGGTGCCAGTCTGAGAGATGCCAACCTTTATAGACAAAGCGAAGAAAAGAAGACAACACGTAACATGGAGTTTCAAAGTTAAAAACTGCTTTATTCACAAAGAGATACTGATAAAAAACAAGAAAAAGAAGAGAAGGGTGCCAAATAGTGCAATAACGTCTCTTATAGACAGTAGTTAAAAGGTTGTAGTGTACTCACAGTTGTGAAGGTCAGCTGAAATACAGTCTGACAGATGAGCATCTGGAGAGTTTAACCCGTCTCAGATCGGACACAAGCAGACTGTTCCAAAGAAATCAAGATGCTCCACATGGCTCCAGTCAAAAAATATATAACAACTATTTATTAAAACTAAAAAGTATACACAAAATACTAATAAATAAAATATATGACAACACAGAATACGTCTATAAGAGACGTTATTGCACTATTGGGCGCCCTTCCCTTCTTTTTCTTGTTTTTTATGGTTAATCGCTTCGGGAGAGCGTTTTGAGAAGGAGCAGCCTGCTGTGATAGTGACCTACTGATTGACTGTTTTGGGCCAGTGATTACATCTCCTTAAAGGGATAATAATACTTTGAAACAAGTATATTTAATTCTGTAGGTATTAAAAAATTAAATTACTTGCACCAATTCCTATCTCTCAAATCTCTATGGTTTGAGAGATATAAGCAAAGTTCCCCTTTCCCTCCGCTTGCATGTACATCAGCTTTGCGAGTTAGAGAAGGCGATCCCGTTCAACAGACCGTGCTAGTTAGGAAGAATTACTTCATTTGAACGGTCTACAACGTGTGCTTGAAAACCAGGCACCAAGCACACGTTGTAGATCATTCAAATGAAGTATTTCGCCTAACTAGCATGATCACGGCACTGCTGAAGAGCGCAGGACTGTCTGTTGAATGGGATCTCCTTCTCTAACTCTGAAAACTGACGTACGTGCAAGGGGAGGGAAAGGGGAGGTTTGACAGCTTATATCTCTCAAACCATAGAGGTTTGAGATATAGGACTTGGTGCAAGTAATTTAGTTTTTTAATACCTATAGAATTAAATATACTTGGTTCATAGTATTACTATCCCTTAAGAGTTTTAGCTGCATCTCACATGTGTTGAAGCAGCACTTTGTCTTGTGAGTATAACTCACTTGGGTGATTGGTGAAGGTGCTATTGTTATATTGGATTAACACAGGGGGCGCCTCCTCCTTTTCTCCCTCTTCTTCTTGTCTACAAAGAGATATTGGGACGCCACACTACAACACAGTCTCACGTTTTTCGCGCAATTTTTACTTAATGATAGACATGTCTATGATTAAGCACCAATTGTATGAAACGCACCAGTTTTACGAAATGCGTGAGTCTGTGTGTAATGTGGCATCCCAGTATTTTTGTGAATAAAGCTGTTTTTAACTTTGAAACTCCATGTTATGTGCGGTCTTCCTTTCTTTGCTTTGCAGTAACAACAGCGCCACATTAAAAGTTCAGGCCATGGAAATAATTCACCAGACAAAACGACTTTGAGCTGCAGTAACTTTTGAGTGGGAATACCCGTGTTTTACTCAGCAGGATAATCACTGCAGTATATATATATATATATATAATTTTTTATTATTACCATCCCTTTAAATCTTTTGAGCACAAAGCAATGTGTTGTGCAGCCGTCTGGGATTCAAAGGGTTAAAGGGATAATGGACCATATTCCTCAAACTAAAGTTCTGGAGAAACCGACCGCACCATAGGTTTGAAATGAAAATTTCCAATTATTTGAAAGGCACTGTTAACCCCTGGGATACCAGAAAGCTCTTTTCATCAAGGCACAATGATAACAAAAGTTTAACCACTTAATGATTGCCCAACGTGGCCCACGGAGCTTTTTTTATTTTTTGCTTTTTTTTTTATTTTTTTGTACGCTCATTTAATTCTGGAATGGCAGAGCAGCGTGCTGCCATCCCAGAATTCAATGACCTGTCAGGAGCATCACCAGTCTTTAAGTGTTGAGACCGCCTGTGAGGTTCCTAGCATGTCATGGGTCCTTAAGGGGTTAAGGGCCATATTCAGGAAGGTAAACAGGTGCAGGTCTGGTGTGTGTGTATATGTGTGTATGTGTGTGTATGTATGTGTGTGTGTGTATGTACCCACATTTTCATCACCATTAACCCTTTATTCTGCGGCATTATGCCTGCATATCACTACTATATTAAAGATGAGGATTTAGTTACATTATATGGCCATAGAATGCTAAGCTTGCCACCAAAGCCAAGGTACCTCATTTTGGCAAGTACCTAACCTTAAAATGCTTTGTCTTATGAGCTGAATCTCTCCTACTTTAGGCAATTACTAACCTTAATTTACTTTATCCTGAGAGCTGAGTCTTTGTCAGCTTTACTCATTAATGGAGAGAGACTCTCTGACAGGCATTATATAGTGTCCTAGAGACAATGAGCATTGCACCTGGGGGTGGGAGGGGTGCTTAAACCAATAGAAGCTGGTCAAAACTTCCAAAAGTACAATTCCAGCCCAGGTTTTGGTAAGCACACCCAAAGAAAAAAACACATTTAAAATTGCTGGAGTGCAACCTATTGGTTCAAGCACCCCTCCCACCCCCAGGTGCAATCCAACACATTGTAAAAGCATTAGAGATGTTTCAAACCTCTCTAGCACCCAAGGTCTTGATTTTCTAAATACTGTGATACTACTGGTTTTCTTCAAACACTTCTCCACTTCTTTTTTTTGCACACACGCCCCAACGTCCCTTTGGATTTGTTGTTAGTTATGTTACTTGTCAATGTTCAGCAATGATGGGCGCACATTTCTGACATTGCGTTTTCTCATTCACGTGTCTGTGACACACCACCTGTATTTTGTGCTGAGAAATGCTTCCAGCATAGGGAAAACTGCATGAAAAATGACTTTTTCCCACCCTCCGTGGTAGACTTTGGCACTGAATTCCTGGCTGCCTCAGACAATACAGAGCAGGGGTGGGCAGCCTTAGGCCCCTCAGCTTTTAAGGACTGCAATGCTCATCATTGTCTGGCCGTGGATGATGGGATTTGTAGTCCTAAACAACTGAAGGTCCCCTGGTTGCCCACCCTTATTATACATTTGTATAATATATACCAGCTGTATAAATATTATAATAAAGATTTAACCCTTTGCTTGCTAGAGGTGTATGCAAATCATTGTGGTGCAATGCATTGGATACCTCTCTGGCAACTTTGGCATGTATAGAACTGCTTTCTTAGGTGTAGTACCAGCTCATTTTGATATGTACAGTTACATCAGATTCTCTAGACTTTTCTTGTTACATTGAAAATCTAGCCACCCTCTGATTCGCCAGCAGCTGGCTGCAGTGTGTCCTCTGATTAGCATGTGTTGCCAGCTAATCCGGAGCCACTCATGCCAGAGAGTCCTATTGCATTGCCAGTGCAGCCCTTGGGTTTGTGAGGACTACCCATGTTATTGATCTCTCCAACATGTGTTGCCCAGGACCACAGAAGCACCCGGGTGAAGGGGAAAATGATGTGAAGGGCACACTAGCTGCAAGGCATTGGATACCTCTCTGGCACTCAAAGGGTTAACATTTATATAGACCACTTACACAGCTTTTGAAAAGCTTCAGTTGCAAATCTGCCTGCGTAGGTGTTGTTGGACTGCAACTCTCACTATCCTAGCCTGAACATGACTAAAAAGAAACACTTCTCTTATAGGTAGAGTTGCTGGGGACGTGGCTGGTGGGTGAGAATTACTGAGAATGTTTAGGTTATTTCATTACCTGTCGACACCTCTTTGTGTAACAGCATAAATGATTTATAACAAGACGAATGTACTTTAGTTACACTGACTAATTCATAAACACTCACACTGAAGTTTAACCCTTTTGAGTGCTGGGGGGTGTTGTGTGTCCCTCTGGCACTCAGAGGGTTAAACATGTGAATTTTAATGCTGTGGAGCAATGTGACACATTCTGATCTCCTAACTAGAGGGAAACCAGGGTGGGAAAGAGGGACAGGGGTTTGGGTCTCATAGAGGGGATTGTCCCTTCTAAAGAGGGACATGGGTGTGGTATTTGTGTTCTTCATTAACCATTTGGATGCTGGATACTTTTCTCAATACATTGTATTGTAGGCACCTGTATCATGAGATCTGGTGAGTGAGCACTTGTTTTTCATTTGTGGCATGTTGGAGGGTATGATCTTTTTTGTCTGCGTACCTAGTCACTGCACAATTAATTTAACCTCTTGAATTCTAGCTTTTTCTCTGTCGTCCAATGCAGGTTACTGGTAACTCTGGGTAGGCGATCCGCCCTTTTAAGTAGGCAGGAGCAGTTCTAGAGTTGTATGCAGGGGGTGGAGCCTACCTTCCCTCCTTGGCTGCAGCTAGCCAACCAGCCCCAGAAAGATAACACAGGCAAGAGAACAGGTCTGCTATTAGTTTTAGAAACTTTTTTATTTTTCTGTTAGATATGGAATACCACCATTAGGTGGATTACCATAACTGACAATGCCCTTAGATGTGGCTAGCTCAGTATCCAGGTGCTTTTTGTGGACCTTAAGCCTTGAGGGGGAAAATCTTGATTCCAAGTACTTCCCCAGGAGTTACCCACTGAGGTTACTTCTTACTACATGGTAATCTGAAGACAGAAGATCTTCAGGAAAGGTGAGCAACCCTTTGAGTGCTGCAGGTCCACTTGTCCCACAGTGCCCCTCCGCACAGGGGTGTTTCATTTGGAGTTCCTATTGCACACTCCTGCACTCATTGGGTCTATCTGTATGTCTGTAGGGTATTTTGGAGCAGGTGTATGTGGTAACTTAACCCTTTACTGCTGGACTGGCACTTTTTGGGGTGTTGTCTAACACTTTTCCTACTGGTTTAGTGTTTTTTTTGGTGTCCTCACATGTTCTAATGCTGTTTTAGGCATTTTAGATTTACACTCTTAATTTTGTAAAATTTGTGTTTGCGCGCTTTAGCGCATAGACGCCATTGCTCCATTCACTTCTATGGGACTGTACTGTTTGGGACATATTTCTGCAACTATTTAACCTAGCGACTTCAGAGATGGCTTATTTTACTTGTCTGCCCTTGCTCTATCATCTGGTTCATGTTTCTAGTGTGTTGGGGGGCTCCGGGGACTTCTGTGACTATTTGTAAGGCTTATGAGCTGAGGAAGAAGCATGTCCCCTTCAGGGTCACGGCTCATTCTACAAGCTCTTTTGGGGCCTCTTGGGCTTACAAGAATCAGGCCTCTGCTGATCAGTTTGCAAGGTGACCACTTGGTCATCTATGCACACCTTTTCAAAGCACTACCATGTTGATGTGCTGGCATCGGCTGATGCCACCTTTGGGAGGAAAATCCTGGAGGCGGTCTTGCCTGTCTAGGATTTCCTTTGGTTGTTGGTGCTTCCTTCACTTTTGAGCCCTCTTGGCGCTGGTTCAATGTGCTGTATAACAGTTCCTGGGGTGTTGTTACCCCCTGTTCTGTGTCCATTGACACTTCATTGTTTTGTTGGGCTATCTCTGATCTTATGGTTCATATCTGCACTGGTGACTTTGGGGGCCTTTCGCCTGGTCCTTGCCTTACTTCCCGCCTCTGGGAAACTCAATGGTTGGACATCCCAGAGTTACCAGTAACCTGTATTGGACGACAGAGAAAAGAGGATTTTAGTCTTACCTGTTAAATCCTTTTCTCTTAGTTCATACAGGTTTCTGGTCTCCCACCCTGTCAAGGGCCCATGCTTGGCTGTCCTGTGGCAGACTGTGGGGGTCTTTCGGGGTCATGCTCACAGGAGTCTTCTTTCCCTTCACTATCTAGTCAATAGTTAGTGTCTCAAATCTTTCTGGAGCTGGTTGTCTAGCTGCAGCCAAGGAGGGAAGGTAGGCTCCACCCTCTGCATACAATTCTAGAATTGTTTCTGCCTGCTTAAAGTGGCGGATCTCCTACCCAGAGTTACCAGTAACCTGTATGGGCTAAGAGAAAAGGATTTAACAGGTAAGACTAAAATCCTCATTTTCAGCACATTACTTGCCATCTAAGGCAATGTTTCTCAAGCTTTTTTTTGTTCAAGGCACCCCTGATATACAGTCTGGCATTTGGGGGCACCCCTATCAATTTATGACATTTGTCAAGGGTGTAATGAAGGTTACAAATACATAAAGCAGAACTTTCACCTTGTTAATATTGCCCCCCGATCCTTTCCTAATGTAGAGTAAAGCCTTACTGTTATTACGATGTAATAGTCCACATTATTAAGGAAAACAAACATCTTCTGTAGGCATCCAGGGCACAGAGCTTACAAGAGAAGCTCTGTGCTGCTCCTGCTCCTTCAGCAACTTCTGGTATCTTAACCCCTTTCTGACCAATGACGTGCCAGGACCGTCACGGCGGTCCGGCACTTAAGGACCAGTGATGGTCCTGGCAATGTCATGGAGTTCAGGGCTGAACCGGAAGTATGCACACATCGGTCCTTAAGGGGTTAAAGTGCTAGTAAAAATTTGTTTAATAGATTTGTAGATGCTAAAAAAAAATCACACTGCTCAAACCGCTATGGTTTGAGAGATATTGGCAATCAAAGTTCCTCCTTCCCTCCCCTTCTCTTGATGTCAGCTGTCAGACGACACGAGGAGGCTCTTCAGCAGAGCTGAAATTCCGTTATTAGTAAAGAACTACTTCATGGGAATTGTCTACAAAGTTTGCTTGCAAACCAGGCACTCTTTGTAGACCTTTCCAGTTAAGTAATTCTTTTAACGGGATTACAGCTCTACTGCAGAGCCCCCGGCTGAACCCCGGACTGGGATCTCCTGCCGTCAGCTAGATGCTGACGTCAGGAGAAGGGGGAACTTTGATTGTGAATATCTCTCAAAACATAGCGGTTTGAGAGATGGGGTTTGTGGCAATGCAATTCTTTTTTTTTTTAGCCTCTACAAATCTATTAAAACATTTTTTGGGACATAACTTACTTCCGTTACCTTAAAGTGTTAGTAATCACCAATCCGTGCAGAGCACGGGACACACAGCAGATACTCAAAGGTCTCTTACCTTTAAAATGTCTGTACTGTTGTCTGCTGGATGCCTGCAGAAGAAGCTTTACTTAACAAAGTGGACGTTTTTATAATAATAACAGTAAGGCTTTACATATCGCTACATTAAGAACGGATTGGGGGGCAATATTAACAAGGTGAAAGTTCAGCTTTAAATATAGAGCTACTAGTTTTAAAGCCGTATACACAGGCCAACACTGGCAGCTCTGCAGTCATGAGCAGTACTGCCCGAAAGCACCGCAGCTGATGCGGTGAGCTCCGAATTCAGACCAGAGAGGACTTTGGTCTGATTTCAGAGTGCCCCTCTCCGTATCAGCCTCGGAACGGGCAGTCTGTACTTAGCATGACTGCAGAGCACGCAGCCATCTTTAGTGCGCCTGACGGCTTCTGACAAACATACTTGCTGAATCTTAATATAGGATTGTTAGACCTCGCAACTAAAATAAACATATTGTGCATAGTAATATCCTCAAAATATACAGTTGTAAGTCAACAGTCACATTTTTGTTAAAGCCTTATAGATTAAATGGGGCACCCTAAGTGGATGTCCATAGCACACCAAAGTGCCACGGCATCCTGGTTGAGAAACACTGATCTAAGGGATTAATACTTGTCTTATGATGTTGGCTTCCATCAAATAAATCAGGGCTGCATGAATAACCCTTTGAGCGCCAGAGGCGTACACCGGACATTGCTTTGCAATGCGTTGTGTACCCCTCTGGCATTCAAAGGGTTAAGCTAATCACATGCAAAGGGCACAAAGAATAATTGCATTCATTTGCATTGTTTTCTCTCACTGATACAGATCAAAATCATTCTCCATAATAAATGTTTACTATAAAATGATCATGTTTCCACATTCATTTCTCCTGTATGCTGCAGTTAAAATAAAAATGAAAAGTGGTTTTCATTTTTTGTTTTGTTTTGAGAGCACGGCAAATGTATTGAAGGGGTTATGCAAGATTTGTAGTGTGTTCTGTCTAAAATGCATTCGTTAGAACAGGAGTATGAGTTTGTGAATGTATTGTAAAACAATGCGCATCACCTTGGAGACAGGAAAGTGGTAACGTGGAAGTGCTACAAAAAGCAGATGTGTTATGTATGCGTTATAAACCCTTGAATTCTAGAGGGTCGCACATGCATACGCACATACATAGACACATACACACACAAAACTACGTGTGCACATACATATACACGTACATACAAAAGCCAACTGCACCATAGTTGTCAAGTAAACATTGACTAAATCCCCATTGATTTAACCCCTTAACGACCATTGACGGTCATAGTACGTCAAGGGTCAATTTGACTGAACGACCGATGACGTACTATGACCGTCATCGAATTCCGGGCTCCCCCCGCGGCTGCACGCCATTCGGGGAGTCCGGAATGCAACGGAGCAATAAAAAAAAAAATGCTCCGTGGTCATTCAGTTGCGTCCGCGTGCCGATTCCCCGGTCGTTAAGGGGTTAATTGGGGCGTTAACTCCTTGAATTCTAAGGTTCCCAGCGCAATTCATGCACACACATGTAACAAGGATATCTCTTGCAATCAAGCGGTTAAAAGCCAATTTAAAATAATGACTAGTTTGACTATTTTTATTTGCTCAGTGGCACAGTTTTCCCCCAGAATTGCACCATTTCTTATTAGTACATCAGATTCAACACCTTTATATAAACGCATGTGGATTAGAAGTATTAAAGGGATAGTAATGTTTCACAAAAACAGCAGCTCCAATTAATTGTCATTATTTCAATACTGTCAGAGTTGTAGTTCAAGAGTAATTGAATGATCAAGTTTCCCCCTCCCACCCCTTTTACTTAGTGTAAGCCACCTCCCCTCAGTTATGGAATCTGGTCTTGAGACCAGACAGCTCACAGCAAGGGATAATCTTCATACTGTGAGAACAATGAAAGTCCTGCCCCCCTTGACAGGTTTTTCCCTTATACTAATTGAAGATTGTCCCTCTCTGCAATCCACCTGGACACCACCTTTCCGCTCTGAGCTGAGCAGTGTTACATAAGTAAAAGGGACGGGAGGGGGATACTTTATCATTCAATTACTCTTGAACTACAACTGACAGTATTGAAATAGCACTCTTTATGGCTCAAATACTATGAAGATCAATTGGAGCTGCTTTTATTGTGAAACATTACTATCCGTTTGAGCATATTTATATTCGAGAATTCTGAACCCACTCATCTGTAGCCACCATACAGCTTGCCCTTAAATTATGGCTTTCACAGAGACGTGTAAAACTTTCAATACCTTGATAGAATGCAAACTATAAGGCCTTATGTATAAAGGTAACAAGCACCAATTCTGGAGCAAACCATTGGCACCACAGGGGACAAATAAACAGTCCCAAAATACAGATATCTTTTAATGAGGCTTTTAACTTAGAGATGTCTCTGAGCATTGTTTTGCAGGGCATCTGAGACATCTCTAGCATTCAAAATGTTAAAATGCCACTTAGATCAACGAGTGTTTATTTTGATCCCTGGGCTATTTATATAAGGCCCATAGAATCAGCTCTACTGTATCTCTATTGATCCTGCTTTTCAAACTGTCTAATACAGACTCCTTTATTTGCATTGGTTGATGCTCATAATTAGCAACCACCTCATCACCACCACCAGTGCTCACACAGTTTAAAGGCCCATTGCCAAGTATAAATGACTCATCTTCCATACTTTGTTTATAACTTTTTCATATTCCCTGCGCTTCTCAATAAATCTCTCTGGAGTTTCCCAAAAACTGCAGTAGAATACCTATGTCTGTGAAGACCCCCAGTCCTTGAATAATTATTTGGGTCATTACCAACAGGGCTGGAAATTCCCACTGATAGATTGCAAGTTATGCTACTGTTTCCCCATTGTTGGTAATCTTAGAGATTGCCTTTATCTGTCTGTAATATAGGGGTCAGTTTGGATTTCAAGCTGTGAGTCAGGATAAACTCTGTGTGTCAGTTATTTTACAGATTGGATGTTGTGATGGTTCATTTAATCTACGTATTTCTAGCCATGTGGTTCTCTATTTATACAGTAAACTGAAGAAAAAAAATGACGTTTTCTGTAACTTTCAAGCTCTGCTTATCAGTATTCCTGTTGATCGAAAGGTGTGTGTGTATATGTGTGTGTGTGTGTGTATATATATATATATATATATATATATATATATATATATATATATAGATATATATATATATATATATAGATATATATATATATATATATAGATATATATAGTACCTCCTTGTGTGGCATACTAATGACTCTATTTGCTTGTGGCTGCAAAGCACTCATTATATTTTATGGTGCCCTTCTTTACTGTTATGGTTGGCAAGCAAGACAAGGAGTCAAACGGTATAGTTAAGATCACCTTAACTATATATATATATAACCAGTAATGCAAATAACATACAGAGGGTGATCAAAGAGGCAAGCACTGTATCAGAAATAGCAGTCTTCCAATAGATCCACTGCACTGTCTGAGACTAGACCTCAGCCCTCTGGAGTCTTGTGGTAAAAGGTAACGCCCAGAGGTAGCACTGACTCAGCCTGCAGTCAGTCTAGAAGAGGAGTCTCAATATCGTGTCTGTGGAACGGGACCAACACACGGATCGCACAAACAGAGCCCTCTAGTAAACACCGGATAGGATAGTCAGACAAACAAGGTCATACACGGAGCGGGTAGTCAGCCAGAGCCACAGGTTTACACCAGACAGGATATCCACTGAAGTGTTGGTATGCTGGATGCGCAGTGGACAGAGCCGCAGGTCAACACCAGAGTGGGTAGTCAGACAAGCCAGGTCATACACGGAGCGGGTAATAAGCCAGAACCACAGGTTTGCACCAGAAAGGATGTCCAAGCCAAATCAGAACGCACAAGGAGAATGGTCAGACAGAGCCACAGGTCAACACCAGAATGGATGGACAGACAAGCCGGGTCATACACAGGAATCAGGAATACCAAATAAATGAACTGCTGAGAACAACAAAGTAAGGGTAACTGAGTCAGGAACCAGTCTGCCCTTTAAACCCCTCCTCAGAAAGTAGGTAGGAGCAGCAGCTCAGAGGGAGGAAGTAGGTAGGAGCAGCAGCTCAGAGGGAGGAAGCAGGTAGGAGGAGACTACAGTCCTCAAACACATAACAGAGGCCTGCAGATGACGCATCTAGCATTGATGCGTCCAACCGCTTGTGAAAATGATGCTGGAGCGTCATTGTAAGCATCGCCAGAAGAGGCGGTGCTACAGGGTACTGTGACATTTAGTAGGTTCAGCTACTGTGACATATGTGTGAAATCTAAAATTTAAGCCAAGAGGTGAACTAGTAGCTTGGGATAGGGATATCTTACCAGTAGTGAATTATGGTGCATAGTTTCATACCCTTATTTTCTTTCCCATGTAGATATTTATATGAATGTTTTTCATTTAATGTTAAAATAGGCCACATGCCCATAACCATAACCATAATCATGGTAGCTTTAAATGGTAACATTCCAGCCATGGGAGTATCTGTGCTGAAGACCAAAAAGTTGGGCACTACAAGTAAACAACAATATAAAATATATACTGTGGTTAAGCAGTACTGGATTAAGTATATTGACGCACAAACGCACACACATACACGCACACACACACATACATGCACACATACATACACGCAGTAAAGGTATGGAATCCTTTGCCTCTGGATGCTGGGCTTGCAGGTACCTTTCTACCTCAGAGCAATATTGAGAATTATAACAGTTTGTTTCAAAGCAGATAGGATCTTGATCCAGGGAAATATCTGTCTGCTCTTTGGAGACAGGAAGCATTTTATTACCTACTTGGGGCTTTATTGGAAACTGCTTCAGTATTTGTTTTCGTCTCCCTGTGGATCAGCAGGGGTGATATGGCTTGGGTTGGACTTGAAGACCGCTTGCCTTTCTTCAGCTGTTGCAGTTTATAACCTGATAATTGAATGTTACACACACTCACTTGATTCTCACAGAGAAGAACAAAGGAGACAAACATATATTGTGGTGTGGTGACCTCTGCTGCTGCTCTTTAGGGTTTAAACCTTTAGTGCCAGATATGTATTACAATGCATTGCATTTCAATGTGTTGGATACCTCTCTGGCGCTCAAAGAGTTAATTAAGAGATAATCTTGTTTTGTTTCTAACTATCAAAGAAGTTCAAAGAGAAAGAAGGGAATGTTTTCTCTGAACGTAAAGAATACCACTTTATCTGTTGACTTGTCACTAAGCAGTGGGGTAGGCAGAATAATCAGTGTTTACATGAGTCACCATCTAAGACATCTGTTTCTTAATAAGCTCCAATACAGGCCGAGTTTCTGTCAAGTAATTATAGCACTTAGAACGCTAAAGTGGCATAAAGAAACACTTGTCACCCTTGATATGTCTTTGTGCATTAATGTATATTGAGACTTTCATAGTGAAGACTACAAAGTCCTCCAGGAGAGATGAGCTCTTTGTTCAAAACCTCTTGTCCTCAATGAAAGTGGTTTGGAGACCAACTACTTCACTGAGGCACAAGAATCTTAAGCACCACACTGCTCATGGCTTCTCTATAGTGTATCCCAGAAATAGACCACCACCCTCTTTGTTAGTGTGGGGATAGAGCTTTGGAATTGAATAGGAGATAGAAGACATTAAAACATAAACCAGGCTCTAAAATTTGGGGTTTTGTATATATCTCCTTAGATATTCTATGAATGCTGTAAAAGCTAACATGATTACCAGTTGTCATGAATTTAAAAGAGCTGGAAAATTTGAAAATAATGTGTGTGTATATTTATATATATATATATATATATATATATATATATATATATTTATTTATATATATATATATATATATATATATATATATAATATAATATCAAATGTAGAAGAAAACGCACTCATGGTTTCATATTCCAAAATATATTAAAATCACACCATTTTTGAAAACAGCAATAGCAGCAGCAATGTTTCAGTCCTCTCTATGGGACCTTCATCAAGCTTTTGTTATGTATGATTAAATTAATTATCACTGCAGTTTCAAAGAGGAGTTGATTTTGATAGGCGTGGCCAGGAAGGCAAAACTATTCCTCCCTCTATAGCCACTTCTGATCAATCAATGCAGTGAGTTTCAGAGGGCCCCGAACTGGGTTGCTGCTTTCAATACCCTGCCCTCCCTTTTGCCTTCTCCTGTCACTATGACCACCCTTCCTTTTGACCCGCCTTTCATCCTTCTCTTTTCCTGGCCAACCTCCCTTTCACCCACTCCTGTTTGCTATGCTGGGACATATGCCAGGAGCTATTGATTGTCGTTTCTCTTTTTTGACATATCTTTTCTCCCTGACAGTCCTCTCATTTGCTATCTAAAGAAGACACCAACCTACCCTTTCTCTTTCCAAGCCCTTAACCCATCTCTTCTTTTGCAATCCATTCAGCCTGCTCACCTGCTCTTTTGTCATCCAGATAAAAAGGCCACCCACCCTTTATCCATTCAAACAATGCAATATCCAATAGAAACAAATCCCCTACCTGCACTTTCACCATCCAAAGACTCTGCCAACCTGCCTTTTCGCTGGGTCCAAAGAGCCCAAGCAAGCATCCCACCCTTTGTCTGGATCATGCCAAGCAGTCAGAGGTTTATATGTGTTTTTGTGTCTGTGTGTGTGTGTGTGACTTAGTGGGTATTTTTGCATGTGTATGATTAACTGTGTGTGAAGAAAGAAGTCTTGCAAAACCAAAAACTCTTACCACAAATCTTGCTCTGACAACAACATGTTAAAATTGCTAATATATGTATGTATGTATGCATGTGTGTAAAATACATATAATATATTATAATGTGTAGTGTGTTTGCTGCTGAAGAAAGGTGTGGGGGAGAGAAATTAATTGTGAATAACAATGGAAAAGATTTACATCGATGTTGTTGCATAGAAACATGTATTACCACTCCCTGCACAGGGAGATTGATACCGTACATCAACTCTGTGTTTTGTTTTGTCTTTTTTTGCAAATGTAAAGAATTTATCGCTTTTCCTCTGCAGAGAGATCCAGAAGTATGTACGCAAAAGCCAGCTAAACCAGAGGGGCTGGATCAAACCTGAGTGTCCAGCCCATGGTTTATATTCTGCCTGTGTTTGATATTGATGAATGTGTCACCCTTTATTTAACCCCTTAAGGACCTCTGGTCCTTAAGAGGTTGAAGAGAGAGAGAGAGAAACATTTGAGATCTAAGTTTGCTTTCTATTGTTTACTACCCAGTTTCCCTACAGCAGATTATAACTACTCAATTCTTGCCACATAAATGCAGGAAAAGGTAGCTGTTTACAAGTCTGTCTTTTCCAGTATTCCAAAATATTATTTGTTCTTTTTTGCTCTTGGGAAAAAAAAAAACCTGTAATCCAAAGAATGTATATTATACAAATTGGAGTGAGGTTTTAATTGCACATGAATAATAGTACCAGTGATGGCTGCATTCTGATGCTTAGGTCTTTCGTAAGTCTCATGAACGATCTCCTGGATTACAGACTTTCTTTGACGTTTTAGATGCCTAATTTGCAGTTTACACCCAGTTTTCAAATTTGGACAATCCCTAATCCCTTTGCAGCATATAATGTATTCCTTCTAGACACAGAAAGGATGTCTTAGATATTAATATATGAGGGGGAAAAGTTAATATTTTTCTGGAACAAAGGTTGAAATTTCAAAAGAAAAGTGGTAGAGCTCTGGGGAAAACCATTTGCTTTATGGACTTAAATGGGAATTTTAACCCCTAAATGCTAACGAGGTCTTGGTAATCTTACCATTCAAGTATTTAAAATCCCCATTTAAATCCAATGGTAATTTTGGGAATTTTTAGTTCTCCGCTATAGTGAAAATGGTTTGTGCCAGAACTCATTTTTTTCTTTTGAACATGCAGCCCTTAGAGTCACACAAACTGAAAAACAAGCTTGTTCCTTTCCAATAGTATTTCACTTTATTTTGTTTGGGGACCCCATAGTTTTAAATGAAATCACAGCAGAATTAGTCAACTTCAGAGTCTAGAGGGGTGGACAGCTCAGTTTGACGTACTCCATTGTAACCCATTGTGTGCCAGAGGGGTACCCAACACGTTGCAAAGCAATAAGCTGCAGTCAGGATACTAAGATTTATTACAGCTTTTAAACAAATACTGTTTGTGGTCTGATCCCTGTGAGTAAAAGGTTTTGCCATTGATGGGAGATGCTTTATTTAGAGGTTATTATGGTATAAATATCTATTTTTTGTGATAGTTAAAAAGTGCCTATCCATTCTGTTCTGTGGTAGAACAGTTAGTATTTCTGTCTGTGGAGAGTTTGTCATTCCATATGGTTTACATAGACAGCAATAATAACAATATATGTAACTCAGATTCTGGAGGGGAAAAAAGCCCTCTATAATTGAATGAATCAATGGAAGTACCCTTTTTTTAGCATATAAAAATGTGTACTTGGAGCATGTGTTCATTTTACATGTTTGTGTCTTTTTCACTGGGAAATGCTATAGGGCAGTGTTTCTGGAAGTTTTTCTGTTCAAGGCAGCCCTAGCTTGTAATCTGGAATTTTCAGGGCTCCCCTAGAAATGTATAGGTCATTTTTCAAAGGCTTAATGGATGGAAAAATACATAAATGTACAGCTTTGTCTTGCGTATCATAATCAGAATGACAACATATTGTGCATAATAATTTATATATAATTATATATATATATATATATATATATATATATATATATATATACACATTAGGAACTGAAGTTTAACATTTTTGTCAAAATCTTTATGGAGAAAATGGGGCACCCTGAGGGGAGGCCTATGGCACACCAGAGTTATGTGGCACCCTGCTATAGGGCTTCAATGTGTTTACTAGTGGAAATTACTAGTGCAGTGCTCCTCAAACTCGGTGAGCCTCTTTAGTGGTGAGGGGTGAGTTTGATGCTTTTTTTCTTCTTTTTTTCTTCAGCACCAACTATCCATACAGGTATCCATATTGATGAAACATGATAACAGAAGTTTAGGAAAGGCTGGTTTTAAGAACATTGGGGGAGATTTATAAAAGTGGAGTTAATGGAAAAGAAGTGTTAAAGGGACAGTAATGTCCCAAAAAAATCCAGTTTTGTAGACGTTTAAAAAAAAAAAAAAAAAAAAATTGCTCCAAGCTCTATCTCTCAGACCGCTATGGTTTGAGAGCTATAGGGATTCAAAGTTCGCCCCTCTCTCCCCCTTTCTCCTGACGTCAGTGTCTGGCTGACAGCAGGAGATCCCGGTCAGGGGGCCAGCAGGCGGCTCTGCAGCAGAGCGTTATCTATAAAGAATTCATTCATTGGAAATGTCTACAAAGTGTGCTTGCAAACCAGGCACACTTTGTAGATCTTTCCAATGAATGAATTCTTTATAGATAACGTGATCGCGGCTCTGCTACAAAACTGGATATTTTTTTGGGGGGACATTACTGTCCCTTTAAAATGGCTGTATGATTGTCTCTGGTAGTTATAAAAGTATTAAGGACAGTTTAGGAGGACCTATAGCCATGTAGAAAAGTTTTTGAAAGAATGGAGTAAGGGAGTTTGTGGAGCAGCAAATTTATAAAGATATGCCGCTATTTGCGGCAATTTAGTGACAGAATTTTCACCAAATATTTAAGGTTATGTCTGATCTGTTCTTATTCTTTACTGTCTCCATATTTATAAATGTATTTAGAATACTTTATAAATACCAACATTCATAATAAGGACATTTTAAGGTTCCATTCACAAAAACTAACAAGAACACTTTTGGTAAACCCCCCCCCCCCCCCATTGTGCATGGAACAGTCCATGATGGAATAGTGATGCACATACGTTTGGGAGGGGTTTTATTTATATGGTTTGTAGATGTCTGCAGCAAAGAAAAAGGATGCATAGTCAATTTGTTTATTATTCAAAATAAATTACAAAATAAAATGGAAATGAATAATAGAATTGTGTGCAGAGAGTTACATTTGTTTCAGTAAGGGGGTGGGGGGCATCAAGGTTTGGGCAAAACCAAAATGGGAGAATCCTGTCAATGTCAGTAGTATAGTGCTTGTTAGAAAACTAATGTGAAACAAAATTGCACCATGTTCTGTTACTACCAGGTGACATTTCGGAGATACATCTACAGACTATTATGTACTCCAATTTACTTTACTGTCCACCATTAATTACATTTGTCCTGTAGTGCCTCCTGTAATTTGGGGAAGCCTGGAATTCCACATAAATGATGTTAACCTTTTTTTGTTTGTTTTTACATAAAAACAAAGTATTGTGCTTATTTATTTTTTATTTTAATTACTTTTACTTAAAAAAAAAAAAAAAAAAAGACGAGAATCGTCCCACTGCTGATTTTTTTTTTTTTTTTTTATTTTAGACGGTGTTATAGTTCAATCCACTTTGTTTTACTTAGGAAATAAATTATTTGCAATGGCTCTAAGCAGCACCCAAAAAAGCAGTTCTTTTTTCATACACTCTAGGCACTTGCATTATAAACTATGGCTCTCCATAGTAAGTGATTGGAACAGCACCACCTGGTGACTGCAATAGAAAACACCCCACCGGTCCTCAAAGGATTCATGTGAAGAAAAAAAAAGGACCCAAGTTTTAGCTGTAATATATTTAATTCCAGATAAAACATTTCCTTAACTAAATTAATAAAATTTATGGTCTCCCAGCATTTGCAGTTAACTATCTTTTAATCAGCAGGAAAACCATTATAACTCATAACCCATTTTCCATGAAAAAGTTTACTGCTCCTTTAATGTAGTCTGAAAACCACGGCTATTTAATATACCATGAAATGTTATATCATATTTCCCAATCCATAACTGTGAAGTATGTTTGCCTTTTATATCCATGCACTAAGTGGTGTTCTTGTTTTCAGCTGTTAGAATGCTGCCAGTTATATTGGAGCACTTGAAAACAAAGCTAGGGTAGTTTCCAAAAGTACTGATCATTTCTGTGGTAATGAGATGATTATACATGGCAGAGGAAAATCCATTAGAACAAAGGAAAGAGCTTCATTGCAAAGCAGATGTTTGGAGATATACAGGCTGGTAGGGAGAAAAAAATACAAATGTTTCAGAATGATTATACATAATCTAAGAGAACGCGGAACAGCAGAAATATTCTCATAAGAATTAAATGTTGGGCTTCCTGAGGCCCCCCAACTGTTGGTACTGCGATTCCCATCATCCCCAGATGACCATTGACTTATCTGTGGAATGCTTTACTTCACAGCCTGCACCAATGCACCTCTGATTCAAGTCTCTTAAAATCACATCTCCTCAGTGAAACTTTGGCAAACTAGATGGCACTTCCATTCTTCATGCTTCCAAGGTTCTTAAAGGGTATCTCTCACCTATATATAAGTAATGCTCATTAGTTAGAGCATTTAGCCAAAACATTTAAAACATTGTTCATTTAAAAAAAATATATATATTATCAGCGCATAAATGTATGTTTAAAAAGTGTCCGGCAGCCTACTTCCTTCCTGCAGTACTGCCTCTGCTCCCGTCCCACTACCCAGCATCCTCCAATGATATAGGTGAGAGATCCCCTGACCAGATCTGACCAGAACTCCACTGTATCCCACACTTAATCCTTATGTTCTGTGTTGTATATGTCCCCTTTATACACTTTAGATTGTAATCTCTTGAGCAGGAATCCCCACTCCCATTTCACTCTGTACAATACTTGTGTGACCCCGTATTATCTGTAAGCCAAACCCTTAAATTGTGAAGCACTGGGGCTATATAAATAAACATATTCATTAACTCACAAGGATGACTTCCCTCCAAAATAACCCCTTTTACAACCCAACAACCTAAACACATTAAGGGCAAGAGGGATGCCTGGCCTATTGTGGTGCATTGGTTAGCTTGAATTGGAGACTTCTCTGAAGCTTTGTGTTCTCTCATACACCATGCTAAACACAAGGAATTGATATTAACCCCTTGAGGACCGGCCATGCACGCACGCGGAGGTCACTTAAGGACCACAGAGCATTTTTTTTTTTTTTTTTTTTTTTTTTTTTTTTTTTTTTTTAAATTGCGATTCGATTCCAGACTCCCCGAATGGCGTGCAGCCGCGTGGGGAGCCCCGAATTTCATGATGGTCCAGGACCGTCATGGGTCCTTAATCCCTTAACGACCCTTGACGGTCATGGTACGTCATGGGTAAAAAGTGCCTGAACGACCCATGACGTACTATGACTGTCATGGATTTCAGGGTTCCCCGCGCGGCTGCACACCGTTCGGTGAGCCCTGAGTCCGATCATAAAAAAAAAAAAAAAAATGCTCCGTGGTCCTTTAGTGACCACTGCATGCCTGCGCGGCCGTTCATTAAGGGGTTAAGGGTATACCAACCCATGACGGTCCAGGACCGTCATGGGTCTTTAACAGGTTAAACACAGGTAACCCAAGATGGAGGCAGTAAGGCTGATATATGAAGATGAATTGCACCAGTTCTGATGAATCCAACAGCACCATGGGTGAAATAAATATTCCCAGTAATTTACATGGGGATTTTAATTCATTGAGTCCGAAAGACGTCTCCAGTACAATGCTTTGGCGACCTCTCTAGCATTCAGAGGGCCGATAACTCGGTTTCAGTCAACAGTAATATTTATTCCCCCATGTGGAACATTTGGTTTGTTCCATAACTGCTCATCTTTTGTTTTCTGCATAAGGAATTTAGGGCCACGTTTATAAAAGCAAACAAGTTATTCTGGAATAAACCAGCTGCATCGTAGGGGACAAATACAATTCTCATTAAATTAGGCTTTTAACCCCTTGAATGCAAGAGAGGTTTCAAGACCTCTCTACAATTCAGTGGTTTAAAAGCCCTATTCAAGTGTAGAGGAATTTAGGAATTTTTATTTGTCCCCTATGGAGCAGTTGGTTTACTCCACACCAGATTGACTGAGGTAAAGAGATGCAGTTCTGGGGTGAACCAACTGCACCTTAAGGCTCAAATAAGCATTTTAAATTGGCATCTATTAAAATGGGGAGTCTAACCTCCTCATTGCAACACTTTGAAGAGCTCTCTAGCATTCACAGAGTTAAAGATCTCATTTAAATCAGTGGGATTGTCATTTAACTGTCAGATGGTTTGCTCCAGAATGTCATGTCTTTAACTTCCTAAAACTGCTGTAATGTGCAGATCTCTGTGGGTTTTGCAGTCATTGGTTTATACTGTAGATCGATTCCTGGAATTGTAAGACTGGTGACCTTGAGTACAAGGGTTGAGATCTGCCACTGATCTTTTTCAGTAAGTTGTATAATGGTCTGATTATTTGGTGCCCATTTCTGCCAACTGGGTTGCACAGTAGTTTTGCAATGTGATTCCTTCCCATGTTGTTAGTATACAGTAAGACACCCCAGGGTGTGTTATTATTGAGTAATAATTACATGGCTTCAGTATTTTTATTTGGAGGAAAGTAATGTGTAATTGTCTATATCCCTAATTATACTCTGTCAGCATACGATACCAGTTTGGAAATAATACTAGTCTTTGGAGCAGGAAATGCACTTCCATTGTTAACTCTTACTAATCCCAAGGTGAGGTGGGCCTACACTAATGTTTCTAACATGGCAGGATTACGCCAGCTGTTATAAATGAGATTTTTAACTCTGTGAATGCTGGAGAGCTCTTCAAAGCGTTGCAAAGCAACACCTTGGAGACAACTCTAGCAATGAGAAGGTTAAAAGCCCCATTTTAATTGATGACAATTTAAAATGCTTTTTTGAGCCTTAAGGTGTGCAGTTTTGGAGAATTATTTGACTCATACAGAGCAGCTAGTTTGGTGCCCATTTCTGCCAACTGGGTGGCACAGTAGTTTTGCAATGTGATTCCGTCCCTTGTTGTTAGTATACAGTAAGATTGAGTAATAATCACATGGCTTCAGTACTTTTCTTTGGAGGAAAGTAATGTGTAATTGTCTATATCCCTAATTATACTCTGTCAGCATACGATACCAGTTTGGAAATAATACTAGTCTTTGGAGCAGGAAATGCGCTCCCATTGTTGTCTCTTACTAATCTCAAGGGGAGGTGGGCCTACAATAATGTTTCTAATATGGCAGCATTATGCCAGCTATTATGGAGTAAGAGCAAACTAGCTGCTCTGTATGAGTCAAATAATTCTCTATACTGAGATTGATTGAGGCTTTTAACACCTTCATGGCTAATGAGGTCTCCAGTGCTTTACTTTAAGATTCCTTAGAGGAGACCTCTCTAGCCTTGAAGGGGTTAAAATTCCCATTATTTAAATGCAGATTTTGGCCCCATGAGCAATAAATAGGTTGTCAATGCATTGTGAAGCAATGAGTTGAATACTTTGCTTGTTTTCAATCTGTTTTAAATTCTCATTGATTAAAGTGGGGATTTTAATTTTCCCTATGGAACAATTGCTTTGCAGCCTTCATCTGTCTGCACTAGTAGAAATGTATAAGTAAGAGTCTGGTTCTTTCCTCCTCTTGCATCACTGATGTGGGGTGCGCAAATACTGAGCATGTTCCTGCAGGTCTTTTCTGATGAATGTGGTAACAAGGGCCATGTGCACATAAGCAAAAGCAGTATAATTCTGAAGCAAACTACATACCCCATATGAAACAACTGATACGTCACTAAATCCCTTGAATGCTAAAAAGATCTTGCATGTTGGAGACCTAGCTAACATTCAAGGGCTTAAGAATTGCTCCTCTTTTGTTTTTATTCATAAGGCCCATAGGTTTACCCTCCAGTGAGAATAAAAAACGGAGAAGCATTGTTTTCCATTTACTAAATCTTGAAGCATTTTGTTACAGCATTCCAGATGCATGAACAGACCCCTGGTGCCTAGTATATATGGTTGCATGTTGTTATTGCTGTGTCATAGAGCACTGGGAGGATTTCATGTGTTAGAAGATAAAGTAGCTTGAAATGTGATCGCAGTGGTGTCACCTAGTGATCGATTTGTTGCTTGCATGCTGTTTGAGCAAAGGATTTGGCTTGAAAACACACCCCCTGTTTTAGTTCTACTCTCATAATGACTGCTCTTGTTTTTCAGGCTAGTCATCGGAATCTCTAATTTCTTCACATGTCAGAAATGATAAATATCTGCTGGCATTAAAAATCCTCAGCAAGTTCCCACCCTATAACTTTCTATTTACGTGTCATTTTCCTAATATCTTTTGGAATGCATGAGCTTTGCATAGAAGTTGTATTTTTGTTGTTGTTCCTGTTGTCTTTAACGGTGAGCAAGCTGTGGCTCTTCAGCAGCTGTTGAAGTGAAACTCTCAATATCTTCAGCTGGCCTGCTGAGGATGATGGGAATTGTAATCCACAAATCATTTGAGGCCACATGTTGCCCCCACACACACATGTGCTTTTAGAGGAGATGCTAAGTTCCCAAAAGACTATCCTAATGCATTATTAGAGCACTGTGCAACCCAACTGTATCCTTACTGGTAGGGAGATTAACTCCATTACTTGACTAAAGCTGGCAACAAGAGACCTGGCTCTTTATGCATGAGATGCAGGATTCTAGACCTCTCAGCCAGTACCTAGTGCAGCCCTGCCTGATTTGCATTGGGTGTAACACAGCAATATAAACATGCCGTTATAAACTTAAAGTCTGTGTACCTGAGCTTTAATACATTAAAGCAATACTTATTACTAAGTAAGCTTTGCAGCACATTGCAAATTCATTGGAGGCCTTTCTGGAAATTAAGTCGTTAACACAACAATTCATCCTATTTTCATCTACAGTATTGTTCTGGGTACAGTAACTCACATTGCTGATTTTTAATTAAAATATTGGATTTTGCAGTGTCTTTTGTACTAATGAGAAGTGCCTTAGCAAATCCAATATTTGGACTAAAATAAATGTAGAACTCCATGCCACTACAGGTATGCTGCATGTATTTCAGCAGTGATCTGTTCTGCAGCCTGCAAAGACTGTTTCAACCTGCTTCTACAATAAGCACCAATGTGTGAGTGCTCCCCCTATCAATGAAAAGTAATAGTCCTCAAGTCTCTTCTTAAATGGACCCTTGTCACCTGAAAAATATATTTGTGATTTTGAGAGGTTTCAGAATTACCTACGGGTATATCCCTTTGAGTGCCAGAGGGGTACGGAACACGTTGCTTTGCAATGCATTTTTTACCCCGCTGGCACTCAAAGGGATATTTTGTATTAGCCATTTTTACATTATGCTTTATAAACAAAAACAAAAAAAAACCCCATATTTTATAGGGCTTTTCCTGCTGAGTGAAATAGGAGTACCCTCACTGCTGACAGTTTTATTAAAATGTAATAGTTCAGTCTATCAGGAAGTGAGTTGTTGTGTAATTACTTCCTGTTCATACTGACAGCTGACGAAGCAGTTTCTATCACATTATATGGAGAAGAATGTATGACTCCCCTCTCTCACAAAATGCAACATAATAGCTAATTGAAATCTGACTATTAGAGGAAACCTGGAACTATGAATCTCTCAGCAATGGGTGTATACTAGGCTTACTGTGCAGAACAAACAGGCACTTCCTGTCTTAGCCCTACATTGCTTTCCAACCTTAAGAGGTACATAAGGGCAAATATTCTTTTAGTTAGCTGCCTTTTTTTTCCCCTAAACTTAAATTGGTCTGTGTAATCCTCCATTAGGCAGACTCCTATCTCTGTCCTTCTGAAAGGATACAGACCAAAATGCAGACTATTTCAGGACCTGAGTCTGCTAGATGATGGTTCTCTCTCAGCCTACAGTCTCTGGTGCTGCCTTCTGGTCAGCATCGCTATTATTTGGGTTACAGGACCTATTGCTGTTTTTGGGGGGAGCGACTCTTACCTGCATATTCCTACACTTGCAAGTTTTTCTGCGTTTCTTGCGGTTGGTCATTCGGGATAATCTCTTTGTGTCTTCCCATCTTTATGTTTGGTCTGCAGGGAAGCTCTGTGAGCCTTTTACTTAACTCCTGACTGCCACATTTGTCTTCTAGGGTTTTCTCATATTCCCTATCTGGACGATCTTTGGTTCAAGATACCATCAAGAGAGGTCCAGGCATATGTGATACAGCCACAATTCTGCTCAGAAAACATTTCTATTTGTTTTTCCCCACATTTTTCCTGCAATCTAATCACAGAGGGCATGGATGATGGACAGCCTACAGCAGAATGAAACATATCACTGACTGATGCCCACTTGCCTATTCATTGGCCATTGTGGTGCAGTGTCCTGTTTGCAGTTGTAAACTATCTGTGCTGTGGCCCATAATCTGCCTTTCAGATCAACTCTGTTCAAATTAACTGCACTCTACACGTGAATGCTGTTTAGTTACAGCTGCCTACGTTAAGCTATATTCACTTGTAGCAGAACAGCCTCATAGGCCACAATGCTCTCCAAGCACTTGTAGTAAACACAGCTTTGAAGATGCTGTGCTAACATTGCACTTGTGAACCCCGCCTTATTCAAAATGTAAAGAGGAACAATTCCCACTACACAATGGGGGACAAATAAAAATTCCCCGAGTGTCTTAGGTTTAAATGTGACCCACTGATTAGTAATGCATTGAAGACCTTTCTAGCATTCAAGTAATTAAAAATCCCTATTTATACCAATGAGAATAAAGTTGGCATTTTTAATCTGAAAATGTGACGTTATGTTGCAACATAAGGATCTATTGGAACAAACTGAATTGTAGAGTAAATGTTTCACTTAACCCTTTTGAGTGCTAGAGGAGTATCTAACGGATACTTCTGGCACTCAAAGGGTTAAAGTGTCAGGGTTAAAGTGCTGCATGTTTTTTTCTTACATCTCTTCTGGGATATTTATTTATAAATGCATGTGTTTTCCCCCACCCAGCTTCATTTAATGTTATGACTCATTGCTGGAATTCATTTTTGCTGATGTCAATAATATGATATCTTTTAATTAAGAAAAGAGTTGTAACTCCCAGCATCCTGTACTGTATTAGTCTGACATGCACTGCATACCAATATCTTTATGCTGTTGTGGCAGAGGGCAGCCCAGGCCGTTTTCACATTGTTCTTTGTAAGTGAAAATATGGGTGGATGTGGATACCTAGAGATAATTTCACTGGAAACTAATAAACTTTCTATAAAATCTATAATGTTATGTTTTGGGATGGAAAAATCTTATTTTTCAGTCTCCAGAATTACTTTTATGTATAAGAACAATATATTGGCTCTCTTAACCCCACTGATTGCGAGAGAGGTCTCCAGTTCCAGTGAGTTTAAAGAAACAATTTAATGAAACAATTTAATGTTGTTTTACGTCAGTGGTCCTCAAACTCTGTGAGGACCAGAGGGTTGTGCATAATATTAAATCAAACCTTGCACACCCCTCTGATCCTTAGAGGCATGAAAGTATAGCATTGGAAGTGACGTTACAGGTACAGTGTTCTCCTCCTTGATAAGTACAGTATTGGGATCCTTATCCTTGATACACCATAAAGGCTCTACAAGCCTTTATCACATTTTTTTGTATTTCTTATTTTTGTCCTTTAAAGCGATTAGTAATGTTACACAATAAAAGCAGCTCAAATTAATCTTTATAGTATTGGGGCCATGGAGAGTGTTATTTCAGTACTGTCAAAGTTGTAGTTCAAGAGTAATTGAATGATAAAGTATCCCCCTCCCGCACCTTTTACTGATGTAACACTGCTCACCTCAGAGCAGCAAGACTATCAGGATGGATCTCGGAGAGGGACAATCTTCAGTGAGCATAAGAGAAACACCTGTCAAGGGGGGCAGGGCTCCCCTTATGTTCACAGTAAGAAGATTGTCGCTTTCTGCAACCTGTCCGGTCAAAGGACCAGATTCCACATCTGAGGGGAGGCGGCTTACACTAGGTAGAAGTGTGGGGGGGATACTTTATCATTCAATTACTCTTGACCTACAACTCTGACAGTATTGAAATAACACCCTGCATGGCCAAAATACTATGAAGATTAATTGTAACTGCTACTACCAGTTCTGCTGGTATTCTGCTGCTCTCTTCATCCTCTTAACCTACCACTGATGACAGTCAAGGCAGAATCACGGTAGGAAATGTAATGCATATTCATAATTAATTTACCAGTGGATGAGGGACTGAAAGCATGAACTCTTTCCTGTTGAAATAACGGTTTAAAAAGCTTGCTTATCTGTTTTTATATGAGTAAGAGATATGAGGATAAATATAAAAACTGTACTTATTATAATTACTACTATTGCTTGTTGTTTGCAAGAATATTCCACAGTGCTGTCTTATCTCAGTGTTGATTTAGAACACACTGTCTCTTTTAGAGAAGAGAGGACAGTATTGTCACCTGACACAGTGCAATCAATGGGAGATTAAGGATTTCCTTCCTTGCTTGCTTTTTATTGGCTGCACAGTATTCTATTTGTTTTACACAATGGTTGTTTTTGTTTTGTTTCTAATTTTGTTTATATAACATCCCAAAGGTTGTTGAACAATGTTTGAAGGAGCACTTTTTTATGAAACCTGTATGTTCATGAACTATGTTACTATGTTATAGAGCTTTTCCTGCTGAGTAAAAAGAGGTTACTCCCAGCACTGTCAGTTGTTTTATTCAAATGTTATAACAGTTCAAATAATCAGGAAGTAAATTTACAGCACATGTACTTCCCGAAAGTTCTGACAGCATGACTAAGCAGTTTCTATCAAATTCTATGGAGAACTGTTTGTCAGTGACTTTCCTCTTAAATAGAATGTAATAGAATAACTAACTGGAAGTGGACCACTAGAGGGAACTGTTAATGTAAAAAAAACAAACAAATAAAAACACTGGTTTAAACTGCAAAACTCTGGAAACATGCATCTCTCAGCAGTGGAATTACCCTTTTTTACTTAACAGAAAAAGCCCTACAATATAAATTTTTCATAACAAAAGTTTACTGTTTAACCACTTGCTTGCCAGAAATTATTTCAGTGCAATGTATTGGGGAGCTTTCTGGTTCCCAAGGGATGAATGATATGAATGTTTCTGCAGTGAGCCACAGAACTCATACTTGAGCCTGTTCTTTTTTTTTTTTTTTGTCCATTGCAATGATTACTTATGTTGAATTATTTTTACCCTTGGCAAGATGTGCATAGACAGTATTGAATTTGGCACCTTCCCACATGGCCCAGTAAATATTGTCATTTATCTCATGTAGGCTAGAAGGATTGCCTGCTGAAGATGCCAAAGCCCAAATTAGTTTCAACTCCCTGAGATGCTGTGGTATTTAATATATTTTTAGGTCCGCAAGTCATTTTATCCAGTGTTTATCTGTTGCTTGTATTTTCCCTGCATTTGGTAACACATTGTGTACTGTGATTTGTTGGTTAACTCAAAGGGTCCTGTGTCTAAAGAAAATTGTATGTATACTGAAATCCAGTTGCCCCATAGGGAAGAAAAAGAAAGTCATCCTTGCAAAAGATCTATTATGCCAGGCATTGGTTACACAGGACTCTAATAGAAACGCGACAGTGAGCCAAGAGATGCTAGAGTACAGTGTTAGAGTGTGGTTGCTTGAACAAACACAGACCACTGCTCTGCCTTGCCATGCCCTGGGCCAGGTATCCAACCACAAGGATGGATAACATATGCCAGTTGAGCTAGACGACACTTAGGATGACAAACAAGATTAGGCAAAAATTCAAGTCTGCTAACTTGGGCACAAGGAAGAGATACAGGAGATTGATCACACTGACAAGAACTGAAAACTGGTTGAAGGAGCTGGAAACAGGCTGCAGTACGGAGACTAGACACAAGGTGGAATCACTGGAGACAGGCTGCAGTACAGTCATGAATCATTGGTGACATAGTAGAAGAAACCAGCAAGAGAAGCATAGCTCCGTATCTACCTGAACTGGACTCCGTACAGAGAACTTTTGAAAAGATATAGGGATCCACAATACATTGGAATACAGCAGCAGCCGAGAAGCATGATCAAATATAAACAGGAAAAAGTCTGAGCGTACAGCACATCAGGAACAAGCTAGAAAGCAGTACAAGCAGAGCCAAACAACGAAGAACTGTAACAGGTCTATTTCAGTAACTGTAGATCAGAGTAAGAACAGTCATAAAATAGTAGCATGGAAAGAAACTTGTTCAATAACAGCAAATCAGTACATGAACAATCATCAAACAAAACAGTGGACAGGAACAGGACTGGTCCCGCAACAATGGATCAATTCAGGAACAAGCAGCAAATAAAATTGTGGTCAGAAACAGGTTGGATCAACAACTGGAGAGCAGAAGCAAACTGCATACACATGAAAAGGAAAACCAGGAAGCTTTCAGCAAACACCATTGCAATCAAGAGACTGCTCAATAAAGGAGACCAGGTTATAACAAGAGCTGGATTGTAACACTGAATCAGGCCATAGGTAAACTCCGGACTGAACTATGAGAATTAAGAGCTATCAACCAAAGAGCTAGAATCTGTGAGAATGAATACTTGTTTGCGCCAGCATGTCTTCACTTCTGCATTTATACATTTATATGATAAATGGCAAGAATACAACAAGTAAAAACCTCTTCCTTATGTAAAATAGACTGTATTTACGGGTGTTAGATACATCTGAGGAGTACTGCATTGGACAACCCTGTGTCACTCAGATTGAGGAATCATGTCTATTTGCAAAAAATATATTTGTGTGTTCCTATGTCCCTTTTCACTACTGTATAAAATAAAGACATATACTCCCAATTTAACAGAGTCATGAGTGAGTTACATCGTGAGTGATTTGAATATCACAGTATGGTTTTTGTACCTATGGCATATACTTATTTTTATGTAAGTGGTTGGTTACACAATACATATGTTGCTGAAATGTGTCTATATATCATTATCCCACAGCTTCCATTTTATTGATTGGAAAAGGTGTGCCATGCTGTATAATTATTTATTTTATGAGCTGTCATGAAGTACAATGTAATAACTACTTTATCACTTCATAAATGTAGTAAATAAAAAAATTTGCAAAATAGCACAATATGATAATTTCACCAAACTGAAATATATATAAAGAGCTCTATGACATTTGTTTATCTGTAAAATAAACATATATTATGCAGAACTCTGAAATTTATAGGCAATAAATAAAAATCCAGGTTATAGTTGACTAACTACAAAATGGCTGTGATTCTTAAAATGGTTGACTGAAAAAGTAAGTAAACTGGCATACTGATGTGGTGTATTTTAAGAGGGGGAAAACACTGTATTTGCTCAATACCCTAACATATTGGACATAAACCTGTAAAAGACCATACAAATGGAAAGCTAGACAGTTTCCTAGACATAATGGCTAGATAAATTATATACCTCCTTCACCTGTGGGATGGTAATCTGGATCATGCCTAATTACATTTTTATTTTATTTTTTTTGCTATGTCGTAGTCAGCAGAGGAGAGGCCAGGCCAATTTTTGGTCCATTTTTTCTTCTGCTTGCAGTTTAAAATGCTTTCCAAGACATGTTTAATAAAATAGGTGTTCCCAGTATTATAGCAAAATCCCAATTAAATCAGAGTATGCACAGCTCTGTATTTTGCAGAGTTGCAGTGTCCTTGAAATGGTCTTGGCCATGCCTAAAATATTTCCATGTGTGTGCATAGACTTGGATAACCCTGGCCTGGATGGAACTTAAATTTAGTTGTGCCAGTTACCTTTGGTTATGGGAAACTGGTGTCTCTTTCTCACCAATTAGACATGCAAAGCCTATTGTCACAAATATTTTGGCTGGCCATACTGAGATTTTCATCTGGGCTCTGTGTCTCTAACAACCATATTCATCAGCTGTTGATGTTGCAGATGTTGCCATACAATACCTAGTAGATGATTATAATGCCATTTGCGGTTTATTCAAAAATAAGTAAGTAGAAATAAGACTTTTACTTAGACTGGAAGGAGAAAATACCTGTCCTGCATTATTGTAATTATTGTTGCACCCATTGCAGTTTGCTATATGTTTTAGAAAAAGTAAAGCCTATATCAGAAGTGTGTAATCTGAGGTCATCAGGCTGCTGTTGGCCTCCATTTCTCATCATTGTAAGCTCAAAGTGGGACAGTGCTTTCTCTCAAGCGAAAAGTTCATACTAAAATGTAACACTCCAGCTACATGTATAAATGTGGCAGAGACAAGTAGCTTGCATCTATCACTTCAGCTATTGTTGGACTAAATTCCCATTGTGGGCAGGAGCATAACTACACGCGGTGCAGATGGTGTAGTTTACCTGGGCCCATCATCCAGGGGAGCTCCATCTGCCCCCGGGTCCAACAGATTCTAGAAATACACCTGTGAACATTTTTTTTTTTTTTTTTTTATTATTATTTTTTTTTTTTAATTTTAAAGAGCTTTATTAAAGAACAAGAAGATTACAAGCAATTTGATTAAGCATAACAGGTTATCAAAAGGTATACAATACAATAATATGGTTGAACCAAACAATATGACAGGATGGGAATATAGCCATAGGTGAAGTATACCGAAAATACAATGATATGAAAGTCTGATTGTTAATATAGGAGCGAGGCAATCTGTTACCTGAAAAAGGAAAGATTGGCGATTGATGTGTAAGGGCTAGTAAGGGTGACTGAGGAAAGGCCGTGAATTACACCTATGGTTAAGGAGTATGAAGGTGGAGAGGAAAAGGAGGGGAAGAAGAGAAAGAGAGAGAGAAAAAAAAAAAAGGAGAAAGGAGTGGGGAGGCTCCGTGTGGCACAGAAGGTATGGGAATAAATCAACTCAAGAGGCTGAAGTGTGAATAGCTTCGTTACTTACCGTCAAGTCCAAGGGCCTTCTGCCTGACTACCCGCTTAGCAGTCCCAATGAGAAAAGAGGAGTGTCTAAGGTCTAAGACGCAGAGGACTGAACTTCTGCCAAAAGGCCCAAGTGTTTACGAACATGGGCAGATTGTGCTTAGTAATCGCGTGAAGTCTTTCCATATCAACTAAATAGTCAACCTTGGCAATCCACATAGGTATAGTAGGGACAGTGGTGCTCTTCCAATGTTTTGGATTGAGGGAACGAGCCGCAGTGAGGAAGAGCGGGATAGGTAACCAATGGTGCATTGGGATAGGAGGCTGTAAGCTACTTTTGTCAGAGAAGAGACACAGCTGAGGGGTGACGGGGAGGGATACATCTAGGAGGATATTTATTTTTGTAACTATAGCAACCCAAAAGGGTTGTATCGAGGGACAATACCACCAGATATGAGCGAGGGAGCCTTTGTGTTGGAGACATCTCCAACAAGTTGGGGATTCAGAGGGGATATATTTGGCTATTTGCGAGGGGGATCTGTACCAACCCGTTATGATCTTATAATTTAATTCTCGAGAGTGGTTATCTCGGTGTGAGAAGAAATTCGATCGAAGTATACGTGACCAGCTGGGCATACCAAGTTGACCTGTGAAAATATTTTTGATCAGGGGCCCTTCAATAACTAGTAATACCACTGGTTGTAGACCTTGCTTTAAAGTTGTACTGTCACTGGTCCACATTTTCACCTTGGAGAACATCCATCTTGACAGCATTTGATTGTCAGCTTTTGTACCTTTGTATACAAATGAGTTTGGGCTGGCCGGCAGGGAGTGGTAATTGGAATGTGGATTGTTAATATCTGGCTGGCATGCCAGCAAATATTGCCTAATGTATATATGCTTATAAATAACACTAAATAGCTTGGTAACTAGTGTTTTCAAGAGAACAATACCTAATGTATAGATATTTTGAAATCTTTATCAAAATCGTCCTGTTACTATAAGGTGTTCCATTTTAACCCCTTGGGTGCTAACCAAGGTCTTCAGTGCACTGCATTGAGCTGCCCGGTGGAAGCTGTGAGGAATATACATTCTTTCATGGGCAAATACTGAGAGTGCTAAAAAGAGGGCATATAACAGAGAGCGAGAAAGTATAGCACATGATATAGAGGAAGAAGAGTTAAGCATGAGGTAGAAAGGGTTAAACATCAGCTATGGAATATTAATGTGTTGGTGGACAGTTTAAACCAGGGGCATTGCAACCTTTGGCTCTCCTGCTGTTGGATATTACAACTTCCATCAACCCCAACCAATCAAAGGTTGTTGATTCCGACAGCTGGAGAGCCAAGGGTTACCTTCCCCAGTGTTAACCCTTTGGATGCTAGAGCTGTTTTTGTAATGGTGTAAGGATGGTTTTACATAGGTTTTTCAGTATCCGGTTTCTATATAATATGCTAGTATTCCAGTGTCCTCTAGAAATATCCATTTATTTAGCCCTTTAACCCCTTAATGACAAAGGACTTACCAGTAACGTCCAGCAAAAACTGTCACTTAGTGACAGAGGACGTACGTATAAGTCCCGGAAATCCGGGTCCCCGCACGGCTGCATGCTGTTCCGGGACTCTGGATTCATTTGCAAAAAAAAACAAATGTTAGCCGGGCGTTAAGTGACGGCCGCGTGCGCACTCAGCCTGTCACTAAGGAGTTAAGAACCAGGATGTTGTGCAATGCATTGCTTTGTAATGAGTTGTAAACCCCATCTGGCCCTTTATGGCTTATTATCTCTCCTTGTTTCATTTTTAGTACATGCACATCCCAGGTGATTTGATTTCCTTAGTGCATTAGCATGCATGCTACATGTGCTGGGAGGCTGTTCTATTTATCCACCACGCTTTCTGGAAATTACAGATTTCTAATATTACCCTTGAGTCTTCTGATGCTCTTCTCGCCATGCTTCTTTATAGATCTGTGGCAAAAGCTTGTCTCTCTGCAAGTTGCTAAAACAGGAAATAGACTGCCTGACATGTATCTGTGAATAATTAGTGGACTGGTGAGTGCACTAATAGCACACACAATTTCTCAAATCATAATGTAGCTTCCGTTGAAGAGATTTCAGTTCATAGAAGGGAAGATTGTGTACGCTGATTGAGCCTCAGGCAAAAAAAAAAAAAAAAAAAAAAAAATGATTTGTTTGTGCATGCCGTAAACCCTTTTCAACTCTCATTTTACTGAAAATGTCATGTTCGAACTGCTTGTGCTTAGTGAATCTACTTTTTTTGGTACCCTAACACTTTTTTGTTTTCTGTGATACAGTTCACGTATATTCAACTTCATAGAATGTTTCATCTTGCATTAGCACTGTCTACAGCTTTAAAGTGACAGTATGTTATAGGCCTTTAGCTCTTCAGAAAAGCAAGATTACACCCAATGATGAGGCATAGTTCCAAAAAGTTACTACATAAATAACTTGCATTTTTTTATTATTGAATACATTTTTATTGGAATTTTCAAAAAGAATCATATAAATCACAGGCTCAATACAGATACTTTTGCAGAAAATAATGACATTGGTAATAGATAGATACGTGACTCTAACATTGTAGTTAGTAGTGAACACAACAATTTGATAGCATCTAAGTGGAAACCTTTATACATACCAGTGAGGCATTCCCCACATGAAGTAGTCTCTTGAATTTGAGAATTTGGGAAGGATGTTACTGTTGTTAATAAAAGATAATTAAGAGTTCCAACAGGCATGTAGCTGTATTAAAGCGGAACTTTCACCTATATCTGTTTATTGCAATACAATTTAGTCTGAACACTAAAGTTAGTTTTCCATAGCTGTACAGTTTCAAAAGCTAGTAGACAACTGTGAAACTACCTTTGAATTTGTTCATAACAGAGAGGGAGAGCGGCTCCATGTCTATGACAAGTACAATGACTGGCATCTCCCGCTACGTACAGTTCAGTGGGAGTTGAAAGCACGTCCCCCATCTTCCCTCACAGGTCAGAGATGCACTTCAGCAGGATTGACTGCCTTCTGGGAGGACCTAGCAAGCAGCGAAGGGACCGCTGCCATCATGATGGGATGCATATCTGTTCTCTATGCAATTTTTTTTTTAAAACAAAACTCATATTACATGTTTCAGGTACTTAGGCAATGAAATCAGCTATACATGAAAATGGGTGAAAGTTCCACTTTAAAGACATGAAAATTGTCACCATCATGAAAAGAAATTTTTTTTAACAATGTGAATAAAATTTTCTTCACAATTTGTCCTGAAACAAATAGAAAGATACCAGTGTTACTAACAGTCAGTACTACTGTATTTTGGTTGTTACTGGAGGGAGGTGTGTGTGTCATCACGGGGGGGACCAGTTGGGTACATCAAATTACTTAAGTCTTCTTGGCACTGGTGAGTCTGTTGCAGATCCTATGTGAACTACCCCATAGAAAACCATTATATCCGTTCTGTGTAACGTTATTACAGTCACCTATGTGAACTAGGCCTAAGTTTAATGGATGGACAGCTAAGGATGACTTAAATTGTAGTCCACAACATCTACAGGGCTGCAGGTTACTCTCACCTAATCTATAGTAAAGCACAAACACCCACATAGTCTTGTACACATGCAGAATGTGTTCACTGTTTTTCGTACTTTGCTTTAGATTCTGAGCTTGTTCTTTTGATGTTCCTGTTGTGCTTCCTAATGCTACAAGTGGGTTGGAAAGAGCTTTGGGTGTCCAGATCATGAATGTTGTCTTCAGGCTCAATGTAGGATATATGTTATGTACTTCTCTGTACATTCACCTCTTATCTGACTTCTAAAACTCTGAGTTTAGTAGTTCTCAGTCATTTTCTTTGCTCAAGGCACTCCTAACACACAGACTGGAATGTTCGGTGTACCCCTTAACATTTCATAGGTTGTCAACGACAAAAGGAAGGGTAAAATACATTAATATATCATTTTAATTCTTAACAGTGAAGGACCTAGTGATTGAGGTCACTGGTGAAAAATCACTTTGGCCTCCTATTCACTGCAAACTATTGAAAAGCTGTAAACATATTGTAATTTCAGTAATCAGTGGCCCCCTAAGGTTGTCTCATTCCCCAGTACTCGGCACCTTTTGCACCAGCGGTAGTTCCACCTTTGATTTTCAGGTCTCCTAATTAGAATAAGGAAAACAAATATTTATGCATTGTACTTTCCACAAGCATACATTTTAAACACAGTTCACATTTTTTGGTGGTACCCACAAAACTCCAAAGTTTCATAGTACACAGGTTGAGAACTACTGTGCTAAATACGGTTTGATTCCTCAGTTTGTAATATTTGATTCACTCCTGTGCTACAGTAATATACTGGTTTGCTTATGTGTTGCTGTGCTGGTAGAAGATAGTTACGGTCGTGAAGACAAAAGTTATTTGTCAAGGTAAAGAGATGCAGTTCTGGACAAAACCAGCTGCAGCTTAAGGGAAAATTAAAGATTCCCATAAAGATAACTATGACTTTTAAATCCCTGAAATGCCAGAATCATCTTCAACGCATTGCACAACACAACACATTGCTAACATGATGTATGGTGCTGTTGATCTGTCCAGATTGTCACTTCCTTAGCAATAACTCCAAAAGGGCTTTATTCAGTAATTCACAAGTAACCCAACTGCACCGTAGGGGACAAATGAAAACTTCCACTCATTCAAATGGGTCTTGTAAAATGCCAGATGGTGGGTGCGCAGCATGTTTCAAAGCAATGAGTTGTGTACATCTCTGGCAGTTAGAGGAACTACCACCCCACATAAAGTTAAATCCCAAGATTTACCCGATACCGACAGCCAGGAAACAGCACAGACGTCTTTGCATAGTGACTGCGCTATCCGTCCCTTCCGTACCTTAAGGTACCAAGCAATGCCTCTTACAGCAGACTGGGACTGACAGAGCAGACGTCAGTATGCAAAGATGTCTGCGCTGTTTCCTGGCTGTTGGTATTGGGAGCAGTAGAATTTCTCTGTAAGGAGGTAATTATTCTGGCGACTAGCACTATTGATCAGCTACTCGCCAGATGGGTAATTCTTGGGATTTAACTTTATGTGGAGTGGTAGTTCCCCTTTAATACTAGGGAACTGTCCAATATATTACAAAACAATGCATTGGAGACCTCTAACATTTAAGAAGATAAAACCAAATTCACATCCATGGAAATCTGGCAAGTTTTCATTTGTCCCTCTTCAAGCAGGTGGTGTACTCCACAATGCCACCTGTTTTTCTCACTGGACAGAGTTCAAAGTGCCTTCTTCATCAAACTAAAGAGGTGCGGGACCAAATGCACCGGGGGCAGGGGGGAGATTCTCATTGTTTTAAATAAGGCTTTCACTCTTTAATAAATGATAGATCTCCAACACATTGCTTCTTAATTCAATGGAAACCTCTCTACCAATATGGGGGTTGAAAGCCCAATTTAAATAAACATTTTCATTCCAAACCTGTGGTACAGAATTGCACTCTTTAGCCCAAATAAACTACTACTATTTTGATGTGAAGATGAGAATCTGTATTTCATGAGTCTGTTTTCTTTCTTTCAGCCCTGGAATGAGACCTGATGTAAGTCCTTCTCCGTCCACCTCCTCCACAAGCACTGGGCCACCTCCCAAGCTCTGCCTGGTGTGCTCAGATGAGGCCTCTGGATGTCACTATGGAGTACTGACCTGTGGAAGCTGCAAAGTTTTCTTCAAGAGAGCAGTCGAAGGTATGAGTGAGTATAGTCTCTTCCCACTTCATCTTAAACTGTTTGATCATTTAGGGCCATATTCAGATAAGACAGAGATGCACAATTATTTAATAAACAACTGCAACACAGTGGACAAATCCAAGTTGATTTAAATTGTTCTTTTAACTTCTTGAATGCTAGGGAGATCGCCAACATATTGCCATGTTGGCATTAGACTGCTCTGCTCTGTAAGGGCTAAATGATGGAATCAGCAGGAGTACAATTCTGAATCATGCCATCTGCACCTTGGGGGGGGGGGAGCATTAAACTTCCCTAAATTCATATTTCTTTAAATGGGGCTTTAAACAAATTGAATTAAACCCCACCTCCCCCCATTTATATCAGGGCAACAACTGTACTTTTCTTTTGTGCAGATGTTTTAAAGTGGAGAAATTCTGAGGCAAACCAAATGTGCTATGGGTAACAAATAATCCATTTGATTTCAGTGGGCCTTTTAACACCTTAAATGTTAGGTTTCAGATGCATTGAGATACTTCCTTTTTTTTTTTTTTTTTTTTTTTTTTTTTTTTTTTTTTTTAATATATATATATATATATATATATATATATATATATATATATATATATATATATATATATATATATAGCATTCAAGGTGTTAAATGTCCCATTTAACGAACTGTGACTTTTTATGATAGTTGCCCCTTTAATACAGTTGATTTGTTCTGCTTTGCATTTATACATAAGGCCCAGTATAAGATTACACCTCTCATTTTTCACATTTCTATGTGAGATTTGAAACCTTAATAATAGCAAACTAAACTATTCATGGTCTTGCAATTAAGCTCTTTTTTACTTACATTAATAACTGTTGAGTAATCAAATAACCATTTCAATTGGGCAATAACAGTTTTGCTTGAATTTAGGTTGCAGTATAGCACAATTACAGGGCCCAAACTGTTTTGCACAGGACATTCTTACTAGGTTCTAGATTATCAATGCAGCCCTCCAATAAAGCAGTTACAGGTAACCAGATTAATCCCAAAGGCTGCATATATGGTCTTCAGGTCCACCAAAAGGCACACAGTATGGTTAAACACTGTAAACTGGAGTTGAAATGGATCAAACCCTTGGATATTAGAGAGGTCTCCAATTAATTGTTTTGCGATACACTGAAAACCTTTCTAGCACCGTGTCTGCTTTTTGGGGTTCATATAGTGTGTGTGTATGTGCACGCTCTATTTGGTATAAGGAAATGATCTCCTCCTCCCGTTGCACCAGAGAACAGACTGGGGGCCACAGGAGAAGTCTCTGATGGACTCATACATACCCAGGGTTTCCTGTTACGCACCTTTGCCTAATATTATAAAAACCTCTAGCAATAAACACTCATGATTCTGGGGCAAACAACTAATTAATACCATAGGGGAAAAATAAAAATCATCCAAATTCCTGTTTATTTTATTTAGGTTTCTAACTTTTTGAATGCTAGTGATGACTCTAACACATTGATTAATAAACAGTGGGACTTTTCATTTATCCGCGACAGGGCAGTTGGCTTGCCCCAGGATTATTCCACTTTTCTTTTGAATCTAAGGCCCAAGAAACACAGTAATGCACACTTCAGTTTCCTTCTATTGTAAAATGAAGCCACTACACAACGGTAAGAGGACTGCATACCTGTGATGGATCATTGCTGGTTTTCTTGTGCCAACTGATTAGTATTTAGCCTCTGTGTACAGGACAAAACAACTGCACAATATGTGACAAATAAAACTGACATTCATTTAAAGCGGAACTTCCACCTGTAAACAACGTTCGCTTCAGTAACTCCACATCTGGCAACTAGCTGCTTAATAGCACTATTTGCCAGAATTATTACCTTGTTTAATAGATTTATCAGTTCTTCCGGGGCTGACAGGCAGGACGGATCGCAAACATCTTGCCATAATGACGTCTGCACGCCTACTCTCAGTCCCTTCCGGAGCCGAACAGAAATGAACGAGTCTAGAAATGCCTTGACTTTTATTATTGTTTATTTTTAATGTTTTGATGTTTATGGTTTTTAGAATAAATGTATTCACATTGGATCAGTGGCTATTATCTTTGATGTGCTGAACTGCAAGAACCAAACAGGGACGGGATATACCCTGTTGCACTTTCTCGGTTTGGACAATACGTGTAATTGTACATTCTTCTACATTTGATCAGGGCTGTCCAAGTTCAGTCCTCCAGGACCACCAAAAGGCCAGAATGTAAGGATTTCTCTCATTCACCACAGGTGAGTTAATCATTGGATCATTCATTTTGACTGGCTTACCTGTGGTTAATTAGAGAAGTCCTAAATCCTGGCTTGTTGGTGGCCCTTGAGAACTGAACTTGGCCCTGTTCTAATAGAATAGCGTCCCCATTTCATTCTTGATTAATTCAAATAGGACTTCTAGGGGGTCTTATTTAGGAAGCTATTGGAAATTCTGACACAATCCAGCTGTACCATGTATGTCAAATTGCCACATTCCCATTGATTTCAATGGGCTTTTATTGCCTCAGGTTCTTGAAAGGTCTCTGGATACCTATCTAGCATTAAATGTTTCAAAGACCTATTTAGACCAATAAGAATTTTTATTTCTGATCTTTCAAATGTATTAAGTCAAGTCCAAGTAAGTATTCATACCATTGTATGTGAATTTATTTACACTGGTTCCAAAGAATTCAGTTCATATTGTGCATTTACTCCTCACCAACATTAGGGACTGTATATTACAATGCTATCACATACTTATAAAAGTTCTGTTATAAAGCATGCTTTACAGCTGTAGAAAACTTGTTGGAAAAAAATGTCTGTTTTGCCAAATTACCTACTGTTTTTCAATAGTTTTACTTTAAATATGTAGAAATAAAAATCAATCACTTTACTGATATTACATAATTACCTGTATAATGCCCCATTCACAGTAAACACTGAACTTGATAGATGAATGTATGTATGCGTATTCTTATGAAAACTGTTTTTCAGATGTTATAGTCAAATTTATTTTTGCTTTAAAGCATGCTCTGTAATATTTTTTTCTCTATCTTCCAATATGACATACAGGTACCATGGGGAGGAGACATCCTACTACATTCCTACACTCCTAGTAGGCTGGAACATTTAAAAAGACAAGGTCTTGGAGGTGGAACCTTCCCTCCTTCTTATCAGGCAACCCTAGCCCCACCCACCCATCCAGTTTTGACACGTTCCTTCATAAAGAACAGGCTAGGAAATCTATGCTTAGTTTTTAGCTTAATTTTTATTTAGGTATAGGGTGTCCCAATTCCCCCATTAGGTGGGTTACCATTCCTGGCTTCCCCTGGAGTATTGTCCAGCATATATGTGCTGTTTTGGACCCATGCCACCCTGAGGTAAGAATCTTGCAGCTGTGGTCCTCTGCAATAGTAACCTGAAGCTAGAAGATGAAGATTGGCAAGTAACCCTTTGAGTGCCATGGTCCCACTTGCTCCCCTCCATACAGGTGTTTTCTTGGAGTCTAGAACTTCTACACTCATGTTCTCTGGAGCTTGGATGGCTGCATTTGTCTGCATTTTCCTTGCTAGTTTAACTGGGTTTGGGAGCTTTTCTCTTCAGGGTTATGTATTTTTATTACCCCCCCCCCCCCCCTCCAACCTGTCCCCTTGGTGTTTTGGTGACTTCTGTAAAATGTTTTGATTTTGGTGTATTACACGTTTAAGGTGCACTTGCTTCATTTACTTCTATGGGACAAACTGCTTTGGCAATTATCTCTACAACTGTTTGTCATACAGAGTGGAAAGAGGGCACATACTTCTGGTATCCTCATGCCCTAGCATCCAGTTCATATCCCCAGTGTCTCGGGGGCCCCTGGGGTCCAGCAAGTGCAAGATCAGGCATTGCTAGGATACAGCAACTGGGAAAGACTACAACTTCCAGAATTCCCATTTCCTGGGCTTCCTTCCAATTGGCTGATGGTTTTTACAGACGCCATCTTATCCTTCTTGCTTATCATACGCAGAGAATTGCCTCTCCTTGCTCTCCTTTTCAGAGTATTCCATCTTCTTGCTGTGTTTCTCAGAATATCCCTTCGCCTGCCAGATAAGTACCTTTTTCAGGCTTTCTAAGTTGAGTGATTATTCTGGGACAGAGTATTTGAGTTTCTTTACTGTTTAGACACTACTCCTGTTAGGATGACTGATTCAAACGGACATGGGGCTAGACCTAAGGCTAAGGACACTGGGGCGTCTCTGACCCCCCCTTGCATATTGTTTCTCATGCCAAACAGGGCTCCCTAGAGAATATTCAGGACCCCTGTGCCCCTCATGCGATGTGGCCTCCACTACACCACCAGGGCCTTGATGAGCAAGAGCCAGTCAGGGTAAAATATTTAAAGTCTACTATGGCACAGTTTCTCCTATCCCTCCAAGGGGTTCACCATTCTTGGAAACCCCCTTCCTCCTAGTTTGTGGCCCTTAAGGCCTCAGGTATACCTGCACTCCCGGAATCTTCTGATGAGGACTCTTCAGGTCTCTGACACCCCTGATGAGGGTCTGTCTTCATCTGATATGTTTCAGAGACGTAAAAGGTCTTCAGCAGTCTTTCCACCCAACACCACTCTGGACCAGTTATCCTAAGCTGTACCTCTTCTCAGAGGCAGCTTTGGTGCAATGGACTTTTCCTCCTGTTGTTGACACCCCCCATCCAGTCTCTCTAAGTCCACTGTTCTGCCCTTGGCAGATGCTGCAGTCCTAAGGACATGACAGATGGGAAGCCAGAAGCTATATTAAAGTCCAATTTTGCTGCCATTGGGGCTGCATTGAGGCCTATTCTGGCCTCCATTTGGATCATCAGAGCTATAGCTATTTGGGGGTGACCAACATACTGAGGATGTCAGAGATGGCGCTCCTAAGGAGGATCTTCTAGCCCTCTTAGGCAGCATGTCTGAGGCTCAAACATATGTCATGACACACTGTTTCATGCGGTCAAGCTGTCTCTGCCTTTTTTGTGATGGCACAATGCACTTTGTGGCTCAAGATTTGGTCTGTGGACCTTTCATCTAAGAAGTCACTGGTTTCTCTCCCTTTTCAGAGCAAGTCTCTTTGTGGACCTGAGCTCCAACAGATCATTGAGGGCAAGAGCTCCCTGTTACCTCAGGTCTCCAAACGCTCTAACATGGCGAGGAAATGTCATCGTTTTCATCCCTGCCAAACAGAGGCACAAAGGCCAAATCCAAGCATGTCTCAGGCCTTCACCCCACTCCCCTCCACCAAGCCCAGGCAGCAATGGCAGCCCTGCTGCCAAACCCAAGTCTCCATCAGCATGACTTGCAGAATCCTGGTCCACAGATGCTTGTGGGTGGGTGTCTGTGCCATTGGGTTTTTCAGGTGGTTTCAGAAGGGTACAGAATAGGGTTCAAGTCCCTTCCTCCCTGCGGGTTCTTCCAGTCCAGGGTTCCCCTGGATCAGGAAGAGTTGCAACTTTTCAGCGAAGTGGTTCAATCTCTTCTGGACAAGGGTGTTCTTGTTCCAGTTCCGCCCCGAGAGAGAGTTCATGTTTTTATTCAAACACGTTTGTGGTGCCCTATTCTGGACCTCAGTTCTTTTGTGGAGACTGCTCGCTTCAAGATGGAGTCCTTGCGCTCGTTCATTGCAGCCATGTGCCCAGGAGAATTCCTCGCATCTCTGGATTTGCAGGATGCTTACTTACATATCCCTGTTCACCTGGACAGTCAGAAGTACCTCCTTTTTGCTTGTAGATCAGAGCACTACCTGTTCGTCGCTCTGCCCTTTAGGCTTACCTCCGCTCCTCGGATATTTGCCAGAGTTCTGGTTTACTGGTCCCTTCAGCTGAGGGGTCATCTAGTATGCGTCCAGTCAGACAATGCCATGGCCTACATCAACAAGCAAGGAGACACTCAAAGCACCCCACTTGGTCAGAGGTCAAGTCTGTCTTGGCTTGGGCAGAAGATCATGTTCTGGCTATCACTGCCGTGCACATTTCAGGAGTAGACAATGTCCTGTCGGACTTCCTGAGCTGCCAAAGGGTGGGCCCTGGAGAGTGGAAGCTCCACCCAAATGTTTTCACCCTGTTGATGCAGCAGTGGGGTCTTCAACAGATAGATCTGATGGTCACCAGGAACAACAGGAAAGTTCCAATGTTTTTTTCTCATTGGGGGGATCCTCTGGCTTTTGCCTTGGACGCCTTGTCAATTCTGTGGCTCTTTCATCTCCCCCCCTCCCTCTTCCTCTCATCCCCATGGTGTTTTGGAAGATTTGAATGGGCTGTCCTGGGGTTATCATGATCATTCTCTGTTGGACCAGGAGGGCATGGTTCCCCAAACTGGTTTGCCTCTCCATTTGGGATCTGTTTCCACTGCCACTCAGGCCAGATCTCCTCTTTCAGGCGGTATCTCTTTTCTAGTGTTTGTCAAGGACAAGACTGTTCTTCGAACCTCCCAAGAATTCCTTCCTAAGGTGGTTTCTGAGTTCCACATAAATCAGGAGATTGTTGTGCCTTCATTTTGTCCTAACCCTACATCTGACAAGGAGAGGTATCTCCACTTGTTGATGTGTTGCACTGTTTCAACTTTTATATACACTGTACTGAGTCATTACGTAAGACTGATGCCTTGTTTATCATCCCTGAGGGTCCTAGGACAGGTACGGCTGCATCCAAGGTCACTATTGTGTCCTGGATTAAGTCTACCATTCGTAAGGCTTACAAACTCGGGAAGAAACCTGTTCCCTTTCGTGTTACCGCACACTCCACCAAGTCTGTTGAGGCCTCCTAGTCCTACAAGTATCAGGCTTCTGCTGAACAGCTGTTCAAGGCTGTGACTTGGTCCTCCATGCAAACCTTTGCTAAGCACTATCGTGTTGATGTTCTGGCTTAGTTTTGGCAGGAAGGTCCTTCAGGCATTTCTGCCTGTCCAAGGACCTACTCCTTCCTGTGCCTTATTGTTCTTTAACTGTTTGAGTCCGGTTGGCTCTTGTTCTTGCATGCTGTGCTATTATTTTTCAGTGTCTGTCGACAGTTATGTTTGGGGTGTTGCTAGTTCTGAATAGTCCTAGGGAACTCCAGTATCATGGGGAACAGAGTTAGGTCCTTTCTCTTACTTCCCAGGTGGGAGCCTAATGTTGGTATATCCCCATGGTACCTGTATGTCATATTGGACGATAGAGAAAAGAGTGTTTGTCTTAACTGTTAAATCATTTTCTCTTAGTCCATATGACATACAGGTCTCCCACCCAGTGAAAAGGGACCTCAATTGGTCTCACTTGGCTAGACATGGAAGTCCTTCTTGGGTCTTACTGCTCGCAGGAGCTTACCTTTTTTCCTTTCTCTCTAGTGAATTAATCTCATGTCAGAACTGGATGGGCGGGGCTAGGGTAGCTTGAGACGGTAAAGGGAAGGATCCACGTCCAAGACCTTCTCTTTAGAAATGTTGCAGCCTACTAGGAAGGATGTCTCCTTCCCGTGGTACCTGTATGTCATATGGTCTAAGAGAAAATGATTTAACAGGTAAGACTAAAATCCTCCTTTCGTTAGCAGTAGCTGTCCCTATATTCAGGGCTGGATTTCACATTAGGCAGAGTAGACAACAGCCTAGAACACCAAATGTTGAGAGGCCTCTCAGATTTGCACTTGCTCCTGGTTTAAGGAAGCATAACAACAATACATGCATATCTGCCACCCAAGAGGCTCTGCTAGCTGAGAGTTTGTGATTGGGTCACAATTTAAATATTTATGCCTGCTCATAATCTTAGCCTTCTTCATCCTACTAAATGCTAAAGGAGGTAAAGAACTATACATCAGATGTTTATTTCACCACAGTTCAACTTTTTGCATGGAACAGGTTAATCTGGTTTGGTCTGTTGGTTAACCCTTTGCATACCAGCCAACCGTCCCGATTTTAGGCCCCAAACCTGCTATCCCGCCCACATTACACTATGTCCCCCTTTCCTGGACCTGTTCCCCGCTTCATAACTTTTGCCCATACTGCTACAGCAGTCTACACATCACTCTCATCATGTGAGCCACGTTGTGGTGAGATGCCTGTGTGTCATGCTTGATGTATGCGCACGCAGGGCTCGCACCTTACTCCACCTTTGGCCATCTTCTGAGCAGCACTCAGTGAAGGAACTCTGTTTGTGCAGCCCAGTAGCCATCGATCGTCCTGATAGGATCCTCCACTGACATCAGGTATAAGTAGTTACTTAAAACACTAGCAGGCACCGTAATCAGAATCCTAGGATGATCGGATAACCCTTTGAGTGCCAGAGTGGTATGCAACGCATTACAAAGCAATGCGTTGTGTGCCACTTTGGCACTCAACAGGTTAAATGCAGTCTTCTCCTGAGGGCCGGCACTAAGCAGTGATCTAGTAGAGTAAGTTTAGCAGAAAGTGCACCACTGGTGCCAGCTATGACACTGGTACATGCCCTGTCCGTTCTGTCTATACTGGAGTGGCACTGTAGTAGGTGTTAAGTGGGGTAGAGCACAGTGATTTATCTTGCCTAGGAGATGTATTGCAATTAGCAGTGTCAGTTTCCCCAGCAGATCTTGAGAGGTCTGCAATTTCTTACCACTACTTCTACTGGCTATTTGCACCTGATCCCTAGCCATGCTGATGCTGGAGGAGTGGGAAGGGTACATGGGAAATTGGGCACTTGAACACTGCAGACATGGGAGCCGTAGTTACTTGCGGGCTTCCTGCAATGTCAGATAACTCTGCATGTGACCAACAAAGGTTAAGAAAAATACTGGTTAAGAACCCTAACATTTGTATGCATAAAGGGGGAGCTGAGCAACTAAAATATCACATGCCCATAGATTTAGATTTTTTTTTACCAAGTGTTAAAAGCAATATTTAAATAAAAAGTAATATTTATATGTTGCTTAATACCGTTGGTTTTCTTCAGAAATGCCTTACTTTTTCATTGCACATATGTCCTGGTGCATTAACCTATACCTCCCATGTGTCTTTTTTTTTTTTTTTTTCTGATCAGACTGTATGATGTGTATTTAAGTGCTTCACGTTGCTCCACAAAAATACAGCTCCCAATTATGTTGTTGAAAACTCCACTATATGTTTTTTTAAATTAGTCTGTGTTAATAAAATACTTTCTCTGTCGTCCAATACAGGTTACTGGTACCTTTAGGTAGGTACTCCGCCCTTTTAAGTAGGCAGAATTCTGAGAAGTGAGTGCAGGGGTGGAGCCTACCCTCTAACCTTTGCTGCAGCTTCCTGTTTCAGCTTCAGTAAGTTTTGTTCCTCATTGCAAGCAACAAGGCAAGAGAACAGTTCTGTTTAGTTTTAGACTTTTATTATTTTCTGCTAGATATGGAATACCACCATTAGGCGGATTACCATCACTGACAATTCCATCACCCAAATGTGGATAGCTCAGTTTACCAGGTTCTTATTTGTGGACCTAAGCCCTGGGGGGAAATCTTGGCTGCAAGTTCTTTCCTCAGGTGTTGCCCACCAAGGCTTCTTCTTGATAATATGGTAATCTGAAGACAGAAGTCCTGCAAAAAAAGGTGAGCAAGGTCCACATGCCCCATGAAACCCCTCTGCACAGGGGTCTTTGTTATTGAGTTCTTATTGTATACTCTAGCACTCCTTGGGTCTATCTGTATGTCTGTCTGGGTGTTTGGAATAAGTTTCTGTGGTAAATTAACCTTTTCACTTAGCATGTTGTGGGGATTGATGACACTTTCCCTACTGGGTTTGGTGTTTATATTGTTTAACTACATGTTCTAGTATGTTTTTAACTTGAATTTTATTTTCATTCAGTTTTTGGTGAAGTTATGTACTGGGCCTTTAAGGCGCGCTTTTTACCGCACAGACGCATTTCTCTGTGCACTTCAATGGGACTGTACATTTTGGGACATATATCTGCAATCACTTATCGCAGTGCGGTCAGAGATGGCTCATTTTACTTGTCTGCACTTGCTCAGTCATCCAGTCAATGTTCTGAACATGCTTGGGGGGCTTTGGGCACTATTGGGGTACTTTTTATAGAAAGACTACACTTCCCATGAGCGCTTGATTCGCGAGCTCGTTTCTAATTGGCTCCCGTCGTGGCAGCCATTTTGTGCCTTTCTGTGAATGAGTATCCTATGCAGGGCCTGGTCTCTCCTTCTCTCCTCAGCTCCTTAACTCTTTCATTGCCAGATAAGTTTATAATAATCTTTTCTGTGCTATTTAATCACTTTTAAACACTGTTTTTGGGTGACTAGTGTACTTTTGACCATTTGATTTCTGTGAGAATGTATATTCCACTAGAAACTGGGGTTAGACCTAAGAGTAAGGAATCTGGGGTGCCTGTGTCTCCCATTGATCATTCCTCCTTATGTCATGAAGGGTTACCTAGAGAGTTCTCAGGTCATGTTTGCCCAACATGCGCTGCAGTCCCTGAGTCTCCTGCATGGACCTCCAGCCATGCATTAGAGCCAGTATGAATGCAAGAGTTTAAGGCTAATACAGGGACCTCCGGTCTACCTTACAACTCCTTCCATCCACCTTACAGGAGGTCTTTCACTCATGTCAAACACCCGCTTACATCAGGTCTTCCCTGCCTAAACCGCCAGGTGTCCCTGATTTATCTGATTCCTCTGATGAGGAACTGTTGGTGGATTATGATGATGAGAGCTATTCTGCAGAACTTTCCTCTGTTTTTTCTTCGGGATCCCTTTGAAGCTGATCCTGTCCCCTCTGAGGAGGGCCTAGTCAGGGCTGAATTGACCAACCTGAATATTCCCTTGGTACAGGAGACCTCTTCTGACCCCTTCAGATGTGTTTCAGGAGACTCTGCGCCCTTATACATGTTTTCCGTCTAGTCTCTGATGAGTGGAAGTTTCCAGATCGAAAGCCATCTTTCGCTAAGAAAATTGCTAAGCTTTGTCCATTTCTGAAGCAGCGTTAGTTCTATGACTACATCCACCTAAGGTGGACGCCCCTGTGTCCAGGTTGTCCAAATCTACTGCCATGCCTGTAGCAGATGCTTCTGCTATGAAGGACTGGACTGACAAAAAGCTTGAGACTTCTCTCAAGGCTATTTTTTGCTTTGGCTGGTTCTGCCCGGTGTTGGCCTCTGTGTGGGTGAATAGGGCAGTGGCCATCTGGACTGCACAGCTTAGGTTGGGTATTCTCCAATGGGCTTCTACTTCTGATCTGCTGAGACTTGTCGCCAACATTGCTGAAGCGCAACATTATGTTTCTGATGCTCTGTCACAGTTCGTATGATTGCCAGGGCTTCTTCTAGGTCTGTGGTTGCCAGACTGGCTCTTTGGCTCAAGATATGGTCTGCTGATACCACATAAAAAAAAAGGCTCTATTATCATTGCCTTTTCAAGTTTCCTCCCTATTTGAGCCTGAGCTTAAAGATCTCATCAGCGGAGCCGCTGGAGGTGAAGGTACTCTGCTTCCAGTGGTCCACAGGTCCTCCTACAAGCCCAAGCCTTCCAAACCTCCTTCGGCATGATCGCCAATTCCAGGTCACCGCCCTAAGGTGGGAGGGCGCTTGAGCCACTACTTTCCATCTGGGAAAAATCTGTGGTGGACTCATGGGTTTTGCAGGTGGTGGCGGAAGGGTACAAGATTCCTTTTACCACTTCCTCCTCCCCGCACCTTCCTTTCACACCCCTCTGGGCACAGGAAAGTGTCGCCTGTTCAAGGGTGCTATCCAAGCCCTTCTAGACAACGGGTCTTGGGTCCGATCCCTTTTCCGGTGACAGGGTTGGGGTTCTATTCCAACCTCTTTCTGCTCTCCAGGAAAGGCGGAGGTTGTCATCCTATTCTGAATCTGAAGGATATCAACCAATCTGTGGTCAGATCTCACTATCATGAGGAGTCCTTGAGACCAGTTATTGCGGCCGCGTCTCCTGGGGAGTTCCTAGCATCTCTGGATCTTCTGGATACATATTTGCACTTCTCCATTCATCCAGAGAGCCGACAGTATCTCCGATTTGCCTGCGACAGGGGTCACTTTCAGTTTTCTGCCCTGCCATTCGGCCTGCCACCAGTCTTCAAGTCTTCAGTCGAGTTCTGTGAGCTTTAGTCTCTGCTCTCCATCGAGATGGCCTCAGGGTTACTCCATACATGGATGACTTTCTTCTGAAGGCCTCATCTCCAGACCTTCTTCACCAGCAGGCTCAAACCTGCATTCAGATACTATCCACTCACGGGTGGATTATCAACTTGGACAAGTCGGACCTTGTTCCCTCCCAGAAGATGGTTTTCTTGGGCCTTCTCTTCGACTCTCAGAGTGCGATGGTCTTTCTCATGGACAAGGTGGCTTATCAGCTGGCTCAGAAGGTCTGAGCCAGGATCCGATTCCTGCCAAGAAATTGTCCTCTCTAGTGGGGAAGTTTGTCTCCACATTAGAAGCAGTCCCATTCGCCATGGCTCATGCCAGGTAGCTTCGGAGGTTTCTGATCTTGGCATGCAAGGTCAACAGGATCATCTGGAGGAGTCTCTATCTCTCCTGCTTCTTGTTAAGTTTAATCTTTCATGATGGTTCAACCTGGACACTTTCCTGATACTGTTCTAAACGGTGGTGACTACAGACGCCAGCCTCTCAGGATGGGGGCTGTTCTGGGGCATCTGAATGCTCAGGGCCGGTGGTCTCTGGAAGAATCTCTCCTTCCCATTGACGTCTTGAAACTTTGGGCGATATTTCATGCTCTGCGCCATGGGACACTCCAGTTGGAGGACTATCCAGTCAGAGTCCAGTCACACAACTCCACTCCGGTGGCTTACGTTAACAACCAAGATGGCACAAGAAGTCTCACAGCTTGGTTTGAGGTCAAGGCTATTTTGTCCTGGGCGGAGGACCATGTTCCTTCCATCTCCGCAGTTTATATTCCAGGGGTCGTCAACGTCTTGGCAGACTTCCTCAGTCGACATACAGTGGCCAGCAGAGAGTGGGAACTTCACCCAGAGGTGTTCAATCTGGTAGTTCAGAAGATGGGTATCCCATGCATCCATCTGATTGCACCAAGACACAACAAGAAGGTTCCAACATTCTGCTGTATGGATCCCATGGCTCTGGCAGTGGATGTCTTGTCGATCCTGTGGACGTTTCCTCTGGCTTACATCTTCCCTCCTATTTCCCTGTTGAACAGAGTTCTTCGGAAGCTGAGACTGGAGTGCTGCCCAGTCATGCTGATTGCTCTGTACTGGCCCTGACAGGCTTGGTTTCTGGAGATTCTGGACCTCTCAGTGGCGGAACCTCTTCGACTTCACTCCCCCCCCCCCCCCCCTTCCGTCCGGACCTTCTTCTACAGGGTTACCTCTGGAAGGAAGACTTTCATCTTCTGGCTTTGACGGCATGGAGATTGAATCCTCAGTTTTGAGGAAGAAAGGATTTTCTTCTGGTGTTGTGTGGCTACTATGCTTCGTGCCCGCAAGCCTGTTTCCTCTAAGGCCTACCATGGAGTTTGGTCTACCTTCCTGGCTTGGTGTGCTGACAAAGGCCTATCTCAGAATTTTGACCTTCCTACAGTTCTTTCCTTCCTCCAGGATGGTGTGGATAAGAGTCTCAGTCTGAGTTCTCTCAGAAGCGTCTTGCTATCATTCCTGATGTCAAGGTTTTCTTCCAGGGTGTTGCTCATACCTGTCCGGTGTTTGTGTCCTGCTCCTCAGTGGGATCTTAACCTGGTCTTGGGAGTGCTCATGCGTCCTCCCTTTGAGTCTTTGGCTACCTTTTCTCTACGTATGCCGACATGGAAGATGGCCTTTCTCCTGGCGATTGTTTGCATTTCCCGAGTTGCGGAGCTGCATGCCTTGTCCACCCTTTTTGGTCTTTCACAAGGACAAGGCGGTCTTCGCACCTCACAAGAGTTTCTCCCAAACATTGTGTCTGAAACATTATCGTGTGGATGTGCTGGCATCATCAGATGCCAGTTTTGGGAGGAAGATCCTGGAGGCAGCCTTGGCTGTCTAGGCTCTCTTAGTCTCTCAGTACTCTTCACGTTTGAGCCCTGTTGGCTCTGGTTCAGTGTGCTGTGTACAATTCCTGGGGGTTTGTTTTACCCCTGTTCAGTGTCCATTGACACTTTGCGGTTAGTTATGAGTTATTTATGATCTGTAGGTTCATTGGTGACTTTGGGGGCCTGCGCCTGGTCCTTGCCTTCCCGCCCTGGTGAACTTAATGGTTGGACATCCCAAAGTTACCAGTAACCTGTATTGGACGACAGAGAAAATAGGATTTTAGTCTTACCTGGTAAATCCTTTTCTCTTAGTCCATACAGGTTACTGGTCTCCCACACTGTCAAGGGACCATGCTTGGCGCTCCTGCGACAGAATGTGGGGGACCACTTTTGGGTTCATTCTCACAGGATTCCTCTGTTTCCTCGCTGACTACTTGTAGTAGTTGGTTCCAAAACTTACTGAAGTTGAAACAGGAAGCTGCAGCTAAGGTTAGAGGGTAGGCTCCACCCCTGCACTCCTCAGAATTGTTCCTGCCTACTTAAAGGGGCAGAGCACCTACCCAAATTTACCAGAAACCTGTATAGACTAAGAGAAAAGGATGTAACAGATGAGACTAAAATCCTATTTTAGTCTTGCTCTAAATATTTTTTTTCATTTAAATAAGCAGTGTCATGAAATAAAGTAAAATTTCTTGGTAACAACACACCCACCAGTCACGCCCCAAGCAACACCCCCTAAAACAAAAGTGTCCCTCTTTGGCCATTTGAAATGTTGGGAGGTATGTCGTTGGGTGCCAGAGGGGTACGCATTGTATTGCTTTGCCATGCGTTGCTTACCTGTCTGGCACTCAAAGGGTTAAGTAATTTGTGTCGGGAATCTGGGAAAAGTACAAGAAGCTTATCTTTAGCAAGCATGATTCCCACCAGTAAGGATTTGTTGTTCTAGAAAGGAGAACTTGGAGAGCACCATGGCGCTCAATGTTTTTAAGTGCATAGAAGAAAACCTATTGGCCAGTCTATTGTCTGATCTAATTTTAACTCATTCCTTTGAGCTGCTTACTCTTAGAATAGGCATTCTTTTACAGTCATGTTTTCCAGACATTTTAGTGATACCTTTTAACCATTTACTTGCCAAAAAGGAATGTATTGCATTTTTGCATGAAAAATCTGAGGTAATTTTACAACCCAGAACATTGTTACATACACATCAGTTAAATTAACCCTTTAAGTGCCCACAGGGTATCCAATGCAACTCAATGTGTTGGCTAACCCTCTGTCACTGAAAGGGTTAAATAAAGCACTGAGTTTTATGCACACGCAACAGTAGGAGCAATTCTGGGGCAGAGTAACTGCACCATGGGGGATAGCTAAATTCCAGTTCCATTTATTTTAAATGTGACCTTTTAACCCCATGATTGGTAGAGCGGTATCCAACACAATTCTTCACCATTCCATTGGAGACCTCTAGCATTCAGTTGCTCTGCTTTAGAATTATTATTATTTTTTTTTTGGGGGGGGGGGGGCAGGGGCATCTTCACCTTAGAAGACAAATATAAACACTCAAAGTTTGCATTGATATAAATTGAGTATTCAAGGTGTTAAAAGTTTGGTTTAAGTTTTGTATTTCCCATATGGTAAATAGGATTTGCTTCAGAACTGCACTATTCTGCTTCCAATGCAATAGAGTACTCTCTAGCATTCAAGGGCTTAAAACACCATTTAATATCAGAGGGCATTTTGAGAGTTTGTTTACCCCTGTGATATAGTTGGTTTGATCCAGAATTACACCTCTTTTAACTTCCTGAATATTGTCCAGAGTGAACTATATTGGCTTTAGCCAGAATCCTATGAATGAGGCTGGCGATAGATGTAGATTTAAATTACCTTACAGACCCATACAGATACAATTTTTGTACATTGCCATAGAACCCATTAAAGAGGTCTCTGGCTGATTAGATATAAATGGCATTTGACTAAAAACCTGTGGAAAAACTAACAAGATGATTGTATTGGCGAGAGGGTAGACAGGTTCAATGAATTCGGAAAAGTGTTTCTCGGGTCATAGGAGGGAAAATGTCTGAGAAAAATGCATGAGACATCTGCTGGGGTGAATCAAGGTATTAAACTAATGAAAATTCACCATGATGTCCAACATAAAAAAAATGTCATCTCACTTTTGTAGGGACTAATGCATGTTTCTCAGAATGATGAGTTACATTAAATCGATTCATTCATGGCACCTCTTAAAGTGGAACCTTCACCTGGGAGATTCCTGCTCCCATGTGAAAGAGGATGGTAAATGAAGTCTTAATTGAGTTCTTATTTTTAAAGTAAATCACTGTCCTTCATGAAAATATTGCTTACATATTATAACGTTACATCAACAGGAGCTTTTCTGAGGTACAAGCTGTACCCCAGCCCCAGTGCTTGCTCTCCCCTCTAGCTTTTGATGCCCACCCACCACCCAATAGAGAATGTCATGTTCTCGCTGAGTGCTGGACCCAGACAGAAGGGGCAGGGACATACAGAGATTTGGGGGGGGGGGGCGCTACCAATCGTACTGTACGTAGTCCGGATGACATCGCTCTTCCTCTCCAGTGTTAATCGCAATTGGAAAAAGTATGGGACTGAAGATAGATTTAGCAATGGTGAAACAGTCCATTTTGGACTATTATAGCCTCTTTAAAGGGATAGTAATACTTCGTTTTAACTTTATTTTATTTTGTAGGCATTAAAAAACATGAAGAATGATATAAGTCTTATCTCTCAAACCCACCCACCACCCAATAGAGAATGTCATGTTCTCGCTGAGTGCTGGACCCAGACAGAAGGGGCAGGGGCATACAGAGATTTGGGGGGGGGGATGCTACCAATCGTACTGTACGTAGTCCAGATGACATCGCTCTTCCTCTCCAGTGTTAATCGCAATTGGAAAAAGTATGAGACTGAAGATAGATTTAGCAATGGTGAAACAGTCCATTTTGGACTATTATAGCCTCTTTAAAGGGATAGTAATACTTCGTTTTAACTTTATTTTATTTTGTAGGCATTAAAAAACATGAAGAATGATATAAGTCTTATCTCTCAAACCTTTATGGTTTATGAGATATTCACAAGCAAAGTTTCCCCTCCCTCCCCTTTTACCTAGTGTAAGCAATCTCTTCTCAGATGTGGAATGCAGTCTATAGACCAGACAGATAACAGAAGCGGACACTCTTATTCCTATGAAAACAATGAAAGCCCTGCCCCCCTTGACAAGCTTTTCAGGTTTTTCCCTTATCTTAACTGAAGATTGTCCCTCTCTAGTCTGCCTGGGCACCTCCCTTCTGCATTGGCTGAACAGTGTGACATCAGTAAAAGGGGCGGGAGGGGGACACTTTGTCACTGAATTACTCTGGAACTACAACTCTGACAGAATTGAAATAACACTCTCCAAAGTCCAAATACTATGATGATTAATTAGAGCTGCTTTTACTATCCCTTTAAAACGTTGGTGGTAGGTTTAAAGAGATGTGACAGTTCCACTTTAACTACATAATGCATTATGTACAAAAGAATACTGGTGTAATTCTGGAGCATTGTAAGGATACAAATATGTGTGTGTATGTATGTATGTATATATATATATATATATATATATATATATATATATATATATATATATATATATATAATTATAATATAATATAAGCGCAACCAGAGGTTTGGAAAGCACTTTGTCTTAAAGGGATAGTAATCCCCCCAGAAAACCTGAAGCCAAAAGCTAGTAATAAGCACAACATACCTAACTCCCTTGTTCCCATCTCTCAAACCGTTATGGTTTGAGAGATGTAAGAAAAGAAGGACCTCCGCTCCCTCCCCTTTCTGACAAGCTGTAAAGCTGTCAGAGGCAGAATCCGGTCAACCAACTTACAGCGGCTCTTCAGGAACACTGTCATCTCGATATCTTGGTATAATTACTTCATCGGTATGGTCTACAACATGTGCTTGCAAGCCAGGCACATGTTTTAGACCATACCAATGAAGTAATTATACCGAGATATAGAGATGACAGTGCTCCTGCAGAGCCGCCATCTGGTCACGGAAGCAGTATCTCATGACGTCCTCTATACAGTGGACGCATGAGAAGGGGGAGGGAGCGGAGGACTTTCTTTTCTTACGTCTCTCAAACCATAAGGGTTTGAGAGATGGGAATAAAGGCGTTAGGTATGTTGTGCTTATTACTAGCTTTTGGCTTCAGGTTTTCTGGGGGGGGTTACTATCCCTTTAAATAATATAGTATAGTATAATATAGTATAGCATAATATAGTATAGCCCAAGTGCACATACCCAAAGTAAATACGTAACAAATATGAATAGAGGAGCAGCACCCATGGGACTTAAGCAGAAAAACTTTTTATTAAAGCAAAATATATTGATCAACGTTTCTCTCTTGAAAAAGGTCCCTGTGTGGACTGAAATGTTCACCAATGTATTTTTATTTTAATAAAGGATTTTCTGCTTAAAAAGTCCTACGGGTGCTGCCCGTCTATTCGTATTCGTTATATGTAGATGTATGTGTGTGTGTATATAAATATAATATAATATTATGCATGAATATTAATTTTAAATTTCATAATCTTGTCCAAAAAAAAGTGGTGCTCAGGTAAGATTCCACCAGTGGACAGAAAGATAAGTGTATGCCCTCCCCAATACATGATATGGCAGTTATCTTGTTTGATTGTCTGCTTCTATGGGCGCAGACTTACAAAAAACCCTGAGACTGCCCCAGAATGGGTCCTGTCGGAAAACGGAGCCATTCTGGAGCAAATCAGCTACATCATATTGCAAAATAAAAAAAATAAAAAAAATCCCCCAAATTCAATTTATTTTACAGAAGAGCTTTAGAGAATTCTCTCATATTCATAAGGTTAAAAAAATAAAATAAAATTAGTTGTTTTTCCCACGATACATAATTCCCGCAGTTCTAAGCTCATCAGCCTCCTGAAGGGCCGTATGTTCAAAAGAAAAGTGGAGGAGTTCTTGGGCAAACCATTTGTACCATAGGGGAGAACTAAAAATTTCCATTGGTTCAAATAGGGACTTTAACAACTTGAATACAGAGGTCAATGCGTTGGAGACCTCTCTATTATTGAAGGGGTTAAAATCCCCATGTAAAAAATTTCTGCTGTTTGTCATAGAGTTTATAATGAATAAAACCATGACAAGGAGTTTCCAATATTTTAAAGAGTAAACTTGGTTATATTTTCTAGCATTCAAGAAACTGAGCTCCATTTAAATCTGTCGTGGTCTATGGTGTAGCTGGTTTCCTCAAATTTCTCCTCAGTACTTTGTAAATATGACCCACTATGTATTCTGTTTATGTATGTGTGCGTATGTGTATTATGAACAAGTTTCTATCTAAAAATGAGGCACTTGAACTTTTTAGTTTAGTTTTAACTGTGCACAAAAGCCTACATGAAAGCATATGATTAAACAAATCATACACGCGGAGCATGTAAGGCCATTGTTGATGGCTGTAGTATGCTGTCAGTTCTTTGTTAATTTTTAGTGACTGGCATAAAAAAGCTTTTAAGAACATTTTGGTGATCTCTGGTGTCTTCGCTACAAAAGGGAGCCTTGGCCTATTATTTCTTCTCCTTCTCAAATGCTTACATGAACCCATTTCTGGTTCAGCTGAACAGAATAAGGATGCTCCCTTACAATTTCAATCGTGTGTATGAAATAAAATGCAGTCTCAGTCAGAATATACTAACTGTGTAGGAGTACTTGTTTTTTTAATATAATATATTTATTTTTCTCTGTCGTCCAATACAGGTTTCTGGTAACTGGGTAGGCGATCAACCCCTTTAATAGGCAGGAACAGTTCAGACAAGTGACTGCTGGGTGGAGCCTACCTCCTCTCCTTAGCTTGCATTTCCCATGAGCGCTTGCTTCACACGCTCGTTTCTGATTGGCTCCCACTACAGCAGCCATTTTGTGCCTTTTCCTGAACGAGTATCCTTTGCAGGGCTTGGACTCTCCTTCATTCCTCTGCAGATTAACCCTTCACCTTCCAGATAAGAGCATTTTAGGGATTCCTGGGGTGAAATTTTAACCTTACGCACTGTTTTTCAGGATTCCTTATACTTAAAACATTTTGACACTGTGAGAATGTCTAATACGTTAGAGCTTGGGGCCAGGCCTAAGGCTAAGGACGCTGGGGTCTTTGTGTCCCCTATTGAGCATTTCTCCTCATGTCATTCAGGGTTACCTAGAGAATCCTCAGGTCTTTTATGCCCAGCATGTTCTGATGTCCCTGAGTCTCTCACAGGGACCTCCAGCCATGCATTAGAGCCAGTTTGGGTGCAAGAGTTCAAGGCTGTTACTAGAGACCTCCGGTTTACATTGCAACTCTTTCCATCCCAGTTACAGGGGGTCTTCCACTCCTGGCAGACCCCTTCTTCCGTAAGATCTTCCATGCCGAAACCGCAGGGAGTATCTGACATATCAGGTTCCTCTGAGGAGGAACTGTTGGTGGATTCGAATGTTGAGGAATGTTCTGCTGTGGGCTCCTCTGTGGTTTTTTTTTTTTTGGGGGACCCCTTTGAGGCTGATCCTGATCCCTCGGCTGAGGGCTTGATCAGAGCCATCTTAAGGATCTGATTATTGAGGCCACAGGGGGCTACAGTTCCTTTTCTGCCTATGGTCTCCAGGAGGAAGACACCTCTCAAGCGTAATTGGCTTTTTCATTCCTTCAAGACTGAGACACGTCTGGTGAACCTGGTGGTTCCCTCAGCTCCGCATTCCTTCTTCAAGCCCACACAGCAATGGAAGCCCAGGGCCTTCTCCAAGCCTAAGGCTTCCAGTCTTCTTCGGCATGGCTCGCCAAACCCAGGTCCCCACTTGGCTGTGGGCGGGCGTCTGCTTCATTACCACAGCATCTGGGAGGATTCAGCGGTGGACCCATGGTTTTTTTAAGGTGGTGGAGGAAGGGTACAGGGGATCCCTTTTACCTCTCTTCCTCCCTTTCATACGCCTCAGGGCATAGAGTAATGCCGTCTGTTCAATTGCGCTATCCAGGCCCTTCTGGACAAGGATGTTCTGGAATCTGTTCCAATTTGGGACAGAGGTATGGGTTTTTACTGTAACCTCTTTGTGGTCTCAGAGAAGGACGGTGGATGTCGTCCCATTTTGAATTTAAAGGATCTCAATTCCTTTGTGACCAAGACTCATTATCACCAGGAATTCCTAAGGACGGTGATTGCTGCTATGTCCCCAAGGGAATTCCTTGCCTCTCTGGATCTTCAGGACGCGTATCTACACATCGCCATTCATCCAAAGAGTCGGCAGTATCTCAGATTTGCCTGCGATCAAGGGCACTTTCAGTTTTCAGCTCTTCCCTTTGGTCTGACTATAGCTCCTCAAGTCTTCAACTGTGTCCTGGGAGCTTCAGTATCCATCCTCCATCGGGATGGCATCAGAGTTACTCCATACATGGACGACCTGCTTCTGAAAACCCCTTCGGCATAACTTCTTCATCAGCAGGTTCAGGACTGCATTCATGTTTTCACCCATCACGGGTGGATCATCAACATGGTCAAGTCAGATCTTGTCCCATACCAGTATCTGGTCTTCCTGTCCTTCTCTTCGACACTCAGCAAAGCATGGTGTTTCTCATGGACGAGGTGGCTCACCAGATCACCCACAGGGTTTCTGCTGTTCTTGCTCACGATCCAGTTCCAGCCAAGAAGCTTCCCTCTCTAGTGGGGAAATTCATCTCCACCATTGGAGCGGTCCCATTTCTCATGGCTCACACCAGGGAACTCCAGAGGTTTGTGATCCAGGTGTGCAGGGGTCAGCCGGACCTTCTGAAGATGTCAGTATTCCTCCCTCTTCATGTGGAACTGAGTTCGTCGTGGCGGCTCGACCTCTCCAATCTGCTGAAGGGCAAGTCCGTCCTAGTATCCTTTTGGACCATGGTGGCAACGATGTCAGCCTCTCCGGCTGGGGAGTGGTCCTGGGTCGCCTGAGTTCTCAGGGTCAGTGGTCTCCAGAGGAATCTCTCCTTCCCATCAACGTGGTGGAACTTTGGGCGATAGTTCATACCCTTCGCCACTGGACACCCCAGCTGGAAGAATGCCCATTCCGGGTCCAGTCCGACAACGCCACTGCCCTGGCTAACATCCACAAGCAGGGCGGAACAAGAAGTCTCACCACTTGGTTAGAGGTCAAGGCTATTTTGTCCTGGGCCGAAGAACATGTTCCTGCCATATCCGCAGTGCACATTCCTGGCGTAGACAACGTCATGGCAGACTTCCTCAGTCGACACACGGTGGACAGCAGGGAGTGGGAACTGCACCCAGAGGTCTTCACCCTCTTTGTTCAGAAGTGGGGTCTTCCTTGCATCGACCTGATGGTGACAAGACACAACCGGAAAGTTCTGAGGTTCTGCTCTCGCTGGAGGGATCCTCTAGCTCTAGCTGCGGATGCCATATCCATTCCTTGGTTATTTCCCCTGGCTTACATCTTTCCTCACCATGTTGCACAAGGTGTTATGGAACTTGAGACTGGAGCTCTGTCCAGTCATTATGCTTGCTCTGTACTGATCTCTACAGGCTTGGTTCCCAGAGCTTCTGGATTGGTCAGTGGCGGAGCCATTCCAGCTCCCTTGCCGTCTGGATCTTCTTCTACAGGGTTAGCTGTGGAAGGAGGGTGTTCATTGTCTAGCTTTGATGGCTTGGAAATTGAATCCTCAAAACTGAAGTAAGGATTTTCTTCCGGTGTGGTGGCTACTATGCTTAGTGCCCGCAAACCTGTTTCTTCTAAGGCCTACCATCATGCCTTGTCGACCTTTCTATCTTGGTGTGCTGATAGGGACCTTTCTCATGATTTTGATCTGCCTACAGTCCTGGATTTCTTGCATGATGGTGTGGATAAGGGCCTCAGTTTAAGATCCCTTAAGGTTCAGACTTCTGCTCTCTCTGTTTTCTTTCAGAGGCGCATTGCTATTCTTCCTGATGTCAAGGTTTTCTTCCAGGGCTTTGTTCATACTTGTCCTGTTTTCAAGATTCCCACTCCTCAGTGGGATTTTAATTTGGTTTTGGGCATCCTTCAGCGCCCTCCCTTTGAGTCCTTGGCTACTATTCCTCTATGCCTGGTGACGTGGAAAATGGCCTTTCTGCTGGTGATCGTGTCTGTTCGCCTTGTCATGGAGTTACATGCTCTGTCTTGTAGACCACCCATTTTGGTGTTTCACAAAGACAAGGAGGTGCTTCGCAGGAGTTTCTCCCGAAGGTGGCTCTGAGTTCCACATTAATCAGGACATTGTGGTGCCTTCTTTTTGCCTTGACCTTACCTCTGACAAGGAGAGGATCTCCACTTGTTAGATGTGGTGCATTGTCTCAAGTTTTATGTACATCATACTGAGTCCATTAGACAGGCTGACGAGCTGTTCGACATTCCTGAGGGCCCCAGGGCAGGGATACCTGCATCCAAGTAACTGTTGCGTCTTGGATCAAGTCCATTATTCGTAAGGCTTACGAGTGAAGGAAGAAGCCTGTTCCCTTTCGAGTCACGGCTCATTCTACATTCTACTGGGGCTTCTTGGGCTTATGAGAATCAGGCCTCAGCTGATCAGTTGTGCAAGGCTGCCACTTTGTCATCTGTGCACACCCTTCCAAAGCACTACCGTGTTGATGTGCTGGCATCAGCTGACGCCAGTTTTGGGAGGAAGATCCTGGAGGCAGTCTTGCCTGTCTAGGATCCTCTTCAGTTCTTTGGTGCTTCCTTCACTTTGAGCCCTGTTGGCTCTAGTTTAGTGTGCTGTGTAACAGTTCCTGGGGTGTTGTTACCCCTGTTCAGAGTCTGTTGACACGTCATTTGTTTTTGTTGGGCTGTCTCTGATCTGATGGTTCATATCTTCTCTGGTGACTCTGGGGGCCTTGTGTCTGGTCCTTGCCTTACTTCCCGCCTCTGAGAAACTCAATGGTTGGACATCCCAAAATGACCAGTAACCTGTATTGGACGACAGAGAAAAGAGGATTTTAGTCTTACCTGTTAAATCCTTTTCTTTTAGTCCATACAAGTTACTGGTCTCCCGCCCTGTTAAGGGACCATGCTTGGCTCTCCTGTGGCAGACCATGGGGGTCCTTTCGGGGTCATGCTCACAGAAGTCTTCTTTTACCTTCTTACTACCTAGTCAATAGTTAGTCTGCAAATCTTACTGGTTGGGGATTGGCTAGCTGCAAGCTAAAGAGAGGAGGTAGGCTCCACCTAGCAGTCACTTCTCAGAATTGTTCCTACTTATTAAAGGGGCTGATCGCCTACCCAAAGTTACCAGTAACCTGTATGGACTAAGAGAAAATGATTTAACAGGTAAGAGTAAAATCCTATTATTTTGTTCATGTTTGAAGTTTAGGTCCCTGGACCAAAATTGTAGTTGATTAGACTAGTTCCACAAGCTTGACATTAATTTTTACACTATTAAAAAAAAATAGACCTATAATTTATATCCTCTTGAAGACAAGAGAGATGTACAGTGCCTTACTTCACAACACATTGCACTTCCTTTTGGTCCCCAAGGGTATTTGGTTTATATAATGGTAATTACGGCATCCAATAATACCTATATTGCAGTTGAAGAAAAGTTAACCATTTCTTGACATTTTCTGTGATTTGCAGCTGACTGTAATGCTCTTTCTGTTTGACAGGTCAGCACAATTATCTCTGCGCTGGAAGAAACGACTGCATTATTGACAAAATTAGACGGAAGAACTGTCCAGCTTGCCGCTATCGAAAATGTCTTCAAGCTGGAATGAATCTGGAAGGTAAGATATCTGACGTGTATTTGATATATATTACCAGTCAAAAGTTATGGAACACCCCCATTTTTCCAGTTTTTATTGAAATGTACACAGTTTAATGTCTCAATGTACTCTGAAAATAAAGCATAGAACAAATAAACAATTGGACATTAAAAAGAAATGACAGAATCATTTTCCTTAACAAAATGTAATCTAGATTTTTGACTGGTCAAACTAGCCACCTTTTGCAGATACAACAACCGAACAGATTTGTGACAGTCTTTCCACAATGGAAATCAAATATTGTTCTGAAGGTTGTTCCCAACACTGTTGCAGAAGTTCCCACAAATGTGATGCACTTGTAGGTTGCTTTTCTTTCACTCTTCTGTCCAGTTCATACCAAACCAGCTTGATGGGGTTTAAGTCTGGAGACTGTGCTGGCCATTCCTTGATTTGAAACCTACCGTCTTGTTCTTTTCTTCTGTTTTTGGTAATTATCTTGCTGTAGGATGATCCACTGACCAACTAGGCGTGTACCAGAGGGTATTGCATGGTACTGTAAAATGCTGTGGTAGAAGTGTTGGTTCAGGGTGTCACTCACTCTGTGCAAGTCTCCGACTCAGGATCCAGCAAAAGTGAGCCAGACCATCACGCTTCCTCCTCCATGTTTGACAGTCGGTGTCACACACTGAGGAACCATCCTTTCGCCTACTCGATAGCAAAGAAAAACGATGTGTGATGAACCTTTGTTTTGACCGGTGTGTGTGTGTGTGTGTGTATGTCTATAAGAGAGAGAGAGATATTAAAAGAGAAAGCATCATGTGACACAATTTATGTCCCCCTCGGGGAGAAACACACCTGGGGGCAGTAGTAGGGAGAAGATATTCAAATCTCCTTCATACTGGGGATACAGGTGGCATGATTTTGACAGGAGTCAGCGTTAGCACCCTGGACATTCTTGCCAAAATATTTGTAAGGATTTGGCTTGCCCTCAAGTTCCACCTGAATTCCTACTGTAATGTTACGTCTGTGTGCGTGTTTGTGCTTCAGGTTCTGAAACTGTTTGTCTCTGTGTACTTGTGCCATTAACACACGCAAAATACAGTTTTGGACTATTACTCCTGAAGCTCAAGACTCCAGCAATGACACACAACATTTTCAGCTGCTGCCGGTATGACAGCTCAGGGTGACTCCATTGTGTCTGTGTGTTACTGTGAAGCTAACAACTTCTTCAAGAAGTCACACAGATGCTGCACCTTTTTTAGGGTATGTATACATCTATTCTATGGGATTATGCACCTGAGCATGTCATTCTTTGAGTGAGTGCTTTTGTTACCCAGCTTGTGGTTTTATATATTTTTATAGACAGATAGACCTCATCATCTATTGATCCACTTCAGGATGCAGACCTCCTCAGCAAGCCTCCAACAACTTCGGTCCTGTTCCTTTTCTTGCCATTGTGTACCATCAAATTTGGTAATTTCATCTACCCATCTTTCCTTTGGTTGTATTCTTCGGCATTTAGTATTGAGTGGAATCCATTCCAAAATTCATTTGGTCTATCTGTCATCATGTCTTCTTGCTATGTGGCCTGCCCATTTCCATTTCAGCTGCTTCACTCTGATGTCAAAGTCCTTTGTTGAGACATATATATATATTAAGCATGTATCATCACCAGGTGCAACAGAAAATCACATAAAGCAAACAAAACTGTGCACTCTCAGACTACTAGTATTAAAACATTTTACTGGGGGGAAAAATTAAACTTTGGAACTTTTGCAAAGGTGGGAAAGGGGGATTTAATTCTTTAAATGCTGAAGAACACAGGGAGAGATTTATAAAAGTGGAGTTAGACTGACTTTAAGATTATCGCAGGTAGTTATAAAAGTATTAAAGGGATAGTAATACTTTGTTTTAACTTTATTTTATTTTGTAGGCATTAAAAAAACATGAAGAATGATATAAGTCTTATCTCTCAGACCTTTATGGTTTAAAAGATATTCACAAGCAAAGTTTCCCCTCCCTCCCCTTTTTCCTACTGTAAGCCATCTCTTCTCAGATGTGAATCTGGTTGTAAGACCAGACAGGTAACAGCAGGGGACAATCTTCTTTGTATGAAAAGAATGAAAGCCCTTCCCCTCTTGACAAGTTTTTCAGCTTTTTCCCTTATCTTAATTGAAGATTGTCCCTCTCTGCAGTCTACCTGGGCATCTCCCTTCTGATCTGGCTGAACAGGGGGGGATACTTTGCTTGTGAATATCTCTTAAACCATAAAGGTTTGAGAGATAAGACTTATATCGTTCTTCATGTTTTTTTTAATGCCTACAAAATAAAATAAAGGTAAAACGAAGTATTACTATCCCTTTAAGGACAGTTTAAGAGGACATAACACCCTGTAGTACTTTTTTTTATAAAATGACATAAGGAAGTTAGAAGAAAGTGGCTTCGCGAATTTATAAAGAAATGTTGCTATTTGCGACAATTCAGCGGCAGAATTTTCACCAAATATTTAAGGCCATGTCTGTCCTGTTCTTGTTCTTTACAGTCACCACATTTATAAATGTAACTAGAATACTTTATAAAATACCATCACACAAAATAAGAAATAAGGGCATTTTACGGATCCATTCACAAAAAGGAACAAGAGATTTTAATTATTTTCCAACACAAAAACAATTAATCGGTTCTTGGGAGCCATAGTAACATAGTAGATGAGGCTGAAAAAAGACATGCGTTCATCCCATGCCCAAAACACCCCTGTTGATCCAGAGGAAGACAAAAAAGCCCTCTGAAGCCCTTTCTAATCTAGCCCCAAGTGTGTGTGTGGGGGGGGACGACAAAAAAAACATGTATTCCTTCCTGACTCCAATTGGTAGTCAAATAGTACCCGGATCAATATCATATCTGCTTTGAAGCCATCTGTTATAATTTTCAATATTGTTCTGTGCTAGGTAGGCATCCATTGCTTTTTTGAATGCAGTTGCATTATCTGAAAGCACAATATGCCATAGCCTTACCACCCTTACTTTTAAGAATCCCTGCCTTTGTTTTAGTCGAAAGCGCCTTTCCTCTAGTCTTAATGGATGACCTCTTGTTATTAGGTCAGCTCTTTGCATAAATAATTAATTGGATAGTTCTTTGTATTGACCTTGAATTTATTTGTAAATAGTAATCATATCACCCCCTAGAAGACGTCTGTTCTGTAATGTAAACAAACCCAGTTTGTTTAGTCTCTCTTTATAACTCATTTCCTCCAATCCCTCTACCAATTTTGTTGCACGTCTCTGCACCTTTTCCAGTTCAGTAATGTCTTTTTTGAGAACAGGCGCAAAAAATTGTACTGCAAGACTGAAATTATCATGCTTAATACCTGACAATACTGATATAAAATATCAAAACAATATGAATATCTTGAGAAAACATCCTGATAAAGAGTGCAGACACAGAAAGAAATCTTGATAAAAATGTATTATAGTTAACTGTGTAACGGGCGTCCATCTACACAATAACCAAAATATGTAAACACTAATTGATGGATTCACAATCTGATATAATACATAAAAGAAGCTAATATGGAATATATGCTAAAAAAACACAAAATAAAATAGAATACAAAATGATGGGAAAGACTAAATATTGTGACCCAAAGCCCACTATTTAGGAAAAGGTCTCTGTGTTCCCAAACAATAATATGAAAAAGTGCTTTAGGCGCAATAGAATATACCCATCATAAGCCATAAAATACAGACCTGTTACATATACAACGTAATATCCCGTTGTGGTATTGGGTACCGAAAAAAAGGGAGATGTGAATCCCTAAAATTCATGGTCCTGTTCCCCACGGGATGTATATATATAACCTGTGATCACACTGTAAAAAAATAATAAATCCTAAAAAATAAAAATTAGTCCAGGTAACTCAAAATTCAACGATAGATCGTAAAAAATGATAATGATGAACTATCTCTTATTTGTGATGGTGACCTGATAGGCAGTCAGTTGCTCCCATTGATGTGGATACTTCAAGTCATCAAACAGTTGACTGAAACTTGATTAATATATGACACCAGTCTTAATGGCCTTACAGATGGAATCTCATAGCAGCAAACTATCTGACATACATGCCATTTTAGTATGTGCCAAACAAAAATGTGGCGATGTAACCCAAAAGGTTAAAGGGATAGTGATACTTCGTTTTAACTTTTTTATTTTGTAGGCATTAAAAAAACATGACCAGACAGATAACAGCAGGGGACATTCTTCTTTATATGAAAACAATGAAAGCCCTGCCCCCCTTCACAAGCTTTTCAGGTTTTTCCCTTATCTTAATTGAAGATTGTCCCTCTGTGCAATCTACCTGGGCACCTCCCTTCATCTTTGGCTGAGCAGTGTTACATCAGTAAAAGGGGTGGGAGGGGGACACTTTGTCATTGAATTACTCCTGAACTACAACTCTGACAGAACTGAAATAACACTCTTCAAAGTCCAAATACTATGATGATTAATTAGAGCTGTTTTTATTATGAAACATTACTATCCCTTTAAATAAAATATTGACACACACAGAATTTCCTCTGGAACTGACAGCACAGGCGCACGGATGTCTCTGTGACGAGATGTCCGTGCTTCCTGCTCCTGTGAGCCTCGGAAAAATGGCAAAATCTTTGGAACCAGGTAATATTTCTGGCGACTAGCGCTACTAAGCAGCTAGTCTCCAGATGAAGACTGCATTCATGTAAAATTATTGCGGGGTGGTAGTTCCCCTTTAAAGGCGTGCACTTTAAAGTGACAGTCAATCTCCTTTTCAACTTAACATATATACACGTGCAGAATATATAAAGTCAAATTGCCTGTACATTTTTTAAAATCCTAACGTATTTTCTACACTTGTGTACCTGACAGTGAGCTCCTTGAATTTCAGTTTCCAGAGAGCTTTCTCTCAGGTACTGTGACATTAGGCAGAGTAATACAGTGTTGCACTATTCCTGCTGCAGAAAACTCTGCTTTCAATACAAAGTACATAACACCATGGTTCAGGTATGGAGCCAAATTCTGTCATTAGCCCTGTTTTCACAGTTCCTGAAAGCAAGTTCTCTGGAAGCAAAAATTCATTGAGATCCCTGTCAGGAACATAAGTGGGAAAGTGAAGATGAAAAAAAATAATAAAAGGTATAGGATTCTGACTTTACATATTGAGTATTTGCAGAATATATAAATTTAAAAAAATGATGTTGACTGTCACTTTAAATATCAAATCTTGGGTTTGCCTGGTGCCTACCCACGTGAACATCAAACTCTGCCAAAGAATTGAGCTTAGCACTGCCATGGAGCAGCACTGTTAATTCTACATTATCCAGTTTTCATGGAATACTGTATATCGTAACCAAAACAAAACAAAGCTTCTTTAATTTTGTGTGTAGATTTTTGTCCGCCTTTACATTTTTCTGTACATACAACTCTAAAACTCACAGGCTTTTGTGTATTGAGAGACATAAGTTGTAGCATGCCATTTAATTTTATTTAAATTGAATTACTGCACAAACCATGCAGGAAACCCCAAGTCAATGGTAATGTTTTATAAATAAAAATTCCTTCATGTCTGAGGCTTCTGCAGACAAGTGAGATGTGTGAGAGGGGGAGATTTGTCAGGATTAAGATGACAACTTCATAATGAGGCTAAATTGCTAGGTAAGCTCAGACTGTCTCTATTGATTTCATTTTTACTCCTTTTTATGCTGGGATTGCAACTGTGATTCTTGCGGCTCTGTTGAAGTTATATATTAACTGGTTAAGAAACATTATCAACTGTGTTTTCTGAAAGTTTGTTTTAATTATTATTTGGTAGACTAGTATAAAACTCACATGTGACACAAAACAAATTGACAGGATGTAAGTCAAAAGGACAATCAGAGTGATTTTTTTTAAATAGGATGGGTAATAGTCAGCCTGTTTTGCTCTGTTTTTAAATTCCCAAAAGGATGAAATCTGTCAGAGAGGTGAGTTGTAATCTCTACCACTGCAAGTCAGGTGGAATGTCGGCTGGTAATAGAGGCAGCTTCACTGACATTGAATTTAAAGGGCCATGGTTTAAAAAAGTGGAGTCGGTCTGGGGCAAACCATTTGCACTATAGGGGAGAACTAAACATTCAATTAATTCTGATGAGTATTTTAACCCCTTGACTTCTAGAGAGGTATCAGTGGAGATCTATCTAGCATTCATGGAGTTAAAATCTCCATTTAAGTCAATGGGAATGTTTAGTTCTGGCTTGCCCCAGAATTCCTTCACTTTTCTTTTGAACATATGGACCCAGGTGAACAGTTGAAACAAGAAGTCCATCAAATGCGCATCTAGGGAATATGGAGGAATGAATGATTGTTGTAACTTCCTTAGCGCTATCTGATAAAAACTAGGTCTCGACAGTTCCTTTTCCACACAATTCTTTGAGGGTAGATGAGGGATCATTTCTAAGCACTATAGCACACAAATACGTTATTTGAAAATTTCTTTGAGTACAACTTTTTTGGGAATCTTTTGCATTAAATAATATTGCACTATGATGTCGTCCCCTTTCATTTTTGACGTTCCATTAGAGGCATATTTGAATATCTTGAAACTTCAAGGATAAGTGTTTTCTTGTTTTACTATTATCTTACACTAATACACAAGGTCGATCATTTATTTTTGTTACATTATATGATTGCTGAGCACTGTGGTAGAGTGTGTGTGTAATATTTCTGCACCCTTATAGATTTAGCCATTGACTTTAATGATTGCGTTTGTTATGCCCTTTAGACAAGCATAGTAATAAAGTACACAATGTGTGCTTGAATTTGAATGCAATTTGTGTGAGGGTGTGAATGTCCGTTTAAATGGTTAGTAATGCCCATATTTAACTTGATTCATTATTGTAGATGTTAAAAAAAATAAAGTGTATGGAGAAAGTCCCATCTCTCAAACCTTTCAGGTTTGATAGATATTCGCCGATAGTTCCCTCCTCCCTCCCCTTCTCCTGACATCAGCGCCCTACAGACAGTAGGAGATCCTGGTTCTGGAACCAGCCGGCTGCTCTTCAGCAGAGCCGAAATAGCTAAATTTAAAAAGAATTACTTCACTGGAACGGTCTACAAAGTGTATCTGGTTTGCAAGCACACTTTGTAGACCGTTACAGTGAAGTAGTTCTTTTTAAATTTCACTATTTCAGCTCTGCTGAAGAGCCGCCGGCTGGTCCCAGAACCGGGATCTCCCGCTGTTAGTAGAGCGTTTACGTCAGGAGAAGGGGAAGGAGGGGGGAATTTTAGCGGTGAATATTTCACAAACCGTAAAGGCTTGAGAGATGGGACTTTCTCCATATACTTTATTTAACATCTACAATACTGAATCAGGTTAACTATGGGCATTACTAACCCTTTAACCAGTTACATTTAAGGATGAGGGATGTATAGCGAATTTCTCTAATATATGCTTTTCAAATTATAATGTGTGTTTGTGTGTGTGTAACACTAATATAGACAAAGGTTTTGTATTAAAATTATCAAAGTATTGTTAAAGAGGTAGCTATGTTTCATTATAAAGTAAGGTTGGATCATTCAGGTTGTATGAATGCTCTTCACCATTGCTAGTGTTCATATCGGTCTAGTTTCTGTGTAATTATATTATAAAATTTCCCCTTCCCACCCCTTTTTCATAAGTCAATCTTCTGTCTTCAGGTCAGAAAGCCGGTCTGGACGGATCATGATGAGGCAAAATCTTGTATCTGCATCCTTCTGCTCCGGCTTTCTGACCTGAAGACAGAAGATTGACTTATGTAAAAGGGGTGGGAAGGGGAAATTTTATAATATAATTACACAGAAACTACACAATATGAACCTTTGCAATGGTGGATTGTGTAAAGACAAACTATAAGAATAACTGAACCTTACAGGCACTTTTAGTGCCAGAGGGCTACATAATGCAGTGCTTAGCGTACCCTGGAACTCAAAGTGTTAACAATATTTTTATCTCTCTTAATACAAATACTATAGATTTAATAAAAAAATGGTTATCATACATTTAGATGCTTTTGAAAGCTCTTTAAATCTTTGGGTGCCAGAGAGGTACCCAGTTCTTTACATTCCAATGAGTTGATACCTCTTTGGTGCTCAACAAGCTTAAAAAAAAAAAAAAAAACAGCTGAAGTAATTAAGAGTGTAAGTTCCTTTTTAAAGGTTTAAACTTTTGAGTTATTTTACTGCTCAAACCTGTTGTTCATTACATTTTCTATTGTGGTCAACAGGTTGTGCTGTTTCTGCGTACAACTCTGACATTCAGAAAGTTAAGAAAAGTTATAATAACAGTTTAAAGAAAGATGCTTCCTTTTTTACTTTGGCATGACTAGTGTAGTCTAGTAGATAAACTGTGTAGGTGTCTGTGGTTAAGCCCAACATGCCACAATTCACATAGATGACAGAGGAGAGCTTTTGAGCATGATGAAAAGCCTATCATAGTCTCAAGTCTGGTTTACCTAACCTAGTCTTATGCAGTACTGTCCTGTAGCAGAGAATAAGGAACAGTATTGCTATTTACTATCAGTCATCTTGCCAGTGACTGGTTTTCCGAACACAGATTGTTTCGTTATTATGTACAGAAAATTAAGTGGACTGATTTGCAATGAGCAACATGTACTACTTTGTACAGGAAGAATATGTGTTTGCATATGAATGAGCATTAACCATAATGCATTTTAATTACTGACGTACAACAGATTCCACAAAGGAATTGGATTTCAGAACCCAGGCCTGTGGCCAGATGCTTAAAAGTTGATGAAAGTTTGACAATGGCAGGACAAAAAAAAAACATATAATATGAAAGAACATCGTTTACCAGGTCACCACAGTATTTATAGAAATATTTTACATAGCACAAAGACTGTGCATCCCTACGTCCTTAAATTACCCTTTATCACCTCCTCCCCCTCCCTCCCTCTTTATTCAACATATATTTTTATTGTATCCGGTCTTGCTGTGTTAAGTCATGGTTTTCCTATAACAGATGGCCCCTGTTTGTAAGTGACTCAGCTGGCTGTGCATATCACAAATAGGACCTTATAAATCCTAGGAAGAATTTGGTAGATAAAAAAACTGCAAAAAGGAAAACAATCTACCTTTGTGTTATTGCAAACATATCCTTATTTCATAAATGTTTGACTCCTCAACCCTGTGAATTCCAGAGGGGTGTGTTTCTCAGCAATTTTTTTTTTATGAGCAAACTAATGTATAATAGGCAAGTGTTTGTATATATATATGTATGTGTGTGTGTGTGTGTGTGTGTGTGTGTGTGTGTGTGTGTGTGTGTGTGTGTGTGTGTGTGTGTGTGTGTGTGTGTGTGTGTGTGTGTGTGTGTGTATATATATAATATAATATATACACACACACACGAATATTGGAAAAATGGTGCCAATGTCCTCCCTGAAGCAGACCAATCGCTACTATACTATAGTGCACAGAAAAAATAGACTAAAAAACAAAAGTAATAAAAGGAGAGCACTAGGTTTAAATGTAAAAAAATTATAATATATATATATATATATATATATATATATATATATATATATATATATATATAACATATACATTAATATAAGACCCCTGGTATAATGCAATATATAGCGCTATAAAAAATTTAAGATACAAATGCTAATTATGAATCCACAAAAAGTCCAATGGATTAACATATGACCTGAAGAGACCGTAAACATGTGAGCTGTTATAGCAGACAAGTATAATGATCATACCTGGGAACTTTTGAAACAGGGCTACCCGGAGGGTAACCCTGTCAGTGCCGACCTGGAAGGAAAATTATGCGATTTGTGTCATAAAGGGGCGGGGCTTAGTCACGGAGGGGGGGCGGGACAAAAAAAACCCTGCAAAATGTATCTAAGAGGGCTGGGAGTGGGAGGAACTGGACAGGATGGAGCACAAGTGGGCAGAGTTTCTATTTAAACTCTGCCCACCCGGTGATTCACATTCACACATTGCCCCGGAGACCCGGTAATTCAGTTTGAAATCTGGAGTCTCCGGGGCAAAACCGAAGAGTTCCCAGGTATGATAATGATGTAATAGTCGCAATATAAATGCCTCTCCCGATATGAATTGCTTTGCAATGCTTTCCGTACCCCTCTGGAACTCAAAGGGTTAAAATCAACTTGGATTGTATCACTTAAATTGTATTTCCATATAGCATCTGTAAACATTATTTTGTGATAAATCCCTAAGAGCTAATATTAAACTTGTTTTTAATGTGTGCATAGTTTGTCCTATACAACCACTTGATTAATTCTGTTCAGTTTTAAATGAGCGACAACACAATTAATTAATTGAGTATAATACCTGCTGCATTTGTATTCAGATAGGCTGTTATTTTATCTTGGTCCTTTTACAAACAATGCAGGACTTTTACTTCTGAGGCACCCTATCCAGATTAATGTGGTGATAGGAGTCAGCGAACCCTGAAAAGGCAGGTATAGCTTTCCCCACAGCACATACATAAGGATAGATTTTAGGTCTCAGTAAAGAAACAGAGCATTTCAACAGATGCTACCGTGGAGTATGGACTATTTAAGGGTATGTAATTCCTGTAATATAAAAGGCCAGATGTTTGTCTTGTCTGATGCAGTCATGCGCAGTAGAGACTGCCAGAACAAGTCCGATGCAGTCATGCACAGTAGAGACTGCCCGAATGCTGCCCCGGGCTTTTACACTAGTGTATATATGTATATGTTGACAATGTCAGAAAAATGATTTTTAATTTAAATAATAGTGTCCTTCAAACTTTGCTTTTGGCGAAGAATCTTCCATTTGCAGGAATTACAGCCTTACAGACCTTTGGCATTCTAGTTGTCAATTTGTTGAGGTGTAATATGAAGAGAGTTTATTTATTTATTTATAAAATGTTTTACCTGGAAGAATACATTGAGATTTCTCTCGTTTTCAAGTATGTCATGGAGTTCACCCCATGCTTCCTGAAGCACTTCCCACAATTTGGATTGGCTCAATGTGGGCACTTCTTACGTACCATATGTTCAAGCTGCTCCCATAACAGAAACAAGGACATTTCTACGTGACTCCAAACTTTCGAACAGTAGTGTGTATATATATATATATATATATAATATGTGTGTGTGTGTGTGTATATATATATATATATATATATATATATATATATATATATATATATATATATATTATATATATTTTTTTTTTTTATAGAGCCCTCTATGGGTGAGCTTGAGTCGCCCACTAAGGCTCTCCATAGTAAGTGACGGGAACTGCATCACCTGGCAACCGTTATAGACAATGGCAGTTTAATGTAAATAAAAATTGGAACTGTAATACATATATAATATGTAATATATATTTTTATATATTCTAAACTTATAAATTTACCCAGGGGTCTCTTACTGTGTGGAGGTACATGGTGGCTGAAGAAGTACAAGGGGTTCCACAGAAAGCAGTTAAAGGGCAACTAATATGGAAAACACTTTATAATGTTTTTTTATTAAGTTTTTAATGTTGCTACTAATAACTAGCAAATGTTTTGACTTTTTTATTTATTTTCTGGACAGTGGTACAAGGTAGTAGTGTCAGACAATGTATAAAGGGCTGCATTTACATCTTAGGTGCACCTAGGCAAAACACCCAAGGTGACCTTAGCCTCTTCTTTGACCTTGCCTCTTGCCCCAAACACGTTTGCCTGGCATGGAAGATGCACTTAGCTTATAATGTACAAGCACAAAAAAAAAATCTTACCCCGCTGGTTGCAAAACAGGTCTCCAGTGCATTACTTCTCTGGATACAAATTTAGATGTTGCCGCCTCCCAGTGCACAGTAGAGCTGCACCAGGAAAGCGAGACCAAGCATGAGAAACAACCAGAACATGGGAGGCGGGGAGAATGTAAAGATGTCACACACAGTGTGATATGCATTACTAAAGGGGTTTCCAACAAATTACTGTGCTGGCAAACAGTGTAGTGTAGTGCTGTGGAATAATGGTGGAACTGCATACAGTTTAGTGTGGGTCTTTGACTACATATTGAAAGAGGCTGGTCTGGCAAACAATTTAGTGTGGTTCTGTGGCTACCAGTGGATCACATTTTTGCACTTCTATCTGAGAATATACTGTCATGTACAGGAGCTCTTACATAAAGGTGTTGGTGCATAAATGGGCCAGATGTCTATTACATACCAGCAGGTATAGCAGAGAGCCCCTTATACCTAGTAGATTATAGTACAGAGTAAAACATGGGTAATTAATCTTTAAATCTCCAGCCTTTGAAGGCTACAACTCCCATCATTATCTGGATGAGGATGCTGAGGATTGTAGTCCCCAGCTGCTGGATATTCAAAACTTTTGTTTTAAAATATTCACTCAGTTACCTGACTCTAGTAACCTAACCAGACTCTGCCAATGGAACTATGGTAACCCAGCTTGTGCAGACTGAGGGAGATATTTCCTTCCGTAAAAGCATTCACACAAGGGAAATATCTTACTCAATCTGAGTAGGTTTCTCACTGCTACATCAGCGCTGTCAGCATTTTCTAGTCAAGAAACCAGTGACGACACCTTCTGAATGATGTAACTGATGTCTCTGAAAGGTATAAGAGGGTTCATTTTAAAATAGTTTGCTTGTGGAGAGTGACCGGTCTATCAGTAACTCTCTAAAATCATATGCTGTCATAAAAATACTAAGCATTACTGTCTGTTTAATAACAACATGGCCAAATTTGACATGATTTAAGAATAACTCTGACTAACCCAATCTGTGCCTCTTACAAGAGCTTCACTGTATAGGCCTCACAGTGTGTGTGTGTCCTCCTGCTTCGGCCTGCTCAGGAATGTTGATTATTGCCAAGCTCTTAGCGGGGAGAAAAGGAGAAAATAGAATTGATGGAAAAGAATTACATAATTTTATTCATCTTTGAAAATGTGTTGATTTGGTCTGTAGTTGGCACAAACAAGATTCCTTTAGCAGTATGTGCTTTATCTGGTATGGATATTTCAGGCTGAGCGTTTCATGGAAACTGCTGCTCCTTCTGGCTTCCAAAGTAAATATCAAACTTACAGTATCATCCCACTCTGGCTCTGATGAAAAGCAGCACTGTTTTCCAAATTAAATATGTACAGTATTTCCAGTTTCAGGAGGTTGAGTTTCACATACTGTATTCTCTGGCATCCATGTGTATTTCAAAGACAGTATGGAACATTTAGAGCAAAGACGATTGAGGCAGATAAACTACTTTAATCTTCCACTTGCAATGAAATGAAGATTGCATGAGATATTTGGTTTTGGTTAAGCTGTTGACCATTTATAGCAAAATTGCTCAGCATGTGCTTCACTGGTTGTGATTAATTATATTGGTGGTAGAGGGAGTCTTTCTTTGAGGATGCTACCTAAATGTGTGTTTTAACTGGCAAAGATATGCTTAATGTTCACCTATAGCAGTGGTTCTCAACTCCTGTCCTCAGGACCCATTAACAGGCCAGGACTTAGGGATTTCTCTGCTAGAGCACAGGTGTGGTGATCAGAGGCTCATTCACATTGATTAACTCACCTGTGCTCTAACAAGGAAATCATCAAATCCTGGCCTGTTAGTGGGTCCAGAGCACTGACCTGTAGCATATTAACCAAACGTTTCTGACCTATCCCACTTGTGGTTAGGAGAGCAATTGAATTGCTTTAATTTGCTGTTTAAAGGGTCAGTAATATCCCATAAAAAATTGCTATAGTTTTGTAGAGGTTAAAAAATTAAACTACATGCTACAAATCATATTCTCTTTCAGAGTTCCGCCTCTCCCTCCCCTTCTCCTGACATCAGTGTTGTGCTGACCGCAGGAGATCCAGGTCCTGGGACCAGCCGGTGGCTCTGCAGCAGAGCCGAAGTTGCGTTATAGGAAAATAATTACTTAATTGGAAAGGTCTGCAAAGTGTGCCTGGTTTGCAAGCACACTTAATAGACCGTTCTCATGAAGTACTTCTTTTTAAATTAATGCAATTTTGGCTCCTCGAATCGCCCCACTCGAATCTCCTGCTGTCAGCTGACATCAGGGGAGGGGGGGGGACTTTGAAAGCGAATATCTCTCAAACCATAGCAGTTTGAGAGAGAGGTTTTTTGGCATATAATATAATTTTTTTAACCTCTACAAAGCTAGATCCATTTTTTATGGGACATTACTGTCCCTTTAATATCTATCTTGACTTCCATTTATATCTGTTATAAAACAGCATGCATATGTTAAGGTTACACAAATGTCTTAAAGTGGATCTGTCACTTTAATGTTAAAATTAATTAAAAACTGATCATATGTTGTACCAGCCATTTGTCTGTAAAAGAAAAATGTTTTAAGCAATTAACACTTTATATGTTTTTCACAGTGTGCTTTTTTTTCTGTGGATTTGTTTCTGAGCTGGATCAGTGTTACAATACTCTGTGCTATGAATGAATCTAGATAGAGCCCTATACTAGGGGTATTCCTAGAAGTACAGCAAGCAATGAATTTGAACCCATGTGTAACTAATTAGGATACTGTATTAGGCATTGCCATGAAGTGCCATATTGCGCCACCAAGCCAGCCAGAATAATTTCTTAAAAAAAAAAATGTATAACTCAAATAGGCAGATTTTAATTCCTAAAAAACAAAACTAGTCTTTGGGTAAGAAGTCTACTTCATCTTAATCGGCTTTTATGGAAATCACAAAGTATACTGTTTCAAAAACCGACAGAGTTTAAAGGGAGAGAAAATAAATTTCAAAATCCATTTCATGTGCGTTTTTGTCTGTATATTTTGGTGCAATATTTAATGTCTATAATCTGACTAGAAATCAGGAACTTAGAATACATGGAAATAGAATATGTTGGCCATAGTGTAGTATATGCATTTAGGTACAGAATTAGGACACATAGCAGATGTAGGTTAAGAGCAATAGAGAAGTAGTAGCCTCCTGCTGCTTTTCCACTGCCCATGTCCTTCCTCTCAGTTTCTCATATGTTCCCGCTGTGGGGTGGGACATGGCTGATAGCCAGCCTATATTTTTGGCTGACACCCATAGGACAGCTATTCATTGAAATGTGCGATGACTTGCGCATCATATGCTTTAGTGTTGCGCATGTGAAAAATCTGATGGAGAGCCCCTAGGCCACCACAACAGCCACGCTGCACTGCTGTATGAGTTCAGTAAAGTTGCTATTTGCTTGACTTTGGTGTATCCATGCAAGGTGATAGTTATTCATGTGAAAGGCACTAAAGTACCATTGATGTGTTAATGTTGCCTGTGTGAAAGGGGCCTAATACTGACAAAGTAAGTATACTTTTTTCCAGAGGTACAAGAAGAGCTCTTTCAGATAGGCTTCATGTCCCTCTCAACATACTGTATTCAGACCACTTGACTTGATAAATTAATTCCTGATTTCCCCAGTGCCAAAGATGGTACTCTTCACAAGAATACACGGTGATGCAAAGCTTTGAAACAGTGGTATTTTGATTGGCTCTTTTGGGTGCAAAAAAAAAAAAAGCCACTCTGTGAATATGCTTCTATGGTTATATCTGTGCTGAGAGCAAAGTTAGATTCCATGAGAGCAGAGTGAATGAAGTCTATAAGACATACATAGGGAGGAAAAAATAGGCAAGTATTAGAAAATATATATATATATATATATATATACAAGGCTCAAAATTTCCACAGTGAAAATTTAGCCCTGGCAAGTAGAATTTCAGCCCTGGTGGGTATGTTATGGCTTGCAGTGGCGAGTAACTTTTCAGGTCTGGCTAGTAACATAGGACTTCATATTTTAAGCCCTGTATATATATATATATATATATAAACAGTTCTAAATGTTCTCTTACACATAATTCAAATTGGTATTTAGTCATTGTGTGCCCTTTAACCCCTTAACAACATAGGACTTACCAGGTATGTCACTTAGTGACAGAGGACGTACCGGAAGTCCAGCTCCCTGTGTGTCTGCACGCCGTTCGGGGACTCCGGAATCATATAGTAAAAAAAAAAAAAAAAATGTTTTTCTTAGACTGTCGTTAAGGTGACAGCCGCGTGTGCACGCAGCTGTCACTAAAGGGGTTAAAGGGATAGTAATGTTTCAAAATAAATGCAGCTCTAATTATTCTTTATAGTTTTTGGACAATGTAGAGTGGTAGTATCATTCTCTACAATTTGTAGTTCCAAAGTCATTGATTTATAAAGTGTCCCCCTCCTGCCCCTTTTACCTATTGTAAGCCGCCACCCCTCCGATGTGGAATCTGGTCACTTGACCGGACAACAGCTGGCTGGGAGCGTAAGGAAGGAAGAGGGCAGGTTTTTCCTTATGCTCACAGAAGATTGTGCCTTGCTGTGATGCATCCAGACAGTCTTGCTGTGCAGTTTACATTGGTAAGAGGGGCAGGAGGGAAACACTTTATGATTCAATTACTCTGGAACTACACATAGTAGAGAATAATGATAATGCTCTACTTGGCCCAAAAACTATATCGAATAATCAGAGCTGCATTTAATTTGAAACATTACTACCCCTTTAAGGTTGATAGAGATGAAGAGAAGTGAGATTAATGTACTAATTAGAACTGGAGCAGTTCTGGAATAAACTAGCTGCCTCTTGGGAATGAGTAATAATTCTCAAGCAAATCATGTATTAAATAGGTCTTTCAACCCTTACATTGCTTAATTGGAGAACTGTAGTTTTCTAGTTGGTAAAAGCTCCATTTATGTTAATGTGAATGTGTGGATATGGTGCAACTTATCCATAGAATTTCTCACACATGAAGCTGTGTGAGTGCACATTTACATGTTGCTGAATTCTTGTGAGAAAGTACTAGATTGCTGAGGATAAGAAGAATCATATACAAATGTTAGGGTACGTTTGATTAACGTAAAGAAGTTTTCCCTTTCCTGACACAGTGGCTTAGATTACATTTAAGCCAAATCTCACAACAGAAGAAGATTCCCAGAAAAATATGCTCTTCATGAGTTTTTTATTTCTCACAAGCTATAGCATTTCATTAGTTTTTAGTCTTCCAGAACTATCCTCAGGGCTGATAGTATGACTCATAGAACATCTACAGAATGGCCAGTTTTGGTATTACCTTGCAGCCAATCACTTTGGCTCCAGATATGGAGTAGACTTTTAACCTTTTGAGGCTTGAAAGCTTAGGTACATTTGCATATATATATATATATATATATATATATATATATATATATATATATATATGGAAGTTGCAAATAATGCCCTGAGTAGGAACTGTGTTGATTTTCTTCTACCAACACCTTTGGTGGAACATTTAATACCTTATAATAATGTAACAGTGTACTGATTTTTTTGCCCTCAAAATGTGAATTAAAGGCACCTTTTTTGCAGTTTTTCCCACCAGTGTGTATTGTCCATTTCATGGACCATTTATAAAATGCCGTGACTATTATTGATTTTGAATATCAACGCTTAATTTGAGCTATTAGATGGAGTCCCTATGTGGTATTAGAACTTGGAGCTCAGATTCTGTAGCAAGATGTGCACATGGATGCAACCGATAGAGGTCAAAACAGAGTTTGAATCCTACAATTATATTCAAAGTAGTAGCCATATATAAACAGAACATTACATTACTTACGTTAGTGTATCATTAAATGGCATTACAAAACAACGTGTTGAATACATGATCCACATCCAAGCACTTATTTCAATTGAACAATGAAATAAAGACCTACCACGTTGTTAAGCAGTAAAAGACTGGGATTTAATAGCTTGTACTCCCATATATTGTAGGAGTAGCAGAGTTAAAACTTACAGCCTTCAGTGTACTAGACCAGCCCAGGTTGCTTTTACTATCACCTGCAAGGGTTGAAGTTGCCAGTGACATAATCACTTGCATCTCTGGAGCTCACAGCACCAGCTTTGGGGTGGAGAGAAGACCAGTGCACTGAGAGTTACTGGTAATGTAAAAATTATACCTTATTGGCTAACAATTAAGGTATCATTTTTACTCTGTCTCCTGCAATGATTTTATATTCATATGATGAATTGTGCTTATTCTTACTCCAATAAGGATAAACTGAGTCTCCTTTATTTGCACTTATGATCATCCTTGGAGGGATTCATATTCTATTTGTATCATTTTCATAAAATAAAATGACCAGTAGTTACTTATGAACATGAAGAGCATGCATTGTATATCATTTATATACTATATAATTTATATTATTTAGTCACCACTAACACTGAATAGAAAATGCATTTATGTGATTCCCTCTCCTCTAGTAAATTAAAAATGATCCTGGTGGCATGATGACTTATTTTGATTTGTCACTATGTGTCTGACCTTGAGCTTGCTGTTAATGTTTCTATGGTGATTTCAGCTTTACACGATTGCCAATGTTCCTTAACGGTCAACCATGCTAGAAGCTTGTGCATCTGCCACACTGCTGAAGCAGAGCATCACATTTCACTGGAGATATGGTTTCAACTGTTGTGCATGTCCATAAGAATTTCTGTGCCTATTTGACATCATTGTACGTGCATGAGAGAGACATTGTATATACTAAGACAGGAGTGATAGGGAGAGTACGATGGTGTTATTCTTTCATCTTAATAGTAACCTTATAACTGTCTAGAACATAGTTGTTGACAGATCTAGATCCAAACTCTGAGGTTACTAGTTGGTAAGAAACTCACACTGTAAGAGCTGTGTGTTCACACATTTACAGCTATAACTTCCACTCTGGATTTCAAAGTCCTCATTAGAGATGTGCAGCTTACCATCTAGAAGAGGTAGAAATACGCAGTATGGATTAACTAGACTTTCCCAATGTTTTCATGAGAACCAGAATTTGAGAATCTAAAGGGGTTAATACAGATAAAACCATGTAAATATACAGAGAGAGTATAGTTTTAAATACAACTTGAACACTGAAAATTGTTGTGTTTCAAGGTTTTATATACATACTAGTTGAACAGCCCGTTACACGGGCCACAGTGCCTCTGGCAGCCGGTCACGGGGCAGTCACGTGCAGTAGAGACTGCCCGCGCCACTGCTGATACAGAGCTGGACGCTCCTTCGGAGCGCCCAACTCTGTATCAGCCGCGGCGCGGCCTATCTGTACTGCGCATGACTGCCGCACGCGCAGCAGTGTCTACTGCGCATGTCGGGCGTTACACACAACTTAGCGAATTATTATATAGGATATATAATATAATATTATTTAATTAATTTGAAAGCATATAGATTTGAGTGGTATGTCTTTCTATTTTCTCTGCTTCCTGGATTAAATAACAGTGCACAAATAATCCTTTGGTTACATGGAACCTCACAGTTTCTAACTACACAATTTAATTAAAAGTATTAATTTATGGTAAATTAAAGGATACTGTTTGGGATTGCTGATCCTTGGGTATCTAGTAGTAGCATTTCTAATCTGGTTTCGATAGCAATAACAAAAGGATGACTGTGCATTATTGGCTCTGCTGAAGAGCTGACAGGTCTTGGTTTTTTTTAGTTACTAAAAAAAAAATATATATAAAATATATATAGCACTCATATTTTCTGTGTGTGGTATCTCTGAATTGAGAAACAGTTCTTTTTATGAATTCCTAGTATAGTTAGTCATTGTAATCTAATTGGGGCCACCTTTATTGTTATCAAAATAAACTGAAAAAAATTATCACAGTATAATGATGGGAAGCATAACTTATCAAATCTTTCTTGCCTTTCCTTGGACATAAACAGTTGAAGAAATTTAAGGTGATTTCTTACTAACAGCATATTCTTCACATCTTTGGAAGATTTCACATTTAAAACTGTTGCAATCTAAATTATGAAATATACCGAATGTCAGCACATGCTTTTACCATTAGCATCTCCACCTTCCTTACCCTATTAAATACAACCACTGTGTTGTGCTTTTCTGTTCTGAACTGGCGCAACTTGTATGAAGGTAAAGCTTAGTGTGCAGGTCATGTCCTTTGTTGTGAAACTACTTGGTGGGTGCAATAAAAAAGGTAGAAGAAACATATTCAGTACCAAATTGATACCTAGGCTGTTGAGATGCTGGTTATCAATAAAATGAACACTTAAAAAGATTAGTGCTTTTAGAAGAGTGAACAAGAGTCAACTCTATTATAAGCAAGAAGAGTCAACTCCATTTTAACCATTAAAATAATTTTAATAATTAATGTTGTTTTGAACTGAAAATAAGGATGGCCCTAAGACTATTGATAGATGTGGCATTTTTCAATCAAGAGGATTGTATAGTTACCAATACATATAATAATCATTTTTCAGGGTAACAAAAATCACTCTGGTCATTAGCGTGCGGTAGCTTGAGCAAATGATTGAACTTGTGTGTTAACCTTGCATTGTCAATCAATTCAGGCTACTGGTGAGTATGCCCTTCATTCATCAGAGGCTGACAGACTGGATAGTAGATTACCCGATATCTGTGGCAGAGATGGGTAACCTTCCCCACGTTTAGTCAAAAAAAAAAAAAAAAAAACTCGTGTGAAGGATGAGAGGAAAGATTGGAGGAACTGCTGCTGCAATAATAATTTTGATCAGAATGATTGTTCTAGTACAGTGTTTCTCAACTCGTGCCCTCAGTGACCACTAACAGACTAAGATTTGAGGATTTCCTTGTGAAAGCACAGGTGAGTTAATAAATATGACTGAGCCTCTGATCAACACACCTGTGCTGTAGCAGGGGAATTCCTAAGTCCTGGCCTGTTAGTGGCCACTGAGGGCATGGGTTGAGAACACCTGTTCTAGTATATCAGTAGCTGAAGTCCTACATGTTTCTTAACCCAGATCTACACATTCAATTTGTATTTGGTATACACACTGTTTTCATTTATCTCTAAGATGGTCAATCTACTGTGATCTTAAAGCAGATCCATCTGACTTTTGTGTTTGGTGTCTATCCTTTGTACTTATTTGATGTGTTTGGATCTACTTGGCACCTATTCATTTTATGAGCGAACTGTGGTGACTGTCATTGTGTATCTTTTAGGAGACTGGTAAACTAAAAGTGATACCTTTATTGCCTGAGTAGCTTTAGTATGTAAGCTTTCAAGTCAACTTAGGTCTCTTCCTTAGATATATTTAGAATTAATAAAGTCTTTATAGCTACAAATATTTTTATCTACACTAACAATAAAGTAGCTTGGCTTTGCCCGAGCATTAATATATCATGCAAGCGCACACACTTAGTAAGTCATACACACTGTCAGTCACTAAATCATAAATAAACTGAAAGTTTTACATAAACTGATTGGCTTATGTTTGATCTCCGCTCTAAAGGTATGCTATCATATACCCAGACCTGTTTTCTACCTCAGACATTAGTGAGCCATGGTAGAAAACCTGAGATACTTGAGCTGTGGTTGGACTTGAACCCTAGTTATTGTTATGTAGGTAAATGCCCCTTGAACATAATATGGGAATTGGAGAGCTACAGGTTTACCTCTGATCTCATCTGCATGGATGGTACATGTGGGTGCTCACAGGCTCAAGCATTAGCACATATGCAGAGTGACTCCTCAACACTGTAAATGGATGGATCAGAGAGAAGCCATGCCTTCTACCTGAGTCGCGGACACCTTGGCTTTGCCAATATTTACAATTTCTTTGTATCTTACAAACTCATATGGATCCCACAGAACAAGGCACAATTCATAATTTTCCAAAGAATATTGATAAGCAAATAATACAAACTGGTTTATTTCCTATAACTAAATGTTGTTTTGTGATCACATCAGTGTTATTCATTAATAAATATAATGGTTTATTTGATTTTTTTTTTCTTGTGTAGTGGGAAACAGATTTGTATTCCCCAGTGCTCTGGTGAGAGAATAGCCCCAAGTATGACGTTGCCTGCTCTAAGATATCTAGATGTAGAGAGCTAGTTTGCCTACAGGTTGTAAATCGCCCTACATTTAGGGTCCGCCATGTTAAAGATGAACCATTCTGGAGAAAACCAGTTGCACCATAGGGGAGGAATATAAATTAATTTTAATGTAATTGTTCTTTAACCCCTTAAGGACCGGCCGATCGGAGCGGCGCGGTCAGTTAAGGACCACGGAGTTTTTTTTGTTTTTTGTTTTTTTTTTTCAGAATCTGCTTCCCGACTCCCCGAACGGCGTGCAGCCGCGGGGGGAGCCCGGAATTCCATGACGGTCATAGTACGTCATGGGTCGTTCAGTCAGATCGACCCTTGACGTACTATGACCGTCAAGGGTAATTAAGGGGTTAACCATTTAAATGCTAAATATGTCTTTACAGATCTCTGTAGCATTCAGGGGGTTTAAAGCCACACTAAAATCAAAGGACATTTTGTGAAGCTGTATTTGTCCCCTATGGAACAAATGGTATGCTCCTGATTTACACCTCTGTTAACTCTTTGAATGCCAGAGGGGGTACACAACAAATTGCTTTGCATTGCAAACCCCTCTGGCGCTCAAAGGGTTCGTTTCTGCATACAACCTTGAGAGAACAGATTGCCAATCATTTTTTAAACAAAATTAGAGAAGTCTAATGCCAACATTGTATCTCTGCATTGGAATACCATAGCACAATTCAAAACAGGTTTTTTCCCCCCCCTTATTTAGCGCGCAAAACAAAAAAGAAGCTGAAAGGAATCTCGACATCTAATACAACAGCAGTACGGGAGACTCCCGAAAGTTCCATGAACAAGGCCATGGTGCCTGCAGCTGTGGCACAGCTCACACCTACCCTCATCTCGTTACTGGAAGTAATCGAGCCAGAAGTGCTCTACTCTGGATACGACAGTTCTTTACCTGATACGACCTGGCGGCTTATGTCCTCACTCAACATGCTTGGAGGGCGACAAGTTGTGTCTGCCGTCAAGTGGGCAAAGGCAATACCAGGTAATATTTGTTTTGTTGTTTCATTTGTTGTCACATCTTACATGTTTATGTACTTTCTTTTGTTCTTTAATGGAAAATAACATTAGACTATGAATTTGCCCTTGTGCTGCTGTTCAAGAGATTCCATCTTCAGTTGGTCCTGGATGTCATATCCATGGCATGTCTGTTGCTGGTAGTGTTTTTAACCTGAAGCTGGGTGCATGAGCCTATTTAAACTTTTAACCCCTTAAGGACAGGCCGACCACCCATGCTGCCGGCACTTAAGGACCATGGACCTTTTTTTTTTTTTTTTTTTTTTTTTAAGGGGTTAAAGGGGATCTATCACCCCTATACAACTGTGTTTTAAAGGTTACGTTGTATATCGACTAGGTGGATTCCTTTATTAATTTTTTTTTTTTTTACCCTATTTGGCCGAAAATTAATATTTAAAGAGTGCACTTCCAGACACACTGCGGTTACCTGCTCTGTGCCGCAGTCTGTCACTCTTCCTCTGCTCCCCTCCCTCTATGCAGCCTCCTCTGATGATGGAGGATTTCTGTCTGTAAGCTGGAGCGATCTCATTGGCAGAGATTGATATCTAGCCAGTTTTAAAATGACAGGAAATCCCCTCTGCACAGGAACACCAGGCATACCCAGACATAGATTTAGGCCGTTTTTGGGCCACGTCAGTGAGGTGCAGCTGGGTTCCCTAGGCACTGAAAGCAAGGGGTCCATGTCTGCATTACCCGTCACTCTTAGGGAGACCCCTTAAGAGTATTCAAAATATGCATACAAAATGTGTGGGCACTGATAACGTAAAAACCAAGAGAATAGTAATAACTGTGGAAATATGTTTATCTCGGCAGTGGGTATACCATTGTTTTGCTCAACAGGAAAATCAACGCAATATGTTTTTTCATAAAGTTTGCTTCTCCTTTAAAGGTTTAAAATTGCTGTTCCTCCCTGGTCTGCCAATGGTAGTTCCACCTCTAAATATATTGTCGAGAATTAAGATGATTATATTTAGGGGAAAAACACAGGAAAAAAATGTGGTCAATCCTGGATCACTTCAACTAAACCACAAGGGGCAAATAAATCCGGTTGATTTTAAAGTGACTTTTAATTCCTTGGATGCTAGAGAGGTCTCAGTTTGGAGACCACTCTGGATTTCAAGGGGTTTAGAAAAAGCCCAATTTATAGTCAGTGACAATGTGGAGTTTTTTTTATCTATTCATTATGGTGCAGTCGTTTCCCTCCACTACATACAGCCAATTGTAAAAAAAATTGTTTTCTTTGCCAGCTGAGCTCTATACAGCTCACTGATCAAAGGCAGGTATTTCTAAAGGAAAGTATATTCTTATAGAATAAGTTGCTTAGCTTCTACTGTTATATAGCCTAAGCAAACCTGTATTTTACTTACCATAAACTGTGTTTTCTTTATCGATTATGGGTCATATGTTCAAAAGAAATGTGGAGGGATTCTGAGGCAAACCAGTTTCACCACAGGGGAAATAAAATTAAAAATGCCAAAAATTGCCATTGATTTAAATGGATACTTCTACTAACTGAACGCTAGAGAAGTCTCTAATGCATTGTGAAGCAGTGCATTGGGGTCCTTTCTCGTCAAGGGGTTAATCTCCGTTTAAAACAATTATAATTTTAGTTTGCTCAGTTTTCCCTCCACTTTTCTTTTGAACATATTATTGAATTTAGATTGTTACATTGCTGGAGACAACTTGCTATTAATCCTTTGAGTGCCAGAGGGGTACGCAATGCATTATTTTGCAATGAGTTGCGTACCACTCTGGCACTCAAAGGGTTAATACATGCCTAATTCCACACAGAGCAATAGCCTGCCCTGTTACTAACAATGGGCAGTGACATAATTTCAGTCATTTGCAGATATTAAGTGTGAGCTGGTCATGTCAGACCATATTCACAGCTGCCTCATTTGTGATAGCTACAAGGTGGTAATTAAGTTATGTATGTATTTATTTAGAAAATGTTTTAGCAGAAAAAATGTGTTGATTTCTCTCATTTTCAAGTGTGTCCTGGTGAGCTGTTACTGTAGGTAGTTACATATTTACACAAAATAGAGACTATACACACACATGCATGTACGTATAAACGTACATACAAAAATATATACAGTTACATGTTGTTTGTTGGTACAAAGAAGCAGTTATTTTTAGACTGGGGGAGGATCTGATTTTTTTTTTCAGGTAGACTATTCCAGGCTTTCAGAGCTCTGAAGGAGAAGTAATGTGGTATACTCAGTGAGTTGTTAGCAGTGGAGCGGAGGTTCTAGTTAGTATGGAGAGCTGGAGTGAGCATACTGGTCAGGTAGTCTGGTAGCTTTCTATAGGAGAGTTTATAAACTAGGCAAGAAAGGTGAAGGGTACGTTTAGATTCAAGTGTTAGCCACTTTTTTTCCTTAAACATATTACAATGATGGATAATGTAAGTACATTGAAATGCAAAGAGCCATAATGAATTATACAGAGTGTCGCGTTTACAAAGATGGATTTGTGGTGCAGAAACATACATTACATCCCCATAGCCTATGACTGGCATTAGCATCTGTTAAACAATACATTTTCTTACCAGCGGATTTATTTAAACAGAGTGCCTGTTTTAGAATAAAGTTTGGATGTTAATTTATCAGTATGGAGACCAAAAGGGAGGTTGGGGTCAAGCCACATGCCAAGATATTTGTAAGAGTCGACCTGGGCCAAGATACGATTAAATTTTATTATGATGGTTAAATGGGTATTGTGAAGTTTGTCATTTTAGCTTTGTACCAAATACCACTGTGACTTATTTTGTCAGTATTTAAGAAAGTTTGTTTTTTCTAGCTATCCATCTTTCAAATTCAGTGAAATCAGCATGTAATACTGCTTCAAGTTGTGATACATTTGGATTTTTAGTGTAGATTATAGTGACATCTGCATACATGTGCAATGAAGATGCTTTGGAAACTGTGGGAAGATCACACACAAGTGAAAGGGAAATATTATCAGCAACAGACACATATTCCATGTTCTGTTTGATTAATGGGATCGGAACCAGTTTAGAAAATGATTACCTGATCTTGAACTTTTGAGCTTTCTTGTGAGAATATTATGGTCTATTTTATCAAAGACCTTTGCAAAATTAATGAAAATAGCTCCAGTATATTCACCATTTGCCATGCCAATCTGGATGGGTCATCAGTTTGGATGGGCCACCATTTTCCATGCCAGTCTGGATGGGCCATGGCTGTTGAGTTATTTGAGGACCATACATGTAAATAGCCCTTTACAGAAAAAGTAATAGTACAATACAAAAATACAGGACAGGACAGGGATAAGAGCAACAGGCTAAAGTGTGATCTTTGCATTATCATCAGGGGATACGTGCAACTAAGTGAACCATACATTTGGAAGGAGCCCCTGTCAACATTGAAGATTTCATAACGTCACCAAATGTCAAATTCTAATAAGCCAGTTTCGAGAGAGAAGAAAGTGTGCTTATAGGCTATATGTTAGATAAATAACTCTTCATGAATATAAAATATACTGTAATTCCATTGTAAAATAAGTTCTAAATGAATCATTGTAATGGACCTATTAATCAAATAATTGCGAAATGTATATCCGTAAAATAGCAGTGGGTTCTTCTTTTACTCGTTATGGAATAAAATGCGATTATATCATAAGAAATTATTCTTCCAGAAATGCTGTTACATTAACCCTTTGAGTGCCAGAGGGGTATGAAATACATTGCTCCTCAACAGAACTGATTTTATTTATAACAAGTCAGAGAATTAATGATAATGCAATGAAAAAGAATGTAACTGTTGTTGCATTGGCACTTTATTGAAGAGTTTGACTTGATTTTTGTCAAGCCTTTGAATTGCATTAACACAGTGGTTCGCAATCTTTTTTTTGTTCAAGGCACCCCTAATGTACAGTCTGGAAGTTTCAGGGCACACTTAACATTTAATAGGTAATTTGTCAAGCACACAATGGATGACACAAATGCATAAATATATAGCTCTCTTTAGGTTTCACAATCAGAATAATATAAATTAAAATATAATGCAGAAGAAATTCCAGACATAAAAATGTGAAACTCCGTATTCACATTTTATCAAAGTCTTTATAGAAAAGATGGGGCACCCTGAGTGGATGCCTGTGGCACACCAAAGTGCCACGGAACCCTGGTTGAGAACCACTGCATTAACACATGAAACTGAAACCGTTAAAATTATTTTTTAAAGCGGAACTACCACCTTAAGAAAGATGTCCCCAAATAATTCCTCATCTGGTGACTAGCTGCTCAGTAGTGCCAGTCACCTTATTTATTACCTCCTTAACGCGAATTATACCCTTCTCCAGGACTAACAGGCAGGACGGGGCGCAGACATCTTTCCATAGTGACGTCTGCACAGTCAATCCCTTTTGGAGCCGAATGGCTCCTAGCAACACCTCCTAGAGCCGGCTGGGACTGACGTCACTATGGAAAGATGTCTGTGCTTCGTCCTGCCTGTCAGTCCCAGAGCAGTGGATCGTTCTCATTAAGGAGGTGTTCATTCTAGCAACTAGCACTAATGAGCAGCTAGTCTGCAGATGAGGAATTATTTGGGGAAATCTTTCTTAAAGGTGGTAGTTCCGCTTTAATGCTTTAAGTGTCATAGGGGTACACAATGCATTGCAAAGCGTTGCATACCTCTCAGGCACTCAAAGGGTTAATCAACTTGAACGTTGCATCTTTCTTACCATCTTAAAGTGCAAATTTGGGGAACAAATGTCTGAATGTTAATAATCTTCTGTTTGAAAAAAGAAGGAAGGACAAGTTACTGTATTTGTAGCACTAATTGTCTGTAATTTTTATTTTTTATTATTTTAATTTTAGGTTTCCGAAACTTGCATCTTGACGACCAAATGACCCTTCTTCAGTACTCATGGTTGTTTTTGATGGTATTTGCACTTGGATGGAGGTCTTACAAACAAGCCAATGGAAATATGCTATATTTTGCACCAGATCTGATCATTACTGAGTGAGTAAATTATTATGTTTACTTTGATTCTTTGCTTTACACTGGTTACCCCAATTCTTTAATAGGAATTATTTCCAGATAGCCAAAACAACAAGGTTGCCACTACATTGTGATGTCCAAATACATGCTTTTTCTGATGTTAAAGGGATAGTAATACCTAGTTTAAACTTTATTTATTATTATAGGCATTAAAAAAAATTAAGAACTATGTAAGTCTTATCTCTCAAACACTCTGTAGACCTTTCCAGTGAAGTAGTTCTTTGTAAAGATCGTGATCTCGGCTCTGCTGAAGAGCTGCTGGCCAGTCTGTGGACCAGAATCCAAGTCTGTCAGCTAGAGCGCTGACATCACGGGGGAACTTTAGTTTTGAATATCTCTCAAACCATAAAGGTTTGAGAAATAAGACTTGCATAGTTCTTAATATTTTTTTTAATGCCTATAATAATAAATAAAGTTTAACCTAGATGTTACTATCCCTTTAAGACTAAATACAATATGGAAGAAGAAATAATCTGTATTATATCTCTGTTCCTGTTAGATATGAATTTCCCTAAAACTGCACAAATCTGTTTTTGTTAAATTGTAACAATGGCTTCCCTGCCTGGATAAACATGTGTTTGAAGCGGAGTTTAAAATTATATCCTGTAAATTTTGTGCTCTAATAGTTTTTAGATTTGCTGCAAAACTACTTCTGGACCACCAATGACTATTTTATTAAAATCTGGTACACAGAAATTACAGGGCACAGTTTATTTTTGTACATGTAAAAGTTACTATAGAATTCTGTTACAGTCTTAGAATTTGAATGGTTTCACATATTCTGTAAGTAATATGTACTTTCAGGTTGGAATTAACTTTACACTTTAAAGAAATGTATCATTAAAATTATTCTGAGTTTATTTACTTTTAAACAACACTGCCAGTTTACATAAAATTATGTGTTTTTGAATATGAATATGTGTTTTGGCTGTAGTCTTAGAATCTCATACCTCCGAACATTTCAAATTGCAAAAGAGGGACACTTGTGTTTTAGGGGGTGTTGCTGGGGGTGTGGCTAGAGGGCGGGGCATTACCAAGAATTATTATACTATTTCATGACCTACTGACACCTCCTTCTGTATCCTAATAAATTACTTATAACAAGACCAAAGTATTTTATTTAAACAAACTAATTTATAAACACATACTTCCATTTAAATAAATAATAATGTGAGTTCTATTGCTGTAGAGCAATGTGATACACTTATAAATACACCCCACAATCTGGTTTCCTAAATAGAGGGACATCAGGATGGAAAAGAGGGACAGAGGGATTTGGGTCTAAAAGAGGGACTGTCCCTCCTAAAAAGGGACACTTGGGAGGTATGGAATCTTAGACTTCGGCTTGGAGTAAGTGGACTGGTTCTATGTGGGCTTGAGATGTCCATCCCATCTCCCATAGTACCAGATGCTGATTAAAGGGGGGAGTTTGAGGCTAATTTACCCTAATCTACAAGACATGGAGCTGGATCTGCCATGTGACACAGCAGTTATTAATCCCTGAGCTACTGTAGCAACTTGACAGTTGTTGGGGAATGTAGCCAGTCTTTTACTTGGATTAATATATTGTGGGCTTTTTCTCTTTTCCACCTTTCGCTCCTTTTCACCTTGCCAAGACTCAGCTCAACATATATGCCATAGTGTTTGCAACAATGTCAGTTTTTTCTTATAACTTGTTTTCAGCATATATTGACACTGACCTGCACTGCATCCCCTCTCCTTCTGTCCCTTTTGGGGAATTGCTGGCCAGTCCCTTTCATTATGTAACATCAGTCCTAGCTCCAGAGTGTTCTACAGTATTCCCCTGCACTCAGTGCAGTGACCCCTTTGTCCTCAGGAAATATGTTACTACCTCGCTTATGTGATTGGTTGATCTGAGGACTGTGTCCCTGCAGCCTTGGAGAGTTCAATGTCTTCCATTTGAGTTGCTGTAAGATCCATTCTTCCTACTGTTTCTAAACTAGCTGTGGACGGATTATTTACTCTTCTTATATTTTAGATTCACACAGGAGTCACTAAGTATGTTGGCAATGTCCTCTTTGTTAAATATCATGTCCTATTCATTTATCACAGTGTGATAAAGAGAAAATCACGTCTCCCATGTTATAAACTCTCAAACTCCTATGTTCTTCTCTGCAGCCTATGCATAAAGGAAATTGAGAGTTTGTCACAGAGGAGGGCTGCCTTGATCACAAGCACCTGCTGTTGGCCCTCCACTGTAGTCAGGACTTTTTGGGTTCCTCTCATCTTTTTTCAGACTGGGGATTTCGTGTCATTGTTTTGTAGTCATTCAAGTTTTTTAATCTCCTTTCTCAAACGTTTTTTCCTTCCGTCATTATATCTAGGTCTGCCTTTGCCATCCTCTACTGCCGGTTTAACTCCTCCACGAAGACCTCCTCTAGGTGCATAATGTTTGCTGGACTCCATCCTTACTACGGCCATAATGAGCCACTGGACTCTGGAGAGTTCTTTTACATTATACTTCTCCAGTTGTTTCATTAAGGCCTTTTCATGGGTTGCAGACAGTGTAGTACGAGTCTTTTATTACTAGTGGAAAACGCTGGGCTGTAAGACCATATAGTGTGGCTGTGTCCCTATCAGTTGAACAAGGCTGGTCTGACACATGTAATGTGGGTCTGGTGCTCTCCGTGAAAAAAGGTTGGATTGGCAGAAAGTGTAGTGTGGTTCTGTGACTACCAGTTGACAGTGGCCGTCTTCTTTTCCCTGTGTCTTTTTGCACAGGCAAAGTACAAATTTTAATTAAGAGCTGTAGGTTGTGTTTTAGGAGGAAGGAGACTGTAGATTTTCTTTTAGATTAAATAAGTTGCTTATTACTGAAATAGTGAATATAGTTCTTGTTTTGGGCAAATTATAAGTCACTTTGTAGTGTGTTTATGGTTGGGTCATCAGGACTAAAATTGTACTTTAATAAATTATACCTTACACGAGAGACCTTTGTGTACAGTAGTCTATTAGGCAATTCTGGGGAAAATTAATTGCACCCAAGGGAAAAATAAAACTATACATTTATTTAAATGGTGTAAAGCAATGCATTGATACCTTTCTAGCATTCATGGGGTTTAAATTCCCTTTATATAAGTGTTCATTTGAGGAATATTTATTTGTTCCCTTTGATGCTTGCTTCAGAATTGCTACACTTTGCCTTTATCCCCTGCATAGCAAATTTTGATGAGTGGTGGAAAACTGTTTCTGCATACAGAGCATGCTTGGCAGAGTAATAAGCAAGAATATGAACTTGATATGCATAGCTCAAGGTTAGTAGGTCAGAGCAACAGAATTATTGACAAACTGAACTGTAGCTTTTCCAGGTATTGCAAAAAAATATTTTATTATTGACATTGCACTGAGTAGTAATCTTAATGTGATGCGTTTAGAAAAACCCAATCCATCGTTAGAAATGAGACTGCTTGAAGGCACAGTGGACTGTCTGTTAAACTAAAATGATGACGTAATGTAAATTTGCACACTAATAATGAATAGTCTGGGTTGGGTCATTTGCTGGAAACTTCTCCCAAGGGACTGTTTCTAGGTTTGGCCATACTGTCTTGTTTCTCCTAGCTAATCCCTTGTCTCTACATTGGATTAGTTTCAGTGTCCAAAATGCTGAAAGATTGCGTAGTCAAGGATCATGTGAGTTTTAGCATGGTTATCACATCACCCTGACCTGACTTTAACAGAGTGATTCAATCTCTAGGACTAAGAAAAGTTGACATCACATACATTTTAGATTAGCTACTTTTTATGTAGATACGCTTAGTTGTATTTTAATCCATGAAAGATTAACTCCTTGCATCAAGTCATTTACTAACGTGACCATGTAAATGGATGTAAAATTAAATCTTTTGGGTTCTTTTATGAATTGTTAATCCTGGGGGATTTCAATTACTGTCTAGTAGAACCAGAAATGCTCTGTGATGCTACTTATAAAGCACAGCAAAGTTCATGTATTGACCATTTTCGTTCAAAGTGTTAACAGAAAGTCCTGCAGTTAATTATTAATTATTTAAATTGAGCCTTTTAACTCCTTGAATGCCAGAGAATGCATTTTCTCTGTCGTCCAATCCAGGTTTCTGGTAACTCTGGGTAGGCGTCAGCCCCTTTAAATAGGCAGGAACATTCTCCAAATGTATGCAGGGGGGTGGAGCCTCCCTTCCCTCTCAGGCTGCAGCCCAGCTAGCTGTTTGCAGAATTGTTTGTTCCTTTGGTGCGACAACACCAGGTGGAGAACATTCGTCGTTAGTTTTAGTTTCTTTTTTATTTTTCTGTCAGATATGAAATACCACCATTAGGCAGATTACCCTAACTTACAATTGCCCTCCAATATGGCTAGCTCAGTATCCAGGTGGTTTTTGGTGGACCTTAAGCCCTGAGGGGGAAAATCTTGGGTACAAGTGCTTACCCGTGGATTACTCTCTGAGGTAATCTTTTGATACATGGTAATGTGAAGACAGAAGATACTGCAGGAAAGGTGAGCTACCATTTGAGTGCCGCAGGTCCACTTGTCCCACAGTGCCCCTTTGCTGGGCTTGTATTTGAGAGTTCTCATTGCTCACTCCTGCACTCATTGGGTATATATGTGTATGTCTGTTGGGCTTTTGGAGCAGGTTCATGTGGTAACTTAACCCTTTGTCTGCTGGTTTGACATGTTTTGGGGGGGTTTCTCACACTTTCCTTACTGGGTTAGTGTTTTCTCAGTATGCACACGTGTTCCCTGTATGTTTTTCATGTTTTTAACTTGTAGTTTAACTTTTATTAAAATTGTGTACTGCGCCTTTAAGGCGCGCTTACCTCATAGACACCATTGCTCCATATACTTTCTATGGGATAACACTGTTTGGGACGTATCTCTGCAACCGCTTCACACAGCAACTTCAGAGAGGGCTCATTTTAATTGTCTACCCTTGCTCTATCATCCGGTTTATAGTTCAAGCGTGTTGGGGGGCTTCAGGCACTGTTTTGGGGTATTTTTTGGGAAAAACTACATTTCCATGAGTGCTTGATTCGTGCCTAATTTCTGATTGGCTCCCGTTGTGGCAGCCATTTTGGGAACTTTTCTCAATGAGTATCCTACACAGGGCTTGGACTCTCCTTTTCTACTCTGCAGATTAACCCTTCGCCTGCCAGAAAAGTCTATATTTAGCGTTTCTGGGGTGAAATATTAATCTTACACACTACAATTGTGTGATTCATTGTACAGTTGGTTATTTTGACACTGTGAGAATGTCTATAATGTGGAGCTAGGGGCTAGACCTAAGACTAAGGAGGCTGGGGTATCAGTATCCTCCATTGCACATTGCTATTTCTGTCACACAGGGCTACCTAGAGAGTTCTCTGTTCATTTCTGCACATCATGTTCCAAAGTTCCTGGCAGCAACCCAGGGCCTTCCAGCCATGCTATTGAGCCAGCTTGGGTGCAAGAGTTTAAGGCTGCAACTAGGGACCTTAGGTCCACTTTACAGCTCTTTCCATCCCAGATACAGGGGGCACTTCAATTCTGGCAGACCCCCCCTCTACTATCAAATCCTCCCTGCCTCAACCGCAGAGAGCACCTGATGTGTCAGATTCTTCTGAGGAAGAATTGTTGCAAGATTCAGATGTTGAGGTTGGTACTATTTTGGAATCTTCTAGGTCTCTTTGGGACCCATTTGAAGCTGATCCTGAAACCTCTACTGAGGGCCTGATCAGGCCTGTATTAACCATACTCAACATTCCCTTGGTTCAGGAGGTCCCTTCTGATCCCTCTGATGTTTTCAGGAGCTTGCTTAAGCCCCTTACTTATTTTCCTCCTAACCCCACTCTTGACGTTTGGGTTCTGATGCGCGATAAAACCCGGACAAGTCTGTTTCTGCGTCCAGGGAATTTGCTAAGCTTTATCCCTTTTCTGAAGCTGAGCTAGTTAAATGGGTTCATCCTCCTAAGGTGGGTGGTCCCATTTCTAGACTATCTAAATCCACTGCTTTACCTGTCTCTGCTGATTCTGCGCTGCTAGACTCGACTGACAAGTAACTTGAGGTTTTCCTCAAGTACATTTTTTTGATTCTATTGGTGCCGCTAGCCGCCCAGTGTTTGCTGTTGTGTGGGTTAACCGGGCTATTGCAGTCTGAACCGATCAACTCACTACGGCTGTCCGTCAAGATGCACCTACTTTGGAGGAATTGCGTGTTCTTGCCAATATCTCTGAAGAGCAACACCATGTGTCTGCTACTGATTTTGATGCCGTCCACATGATGGCAAGGGCTTCTACTACTTCTGTGGTGGCCAGGCGTGCGCTTTAGCTCAAGATTTGGTCTGCTGATACTGCTTCCAAGAAAGTCTGACTTTCTCTGCCTTTTCAGGGTACTTCCTTGTTTGGGCCTAATCTTAAGGAACTGATTAGCGAGGCCATTGGGGGTAAGAGTTCACTTCTACCCTTGGTCTTTAAGATTAAGTTACCGTTTAAACGTAAACGACCCTTTCTTTCCTTTCAGAATGTGATACATAGGCCCAGACTTCCCTTGTCTGTAAGATTTTACCAGAATGGAGGGAAATTTAATTTGAAGGCCTTATTTTGAAGGAACACCAAGACATCTTGTCAGCATTATTTGTTCTTAAAGTGATAGTAACACTTCATTTTTTTTATGTTCCTCTTGTATTAAAAAAAACAAAAAAAAAAAAACAAATGTAAATGCCCCTAGTCACATCTCTCAAACCTTTATGGTTTGAGAGATATTTGTTGTGAAACTCGCCCCCCCACCCCTTTCTCTGACATCAGCACTCTAGCTGACTGCAGGGGAATCTGGTCCCTGGACAAGAGGAGGCTCTTCAGCAGAGCCGAGATTGCGTTATTTCAAAAGAAATCCTTCACTGATAGTGACGTGATCTCGGCTCTGCTGAAGAGCCTCCGCTGGTCCCGGGACCGGATTCCCCTGCAGTCAGCTAGAGCACTGACGTCAGAGAAAGGGGAGGGAGGGGGGAACTTTCACAGCGAATATCTCTCAAACCATAAAGGTTTGAGAGATGTGACTGGGGGCATTTCAAATATAATTTTTTAATACCTACAAAAGGAACAAAAAAACGAAATGCTACTATCCCTTTCAGGGTAAAGACGTGTTTTGTTATGAATCTTCCTTGCAAAGTGTTAACAAGCTGAAGACATCTGTAGAGATGTCAATGAAGCATTCTAGCTTTCTCCAGTGCTTTGCCTTCCCTGTGGACACTGAATAAGACAAGAGTGAGCCTGCAGGTTTCAGCTGTGGATTGAGAATGATGGGACTTTTGTAGAAATATTTTCATAAAAAACAAGGCCAGTTGCCAACTACATCAGTCCATTCAGAAATCTGAGTGTACAGTTTCATGAAACCTTTACAGAAAGGAATTGATGCACATGGACACATTTCTGCTGAACAAACGTTTCCATCCAATCTAAAACATGGCTTTCAGGAAAATGTGTATACATTACTTGTAGAAATACTTGAAGATGTGGTTGGACACACCTTCCAACCATACATATAGCTTTCTCTTCTATTTGCCCCTCCCTATCCCATTAATTCTTTAAGATTTGTATCCTTGTTGCATACCTCCCAACATTTTAAATGGCGAAAGAGGGACACTTTTGTTTTAGGTGGGGTTGATGGGGGCGTGGCTGGTGGACTGGGCATTATCAAACATTTTTAGATTGTTTTTTACCAACTGATACTTTTTTGTGTAAATGAATTAATGATTTAGAGCAAGAACAAACTGTTTTATTTACACAGGCTAATTTATAAACACATATACTAAAGTTTATACAAACATTAATGTGCGTTTTATTGCTGAGGAGCAATGTAATACACTTATATATACACCACACAGTCTGATCCCCTAAAAAGAGGGACACCATGGTGGGACAGAGGGATTTGGGTTTCAAAGAGGGACTGTCCCTCCTAAAGAGGGACACTTGGGGAGGTATGTTGTCTCCTGTCTTGATGTGGTCATTACAGTAACAGGCTTGATAATGCTGCTAGTGTTTTAATAGCTCAGGCTCCTTCCACAAGAATCCTATATAATAATTCACTAAATCGCGTGTAACGCCCGACATGCGCAGTTGAGACTGCTGCGCGTGCGGCAGTCAAGCGCAGTAGAGACTGCCCACGATGCGTCTGATACAGAGCTGGGCGCTCCGAAAGAGCGTCCAGCTCTGTATCAGCCGCGGCGCGGGCAGACTCTACTGCGCGTGACTGCCCCACGACCGGCTGCCAGAGGCACTGTGGCCCATGTAACGGGCTGTTCAACTAGTATATAATAATTAGCTAAATAGTTTGTAATGACAGTCATGCAGGGTAGAGACTGCTGCGCGTGCTGCAGCTATGCTCAGTAGAGACTGCCCGTGATGCGGCTGATACTGAGCGGGGCGCTCCGAAGTATCAGCCGAGGTGCGGGCAGTCTCTACTGTGCATGACTGGCCCGCGACCAGCTCCCACTGGATCAGCTGCAGGGCGGGCAGTCTCTACTGTTCATGACTGCCCCGTGACCAGCTGGCACTGTGGCCTTGCACACGGGCTCTTCAACTAGTATTTTATATAATTATTGCAAACTGTTAGGTGTAAGCCTGTTAATGATGTCAAGAGAAATTCATGAAATTGGGGTAGAAGAACGTAGTTAGCTGTAGGTTGATTCCTGTAATATATGTATAGTTCTACTACATCACGTCATAAAGTCATGGTACAGGAAGAATGAGATTTATAAAATCTGAAGGCGTTGTTGTGGCATTCAAAAGGTTAAAAGGCTCTTTCATTTGGAACAATATAAAATGCTGTTAGTATGTGTAGATGAGCTGTCTTGCTATAAGAACAGCAGCGAAGGGGAGGGAGTCTGGGAGGAAAACAAGACTGATCAGCCTCCCCGGCTGGTACACTGGAGCCAGGAAGAGGAGTAGGCCGTGTATTTGTTTTTTTTTATTCTGAGAGAGAGAGGGCGGGAAGTGAGACGTGGACTTAGAGGTGTGTGTATATATATATATATATATATATATATATATATATATATATATATATATAATTTCCTCTAAGTGCAGCCAACTGCTGATCTACTTCAACAATCTAAGGTAAAAACAGATAAATTGATGGACCAGATGGGATACACCTAAAGGTATTAAAAGAAACGTGTTGTGGCGAAATCTTTAACAGAATTATTCAATCCATCCCTATCGAAAGGAGTAGGTAGCAAATGTAGTACCGCTCAGAGCCGACCCTTACATGGGTCCCGGTGGGTCCATGGACCCAGGCGGCACTCTGACAGGGGCGGCAATTTGCCGCCCCCAGGCATGTTATTTTGTGCGCCAGCCCAGCCCTGTGCAGAAGAAACTGATATGTAGACAAGAAAAATGGCAGCTTGTATCCACCGCATCGGCTCTGTGTCAGTGCTGTGTTCCCGGTGCGGGGGATACAAGCTGCCATTTTTCTTGTCTACATATCAGTTTCTTTCAGTAGTGGAGCCTCCAGGGGGGGGTGCGCCGGGGGGCCGCCCCCCACCAGAATGCCTGGCCCCCCTATGTGTCCCCCCTGCTCACCACTTGCTGGTTAAGTCAGTGGCGTAGCGGGGAGAGCCAAGAAAATATTTGTCATAGCAGATGACCGGGATTGTGTGACACGCTCAGCGACGAGGACGTGGAGCGTGCTGGTTGTATCTTTCATCTTTCTGGGCGCTACTTTCAAAATTGTTCTGAATCAGAACAAGTTTGAAAGTAACGCCCAGATAAATGAAGAATCATCCTGCATGCACCGTGTCGCAGGCTCGTCGCGTGTGTCACATGGTCCTGTCCCGGCTGCAGTGGCTGTCTTCAGAGGCGGCTGAGCAGTGCTGGGGAGAACAGAGGACACAGGGCTTCATTTCACTGCACCAGCACGGCTCTGTACTCATAAAGTCAACAGGCAAGAGGGAAATTGAGGCAAAAGTGGGGGGGATCAAGAGGTGCAAAGGGGGGATCAAGAGGGGGCAAAATGGGGTGATCAATCATTGAGGGGGCAAAAGAGGCAAAATGGGGGATCAAGAGGTGAAGGGGCGAAAGAGGCAAAATGGGGGATCAAGAGGTGAGGGGTGAAAGAGGCAAAAGGGGGGATCAAGAGGTGAGGGGGAGAAAGGCAAAAGGGGGATCAGGAGGTGAGAGAGGCAAAAGGGGGATCAGGAGGTGAGGGGGAGAGGCAAAAAGGGTGAGTCAAGAGGTGAGGGGGTGAGTCAAGAGGCAAAATGGGGGGGGATCCAGAGTCAGGGAGGTCAAGGGGGAGAGAGGCAAAAGGGGTGATCAAGAGGGAGACACGTGAGGCAATAGGGGGGATGGTGAGGGAGATACAACAAGCAAAAGGGGATCAAGATGCAAAAGGGGGATCAAGAGGGAGACAAAAGGTGGGATCAGGAGACAAGAGGGGAAAAAGATGGAATAGGAAGATCAAGGGGGCAATAAGGGGAGAAAGAGGCAATATGGGGAGAAAGTTGCTAGAGCGGGGATCAAGAGGGGGAGAAAGAGACTCACCCTTTCTTTTTTTCCTCTTTATTCCATTCTTAACTCTTTCTCCCTCTAGCCCCTTTATCGTTCTTCATCACTCTTCTTCTCCCCCTTGCCTTTCTCCCCATTTTCCCCTTTCTCTTTAGTCCATTCAACAGCATGCCTTTTTACCTGAATGTCTCTGCTTACAATGTGACCCAGAATTACATAATAAGTGTAATATGAAGGTATTATTCAGTTGCAAAACATTTCAGTTCTATGTGGTTTTCGGGGCAGGAGAGGGGTTAATATAGTTATGGATGTGACATGTTTTAGTGGGCATGGTTTTGGTAGGGGGGGCAGCATTTCATACTTGGACCCAGGCAGCACAATGTCTTGGGCCAGCCCTGGTACCGTTGCACATAAAATGTAGCAGGGAACAGCCTGGCAACTACAGAACAACAAGTCTTACGTCCATAATCGGAAAGTTTGTTAAATATCTCAGTTTAAATGACTTGCAAGATCCGAAACAGCACGGGTTTACAGCAGGGAGATCTTGTCAAACTAACCTCAGACTGGTAAACTAAAATAATAGACCAGGTGGGAGCAGTAGATATAGCTTATCTAGATTTCAGTAAAGCATTTGACACTGTCCCTCATAGAATGCTTACTAATACATTGCTGTATTTGGGTATGGATGCAAAAATAGTTGAATGGATAAGGCAGTGGCTGAGTGACAGGAGAAAGAGGGTGGTAGTCAGTGGAGAATATTGACACGACAGTCATGGTACTAGTAGAGTACCTCAGGGATCTGTATTGGGGCCTATTCTTTTAAATATTTTTATTAGTGATATTGCACAAAATACTTCTAGGTAAGGTAGGCCTTTTTGCAGATGATACAAAGATATACAACAGAGTAGACATTCCTGGGGGAAAAAGCCAAATAACAAATGAGTTTGGAAAATTAGAAGAATGTAAAATAAAGCATTTGGGCTGTAAAAATCCAAATGCAGAATATAGTATTAAGGGTACTGTGCTGTCAGAGACAACAGGGAAAAGAGATTTGGGAGTAATTATTTCTGATGACTTAAAGGTAGGCAGCCAATGTAACAAAGTGTCAGGGAATGCAAGCAGGGTGCTGGGTTGTATAGCTTAGAGGCATTAGTAGCAGAAATGGGGAAGTGTTCATGTTTCTTTCTTTTACCTTTACTGATGCATCCAGTGCAGTGCAGTGTTGCCTTTAATAAAACACATTTTCAGATAATCCCATTTCTCCTGAACTCCATGTAAAGATCTCCAAACTATTAAAGACTGACATAAATATCTTTACATTTTAGAAAAATCAGCCTTTCTAAAATCTAGAACCTTTGTTTTAGGGTTGTGCATCTCAGCCGCTGTCTTTATATTAAAGCACACAGATTGATGATCATTGGAGCTCAAACACTCTCCCACAGCAACATCTGATACCATGTCTCCATTTGTAAATAATAAATCTAGTATGGCTTCCTTCCTGGTTGGCTTTTCTATTAATTTACTAAGATATAATTTAGGATATATGTACTCCTGGCTGAACCTGCTGCTTGGGTTTTCTAGTCCACATCAGAAACATTAAAGTCCCCTATAATAATAACCTCACCTTCCTGGACCAGCAGTTGATCGAACCCATCTGCTTGTCCAGGGGGTCTGTAGATCACACTTATATGAGCGACCATCTTATTCTCATATTCCAAAGTTATCCAAACAGCCTGTGTTCTTCTCCATACCCTCCAGCAATAGATGAGAAATTGTAGATGTCCGTACTTAATAATTGGATTAATGATACCCTTTGTGGTTTGTGAACACCCTGTCTTACCTATCATATATACATTATACAATATACATTATCCTCAATTTCCACATGGCAGGCCTATTATATCAGCTGAGGCTATTGACACAATCCATTGCTACCTACTTGGACTCGTTCTTGCAACCACTTGTAATAAAAATGCTATCATATTTCAAAGACACCCTTGACTTCCTGATAGCCATTAAGGATGTGCTGGACATTAGTGAAGAGACAGTCCTGGTAAATATGAATGTCAATAGCCTGCACACCGTTGTCCCACATATACAAGGATTTGTGCAGTCAGAGCAGCATTACTTACGTTTGCATATCAAGGTCCAGCTCCCATCGAGTTTGTCTGTGATTTGTTGTATATGACTCGTACCCACAGTTACTTCTGTTATGGCTAGCTTGACCATGGGGTCCAACTTAGCTCCCTCTTATGCCAATCTATTTGTGTATTGTGTATGTATACGACTCGCCTTATATAGCCCAGTATTCTATTCTGTAGACGTTATATTGATGATCTGTTTATTCTGTGTCAGGGAAGCGTTCAGGACCTTATGGAATGGCATAGTTACATTTATTACCCACTCCTGTATGCCTTAAGCTCAGTCACAGTATGACTGACATTGAGTTTCTGGAGTTCAGGATTTTCTAAGAATGGACACTATTGGGTTCCACTCTATACAACAAACCTACAAATAGGAATTTGATTTTGAGAGCAGATAACGATCACCCTCTCTCTCATATCCAAGGGATTCCTTGCTTTCAGTTCAGTCTCAGTCAAAAGAGGAAGCCAACTGAGAGAGATGTACATTTCTGGATGCATAGAGAGATACAATGGACTTAGTAGAGAAGAGGCTACTGCTAATAAATCTCATGATCGGCTAGCATTTGTTTGCAACTCCTCTCCTCATGCAACAAAAATTAGCAAGCTTATGGTGGCCTCTAGTGATCTCAGACTCCACATTAACCTTTGGAGGGATGCAACCTCCTTTTGTTGCATTTAAGAGGGGAAGGCGACTCGGTCACATTTTAGTAAAAACTGACATCCCTAAAATGGACACTAGGGAACCTGACCATTAAGCCTCCAGAGGAAGATGGCTGCTACCTAAGCCAAAAGTGGGGTGCTTTAGATGTATTAATTGCAAAACATGCAACACCATGATTTCAGGAACTACATTAAGGGATCCACATAAAAATGTCAAAATCCAGCAGAGATTTACGTGCACTACAGAATTTGTATTAAATTTTATCATGTGTCCCTGAGGATTATATTATGTGGGAAAAACTGGGGGGGGGGGCACTTGACAAACACATCAGTTCATCACTAATAGGAGCCCTAAGAGTGTTCTTATTCCACACAGACAAGTAATCCAGATGTTTGGACACTCACTAATAGAATAGTCTCTTCCCTGTAGAGAGCGTATAGTACATTTGAAGAAAAGACAGCATCAATGACTTTTCAACCCTCACTGGGGCCTTTGACAAGGTATATTATTTTAGACCTGAAGGAGATGTTTTACACAATCTGTTTTAGACCCTTTGGCAGTTACAGGGTTACTGCTGTATGGTCTGTAGCTTGTGCAGACCAGCAGATAGAGTTAAGCATGGTCACTGCATTGGAGGGTGAAGATCACATAACTATTATCAGGTTTCATACTATATAGCATTAACCTTGTAACTGCCAGTGGGTTTAAGTGTGTGTGTAATAGTTCCAGGAGCTTTTCCAATTACACATATAGATTCCTCTAAGTGCAGCCAATTGAGCAGTGTTAAGATGAAGAGAGAGAGTTTGAGTATTGAAAGAGTGGGAAATTATTTGAAGAGATAGGTAAGAAGGTGGTAGTGCAGGAATGAGTGAAGGCCCTTGACAGAGAATGGAACCATGAGTCCAAATGGAGTCCATTTGTTGGTAGGCTGCTGTTTGGCCCAGACATGGTTAAGGATATTATCCATGCTACTGTTGGTATGGGTGTACTATCACCTCATGTTACCATCAAGCGTGACCTTTTTCCAAGGCAGAGGTGCTATATCCCAGCTTAAAGGAGCATCTTTGTGCTCTATCATCACTGCTATGTGCCGAGGGGACTTTTTAGCTCCCTAGACATAAAGGAAGCATAAATCTGCATATTCCTATCCATGCAGACCATCAGTGCTTCCTTCAGTTTGACTATCAGACCATCCTTTTTTAGTTAATCCCCCTTCCTTTTGGGTTGGCATCTTCTCCTCAGATTTTATACATAGGTCCTGGCAACCTTGACTACTCATATTAATTCCCTAGGGATTTCTTAATCTCCCTGTCTAGATAACATTATTTTAAAGGTTCCTTCAGAGGAGGCTTTGCTTCTTCAGATTCAGACTTGAAAGCCTATTGGTGAACAACACGATTGGGTACTTATTTTCAGAAATTCTCTCTGATTCATCCCTTTCTCAGCATGAAATTTGTGACCTTTCATGGAAGGGTCTTTCTGCCAGAGGACAAAATTCAGTTGTCTCTGGAGGTTTCTTTGCTTGTCTTCTGTAAATGTTCTTACTGAATTGGGTGATAGCATGACAGGTACCAGCCTGAAGGGCTGGTGTGCCTCTTTCGGACAGCTCAGGACTTGGAGCACGTTGTTTGCTTTGCATGCAAAATTACCAATCCGTTAGCTATAAGAGATAAAACTACAGGTAGAGAGAAAAGACACATTAGGGTTCTCGTATAGTAACTATAAAGTTGGAAGTAGTATATTGTAATTCATCCTGGAAGTGTGTTAATATTGTTTTTTATATTGTTTAGCAAACCAAGTTAGGGAGAACCACAATGTTCACAATACTTGCGAGCAGGGACTAACTTTGCTTTCTATAAAAAAAAAAAAAAAAAAAAAAAAAAAAAAAAAGGTGTGGGATGTAAGCACCTGGATGGCATGCCTGACATTACTGTGTAATGTCCATACACTGACAAAGCTAAATATCTCATACTATTAAACACTCTATCATGATGTGGTCTTACAGCGTGTCGCTTTTTTTGTGATTTCCTTTCTTTGAAAAATAACATACTGTATGTGTTGTAGAGCGCCAAAATTGTCAGGTCTCAATAACCGTATCACAGATGTTTCACAAGATGGTCTAAATTAGGTCTCTGACGATTTATGTCAGTGATAAATGGCCAGTGTTTACAGACTTGGACAAGAAATTTCAACTTCCCCATACCTACCACTAATCTCCTGCAAGATTTCCATTTCTTTTATGCTTCCACTAATGAGTTGCCAATAGCTGACCTGACATTTTGAGAATTTATTCTAAAGTAGCTCATTTGTAAAGGGGATCTTCCCGTTTCTGAGTTCGTCTCCTCTTTCAGAAACCCATCTTCCCCAGCATTTATGCATGAGAAAACCGAAAGCTGATTTACAAAACTCCAGATATGTTGTATAAAATTGACCAACAGAGTTCTTCGATCTGCTAGAGAGGATATGGCGATAGAGGCACAATTTCATATAAATATTTTGGATGTGTCCAATCATTCAGAATTACTGGACAATGTTTTATCTAGTGTCAAACAAATTACTAAGTGTCCAGTTCCACTAGATCCTCAAAGTCTTGTCCTTAATAACAGGTTCTTAATAAAGAAAATTATACTACAACTTTAACGCACCACATCCTAAATATGACTAGATGCTCCATCTCTGCATATTGGAGAGAAGTTCACATCCTCTTGCTTAGAATTAAAGCTCAGAATTCAGGATATGAGAGCATTAAAGGGATAGTAATACTTAAAATGTAAAAAAAAAATATGTTGTAGGGTTTATCCCCCTGAGTAAAACAAGAGTACTCCCACTGCTGAAAGGTGTTTCATTCAAAAGTTATTAATTTTCAAAGTTGAATTTTTTAGGTGCAATATCAGTGGCCTGAAATTGTACAGTGGCGCTGTTGCTACACCATCCTATGGAGAGTTATGGTCCCGGGACCAGAGCTGTCCATAGGATCGTGTAGCAACAGCGCCACTGTACAATTTCAGGCCACTGTGATATTGCACCTAAAAAATTTCAACTTTGAAAATTAATAACTTTTGAATGAGATCTTTCAGCAGTGGGGGTAGTCTTGTTTTATTCAGGGGGATAAACCCTACAACATATTTTTTTTTTTTTTTACATTTTAAGTATTACTATCCCTTTAAAGAAACTGACTATAAAACACAATAATGATAGGATTACTTCTACAGAGAGCAGTTAAGCTCAGATTTCAGGATATGAGAGCATTATTGCCGATATCCGCACCATACAATACTTGTCACCCTCATACCTTTTTTTGTCTCTTTCCTATCGCTTCTATGATTGTGTCAATGAATCTCCTGTTTTATTTATTGCAACACATATTTCATTGATTATATTTTCTTCTTCTGTAAGGGGAAACATGTTTGTGTGGAAACATGTACAGAAAATTATACATAGGTACTTACATACGTTTTCATTTCCGGCTGTATGGCAACAAAAGGTGAACATTTTGAACTGGGGTTTGGGCTTTCTATAGAACTATATGTATGCTGTGTTTATGTAGCATCTTCCTGGCAGGGACCTCACAAACTTCTGTTTTTTCAGTCAAACTAATTGTTACTAGTGTTTCTGTCTTTATTGTTTGTCACTCCTTTGTACAGCTCTGTGGCACATGCTGATGCTCATAATAATAATACTGGACAGTGAATCATGATGTTGTGCGTATGATTGGGTTGGAAGAACCACCAGGAAGAGGATGAGGGGAAATGAGTCTGAATCTAAGGAGGTGGTGGAGTGAGCATGGGGTGTGGAATAAGGATGATAAAGTGGGTGGAACAAGCATAAAGGAGGGTGTGTGTGATGTGAACCTGAAGGAGGTAGGCGTGAAAGCTATTGTGCACTCATCTAGGCTTCAAATTAAATCTACACGAGTCTGAAGAGGGGGTTGTAATTTCTAGGAGTGTGTTGAATGAGCCTTGGTAGGTGTTGGAATGGGGGGTGTTGGAGGCAAAATTGTCTTGGGAGGGGATTCCAATGAACTTGACAAGAGTAGTGGAGTGAGCCTGAGGATGGGGAGAGATCTAAGAAGGGAACAGAACTAGAGATCAGGGTGGTGATCATGACTGAGAACACCTAAGTAGAACTCACCTAAGGAGAGTGTCCCTTGTTCCTCGCTTGCCAATTTGTGTCCTTTTTCTGCCTCCTATCTCCATATGTGAAAAGTTCACTTGACCCAAGTGCTGATCAGGGCAAGCCTAATGTAACTGCCATTCAGAGCAGTCCTGACCTATCCGCCCCTCAAAATGCGATACACCTTACATTATCCGAAAGCCCAGAGGAACAGCAGCTGCACATCACTAGGACTTGAAATTAGCTCCTGTGTCACCTGTGTATTGTGTGGCTAGCACCCACCAGTGCACACTCTTAAACTCTTGAATGCCAGAGAGAAGTCCAACACACTCAGTGTTACGTTTTTTCCATGACTAGGGCACACCGAGGGAATGGTGTATTTTAAATATATTTTGAAGCAGATGGACTTGCACAAACCTTGTCAACCACGTTCTCCTGATGCAGATAGTGTGATGATGATGTGGCAAAGATGACATGAAATAACACTAGCTCCTTGGACCACCGTACCTCTGCCAGACACACATTCTCCAATGTGTGTGTTTAATGGTTGACTCTGAGAATTAAGCACGCCTTAAAAACTGGAAGCTGCTGAAATACTCTTCTGAATTTGCCTCAGACTTCCCAGTCACTCAGTGTGACACGGATGCAGCACAGAGAAAAATTAGAAGAGTGCCAGAGCCTGGCTTTTGAGGGTTGTACTGAGGGATTGTTTATCAGCTGGGAAGGTAACAAGTCCCTGTTGGTGATTTATACAAGACCATGGTAGAGGGGGGGCAATGTCTTATCAGAATCACCACCTAAACTGTTCTGAATTTCACTGTTGCAATGATAGGTCCTTGTTAGCAGTGAGTGGAACAGTGCACACATTACTTTGATTTTCAACCTCTTTGTGTCTAGCACTAAGCCAGAAACTTGCTTTTATGTATGTATACATGCATGTGTCTTTGTATGGCCCTTGAGAGCTAAATAAGATTTCACACTTGCTAGTAAAAGGCACTTTCTCTGTCGTCCAATACAGGTTACTGGTAACTTTGGGTAGGTGATCCACCCCTTTAATAGGCAGGAACAGTTCTAGAAATTATTGCAAGGGATGGAGCCTACCTTCCCTCCTTGGCTGCAGCTAGCCAACCAGCTCCAGAAAGATTTGTTCCTTGGTGAAGATCACATCAGGCAAGAGAACAGTTCTGCTATAGTTTTAGAAACTTTTTTATTTTTCTGTTAGATATAGAATACCACCATTTGGCGGATTACCATAACTGACAATGCCCTTAGATGTGGCTAGCTCAGTATCCAGGTGCTTTTTGTGGACCCTAAGCCCTGAGGGGGAAAATCTTGATTCCAAGTGCTTCCACAGGAGTTGCCCACTGAGACTGCTTGTTATATGTGGTAATCTGAAAACAGAATATCTGCAGGAAGGGTGAGCAACCTTTTGAGTGCTGCAGGTCCACTTGTCCCACAGTGCCCCTCCGCACAGGGGTTTTTACATTGGAACACAATCCTGCACTCATTGGGTCTTTTCTGTTATGTCTGTCAGTGTTTGGAGCAATTTTATGTGGTATATTAACCCTTTAACTGCTGATTGACATTCTTTTGGGTGGTTATTAGCACTTTCCCTACTGGATTCAGTGTTTTCTGGGTCTGATTACATGTTCTAGTGAAGTTTCATGTATTTTTATTTCTTAGTTCTAACTTTGACAAATTTGAGTTTTACCGTATAGACTCCATTGCTCCATTCACTCCTGTGGGACTACATAGTTTCGGACATATCTCTGCAACCGCTCAACATAGAGACTTCAGAGATGGCTCATTTTGATTGTCTGACCTTGCTCTATCATCCAGTTCACTGCATTTCCCATGAGCGTTTGCTTCGCGTGCTCTTTTCTGATTGGCTCCTGCTGCGGCAGCCATTTTGTGAGCTTTACAGAATGAGTATCCTATGCAGGGCATGGACTCTCCTTCTCTCATCTGCAGATTAACCCTTCACCTGCCAGATAAGTGTGTTTTAGCGATTTCTGGGGTGAAACTTTAATCGTACCCACTGTTAACCCTTTAATGACAGGGTTTTTTTTTTCCATTATAGCAAATTACTTCCTGGACTTACCAGGTAAGTCGTCTGTCACTAAGGGGTTAATTGGCTGATTTATTATTCTGAACTTTGTTGACACTGTGAGAATGTCTACTCCGTTTTAGGTTGGGGCCAGGCCTAAGAATAAGGGCGCTGGGGTCTCTGTGTCCCCCATTGCACATTGCTCCTCATGTCATACAGGGTTACCTAGAGAATTCTCAGGTCATTTATGTCCAGCATGTTCTGATGGCCCTGAATCTATCTCAGGGTCCTCCAGCCATGCATTAGAGCCATTTTGGGTGCAAGAGTTCAAGGCTGCTACCAGGGACCTTAGGTCTATGTTGCAACTCTTTCCATCCCAGTTACAGGGGGTCTTCCATTCCTGGCAGACCCTCTCATCAGTCAGATCTTCCCTGCCCAAACCGCAAGGAGTACCTGACGTTTCAGATTTCTCTGAGGAGGAACTGTTGGTGGATTCAGATTTTGAGGAATGTTCTGTAGTGGGTTCCTCTCAATTTTTTGGGGACCTTTTGAGGCTGATCCTGAGCCCTCGGCTGAGGCCCTAATCAGAGCCGTCTTAACCACACTAAACATTCAACCAATTCAGGAGGTCTCCTCTGGTCCCTCTGATGTATTCCAACAGCGTATAAAGCCCCATACTTGTTTTCCACCTAACCCCACTCTTGATCGTCTAGTGACTGATGAGTGGAAATCTCCAGACAGAAAGCCTTCTGTCTCCAAGAAGTTTGCTAAGCTTTACCCCTTTTCTGAGGCGGCAGCTCACCCTAGCTGTACGTCAGGGTGCCTCATCTTCTTGCCAACATCTCTGAGGCCCAGCACTGTGTTTCTGCTGCCTTATTTGATGCCATCCGTCTGGTGGCAAGAGTTTCCACCATGTCTGTGGTTGCCAGACGAGCTCTTTCGCTCAAGATCTGGGCTGCTGACACCACTTCTAAGAAAGCCTTGCTGTCCTTGCCCTTTCAGGGCACATCCCTATTTGGGCCAGATCTTAAGGATCTGATTAATGAGGCCACTGGGGGTAAGAGTACTCACCTGCCCTTGCTCCCCAGGAAGAAAACTCCCCTCAAGTTTAACAGGTTTTTTCATTCCTTTCAGACTGAGACACATCCGGCAAACCAGAGTGTTCCCTCAGCTCCACATGCCTCCTCTAAGCCCAAACAGCAATGGAAGCCCAAGGTCTCCACCAAGCCTAAGGCTTCCAAGACTTCTTCAGCATATCTCGCCGAACCCGGGTCCCCATTCATCTGTGGGTGCTGTGGGTGGTCGTTTACGTAACTAGCACAGCATCTGGGAGGATTCTATGGTGGACCCGTGGGTTTTGCAAGTCGTGGCGGAAGGATACAGGATCCCTTTCGACTCTCTTCCTCCCTTTTGCTTTTTCCCCTCTCATATGCCTCAGGGCGCAGAGAAACGCGTCTCTTCAACAGCGCTATCCAGTCCCTTCTGGACAAGGATGTTCTAGAGACGGTTCCAGTTCAGGACAGAGGTATGGGTTTTTACTCAAACCTGTTCGTGGTGTCCAAGAAGGACGACGGTCTTTGTCCAATTTTGAATTTTAAGCATCTCAATTCCTTTGTGATTCGGTCTCATTATCACCAGGAGTCACTGAAGACGGTGATTGCTGCTATGGTTCCGGGGGAATTCCTTGCTTCTCTGGACCTTCAGGATGCATATTTACACATTCCCATTCGTCCAGAAAGCCATCAGGATCTCAGATTTGCCTGTGACCAAGGCAAATTTTCAGTTCTCAGCTCTTCCCTTTGGTATGACTACAGCTCCTCGGGTATTCAACAGTGTCCTGGGATCCTTAGTGTCCGTCCTCCATCGGAATGGCATCAGAGTTACTCCATACATGGACAACCTGCTTCTGAAAGCCCCCTCTGCGGAACTTCTTCGTCAGCAGGTTCAGGACTGCACTGTCACCCATCATGGGTGAATCATCAACTTGGACAAGTCGGATCATGACCCATCCCAGCATCTGGTCTTCTGGAGCCTTCTCTTCGACACTCAGCAGAGCATGGTGTTTCGCACAGATGAAGTGGCTCACCAGATCGCTCACAAGGTTTCGGCTGTTCTAGCTCAAGATCCAGTTCCAGCCAAGAAGCTATCCTCTCTGGTGGGGAAATTAATCTGCCACATGGAAGCAGTACCATTGCCATGGCTCACACCAGGGAACTCCAGAGGTTTGTGATCCAGGTGTGCAAGGGTCAGCCGGACCTTCTGCAGACGTCAGTGTCCCTCCCTCTCCATGTGGAACTGAGTTTGTCGTGGTGGCTCAACCTATTCAATCCCCTGAAGGGTAAGTCCTTCCTGATATCCTTCTGGACAACGATGATGATGAATGCCAGCCTCTCCGGATGGGGAGCGGTCCTGGGTCACCTGAGTGCTTAGGGACAGTGGTCTTCAGAAGAATCTCTCCTTCCCATCAAAGTGTTGGAACTTCGGATGATATTTCATGCCCTTCGTCACTGGACTCCCCAGCTGGAAGAATGCCCAGTCCAGGTTCAGTCCGACAACGTCACGGCTGTGGCTTACATCAACAAGCAAGGTGGAACAAGAAGTCTGTCCACTTGGTTAGAGTTCAAGGCTATTTTGTCCTGGGCAGAAGAACACATTCCTGCCATATCCGCAGTGCACATTCCAGGCATAGACAACATCATGGCAGACTTCCTCAGTCGACACACAGTGGACAGTGGAGAGTGGGAACTGCATCCAGAGGTGTTCAACCTCATTGTTCAGAAGTGGGGTCTTCCTTGCATCGACCTGATGGCAACAAGACACAACTGGAAGGTTCCAAGGTTCTGCTCTCGCTGGAGGGATCCTCTAGCTCGGGCGGTGGATGGCTTACATCTTTCCTCCTCTTCCCATGTTGCACAGGGTGCTACAGAAATTTAGACTGGATCGTTGTCCAGTCATTCTGCTTGCTCCGTACTGCCCTTGACAAGTTTGGTTTCCGGAGCTTCTGGATCTGTCAGTGGCAGAGCCATTCAGCCTCCCCTCCCATCCAGATCTTCTTCTCCAGGGTTACCTGTGGAAAGAGGACGTTCATAGTTTAGCTTTGAAAATGAGTCCTCAGTATTGAAGAAGAAATGTTTTTCTTGTGGTGTGGTGGCTACTATGCTTAGTGCTCGCAAGCCAGTTTCTTCAAAGGCTTACGATCATGTCTGGTCTACCTTTCTATCTTGGTGTGTTGATAAGGACCTGTCTCAGGGATTTGATCTGCCTACGGTCCTGGCCTTCTTGCAGGAAGGCGTGGATAAGGGCCTCAGTTTGAGTTCCCTTAAGGTTCAGACCTCTGCTTTCTCTTTTAGAGGTGCATTGCTATCTTTCCTGATGTCAAGGTATTTTTCCAGGGTGGTGCTCATACTCACCCTGTCTTTAAGGCCCCTGCTCCTCAGTGGGACCTTAATCTGGTTCTGGCCATCCTTCGGCGCCCTTCCTTTGAGTCCTTGGCCATTATTCAGCTATGCCTTCTGACGTGGAAAATGGCTTTTCTCCTGGTGATCGTGTCTGTTCCCTGTGTCGCAGAGTTACAGGCTCTGTCCTGTAGACCACCATTTTTGGTGTCTCACAAGGACAAGGCCGTACTTCAAACTTCTCAGAAGTTTCTCCCCAAGATGGTTTTGGAGTTCCACATCAATCAGGAGATTGTGGTGCCCTCTTTCTGGCCTGACCCCACCTCCGACAAGGAGAGGGATCTCCACTTGTTGGACGTGATGCGTTGTCTTAAGTTTTATGTACATTTCATTAAGTCTGTCAGACAGTCTGACGCTCTGTTCGTCATTCATGAGGGTTCCAGGGCAGGAAGACCTGCATCCAAACTGACTATTGCTTCTTGGATCAAGTCCACTATTCATAAGGCTTATGAGCTGAGGAAGAAGCCTGTTCCCTGTAGGGTCACTGCTCATTCTACTCGATCGATTCGGGCTTCTTGGGCTTACAAGAATCAGGCTTCTGCTGATCAGTTGTGCAAGGCTGCCACCTGGTCATCTATGCACACCTTTTCGAAGCACTACTGTGTTGATATGCTGGCATCGGCTGATGCCAGCTTTGGGAGGAAAATTCTGGAGGCGGTTTTGTGTTCTTAGTGCTTCCTTCACTTTTGAGCCCGTTAGCTCTAGTTCAGTGTGCTGTGTAACAGCTGGGATGTTGTTGCCCCTATTCAGTGTCCGTTGACACTTCATTCGGTTTGTAGGTCTATCTCTGATCTGATTGTTCATATCTGCGCTGGTGACTTTGGGGGCCCTGCGCCTGGTCCTTGCCTTACTTCCCGCCTCTTGGAAACTCAATGGTTGGACATCCCAAAGTTACTAGTAACCCGTATTGGACAACAGAGAAAAGAGTATTTTAGTCTTACCTGTTAAATCCTTTACTCTTAGTCCATACAAGTTACTGGTCTCCCACCCTGTCAAGGGACCATGTTTGGCTCTCCTGTGGCAGACCGTGGGGGTCCTTCGGGGTCATGCTCACAGGAGTCTTCCTTTCCTTCCACTATCTAATCATAGTTAGTGTCTCAAATCTTTCTGGAGCTGGTTGGCTAGCTGCAACCAAGGAGGGAAGGTAGGCTTCACCCCCTGCAGTCATTTTTAGAATTGTTCCTGCCTATTAAAGGGGTGGATTGCCTTCCCAAAGTTGCCAGTAACCTGTATGGACAAAGAGAAAAGGATTTCACAGGTAAGACTAAAATCCTCTTATTGAGCCAGCAATGGCATTTAGCAAGTTTGTCCCTAGTTTAACATCTGTAACTCTCAGATTGCATGTTCAAATTAGCATTGGCTGTGTCGCCTTAAGAGTTATTAGGGAGTTCGGAAGTGGACCCCCTTTGTGTCATGCTCCAGGTTAAGGTTAAGCTTCTGCTCTTGATAAGAACTGCTTGACGCTGATTGTACCCTAGTTAGGAAAATGTCCTACAAAGTCTGCTTTAGTATTTGGAAGTCTTGTCCTTAGTTGAGCATCTCAGATCCTCACAGACACACACTCTTCCATCAATAAAACACATTAAGTATTTGTACTTTTATAAACTTGTCCATCCTGACATATATGGTCGATCAACTCCTGCTAATATTTTTAAAGAAATATACAAATCAGACCTTATCTCTGAACTGTGCTTGCTCATGAATTAGCACATTTTCTTTGCATAACAGACTCCAAGTATATGTTTTAACCATTATATATCAGGAGTGGAAGCACCCATTTCTACAATTTAAAGAAACCATAAGTACCTTTTATCTCTAAGTGGAAAATTGCTTGGCAGTCTGTTGAATAGATATCATTACATGTCTTTTGGAAAAAGCAAGACTGTAATACCTTTAATTTGGGAAAAGTGTATTTTGTTAATCTCCTTCAGTTCGGAAACCCACTGATTGGGTTTGTATGAAATTTGTAGGTATCTAGCAATGCAACCACATCATGTTTTAGAAAGAGACAGGAGAACTGTTCTTTTATTTATGAGGATGATGGGTGGATAACTTTGTACTGATTGCTACGTGAGATTGGGGGGAGTGGTACTCACTGGTATTAGACAGGGCTGTCCAGTTACAGTAAAACTATAATCTTCAGGTAGGTTTGGTTATGGTTTGATGGTTTTCTGTGAAGATTTACACAAAAATTGGAATGTTGAGTGTCAGGTATATAATTATGGTAACTTTTATACACAATATACATGTTTCTTCATTATTATGGTGGCATAAGAGTAACTATATAACTTGCATTTGTACCACTCGTTACATACATGACCTATAAAATGTTTTTGGGGGTCCCCAAAAATTCCAAATTGAGTGTCAGGTTCTGTTATAGTTTCTGTATACTTTGTGTTACAAATAATGAAATATCCAGAGTGGGACGTAATTAACCCTTTGCATTCACACGATTAAGAGTATCACAAATTACTTTATAAAGGCACTAGACCTGCATGCTTTTGCACTATGTCAGTGGTTAATTTTTTTTGTTCATGGCACCGCAACACTTGGCAGGTGTAAAAAATTGCTGTAAAGTTAGAATGCTTTCAGAAATAGACCTGTTAATAGTTTATTTTTATCAATGAAAAAAATGCATAGTGAGGGGACTGAAGAAAAACCTAAATCAAATCAGTATTTGGTGTGACCACCCTTTGCCTTCAAAATAGCATCAATTCTTCTAGGTACACTTGCACAGTTTGTTAAGGAAATCAGCAAGTAGGTTGTTCCAGACAACTTGTAGAACTAACCACAGTTCTTCTGTGGTTTTAGGCAGCCACAGTTGCATCTCACTCTTCAGATAACCCCACACAGATTTTATGATGTTGGGATCAGGGCTCTGTCGGGGCCATACCATCACTTTCAGGACTCCTTGTTCTTCTTTACCCTGCAGATAGTTCTTAATTACTTTGACTGTATGTTTGCGGTCTTTGTCATGCTGCAGAATAAATTTGGGGACTATCAGATGCCTCCCTGATGGTACTGCATGGATCTGCCTGTACTTCTCAGCACTGAGGAGACAATTTTTGTCATTCTTCATGGAAGAAATGGCACCCTAAGTGAATGTTCATGGCACACCAAAGAGCCATGACACACTGCTTGAGAACTACTACCCTGTATGGTCATGGGAATACCTTGATAGCTTGTAATATCTTTATGTACATTTTGAAATACATTTTCATATATATTATCATTATTAACTTCACCATTGGACTAGCCAGGTGACAAACACTTGTTGGCTCCACCATGGTCTACTTAGGGGAATTTAAAGAGCTACTATCATATAGATAGTGACCCATCTGCAGATATGTTCTGGAATTAGACCTGCAGAGGAAGCCACAGCTGCATTGTGAGCCCCAGAGGACCAGCTCGGGTCTGCAGGTGACTCCTGATGTACTTCAGTCCGTGCTGGAGGAAGAGACTGAACCATGAGACTTGTGGTTGTTTTCTGTCCTGCACAATTCATTTCCAAATATACTGTCTGTCTTTGGCTTGAAACCCCAGCTCAGCAGATCTATGGGACTGTTCATACAATCCAGAAGATTGTGGTTGGGAGAAGCATACTTCTGGCTGTGTTCCAGTGAAGGGGGTCAGTCTTCTGACCCCACCCCCATAACTGCTGTTAGGAGCTATATTAGGGTTGAACACAGCCCCAGACTTTGTACTAAGTCTGCTTTGTAATTCATTGATCAACCAGTCAACTTTGTTTTTTATGAAACCTTGTTACAACCTATATTGTTTTTCATGTCTTACTAAAAAAAACCAGCAATGCAGATGTCTGGAAGTAAATTGTTTTCCCCAGGCTTTTGTGAATTAATTGCCCAGAATTAGCAGTACAGTATTTCATGCCATTTGCATGCATAGAACACTTATCCAAAGTGCTATGAATTAATGGAAATGTTGACATGGAAATTAAAATATTTCAAATACCAAATGCATGCTAATGTTTCAATTATATGAATTACTGTTCAGGATGTTTATACTGTTCAGGAGGTCTATATATTCATAAGTATGGCCAAAATGTTGATTTAATGAACACTCACACCCTCCGGAACAATTATATTAATTACTTGTTTTTGCCATTGAATTTCCATTTTTTTTTCCAGAGTTTCAAATTGGTGAAGTTGCTCCAGAACTGCACCAATTTTCTTAAATGTACTTATCTGTTGCACAATGAACGATCATTCGGAATGACATTTCAGGGGCCAATTCCATCATCTGCCATTTTATTTTCTACTGATCCAGTTTATTAACTTAAAGGGATAGTAATACTTTCTTATAAAAATCTCTAAAATTGTAGATATTAATTATAGAATTAAGATGAGCTACTTCCCAGGTCTCAAATCTTTATAGTTTTTCTTTTCGTAGTATTTAAACTTCCCCCTCCCTCCCCTTTTTCGTACTTCTGTGCTCTAGCTGGCAGATGCGGAATCCGGTCATTTGAGCAGACTGAGGCTCTTCAGTAGAGCTGAAAACGCGACATTTATGAAGAAATACTTCATTGGAACAGTCTACAAAGTGTTGTGTTTCCGGTTCTGCTGAAGATCCTCCGTCTGGTCAAGTGACCGGATTCTGCATCTGCCAGCTAGAGTGCAGACGTATGAAAAAGGGAGGGGGGGGGAGTTTAAATGCTACGAACAGAAAATCTATGAAGATTTGAGACCTAGGAATTAGCTCATCTTAATTTTATTATTAATTTCTACAATTTTAGAGATTTTTATAAGAAAGTATTACTATCCCTTTAATTTAAAAAAAAAAAAAAAAAACAAAAAAAAAAAAAAACAGCAGAATTTATTGTTTATGCTTTATTCAACATTTAGCTTATGGAAGAAGAAACTTAATATGTTAATCAGAATTATTTTGAAACCTCGTCCCTCATATAATATGGGTCTCTAGTATTAAATGAGCAGTAATCCCACCTTCACAAAATAAACTAAAATGGTGGCTAGATGCCCCTAAATATAGCGAACTTGTTCGTGAGTGAATTCTGCTCTGCATGAGTTACTTTCTCTATGGGTGATTGACACATCAGTCCCAGCTCCTATAATGCCAGTCCCGAGTCAGACAGAAAGTGGTGCTTCCGTCTCCATTGTCTTAGGGTAGCAAAGTTAGTAGCAGCCGGGGCACATAGCTATAGTTTATTAGTTTAGCACGGGGGGGGGGGGGGCGGGTTCTGAACTTTAACTTATAAACCTTTAGTCCTTATACCTAATGCAGTTTTTTTCTCTAGATATTTGTTTAACCCTTTTAGTGCCAGAGAGGTATCCAATGCATTGCACATCTGGCACTCCTAGGGTTAAACAAATATTATGTAACAAAGGGATCTGTTTTGACTTTACATATTTGGCAATGTACAGCCAATGTACATATACCTTTATTATTTTTGTTTTCAGTGTCATATGTTTTGTTTTTGTTTTTTGTAACACATATATATCCCTGATGGTAATCTTGCTAGATCTCTGTTTCTAGAAAGCCTTCTTTTTTGGATATAATTTAATGCAATTGTTACAGCAGGCAGTATTCTGTATGCTGTATTTAATAGACTGCTACAGAGCTAGTGTTACCTTGTATCAGTAGTATTGCTTTTACAGCACCTGGGAGAAATCTGTCTGAAATTAGTGAATCAAGGAGCCCACTATGAGATACATTAGCCTGTAAAGTAGGTGAAGATTAAAAAAAAAAAAAAAAAGTATAGAAAGTTTTACTTTACATTTTATGCATTTGCAGAACATGCAAAATGGACGTTTACTGGAACGTTTAATGCCTTTTGTGATCATTACATTTCTTATGTGTTTTTTTTTTTTATCCATTAGGGACAGGATGCACCTACCCTACATGCAAGAGCGATGTCAAGAGATGTTCAGAATTGCCAATGAATTGGCTCGTCTTCAAGTCTCATATGATGAGTATCTCTGCATGAAAGCCTTGTTGCTTCTGTGTACAAGTAAGTTAATATGTTTGCAAACATATTGGGTTCAGGGTTTTTCAAGAAAAAAACTTTCCAGAGCATTTTAATTAATCATTACTTTCCCTGTAGGAGGATGTATGAAGTTAATGGTCCAAGAATCCAGCCTATGCTTCAATGTAGGCAATGCTTAAATAAGGCATGTCAAACTCTAACTGGCTGAATTGTTTAAATTTTCCTCTGAGGATGCAAAAAGTGTGGTTATGATTTAACATCACCAATTCATAATGTTATGCGCCTAGTTTGGACCAGTGTCAATTGTTTTTCTATATATCTTGTTCTAGTAAAATCCACCCTTTGAATTGTGTGGAAGATGTGAAACAGACCCACATGAATGTATACTATAAAAGAGTTCTGTGCCCTTTTATACTGGGTTTGAGTATTAGTTGGGTCAACTTGTTAAATAAAATTATTTCTCAACTTTCCCTCGGTTTATCAGAATGAAATTTACTAAGCAGAACTGGTAATGCAGCTTTTCATTCCTCTCCGTGCTGAAATTGCAACAAAGAAGTGTCTTCATCAAAGTAGAGCATTTCTACAAGCCGAGCAACATACTGAAAAGTAATGGTGTGCCACATTTAGAAACAAGATTTCTGCATGTAGTGCTGTAGTACACATCTGGAAGTTTGGTCAGTAGAAACTATGCTTCCATTGACTTGCATGTTTTTTCTTTTTTCATTGTCAAACACAGGAACTGTAGAGTTTAGCAGCAACCACTAGGAGGCAGGGCTCTAAAGCTCTCTGGAGAAGACTCCCTCTCAACTCCATTAACCCTCACTCAGCAGCAGCCACCTTCAGTTTTAGTGCTTTATCTGCAGCATAGCAACAGGGCTGATTGTTCTCTTTTAAGTTTTTCTTTCATATTCTATCTCTTCTTATTTTCTTACTTATGGAGTGTTTCATTTCCTCCATGTGGCTGGCTCCTTATATGGTCAACCCTTTGGGAAGTCACTTTCCTTCCCATTTTTCAGAGGAGCGACAAGATGAAGGTCCAGGTTTTGTGAGTATTCCCTGTCCATACGTCAGTTTCTCTGTCTGCTGGCCACAATCTGAGGTCTGTGTCTGATACATGGCTTGTTTCTTTATTTTTTCTTTATTTGTTTTCTTTGTTTTGGCTTTTATCCTGACTTTCATTCACTGTTGTTTGTCGCTATAAATTAGGAACACGTTTATGGTACTGAGGGCACTTTTTTTTAAAAAATGATTGGACCACGGCTCCTTTACGTTCCACGCTCATAGCCTCCATCTTTTTATGCAGTTCTGGCTTCTTCTTTCTCATTTCCTGTTGCTCCATCTCAGCTCCAGACTGCAGGGATAGCACCATCGTTCTGCACTTTGTACTCACTGGGGGTCCCTAGATTAGTGTTGCCCACTGCACAGCGCTGGAAGCTGGAGAGCCACCACATTATTTATTTTTTGTTCTTACTAGAGCCCGGTTTCACAGGCTTTGAGACAGGGAGGGAAGGAGTTTCTTCTCTTTGTGCAGCACATCCCAAAAGGCATTTCTTCATCACTCTTTCTCCTCAGGTGGCCAGACTGACTCTTGGTGACTACTGGCCATCCTAGTGATGCACACAAGTTTTTTTTTTTTTCCTTTTATTTTTCTGCCTTTCTGTTGCCCTGAGTCTGTTTTATTGGAACATTTGTGTCATGTAAGAGTTAAAATGGAACATGGAGAAGCCCAAGATCACCAGAACTGTATCAGTTTCTTCAGCAGTGGTCTGGACAGTCTTCCTAAGGGTCAGACAGGACAACTATGCCTCTCATTAACTATGTCCCTTACTCAGGCCACTTGAGGGTCTAATCCTTCTGATCAGGAAGTTGCTTAGTTAAGACCCTAATCTCCACTATGGTAGGTTTGCAGGCTTTTGACCAGTCTCCCAGCATCTGTCCAGTGTGTCCTGGATAAGTTAGATCAGGGACCCCTGTTCCTAAAGTAAGAGGGTAAATTTTCTGGTAGACACTTGAGGAAGGCAAGACAGGGTGCGAAGACACTGATTCAGCTGCGTTTAAGAATTAGATGTGTAAATGCAAAGATTCTCTTCCTAAAATGAACTTTTTGGATTCGGGAGTCCAGCTCTGGCCACAGCCAGGGTGGCAAGGGTCATGGCTATTTGGAGCAATCCATTATTGGAAATGATTCATATGGAATCTTCCAGGGAGAGATCTGATTGAAATGATCTCCAGGATAATTTATGCAAATGCTTTAATTTGTGAGGGAACCTTAGTGTTAAATTTCTTGGTAAGATATTGGTGCGCTCTGTTATGGCTGATCAGTCTTTACCGCCTTACCATTCAGGGGCAAACAGCTCTTTGGCCCTCAACGGGAAACATCTGAACCATTTTGTTCATACACAAAAGATATAATCTTTTTTAAATCATAGCCACTATGTGTCAAGGGGAATTTTTGGCTACTCTGGAAATAAGTAACCTGTACCTTTACATGCCAGTTCACCTTCATCATCAGCTTTCCCTCTGTTTCCCTTTTCAGGCACACAATTTCCAATGTATGGCCCTTCCCTTTGGTCTGGCCTCCTCTTTGTGGGGTTTTCACAAAAATGATGACCGCTTTGACATCCACAAGGAATCTTCCTTACACCATATCTGGACAATCTCCTGCTGAAGGAGATTTCGGCTGAGCTTTTGCAGCTCCATCTTCAGACATGCGTGTCCATTATGGAAAAGCACAGCTAGCTGAACTACTGTAGAAAGATCTCTTTGATCCCATCCCAATCTCTGTCTTTCTGGGCATGACATTTGACAACCTCCAGAGGCTGGTCTTTCTGTCAGGGGACAAGGTTCAGATATTAATATAAAAGAAAATTCTACTCACTTAGGAGAAAGCGCATATACAATCAATATAAAGGAAAAGGGAGGAGACTGTTTGTGCAGAGTGTGGAGTTGTATCGTACTGAAAATTTATTTGTTTGATCCCAATAAAAAAAAATCTTGCCCAAGGAAGGCTACAAACACTTCTATTGACGGCCGACAAAACAGGAACGAATTGCAAAAGTTTCTGCCCGCTGCAGTCGGGAGAGAGAAAAAGGAGCCCAAGTTGCAGCTGCCTGGAGAAAGACCCTACCTCTGCCCGTGGGTAAAAGAGGATGCATCCAAACCCCTAAAGGCGGGAGACAGAATGCAGAGTAAACTGCCCATGGGGACAGGAGAGGTAACATGTAGACTTTCAATAAGGGTCATGTATCATATTGCTATACCTGCTCAAAACAGAGACTGCTAAAGTAATAAAATTGTAGCACCTTTGGGACTGACAAGAATACGTATAAGAGGGATCAGCATTTTTTTGGAAAAGGAAAAAGTAACAACAATATCTGACTATGGAGGAAAACCACAGCAGCACAAATAATATCAGTTAAATAAAGATTTATGTCCTTTAAGTTTAGGAGCAATTTTTAATATAATCATTTTATTCATTGTCATTATCTTGATGTAGTGTGGATATTCATAAATGCTTTTCTCTGTCGTCCAATACAGGTTACTGGTAACTTTGGGTAGGCGATCAGCCCCTTTAATAGGCTGGAACTAGGCTGGAACAATTCTGAGAAGTGACTGCTGGGTGGAGCCTACCTCCTCTCCTTAGCTTGCAGCTAGCCAATCCCCAACCAGTAAGATTTGTTCCTTGGTCAAGACACAAGCAAGAGAACAGTTGTGCTTTAGTTTTAGCTTTTTATTATTTTTCTGTTAGAAATGGAATACCACCATTAGGCGGATTACCATCACTGACAATTCCCATCACACAGATATGCATAGCTCCGTTTACCAGGCACATTTGTGGACCTAAGCCCTAGGGGGGAAATCTTGGCTGCAAGTTCTTTCCCCAGGAGTTGCCCACTGAGCTTCTTCTTGATATATAGTAATCTGAAGACAGTAGACCTGCTAAAAGGGTGAGCACCCTTTGAGTGCTGAAGTCCACATGTCCCATACTTCTCCTCCGCACAGGGGTCTCTATTGTAGTTCCTATTACATACTCATGCACTCATTGGGTTTATTCTGTATGTCTGTGAGGTGTTTGGAGCAAGTTTCTGTGGGAACTTAACCCTTTTGCTGCTGGTTAGCACCTTTTTGGGTGGGTTTTGGGCACTTTCCCTGTTGGGTTCAGTGTTCGAGTGGTTTTATGTTTGGTATTCACCTCACTAACTTTTGCGTGCATTTACCGCATAGACCCCATTGCGCCACTCACTTCTATGGGAAGTGTGGGACGTGTCTCTGCAACCGCTCCATGTAGCGTGGTCCGAGACGGCTCATATTGCTCTCTCATTCGGTCAATGTTCTGGAAATGTTGGGGGCTTTAGGGGGATCCTACGCAAGGCTTGTACTCTCCTTCTCTCCTCCTCAGCTTAACCCTTTGCCTACCAAATAAGTCTTAGTGTTTCTGGGGTGCATTAAAGGGATAGTAATACTTTATTTATTTATTACTATCCCCCATATTGTAGACATTTGCAATATAATTTAATAGCCCCCAGGTTTATCTCTCAAACCTTTATGGTTTGAGAGATAACCGAAGGCAAAGTCCCTCCCCCTTCCCTGACAGACAAAGTGGCTCATCAGATGGCACTAAAGGTCCAAGCTATCCTGTCTCAGGATCCTGTTCCAGCCAAGAAGTTGTCATGCTTGGTGGGGGAAGTTCATTTCCACCATAGAAGCAGTTCTGTTTGCCATGGCTCACACCAGGGAACTTCAGAGGTTTCTGATCTTGGCCTGCAAGGGCCGTCCAGATCTCCTGGAAAGATCCCTGTCTCTCCCTCTTCAAGTGAAGCAGAGTCTCTCGTGGTGGCTCAACCTGAACAATCTCCTGAAAAGTCAACCCTTCCTGGTGCCATTCTGGACCACAATGACGATGGATGCCAGCCTCTCCGGGTGGGGAGCGGTGTTGGGGCACTTGAGTGTTCAGGGCAAGTGGTCTCAGGAGGAATCTCTCCTTCCCATCAATGTCAAAGAGCTTCGGGAGATATTTCATGCCCTCCATCACTGGACACGACAACTGCAGGATTGCCTGGTCAGGGTGCAGTCGGACAATGCCACAACGGTAGCCTACATCAACAAGCAAGGCGGCACAAGAAGTCTTGCAGCTTGGCTGGAGGTCAAGGCTATTTTGTCTTGGGCAGAGGAGCATGTCCCTGACATTTCTGCTGTTCATATTCCTAGTGTAGACAACGTTCTGGCAGACTTCCTCAGTCGACACACAGTGGACAGCGGGGAGTGGGAGCTGCATCCGGAGGTGTTCAACCTCATCATCCAGCGGTGGGGTCTTCCATGCATAGACCTGATGGCAACCAGACACAACAGGAAGGTTCCGACATTCTGCTCTCATTGGGCGGATCCCATGGCTCTGGCAGTGGATGCCTTGTCAATACCGTGGACTTTTCCTCTGGCTTACATCTTCCCTCCTGTTCCTTTGTCGAACAGAGTTCTTCTGAAGCTGAGACTGGAGTGCTGCCCAGTCATTCTGATTGCTTTGTACTGGCCTTGACAGGCTTGGTTTCCGGAGCTTCTGGACCACTCAGTTTCAGAACCTCTTCGATTCCCCCCCCCCCCCCCATCCGGACCTTCTTCTACAGGGTTACCTCTGGAAGGAAGACGTTCATCTTCTGGCTTTGAAAGCATGGAGATTGAATCCTTAGTTTTGAGGAAGAAAGGATTTTCTTCTGGTGTTGTGGCTACTATGCTTAGTGCCCGCAAGCCTGTTTCCTCTAAGGCCTACCATGGAGTTTGGTCTACCTTCCTGGCTTGGTGTGCTGACAAAGACCTATCTCAGGATTTTGACCTTCCTACAGTTCTTTCCTTCCTCCAGGATGATGTGGATAAAGGTTTCAGTCTGAGTTCTCTCAAGGTTCAGACTTCTGTGCTCTCTGTCTTCTTTCAGAGGCATCTTGCCATCATTCCTGATGTCAAGGTTTTCTTCCAGGGTGTTGCACATACCCGTCCGGTGTTTAAGTCCCCTGCTTCTCAGTGGGATCTTAACCTGGTCTTGGGAGTACTTCAGCATCCTCCTTTTGAGTCCTTGGCTACCACTCCCCTATGTATGCTGTTGTGGAAGATGGCCTTTCTCTTTGCGATTGTTTCTGTTCGCTGAGTTGCGGAGCTGCATGCCCTGTCTTGTAAACCACCCTTTTTGGTTTTTCACAAGGACAAGGCGGTGCTTCGCACCTCACAAGAGTTTCTCCCGAAAGTTGTGTCCAAGTTCCACATTAATCAGGAGCTTGTGGTTCCTTCCTTCTATCCTAACCCTACTTCTGACAAAGAGAAGGATCTTCATCTGTTGGATGTTGTGTGTTGTGTCAAGTTCTATGTGCATCGCACCGAGTCCTTGAGGCAGTCTGACACTCTGCTTGTCATTCCTGAGGGTCCTAAGGCAGGGAAGCCTTCTTCCAAGGTTACTATTGCTTCTTGGATCGAGTCTACGATTCGTAAGGCTTACGAACTTACGGAAGAAGCCTGTTCCCTTAATGGTCTATTGGGGCATCTTGGGCCTACAAGAACCAGGCCTCAGCTGATGCCAGATTTGGGAGAAAGATCTTTGAGGCAGCCTTGTCTACCTAGGATCTCCTTAGTCTCTCACTACTCCTTCACTTTTGAGCCCTCTAGGCTCTAGTTCTGTGTGCTGTGTACCAGTTAATGGGGTTTGTTTTTACCCCTGTTCAGTGTCCTTTGACACTTTGCGGTTAGTGTTGAACTGTTTATGATCTGTGGGTTCATTGTTGCTCTGGTGATTTTTGGGGGCCTGCGCCTGGTCCTTGCCTTTCTTCCCGCCCTAGTGAACTTAATGGTTGGACATCCCAAAGTTACCAGTAACCTGTATTGGACGACAGAGAAAAGAGGATTTTAGTCTTACCTGTTAAATCCTTTTCTCTTAGTCCATACAGATTACTGGTTTTCCACCCTGTCAAGGGACCATGCTTGGAGCTCCTGTGGCAGAATGTGGGGGTCCTTTCGGGTTCATGTTCACAGAAGTCTTCCTTTACCTTCTTACTTCCTAGTCAATAGTTAGTCTGCAGATCTTACTGGTTGAGGATTGGCCAGCTGCAAGCTAAGGAGAGGAGGTAGGCTCCACCCAGCAGTCACTTCTCAGAAATGTTCCTGCCTATTTAAGGGGCTGATCACCTACCCAAAGTTACCAGTAACCTGTATGGACTAAGAGAAAAAGATTTAATAGGGAAGACTAAAATTCTATTTTATATTTGTATAAATAAATATATGTTTATAAATAATTGTACATCCAGTTGGCGTTCTCCTTATTTTTTATTTTTTTGTTAAAAAAAAAAATAATAATATATATATGCGTGCACGCACACACACAATACATATACATACAAACATATACATATATATTATAAATTCCCTATTATAACACCCCAAAAATCTCCAATTCTGCATTGAGGACAAAAGGATGCAAAGTTCTAGCATTATAAATAGATTCCAGTTCCTTCCTGGACTTGCTAGAAATAAAATCACCTCCCCTCCAATTTTTTTCTACCCTTTCAATCGCAAAAAATGACATCTCTCAGATTTGAATCATGACATTAGGTAAAATGAGCTGAGAGGCTGTCTTTGATATTTTAATGTTATATGCATGGTCCTTAATCTTATCTTTCACTCTGCTTTTAGTTCTTCCAGTATATTGTTTTTACAAGTACCTGAACTACGTAAATCACACCTTTTTTGTTGCAAGTCATCATATTATTTATAGTGACCACATTTGTAGAATCCTTTTAGTGTTTACCGATGTGTATTTGGTGTTTTTTTTTTTATTCTTAATACTTGGAGCTATCTTAATATCCAAATTAAGGGCCATAGTAAAGATTACAGAATTTTATTAGAAATAAGACCCATTAAATTGTAGTTATTATTTTATAACCTGAATTGTAAGGTAGGATAAATGACATGTTAAGTTATTCACGACTTACAATGTTCCTTTCACTTAATAATTCTCTCTCTTGACCTTGTACTTCCTTAATGTTTTTATCGAACGCATTACTAAATATGTATTTTCTTTAAATCTCTCCTAAAACCTGAAGTTTGTTCCTGATATTTTTCAAAATCTGTACAGTTCCTTCTAATGCGTTAGAATTCTGCCTTCGGAATAGTGTTTAACCAGGGGGAGAAGTGACAACTTTCCAAAGAAATAGAACTATTAGTGTCTACTGGTTTAAAAAAAAAAATGTTTTAACCAGCCCTTGCTTAACATTGATCAAGAAATTCGTCTTGTGTAGAACTATAGGATAGAGTGAGATTAAGATTATACTGATTAGGATTAATGTATTCGATGAAGAGCTCAAAGATTCCACCATGTCATTCCAAATTAAAAAAACAAAAAAAAAGGACATAGTCGATATATCTTTGCCAGAGGACCAGGTTTCTGCCAAATGGATTGTCATGCCAAACCTGTTGGTCTTCCCAAAAGAATATATACAAATTGGCATAGCTCCGCGCAATCCTAATTACACATTTGGGATTTTCTGTTTTCTTCTTTTTAGGAATACAGTGCTATACTATTAGACTGACACATTAGACTTTTTTGTAGTCCTTTTTAAGTGTAAACAACATAGTTCTTTTTTTGTTCTTGGCTTTTGATTATAACAGATTTTATCTTTTTGTATCTCTGAATCTGTTATTATTTATTTTAAATAAATGGATGGATTTTCCCCTTTCCTTTATATTGATTCTGTGTGCACTTTCTCCTACGAGCTTAGAATTTTCTTTTTTGTATTTTGGTACTTTAGAGTGATCCAAGTAGTTGAGGATTGCATTCTGAGCTGCCTTGTGGTGGTACTCTGTCATTTTCCAGAGATGACACCTCTTTGTTTTTTAGGTTCAGATGTTGCCCTGGACTGTGTCTCAGGCTTGGGTAGCCTGGTGGTGCAGGGGCAGAATTTCATGATGGAGTTAGGGTTGCTAGTTTCACACTGGAGACAGTGCTGTATGCCCAGTTTCACACACAAGCCTGCAGCTGGACATTTTGACAAATTGGTCCAGGCAGCCATGTCATCTGTGCTGGTGGCATCAGGAAATCCACCTGCCATTGAGTCAACAATTTGTCATTGTGAGGACACGGTGGAGCAAGGCCTTAGATACAACAAAAAAAGCCAGACTTTAATATGTGCTGGAGCTTCAGGCAGTTTGTTTAGCTCTTCTTCACTTGTCCCAGTCGCTTTGTGGTCTCCCGGTTTGGGTTCAGTCAGAAAATGCAACAGTGGTGGCTTGTTTCAGTCCACATCGGATAGACCAGTAACACTGCCACATGGTTGAAGGTTTGTCTAATTCTCTACTTGGAGAAAGCTCATGTTCCAGCCCTATCGGCTCTTCTCATTCCGGGCGTAGACAATCTGGTGGTAAACTTTCTCAATTGTCAGCATGTGGAGCCCAGGGAGAGTGTTTTACAGCAGTCAGTTTTCAACTTCATAGTTTGGAAATTACATCTGTCGGCAGTGGACCTCATTGCAATCTCAAATGAACAACAAGGTTTCTCAGTTTTGCTTCAAGTCTTGTTATCCTCTGTTCAACGCAGTGGTCATTCCATGGCCTTTCTCTCTGGCAAATGTGTTTTCTCTTCTGCCTTTGATTTCCATTGTGTTGAGAAAGGTCATGATGGACCGGACACATGCAGTCCTTATTGATTGTGACATATTGGCCTCTCAGAGCTTGGTTCTCATATATAATCGGTCTGTCAGTAGATCAGCCTTGGCATCTGCCTTTTCTTCTGAACCTCTTGTCTCAGGGCCTTCTCTGTCATCCAGATGTAAACAAGCTGGTTCTGATGGTGTGACTTTTCAAACAGATATCCTGAGGAGGAGATCTTTGCTTTATCAGTTCTTTGTCATAAGAATATTGCTGTTTCCTGATGTTCAGACTTTTGTACAAGGGATAACATGTGTCTTGCCCATCTTTAGTAATCCTACACCTCTGTGCAACCTAAGTTTTATCCTTGGACTTCATCAGAAGGATCCTTTTGACTTCTGCCTCTTCTGCTCTTAACCCTGAAGACTGCTTTCTTTCTACCAATTGTGTCTATCTGGCATGTGGCTGAACCATATTAGCTGTCTATTAGAGCCCCCTTTCCAATTTCTCATGCAGATAATGTGGTGTCTTCCCAATGTGGTTTCTGATTTTCATGTTATTCAGGACATTGTGCTTTCTTATCTTTGTCATTTTCAGTGTAATAGACGAGAACAGGGCCTTCACTGTCTGTATGTAATTTTCTTAAATACTATGTTAATCTAGCTGAAATGTTTCACAAATTGAATATTCCTGAGGGCTTGAGTGCAAGCCATACGGTGTCTAAGGTGACCTCTTGAATCAAGACAGCCATTCTCCAGGCCTGCATCCTTAGAAAAAGCCCAGCACTTTTCAGGGAACAGATCATTCCACCAGAGCTGTGTAGGTGCTTCCTGGGCCTACAAGAACCAGGCCTCTGCAAAGCAGTTGTGTAAGGCAGCAAAGTGGTTGTTCACACAATCGCTACATCTTAGAAAGTACTGGCCTTGGCTGAGACAAATTTTGGGAGAAACATCCTCTAGGTGCTATTACCTGTATAGATGCCTTTTTGTCTTCCTTTCTAGTTACTTTTCTGCAGCTTTTTTTTTTCTTGGTGATGTATGTTGATACCTGTGGTTCATGGTTGTCTGGTGTCTCTGCTGAAATGTATTTTATTGTTCAGAGTTTTTTCCCCCTCCCTGGAATTCTGGTTATGATGCCTTTTGGTATATCCCCATGTTTCCTGTGTTCCACAATCGACAAAAGTGAAAAAGGCTCTTAGTACTTGTGGAACACAGGACATCCCTTCTGGATAAAAACTTGTGTTTAGTTCCGGGCAGGAGTGTTCTTCTGGTTCTCTGGCATTGTGAATACTGTCCTACCTTTTTCTTGCATCATTGGTGTTCATGACACTGAAGGCTGCTGCAGGGTGGTGGTTAAGTGGGGCTGGGAGTTAGTCTCCTCCTCCAAAGATCTTAGGTTTGCAAGTGCCATTCCTCCTAGTGGTAGCTACTTAACCCCCATGGTTTCTGTCTTCCACAAGGACTAAGAGAAAAGTATTTATTGTTAACTACACCCATATCCCCTTTTTCAGAAGTTGCCAGGTAGCATTGGCAATAAGTGCATCTCTAGCTCCTTAAAAATATCTCATGTTTTTACTTTACTAGAGTTCTGCAGTCTCCAAGCACTCTGAGACATGCATCATTTATACCTCTTTTGGAATTGACCTCTTGTTAACTCTGTGGAATTGTTGTCTGAAGTTGATATCTTCAAACATAAACCAGCTGTCTAAGCCTTTTTTATCCTTTCTATTTAGACCAACCCTTAATACTGAATTTGGTGGCAGATTTTAGGTGGCATGTGCCAATATATTCAGCATTTATGGAATCTGTTTCTTAAACTGTGTGGCCTAAAACTTTTTTCCTATTTTTCACCTCTCTTCTTGGAATTTGGTCTTCTGACAACACAATTGTCTTAAAAACATCAAGACAAGGGGATCTTCAATCTTTAGATTCTAAACGATTTTGCATGATCTAACTGCGGCCTGAAACGTTTTTCCTGTTTTCCACCTCTCTTCTTGGAATTTGGTCTTTTGACAACACAATTGTCTTAAAACCATCAAGACAAGGGGATCTTCAATCTTTAGATTCTAAATGATTTTGCATGATCTAACCGCACTGAGAGCCCTGAATTACATGACGTGCAAGGACTGTCACTGGTCCCTAAGGCAGAACTGCCACGACTGTCCTGGCATGTCATGGGTCCATAAGGGATTAATAATGCCTGGAATGGACCTAAATGTTTATTGAGAACTATGTAAAACTGCATTTTCTTTAGACCGGAAAATGGGTAGAGTGGATGTTCTTATCCACCACCAAAATATGTTTGTATTTCAGTGTATTGTAACTGATTTTCAACACATGTTCTAAAGTTGAATTTTAATGTTTGAGGTCTTTGTATGCATTTATTTTTGAACCTATTTAGCTGCACAATGTTGTTATAATTATGTACTTTTATAATTCGTTATATGAAACAAGTGTGTATGTATTGTAGTTTTATTCAAATTATAATTTACAATATATATTTTAAATATGTGCAGTCCATTCAGTGAACTTCACTCTAATGCAGTGTTGGATACCATTCCACTTTTTAAACCAATTATACTTCTTGCAGTATAAAGGTTTGATGTTATTAGCTGAAGGAGGAGGAGGTTTCCCCGGTCCCATTTTGGCCATTCCCAAACTGAGTAAGATACCAGGATTTCACTGTGAGGAAGGTAAACCACATTATAGATGCACACTTTAAAGAAGCCAAGAAACAGACGTTTAACCTTAGAAATTTTACAAGAAAGGAAAACTGGCAGTTATACATTTTACTACATCTGCTTCTATGGGAGAAGACTTAGTGAAAATCACAGGGCTGTACTCGGCAGCCAGAAAACTACTATTAGAGAACCGATTCCCTCAACAGGAAATCTGGAAAGCAACCTGTAAGTCCTGGATTGAGTGCGTAGGTATCTTCATAGGCCGTCTGTGTTGGGGTTTGAAGCTTAGTACAGAGGCCTGAGAAGATCTGCATCATGGAGAACATAAAACTATCTATGCAATTCAGTTCACTCCTCTTGGGGTGCATCAGGGGTCTATTTTCAGGCTCACAATGCAGCTCTGACGGGCTTCAGCAGTAGGTCTGCTCCCCAGGGCAATATTCAAGTGACAGTTAACTTTAAAAATAAAAGTCTTAAACTTGAATGAAAACTTTGCCTGTTATTTAACAATATAAATGTGATTATACAGTGTATATGTATTACTTTTCTGTAATGAGGTGTATACTTGAATTTATAAAAGCAGAAGTTTGAATGACATCTCCGCTGTCTGTGCTAAGGAGGATTTTTTTTTTTTTAATTTATTTTATATTTTTTCTTTACTCGTGGAAAATAGAGTTGGAGGAAGTAGACTAGAGGTTTTATGCTGATGCGGAGTTGGAAACGGTAGTGGTTAATGCCAAGGTAATATTGTAGGCAGGGTTGAGATAGGTTAATGCTAAGGGTGATTTGAAAGAGGCAGTAAAGGGACTAATGCTGTTTGGTTAATCCCTGCAGAAGTTAAAGGGATAGTAATGGCTCATCATAACGTAAGCCACAGTTGTTTCTTATTGTGTTTATTATTGCTCGCCAAGGTTGCCAATGTTTATATCGCTCTATTTTCTATGAAATTGTATTATTAAATGTCCCCCTCCCACCCCTTTTCAATATTGTAAGCAGCCTCCCCTCAGATCTAATATCTGGTCATCAGACCAGACAGATCTCGAGAGACAATCTTCCTGCTAGCAGTATAATATACTGATAGAAGATCGTCCCTTGTCACTATCTGTCTGGACTGGCTTTCAGCTCTGCGAAAAGAAGAGTGATGTAATGAAAAGGGGGAGAGAGGGGAACTAGAACAATATAAACATTACCAACAATGAAGAGCAATAGTATACACTATACACTTACATTATAATTAGCCATTACTATCCCTTTAAAGGAGAAATTACTCATGGGATCTGAGAGACTTGAGCATCTGCCTCTTTCAACTTCACTTTTCGCGTTAAAGATTAGAAATAAACTACATGTGTGAAATGGCCATTGCAAGCAGAGACAGTCTGTCTGTCATTCACTCAGCAGCATTCAATTAGACACCGATACTGCAACTTCCTAGTCACCAGTGGTATTCACCAGGGATTTGCAAGACTGAACTGAAGGCATGCATCACAAACATCCAATCGCTGCCTGGCCCACATGGACATCTGCCAATCCCCTGTGGTTGGTGTCCATGTGGGCTCATCCCTGCAGTACATACCTCCTGCCCAGTGATCAACTGGGGGAGTGCAGTGCACTGCACTGGCAGGCCTTCCAAACCTTGTTTATTGCACTTTTGTTATGTTCATGAAAATGTCCATTGTAAAATCCTCTTTGTGCTGTTATTTGATGCTCTAGTGGGTAACATACATATGTGCATCTATCCATATTGTATATCAGTGTCCTCAGAAGATTTGTGGGTAACGTGGTACAGTGTTATCCAAAGAAAAAGCAGGAGACTAAGGGCTGTATGTTCCAAGGGATAACAACAAAAAAATGTTGTATGAAAGACAAAAATAAGTAACTGAATGCATGAACAACATATTTTCTATAGAGTATACGACTAAAAACTAGAAATGTCCTTTGTGTATGACACAACTCCAGAATTGCCAAGCAAAGGGGCGGGACAAGACGTGGCTAAACTATTCTCCAGTGTCGTATAGAGGAAAAGAAAATTAGTTGTATACAATGACAAAAAAGTCTTGCAAAAGACAAATGGCCGTATGTTCAAAGGGATAATGTCAAAAAATGCTGTGTGAACAACAAAAATAAGTAATTTTGTCTACGAGTGATATTTTCTATAAAGTATACAACAAAAAACTAGTAATGTCCGTTGTGTTCGACGCATCTCCAGAATTGCCAGGCAAAGGGGTGGAGAAAGGGCAAAGCAAAACTATTCTCCAGTGTAGTATAGAGGAAAAGAAAATTTGTAATAATGAACAACAAAAAAAAGTCTTGCAAAAGACAAAATATGTACATTAAGAAAAAAGTGGAGGGAATGTGAAGTTTTGAATGTGAGAATTTTTGTCTTTAGTAAAGACATTTTTGTCCTTGGGTAAAACATTTTTTTGTCGTTACATAAAACATTTTTTCTTTACATAGGAGAGTTTCACTCAGGACAAACATATTTCTGATCACAACCGACACTCTGAAAATATTGATGAGCCCAACGATACTGTACTTTGAAATGTTGTTACAAACAACAAAAGCTATTTCGCTACTATTTTGAATATATGGCCCTAAGAGGGTAAAAAATGATACCATTATTGGCTAACTGAGCCAATTATTATGCCTGAGGAAGAGACCTAGTTGTCTTGAAAGATTGTATCCTACAGCCACTCAGCCAATACATTTTTACTCTACTAGTCTACAGAAGATATGTGGCATTCATAATTCATCCTTGTTTTGCTTGTTAGGCTGTGTGTTTGAGATGTAGTACAGAAAATTGTGACTTTATTCTAAACTTCTCAAACATTTCGGAAGAGCCCTATTTTTAAATGTCCTTGAGTAATCATTACAAGCTCAAAGAAAACTTCAGTCATTCTCTGATTCTATAGGTAGCTGTTTTAGGCATGTGTTACCACGAAACCAATGTAATGAGCGTTTTTAGTCCATGAAGTTGAAAAATGCATTTTGTATTTCTGATAATTAGGGGACTGTACATGCCAAGCATGCACATAAAACTATAATTATTGGGCATATAAACTCATGTGTAGTAGGGCTTAGAAGAAAATAATCTCAATTTACATATGTTTCAAATATTGTGTATAATATAAGCAATGTAAGTATTTATAAGAACAAAATCTGGCGCTGTACATATAAGGGTCAGTGATCTCCAACAAAAGTTTATCACTACACAGTATCAATAAGAAACTAATTTATTATATCCAGACTTAATCATATGTCCATAAGAGAAGGCGATTATACGTATGGAATCACAATCAACTTAAAAATGTTGAATAATAAACAATCATATATTCAGACCAAACTCCACTATTAAAGTGAAACGGGTCTAAACAATATAAAATACAGCAAACTAATTGGGATAAGTTCCAACTCATGTGCACACACGAAAATTGTTATTCGGCGACACTGGTTTCAATCCCAAACAATAATCACAAATAATATAAAAATATATAAATGAACAAATATGTGTCCCCTACCCCACAATCCACACAGCGCAAATACTCTGTGGGTGAAAAACAATACATGGTTTTGACTAACTAGAAGATTACCTATGAAAACAATATGGTAAAATGCTGCAAATAAGTTTGGCATCCAGGGTACGTACAAATTTATGTAACTTAAAGTGGACCTTTCACCTGTTTTCAAATTTGCATATTTTTTAAACGTCATTAAAAACTGCCTGTGTCATTTAGCCAAAAATCCCAGCAAATGTACAGTTAAGGAGATAGCCATACTTGTTACCGTATGCTAATTGCTGTACCCGCACAATGCCAGCAATGTTTCATATTCGGGTTATTATTTTTTGTGGTTTTTATATCTGTATGCTAATGAATCTTTTTCAGAGACGTCATGTGCTAATTAATGTTTTCAGTAACATTTCATAGGCTAATGAAGCCTTTTCAGTGACATGTCATGTGCTAATTAAGTTTTTTTTGTTACATGTTCTATGCTAATGAAGCACTGTGCAGTATCAGGACATTTTTACTTTCCATTTTCCAAGAAATAAAAGTATAAAAATCTCCTAAACTACACAACTGCTGCAGTTTTGGTTAACATGACACATAGGCAATTTTGAATGAATTTTTCTCACATGTAAAGAAAATTCAAGATGCTAGGTCTGCTTTCAGATAGGATATGTTGGCTGTAAATTCTGTTGTGTAAATTTGTTTTCCTATATTTCACTTTGTGTGGGGAAATCTTTTTAACTCCAAACTGCTGTGGGGTTTTTTACCGCTTTTCACTGTTCAAACAATACCTTTATTGACTGTTATAGACCGGGGCTAGAGTTTATTGCAGGTACTAAATGTTAACACTCGTTTTATCAAACATTTTCCTATTGAAGTGTATGGGGAAAACTGGAGATAAAAGCAGTGATAAAATTAGCACCTGCAGTAGAATCTAGCCCCAGATCCTTTGAGAGAATGTTTGTGGTTTTTAGTGTATCTGAAGAACAAACATTTTTCCACCAATGCTTTTTCAGTTTATAACAAGATGTCTGTTTGCTCTCACATCGTCACTGTTTTCCATAATCCTTTTCAGTTCCAAAGGATGGCCTGAAGAGTCATGCACTGTTTGAGGAAATCCGTATGACATATATTAAAGAATTGGGGAAAGCCATAGTGAAGAGGGAAGGGAATTCAAGTCAAAACTGGCAACGATTTTATCAACTGACAAAACTTATGGATATGATGCATGAGGTAAGTTGGTGACAGAGGATAGAAACATATAATTATAACAATAGTCTTGTGCTTTGAAAAGGAGAACTTTACCCACAAACATTGTTCACCACAGATTTTTCTCCACAAGTTTACTGCTACTTACTTTGCAATTGGTAACATACCATTTTGACAGCTCTGGGATACAGTAAATAATAATAGGCTAGTCATAAAGATAGCATGGCAACCCCTTTATTGTATTACAAAATAAGAAGGCATTTCATCTAAAATTAAAGATGTTTACCAAGCAGTTTTATACATTTTAGAACCTTAAAAATCATAATGTTTTTATGGCTTTAATTATTATTTATTTTGACCGTGGTAAAGAAGGTACTTTAACTTATGTGTAGGATATATGGAACGTCTGTTAACAGATTATCATCTGATCAGATGGTTTTATTTTTCGTTTACTTAAATCAAAGGATTTTTGGGTAATAAGAGAAGGAACAAAGAATATAGGGAGATAAAATGAATGTATGAATATTTATGTACCACCAAAAGTGTATGCAGCGTTTTATGGTTTATGGATTTATATAATACATTGATACACAAGTGCGTTACAGAGTGGAACAATGTGAGTTGGTTTACTGCTGTAGATCCAACAATCTAAAGTGAATATGGTAGTGTATAGTGTACATAAGCGTGAAATACACTATTACAATTCTAGTTTTTATGTATACAGTGTGTGTGTGTATGTGTGTGTGTGTGTGTGTGTGTGTGTGTGTATGTGTGTGTGTATATGTATATATATATATATATATATATATATATATATATATATATATAGCTTCAAAATGAAATCTCATCATATAAGATTCAACTATATGACACTTCATTCTTCCAAGAGGCTTATAATATTTCATATATATATATATATATATATATATATATATATATATATATATATATATATATAATACACAGGGCTTAAAAGTTGAAGTCCTTTGCTACTAGCCAGACCTGAAAAGTTACTCACCACTGCATATATATATATATATATATATATATATATATATATATATATATATATATATATATATATATATATAATATTATATGCCTCTTGGAAGAATGAAGTGTCATATAGTTGAATCTTATATGATGAGATTTGATTTTCAAGCTTGTGAGAGAAGTGCATTGGAGCAGACTGGGATCTAAAGCATTCCAGTGTTAAGGAGGAATAGTAGAGAAGAGTTTGATATGAGAGAGAAATGTAGACACAAACAGAGCTCTGAGGAGAGTGTACTTTGCTGGTTGTATGGGGTGAGATGGGGTGTTGTGGGGGTTCAGCATGGAGATGTAATAGAGGGCAGAAAATATTAGGGTCTTGAATGAGAAAAGCAATGTAGTCATATGGGGACAGTTATGTCAACTGTCACAACATGTCTGTCCCCATGTTGTATTAGGGACTCAAAACAATAGGGACTAGGGACCTAAAACAATAACAAGGAAACATTTATATAAATTCTCTCATATCATTTACAAATAATTCAGTTCTGGTGGTTTAACATTTGATTTTCCATATTTCACCAAAAGGGGAAAAGGTTACATTTGTATGTTTCTATATATTCTAAGCAAATTAGATGTTGCGTATCTGGGAAGCAAAGAATATTACATCAGACTGTTGCAAATAAAACAAATGCATTAGCATCACTATCTTTATGTTTGCCTTCTAGGTGGTTGAAAATCTACTAGCCTTTTGCTTCCATTCCTTCCTGGATAAGTCAATGAGTATCGAGTTTCCGGATATGTTGTCAGAAATCATCAGCAATCAGATACCAAAATATTCATCTGGAAATATTAAAAAACTGTTATTTCATCAGAAATGACTGCCTTACTGAAAGAAAATATATATATAAATATAAAAGTTGCCTTAAGGAAAAAAGTCAAATTATAGCTTTCAATGTATAAAAAAGGAAATCAGATGTGGTAATTGTCCTTGCAACAGTGTTCCTTTTGTAATTATGCACTACAGTACATGTGGTTTACAGAGGGCCAAGATTTGGACTATTGGATATTTCTCATTTCACTCAACCAACCGAGATGATGAGAATAAGAGATGGATAAACCAGAGTCTGCATTCTGGACGTTCTGCTAGTAATTCTTGCATCTGGATAGATTTATTCGCTTTGCCATTTTTTTTTCTCCACTTTCCTTTATAGTCAAGTAACTTTTTTGTATAGATATTAAAAAAAAATATATATTTGATTTATGCATGTAACCTGAAAAAAGTTTACAAGTGTATATCAGAAAAGGGAATTTGTGCCTTTTTTCTTTTCTTTCTTTATTTCTTTCCTCCTTTTAAGCTACTGCTTGGATCTAGCAATTTTTCTCTCAAACTTTTTACAATGAACTAGCTCGCTCCTTTTTACTTAAGTCATTTTTTGTATTCTTTTATGACACCTATTGTACAGATTTGGACCTTTTTTAGACTGGGGCAGCTTAGAGCTTTCCTAACACAAATGTAAGAAATTATAAAATAACAAATATACACCAGATGAGTTTTAAGGAAGGTAGCCTTATCTAACCTTATTTCATTTAAGGAGTCCTTTTATCCCATTTGTAAATTAGCTGCTTGGCAGTTGATCCTTTAAGCTACTTAATCTAACAGACTGTAGATTTTTGTGGCCAAAACAATAATTTGCCACATATAGGTTGATATTATAAGTGCAGGTACTATACTTGTGTTTTAGGTACCTGTTGATCTCATGCTACAGATCACTCCTGTGCCTCTTGGTTTAAGAATCCAGATAAATAAGCCTATCAAGTCCACTTTAGTCCTAATGTGGTAGATGCATTATACAGGGTATAGTTATCAATTAGAAGTTCTCATGAAATAAATGTACCCTCTATACCAGTTCACATGTGCCATAAGTGTCTCAGAGATACTATATTAGAAGCTGCTGTAGCCAGTTCAAAAGCTTGTATATTTATATGCTTTTATTAGTAAAGAGAAAAACATTTAGTTGATTTTAACAGCCATTCACTTTAAGATTTTTTTTTTTTTTAATCCGATAAAAATATTTTTTACTTTATCAGGGTCACTACAAAGCCACTGTACCGCAGGGTAATACAAATATATAGATATATAATAAAAGTTTGGCTTAGTAAAAAGAAAATCATTTTTTTAACCTATTACTAAACTAACTTTATATTTATAGTTTTACAAAATGTATGCCATATTGGTATAATTGGAAATTGGATAGAAAATGAAAGGGCTACTGCAGCTTGAGGTAAAAATATATGTCTATTAAATGCTTTATAGAGTGTATTTAGAAAAGGTATTGTGCAAAGGCCTCAGCACTTTTGATGGGATTATTTCATTAAAAATTGTGCAACAGTAGACATAATTGAAGCAGCTACTTTGGAACATGGCTCAAATGTGGCACTATGTAGATTCTACATACAATGTTTATTGCATTAACATGTTTGATAGTGCTGATGTTTATTATACTGTGTGATATGTTTGTCCAAAAAAAGAAAAAGACTGGACTGTAAGCACTTTGGCAATTTTTGAGAGTGTAGTATTTTACTCCCTGCTTTCTTAGAGAGTATGTCATCTTAATAACTTTCAGGTTCCAGGCCTAGGATTTTATAGTATAATATCTTCTCCCTGTAAGAGATTTTACTATCTAATCCTGTAGAGGTAATGAGTGGTGGGAAAGGTTTCTTTTATTTAAACAAATTCAGTGAAATTCCAAGAGGAAAAAGGCGCAGATTTTTCTAGAATGCAATTATCACCACTTTTACACTTTTTACAGGAACTTTTCATTATATATATAATTTTTTTTCTTTTTTTTACAAAAAGAAATCAACTTGTTTTTACAGCTATGGCATTTTTAAGTACTGTCTTTGAAAATTAGAAGTTAGTCAGATTTTTTTTGGGGGGGTTCCACAGATGTAATTTAAAGCTGTGTTAAGTACCTCTTAAACAGCAAATAATGATATTTTCAGAATTTCTATGGAATAATTCTAACATCTCATACTGATCCACCTGCTAGGTCTCTTGTTGAAATGTGTCTTGAAGTGCCTCAGTAACCAAAGCCACATCTAAATATAATTGGGAACAATTTATTAAATGTCCATCACGGAACTCTAAGGACAGTATTGAAATAACATTTTAATCAGCTATGCTTACTTTAAGAAGGCAGTATTACAATAGAAGGTAGAGAAACACATCTCTAATTTTTCACATGTAGACCCTATAATAGCTAAAGCTTTAATATTACAAAATTGTATTATAGCAGCATCAGGCATTTTTCCTTGGTTGTGTTCTTGGCAGAAATTGGTGTTTATTCCTGATGGCAAGCAGGTGTTTATGTAGTGTCAACTGATTCAAAATGTTCAGTGATTGTTTCCCATCTTATTTGTATTGATATAGAAATTATAGTTAACTGTATACATTCTGTGTTGTGGAATCATTATAGAACTGTGAAACACAAAGTTTATTCATACTGTTTTGGAGACATGTCAACATGCCCTAAATGCAATATTTATGCAAAATAATTGCAACAGATTTATAAAAGTAAAGTATTCCACAGATTTGATATAAATATATAATTTTAGATGGCTTGAAAATATGTTGTTATATCATTTGAATTTTGGCCCAGTTTGATACCCCAGTGGGTTCAGTAAATAATACCCAAGATATAGTTTTCAAATTAAATATATTTTACAATCTTCCTTTACAAGCTTTCATGATGGGTTAGGATATTCTGGTCTTGAAGTGCCAGTGCAGCAAACAGGCTAGATATTTCATTAAGCACTGGCAGATCCAACAAAGTAACAAATTAATCTATTGACCCTCCTAAGGTCTGTATTGTTATCAGCACTTTCAAGATCAGGACTATGTACCCTTGTTTTTTAAGCACTTGCAAAGTTACCATTGTATAACTAATTATAGGCATGTATATGGCCTAATATTCCTGTAGTGCATAATTTGATTTTCCTTGTGTTGAAGTTGCAAATTTTAATAATGTATAATTGTACATTAAATATTTTTGAGATTTTTATACCCGAAAGGCAAGGTGTTAGCAGTCCAGACGTTCCAGAGACTTATAGGTTACTCTGTGTAAACTTAGATCTTTAACCACAACAGTGATTTCAAGTGCTGTGAAGGCCATTCTCAGATGTTGATTCTGATCTAAGATGTGCCGTTACAAACTTAAAGATGGCCCTTAACTGCTTTATAAAGTGAGCTTTAAAATACCAAATGATTTGCACAATAATAGAAAGCTCTACATCCAGGGTTACAGTATACTTCATAGAGGTCTTGCAATAACTATAATGCAGAGTGCTATAACAATATCAATACTGTCAACATCTTTTCTATATTATCATTAATATCTTGTGGGGGTTTTTTGACTATCAAGCTCATCAAAATCCCATGTTCATTTCTTGAATTGTGCTTTCTTAAAGGAAAAACATACAAATAAGACATGTTTATCTGCCAATATTATTAGACTTTGAAAACAGGTACTTGTTTTTCCTGTCTTTGTTATAGTTAGGTGAAATTGTGAAAGCTGCAATGTTTGGAACATCAATTTTTGTATTGCATTTTCTTCTGTTGAGTCTGTGAGTGCAGTTTGCCATGCCCAGTAGCCTATGTTTTATGTCTACAGAGGTTGGAAATAATGTATTTGCTCATTATTACTTTCAGACATATCTTTTTTGAGATTTTTTAGAGCACTCACATATGAGTTGGCTGCAAGGAGAATTTGCTGTTCCAGTATAGTAGCTTTCATAACTAGTGATGCATAAAGAAGGGCAATTTCTGGTGGAAAAATATATTTCAGAGGCAACATGTCATTCACAGGTATATTATCCATTTTATAATTTAAGGATATATTTTCACTATATTCTGTCAAACATTATTTTATTTCACATGGCAACTCATGTTATAACTATCACCCATTATCACCAATAAATAATTAGTTTGTCATTGCTCACTAGTTACCTTATCTGTCCTCCACCCTCATCAGACTGACCTAACATTTACTTTCTGTTCAGGCAATATTTTACATAATCTGTAATACAGATATGTAACAAAAGTTATAGTACTTTTTTATTGATTATCAGCAGTCTGCATGTCACGGAACATTATATATTTCTTAAAAAAAAATGAATTTTATTACTGTGCTCCTTTATGAGGGCACTCTGTTCTCCTAAACAGGCTGCCACTATATTTTGTGCTGTCATTTATGCACCTATTATGTTGCCATTTATATAAACAGTTTCTCCAAGCTAATCAGCCACCCATTGTACCCTGTGCTCCTACTGTGTACCCATTTAGGTGCACAGAGACTTCTACAACTCATTAATTCCATACTCTAAAAAGTCTTCACTTTACTTTTAAAAAGGCAGTTGACCAATATAATCTTTAAAGATTACTTCATTCACAAAGATTCATCATTTGTGCATCTTACAAATATTTATCACCCAGTCTTCAATAGACAGGAGCCAAAGTCAAGAAACATCATGACTAGATTGCTATTTTCCAAAGAAGTTTAATCCCTACTATATTATATATATAATTTTATTTTTTTTCTTAAATTAATGTGGAGTTTAGGTCTCTAATGCTACACTTCAAGTGGCAGAATGGACTACATGGAGACATTAATCTTTACATACACTCTAAAATTAACAATACTTTAAATCGGCTCTCCCCCGTCAATATTTACTAAAGCAGCCAAAGGTGACTGATAAATATTTGCAGCTGTTTGAGAGCAAGTGAGATTAATGACTTTTTAAAATCATCTCCTTGGTACTCACTGAAGGAAGATACACACCTCCGCGAGGGATCTTTCCATGAGTGTACTGCTAGTCACAAACAGATCTTACGGACTGCAAAGTATCCAGTAGCATGTGATAAATATTGCTGATGGACTCCAGGGTGATTTCTGCCACTTTTACCTTAAGCCATCCTATGATTAAATGCACCCTATGATATCATCTAGCAGTACAGCACTTACTAAATATTGCATGTTGATAAGTACATTAAATTGAAAGTTGTCACTGCAGCAGTTATTTCAGTTTGTTTATTTTAATTACGTGGGAAGGATCCATCAGTATTTCAAATAACAGATTATGTGTTAACATCATAGCATAGCAATTCATAAAGTCATTATTTGTGTGATACTGCTACCTATAGTATAGTATTTCACTTAATCCTTGAAAAATGTGTTTAAATGAACATTATTGCTTGAAAAACAAGTTGCTCTAATAGAGCATACTGTAAGAAAGATCATATGCTGAAACTTTCTTTCGCATCACTCTTTTCCTGGAACCCTATTTAGTTCTATGAAAGTCTGGTGTGTCATTGTCATTGGTACCTAATTTGTACTTTTATATATTGTATGAGCTCCAAAAATTATAATCACTGAATGACACATAGTATCTGGCTTACGGATGTTTATTAAAATAGGATTAAATAATGTTGCCACCAGTTTAGGGGAATCTCTTCTTCATCCCACTAATCCCTATATGATTAAAAAAATATCACTGCCGAATTTTGCCAATAATAATACAAAATATAGTACACTCTTGAGATATATGAAATGTACCAATGGCAGTCAGCTCATGGTTTGGCCAATCTGAGCCTTAGGGTGCCGGTTGAATACATCCTCAACAAGGCACTCCTACAGGTTATGGACCACAAGCCAAAAACAATCAAGCCACAGACTAAAGCACCTCTAGGTTGACCTAGCAGTGAATGCAGCAAAACTGTACCCACACTATGCATCATACACATTACAAAATGTATGTAAAAGTGTTCTGGTGCCAAGTCGTGGTCTCTAAAGCATACACTCCAGCAGAAGTGGACCAAAAAAGAAGCTAGGAAATTTTTAATGAACTAAAATATTCTACTTAAAATTGATAATTACACATAAAAGTGATCAATATACTACTACATAATAATAACTAAAAATAATAATCTCAAGCTTATAGCAGACATCTTAAATATATCCCACACGTGTGAAAAAACATATAAGTCAAATATTGATGATAATCTACAAATGGTGAAATGATGAATGGAAATGAACACAATGAATTCAGTAATTAGCAATAAATGATTTGAGCCATTAAATATATAGATACATAATGATCATTGTGACAGTTATGACAAGTTCCCACAAAAAATATAGAGAGTGAGAATTCCATAACCAATATTAATCAAATAAATTGAATATGATGATGGTGAAGAATGAAATAATAATTGATGACAAATGAGCTAATGAGAGAGATATTGATGAGTAGATGCTGTAATATACATTCAGTCTATTTACATACTGTTCATGACATATGGAGTGATGAATGGTAAATTCATGAGCTGATTAGTATAGTCTGGTCTCAGCATACATAAATCTGTGAATAATAAATTAATTGGTGCTGCTTTTTCGTTTTGGTGCATATGGTGGTAATGAATTAACACTCGGATGGGCCAAACAGCGAGCTGACTGCAATTGGTAAATTCCATATATCCCAAGTGCGTACTATATTTTGTATTATTAGCGAAATTCGCTGGTGATATTTTTTGACATCATATAGTGATTAGTGGGATGGAAGGGAGGATAGATTCCTCTAAATCTATTTTAATAAACATTCATAAGCCAGATGCTACATGTCATTCAGTGATTATAATTTTTTGACTCTCCACACAATATGGATTTGTTACTCATTTAGGTTTTTATTTTTCCTGTAGGGGAGGAATTTAGTGTGGAATAGTGACTAACTACAAATTTAGGACGCGTATTTAATGTACAGCATTGCTAATTTGTATTTTTGCTTGCTTGACAACTCGCTTTCCTGTGGATGTGGTATATGCCAGCAACCTACAAATTTAGGGTTCTTTCACATGGGAGACAGAAGTATACCAGCTCCTGATACATTTCTCTTGTCAGTATTGTGAAATCTCCTTTCTCCCTTACTAGTACCATTGTATGGGACATAGCAGATGGCTTACCACATGAGTGCCAGATGAATATTGTCTGACTCAAAGGGTTGGCCATTCATTGTCACGTGTGGTGAACACTGCAGCTTCCAGCATCATGTAAGATTTGCCAGCAGCCGCATATCTTCCCTGCTGCATCTTTAATGCATTCCTGCATTAACACCGTAAAGATGCAGCTTGCTGGACTTTGTAGGGTTTACTAGATGCAGTAGTTACAGTGTGAAAGTCACCAAAGACCCAACTATATAACTTTAATCATATGGGCACCTAACCGACACACACCATCTTTGTGTCAAAGGTGCCTTACAGTGTTGATTGGTGTCAGAAGTCATCATCTTTTGGAAATTTAAAGACTTACGTTAGAAAATCAGAACTACTGTGTCAAAGAGAGAAGTTCTACGTGTCTTATGTGTCAGAACTTATTATACTAACATTTTTAAGCATTGCTATTACTTTAAAATAAACTATAAATTTTGAAAACATGAGCGTGACAGTTAAAAAAACTGACAACATAGCACTATTATTAGTGGCCTGGAGTTGCTCGTTAACCTTGAGTTGTAGTGACTGGCTTGTAACTTGTTACCAAATCCTCCTGGAAGCTGCAGTAGCCCATTGATATATCTAGCAGAAAACTCACTTTATGGGCTGCTTGTTAGTAAAGAAACAGATATATAGTCGTATATTTGAATAAAAATAAAACATATATGGTTTATTTTAAGTCTCTTAAAAGTATAAATATCCTAAGAGGTTAAATGTGGATTAATATATTTTTATATTTTATTCTTCTCATTTACCAAAAATGCAATAGATTAAAAAAACAAGGGGGGGGGCTACTGCAGCTTGATTAACCATACAATGTAATCAGTGATTGTATAATAGCTTTGTGTACAGTGTAAGATAAGATTTTTTTTTTTTATGTTTTGGTTATTTGGAAATAGCATGTCTTTTTGTCTTTTACAGTTACTTTAACAAGTTTTACCTTTAAAAATATGCACTGTTTTTTGGTCAGAGACTCACCATGTTAGTATGTACATGTACAGCTTACCCCCTTCTGCAGAAAGATCATTGCTTGGAATCCTGATAGAATATTACTCTCCACATATTAGACAAGTTTATTTTGTTGTATCTTTTAAAAGGCCATCTGTGAATTGGGGATAAACGTGCATGAGCTTCAAAAGCAACACAAAACGACAATTTAAATAACAATTTAAAACTGTAATTCTAGTCTTCAGGGGGTTTTTTTCTAAACAGACCTTTAAAGATGAAAAATACATTTCATAGGAGATAACGTTTTAGAGTAATTTATATATAAAAAATATTCTGTCCAGCCCAATTACCAGCCCTTTTTTTTGTATTTTTTTTCTTACTATCCGGGCCTTTTTGCTTTTGGCATTTCTTCTTCTTTCCACGTCCAAAAAAGAGTTGTACAACACTGAATAAAAAAAAAACATGAGAAATCCAGTGCCCTTTAGCAATGCACTGCATTATAAGTTATTTACTAAAATCTAAATTGTCCTTTATGCTCAAAAAAGGAAAGGGGGGGGGGTTAGTTCATTCTTCTTTTCCTGTGCTTGAAAATGGAATTAGGCACCTAGCTGAATTAGTTTTTGTTTTGTGTCTCTATAATCTCATTTTACACAGTGGGATACATGTTTTACAGATAAAAGGTACCCATTCAGGACAGGGCTATGAGTATTTCTATTTTTTTTTTTTTTTAACTCGCCAATAGACTTGAAGATATCTTAATTAATGTTTAGTAAATAAGAAAATATTTTGTTCAGTTTTTTGTTTTCACTTAGAGCAGTGAAAAGAGGCCCTTTGCTAATGTTTTGGCTTAGTAAATCATGCATAGAATGGTATATTGACTCATTTGGCACTTAAAGGATTGTCCTAATTGATATGTTTTTCTCTGAAGAAAATAAACTTTTTTAATCACTATAACACATTCTCTTTTTAAATTTGATATTTAGCCAAACATAATCCTTTTGAATTCTCAGTGTGTCGTAAGACTGTATTGTTATACTCCTATGCATCAGGAGTATACATTATTGGGTGCTCTCTGGTGAACCACAAACTCAAAACTGAAACAGAATTAAATTAAAATACAATATTGAAACATGCAAATACAGTTTGTTGCTGGATGTTTAAAGTGAGTATGAATGAACAATGGTCATTTAAATAAAAAAAATATTATTATTATTGAATTACAATACAATCACTGGGTCAGTGAATTCTCTACACTGGTGATTGATTTTTGCAGAGTTTGTAGTGTATAGTTTTTAGGATATACATTACTGTCTTAGTGCTTACCTGTATTTATGCCATTCAGCACTTTATACATTAGCAATTTGTGGTGACTATACCAGCAGCACTAGCAAATTCCATGTGTTTCATTTATTGTATTTTTTTTCAAGGTATCACACATAGGAAAAGATTGTTTGCAAAACAAACCTAGTTCAAAATGCCACAGGAAGATAAGTAAAAACTATCAGTGGGGACAGTTGTTTTATGCAGAAGTCCGGAATTCTTTATGCAAGTTTAGAGTAAGTGCTTTTTGAGATAGATGTATACAAATACACACACAGAAATTACTTTTCATGTATATTTGCACACATACATATTTTGTTGAATGAGCACAAACTGTATGTAGCATATTGATTGTGTAAATCTGTTCTGAAGTAGACTGTTCTTTTTGCTAGGAAAGGAAGTATCCCCATATTGAGATTCCCTTCACCCAGTATTAGAAAGGTTTTCTTATGAATTGAAGACCAGTGTTGGAAAACAAAGACTAGATACAGTGAGGCACATTGTTTGCTAAAGCTCAGCTCGTGCAGAGAATTCAAAATGCTGATGGTGAAGTTGTCCCTCGGGTGCTTGAGATGTCTCCAACTCATTTACAAGCAAAGCATTGGAGATGTCCTTAGTGTTAAAAGCTGAGCTATAAAAGGGAAGAAAATACAGATTTATTCTTTGAATTACTATATTTTGATCAGATTTGTATTACCATAACATATATCCATATAATAACCTTCTTGCCATTCCATTTGATAACATTATCAAGAGTTTTATCTACACATTTCTTCATAGACTTCAGTGGGAATCTGTTAAATAAACCCAGATTAATAATCCTTATCAACTTCAATATAATATAAGTCTTTATGTCAGCAAGTGATGTTGGAAATTGTCATTAATTCTTTGAGCTGCCTTTTAATTGGGTTCCCGTGCCTTATATTATAAGTGAAAAATATAAAATATTTTGGCCTGCTTTTCGTTTGGTGAATTTCAAGGTATGCTGCTGTATCTAGGATTGCTGATACTTTGAACCCATCGCTGAATAGCAGTTGACTTCTTTGCTTGAGGGAAAAATATGTACTAACGATTTCTATAATCATATAAGGTATATGTTTCATTGCTATTGTAATCTTCAGCAACTCTATCCCTTTTCCAGCTTAGAGGCAGCAGTTAGTAATTGCAGAAATAGACTTCCACATTTATAATTGCATAAAAGACATGCTTATAAGAAATGAAAACCCACTAGGGTGATTTTCAGGCAGGTCGATGACCCTATACCTTTTTTCATTTGTCTTTTAATGAGAACAAAGCAATATACCATTAACATGCTAACCGCAGGCCAATCCACCATTAGAGAATGTGACCTGGTACCTTTTGTCTTTAGAAACTCATTCCTGAGACACACTTCTCAAACACGGATTTTTCAGATTTCTAAAATAAGTAAAGAAAGACATTAACCCCTTAACGACCGGCTGCGCACGCACCTTGCGGTCTGTTAAGGGCCAATGGAGCATTTTTTTTATTTTTTTTAGCGGCTGCGTTCCAGACTCCCCGAACGGCGTGCAGCCACGAGGGGAGCCCGGAATTCCATGACAGTCCAGTTCCGTCATGGGTCGTTAAGGGTATAACAACTCATGACGGAGCAGGACCGTCATGGGTCCTTAAGGGGTTAAATCCTGTTTGGATTTAATTTTATTCTGCATCGGATAAAAATGTCCAGTCATACATTTTTATAGTTTGGTCCCTTTGGTGTCTTTGTATGATACACTATAATTTAAATAATTATTGGTGATGAGTTACTAATATAATGTAACATTAGCCATCCTTAAAGTGTGCATCATTCTCATACAATGTTAAGATTATTAGTAGCTCATATTTCATCATACGCTTTTTTACCATTTAACACACAAAAAAAAAATCACGTTCCCAACTCCTGCAGTATTGACATAGCCAAGCAAATGATAGAGTAGCACAAAGGTCAATAGCTGCCTGCCAATCTACATGAGACATAAAAGAAACATTTTTGCTCTCGCTTATCTATATGCATGGTGTAGCAAGCTACCAGTGTCAACACACAATAACAACCTAAGTAGATTGTTTAGTACAATTTAATTAATAACTTAATTTTTTAATTTAAATAATATAAAGAGTACAATTGTCCCTGAGTAGTATCATGGTGTTCTGCAAAGACTTCAAACAACAGTTGACTTGAAAAAGTACAACTCATGTTAGCATGTTATAGGGCATCTAAATCCATTGCAGAGTCTGTGACATTTTATATTGGTAAAAGCTGGTATCATGTTAGCCTTAGAAAAAGCAGGAGACGTTTAGCATAAAAGTGATACCTTTACTGGCATACTAGAGTTACCCAGTTAACCAATAAAAGTATCACTTTTACTCTACCAGTCTCCAAATTTTATATTGTCATACTTAAAATCTAATTTTTGTATCTATTCAAGGAACCACCAGAAACATATATACATACATACAGGGAACATGTAAATAGGATTATACAGAGTTCAGAAAGTAACAGTGTATCACGAGAGAGGAGTTACAGATTAGATATACACAAATATATTTTTGCATCAAACCAATTTAGAAGAATCAAACCATAAAAAGGGAATACAGACATTTTTCTCAGGTAGATTATTCATTGTTTCCATTTGTATATGAGCTATTCTCTTAGGATAACTATAAATGCTTGTTTCATGTTTTAGTGTTCTAAACAGTCATGGAAAGTTTAATTTGTTAATGAGAATCCAGGAAAAGCAACTTTGTGTGAGATTGTTTTTTTCACCTTGCATGCAGAGTTTATACAGTAATAGGAAAGTGGCATGTAAACGAGAGAAAGTAAAAAAAAAAAAAACTAGCAAGTCTGATAAGAAATTTTATGATGGCCTCACGAATGATCCTTTAGACCAGGGGTCCTGAGATACATTCCTAAAATACAGTGAGAATACAGATTTGTGTGTTATCCCTGATTTTATGCATTAATTGCAGTCATAAGCTCAGTCATTTTGTCTGTAACACGTGCCCAATTCAGTAGTATCCCATAAATCTGTCTTCGTTCTTAAGGACTCCAGTTTGATACCACTGCTTTAGACAGTAAACTGGCGGGTCCCTATTTTGTGTGTTGTGTGAGAGAGAGAGAGAAAAGAGCCATTGAGGCCATTAATGTAAAAAATACTCCATTTGCTTAAATATAAGGTGACCCCAATTAAATGATGACCCCCAACTTGGGATCGTCATGGAAAAAAAGAAGGCCTTAATATGTCAACTTTAAGATAAAAAATGTGTTCATCACTCCCTTTGTCCCCTTCTTACATTTCACATGAGTCTGGTACTCAGAGGATTAAACTACATTTTGTAGGTCACTCCCTCCTTCCTGTGTCCTTTTACTGAGTTTCTCCTCTACCCTCTCAACATCCCCCTGGAGCCCTCTAGCCCCTTCCCTGCTAGATTAGAAAACAACCTGAATGAGCTGTCAGAACTGTTGTAAGTGAGGAAAAGGAGGAAGTGATGCAGAGACAAGGGTTCTTATCTCAAAAGTCATGGGGGATGGCATGAAATGATGGGGGCGGGCAAGAGAAGAGCAGTGATATGGAGTAAGAGGCTAGACATAAGCAGAGACAGAATAAGGGTAGACATAGGGTAACAGATGCACATGGAGAAATAACCTCTCCATTAAAAAAAAGTATTTCTTTGGTTTAAAATCACTCCATGAGGTATGAAATACACAGACAAAGATCAACACTGCTACATGCAAAAGTGACTGTACTGGAAGTGAGTTTATTTTATGTATGTTGAGTCATAATCAGAGATTCTAAACTGAAATAAACATGTTTTTTATGGAGTGGCTTTCTACTTCAGTGTGCAGTTATTTGCACCTGAATTATATGAGATTAAGCAAGGAATGCACCCTGTTGTGATGACTTTACCTTGAATAATTGCTCTGTCCTGACAGACCACTGATACAGGCTCTTGTGCATCAGCAAGAGAGGAGTGTGGGAATCAGAACAGTTTGTTCACCTGTGGAATCCAGGTGTCAGAGGTCACCATACTACTGATCAGCATGTAGGTGTGCAGGGTGTGTAGGAAATGGAACAATTGCCTGTACAAGTAGTCTGTTGGCACAGGCCATTTGTAAAATGTAAAGACCAACCCAAGTGCTAGCACTCTAGGCATCAGGTCACATTTTGCAAGCACCAAAGCAGCCTGGTGCTTTGAGATCTTCAACCCTTCCAAATAGAGTGAGAATAGAATTCTGTTTCCAGCTGCCAAAAAAGGAACTGCAGTTCTGTTATCTTCTGTAGGGTACTTAGTAAAGTGAACTGTTTTGCCTTGAAAAAGAATCCATTATAAGGAGATCTCAAATTTAAGGCAAGGTATTTTTCAGACTGAACTTAACAGAAAAAAAAAATGTTTTTCCTGATATTCAAGAAAATAACATACGTACATCGGTATTAACCCTTTGAGTGCCCGAGGCATGTGCAATGCATTGCTTTTAAAAGATTGATTACATTTTTGTTAATGTCAGAATGGATCGGCTTATTGCATTGAATATTAACACATTAAGGACCATGGCCATTTTATTTACACAGCTGGCACATGAGTACTTGCATGTACTAGCTTGCTGAGAAAGACTCTGAAAGTGACTGATGCTCTCTTGAAGCAGTCAGTCTCAGCCTCCTGGCATGATTACAGGGTATTCTCAGGTGCTCTGCAATCACAAAATTCAGTACCTGCCAGGACCGTCACCGGTTCTTAAACCCTTAACGACCGGCCACGTATGCGGAGGTCACTTAAGGACCACAGAGCATTTATTTTTTTAATCTGATTCCAGACTCCCCGAATGGCGTGCAGCCCGGAATTCCATGACGGTCCTGGTACATCATCGGTCCTTCAAGCAAATCCAGCCATGACATACCAGGACCATCAAGGGTCCTTAAGGGGTAAATGGACCTAAAATTGTGACAGTCCTGGCACGTCATTGGTCCTTGATATAATATACCAATGGGGACACAATGGCAAAAATAAATATTAACTTTTCAGTTGAATAATAGAAAAAGTTCTGAATATATAGCGAAAGTCCTAGATTCTTCTTTTGCCAGTGCCAATTTTGTGCTATTTTGCCTCCAAATCAGCCCGCGTATTAACTTTCACACCCTTTGATTAATATAGATATTGAAGGAAATCCTAATAATAAACCCCCTCTTACCTTCATTTTTGCAAAAGATCAGCATGGCCTTCATCAATCAATTCTGTATATACTGGCTTTGCAAGATTCATTTTTATTTAGTACTTGATATCTTGTCCACTGAGGCACAAATGATTCTTTGTTGCATGACTCAGATTCCAAATTCCTTTCTTTGAAGGATTCCTAAGGATGTTTCAGTGGGAAGAATTTGAAATCTTGCTGCTAGAATCATGCCTACCTCTGTTTTCACTAGATACAGTACTAATTAAAGATCTATTTTGAAGAACTAATTCTTAGTGTCTATCCTGATTCTGCCCAAGCCCTACAAATATGGGGTTCGTTATTAGGAGGCATTGGTTTTCCCTTAACTTCGTATCAATATTGTGAAATGGACTATTAGTTTTGCTAGCTCATCACTTTAATATTTTCTGCATATAAAATATACATTCTATCATTGGCTGGGTGAAGATATTGAAAGTTGTAATCCAACAACAGCTTGAAAGCATAAGGGCAGTCCAGACTTGCTCTAGAAATGCAGTGGTACCTAGTCAGCTATTATTTGTTAATATTGTTGGTGTTAATGGAGTAAGGTGGTAGCTGCATGTTCTGATTATCAGTGCTGAGTTACAGGATGGGTATATTTTCATAATCATTGTGTAAAGTGGCATTCACCTTTGATATGAGACTAGAACAGTTGTTTCAGTATGCCCCCAGTCCATTAAGTAAGGTGAGAGCAACAGCTTCTTGTATACTCTGAAACAATCTTTACTGAGTTACCTTTAGCTAATGAGCAGCCATCTTCCGACTGCCAGGCCCAAATGTTGTTCCCACGCTGCTTTCATGCTGCCACTGGTATTGTGGTAGAACGATACCATTATAAATCCAACATTTTAGACCCCCAATACATCTGTCAAGCCCTCCTGCAATTATGTTACAGAAGAGACCCAATGTATTTTGAGTGAAAAATATTTGTAAATTTATGTAGCATAGTAAACAAATTTAAAGTTAAGTTTTCTATTCTTTCTGCCTGTTTGGAAGGATTTATTTTAGCTAAATATGTAACTTATTGGTTTGGTGATGTTTTTTTTAAGACCGTTTTCCACATAACTATCCATTGTCAATGGATGTCTGTGGTAGACTCGCTCACTCTGTTTTTACGGGAGAATTAACCCTTCAATAATATATACTATCTTTAATTGAGAGAAGTCCAATGTAGGGACTTTTTTGTAACAGTTGCCTGGCTACATTGAGAATGAACCAGATGTACAAGCACACTCATTTATTTACGAAGTGTAAACTTCACCCAGTATTTTGGCCATTATAAAGATACTTTCCTAAGACTACTATAGAAAACTGCAGTTTCATTGAAAAAAAATTGAGCTGTAATAACTTAAGTATGAAAAATCTTGCAGCAGTGGAAGTACATTTGTTTTGGTCAACAGAAAAAAAACTCTATAACAGTGGTTCCCAATCCGCTCCTCAGAGGCCATGATTTCCCTGCTTTAACTCCTTAAGGACCAGCGGTCCTGGGGTGTGCGGTCCTTTAAGGACCACATAGGAAACTTTGACGTGCCGTCCCACTTGACTGGTCACGTGTGCCGGCATGCCGAATGGGGGCCTGAAAGAGATCGCTACGGTCTTGGGGCGATCAACTTCAGTCCCTGGTATTACTCACCGCGCAGTGAGTAAAAGTACATGACGTGCCAGGATCATCACTGGTCCTTAAGTGCCGGACCAGCATGACGGGGTTAAGCACAGATGAGTTAATCTGTGGTTTAGTAATTCAATAAACTCCTCTGTGCACAAGCATTGAAATCATAAAGACATGGACTGATATTTGCCCCAGGGTTGGGAAGAAGTGATCTATAATGTACTAGTTAAAAAAGTTATTGCTCCTTTAACAATTTACTTTACTGTAGATGACTGTAGAAAACCAAATCAAATCAGGCAACAAAAAATAACCATCTACAACCATATTTTTGCAAAGTTATGAAACAGAAAAAAAAAAAGTTTTTTAGTGTTTAAAAATAAATATTTTTTTGCAGCCTGTCACAAGTACCTTCTGGGGTGTTTACTGAAATGTCTGCATTATTTGGGGGTGTTTACTGAAACGTCTGCATTCTTTGGTTAAAAAAAAACAAATCTTAAATTTGAATTTCTTCATATTTCATATTTTTGTTATACTCCGAAAAAGTCTGAGGGTCTTTCTTACATAATCCACAGGTAATAAAATGTGCTACTACATAGAAATCTGAATTGTAGCAGATTCTATCGATTAAAATGTGCTTTATAAGAACCAGTGATATAGAGATAGTATTGCTTAAAAATCATGGATGCAGATACCAAGAACAATTCACAGTGGTTGCTATCAACACAAGAACATACATAAACAAAATGGTGACTCTGTCTTGTTGTGTGTCTTATTCTCCCACGCGATTACTGGTTTCTTATATGTGCAAATTATTAGAGTTTGTTCAGGATAAAGCATCTCAACAGCTAAATCATTTTAGCATTTGATTATTTTAATAAAAACATGTTTTAAGATCCATCCTGAATAACTTGCTTACAAAAAAAAAGCTTGAGCAGTATGTCAAAAAGATAACCGGGAAATCCTGATGATACAATGGTGCGAGGCCTTGTTTGAAAAAGAAAAAAAAAAGCTTCATTATTTTTGTCATAGTAATTGTAAACCCTGTATAAATGAAATTAAAATGGCAACTCCTGTTTTAAAAAAGTTTTTTTTTATATTCATGCTGAATTATAATTCTGTAGTAAAAAAACAAAAAAAAAGTCTTCATATATACTCTCTGGGTTGTTGGACAGTAAGGTATTTTCTTGTGTGAAGCATTTATTTTATTTTATCTTAATTTGATGTTCAGGTAAAACCCAGTGACGTTTGTACAGATGTTGTGGTAGATGTAAGACATTTGCTGCAACTCTAAATAAATAACTGAAATCACATAATAAAAACTGCTTTTTCCATTAAACAAATTCTGATGTTCTTTATTACAGAGATATGTTTTGCCTAATGGTCAGTCACTGCTTTCTCTGTATTGGCAGCATTTGTCATTTGATTTCTGTTAGGAAATGGGGATTTTGATTTGACATATAAATAAAGCCTAGTTTTAACAAACAAAATGAAAGCATGCACTCCTAGAAAATGAGGAACCATGTAAATTTGTTGTAAACAAAAGTTTAAAATTAATGATCCATTGCCTCTGTCTAGCAATAACATCCAAAATCCCTCACCTTCTTTACTGAAGAGCACCCAACAGGCCTGATATAAATTGTTTTATGTAACAAGTAAACACTGAAAACCAAGACCGTTCATATCTTTCAAAATCCAGTTTACCACTTCACTTCAATCTGATGGACAGGTACCTTCGGTCTGCAAGAATCTCTAATAGGCCTAACATTATGGCACTTCCTCCTTGAGCAATGGTTGATCAATTAGTGGATACATTGTAGTTTATCCCCCTGTAATTAAGGTGGGAGATTAGTTTTTTAAAGTTTTTCTGGTCGATTGCGCTTAAAGACCAAAATTGCCTACCTCTGTTCTGTGCCTGGTATGCATATTTCATGGCAGAATTGGCTGGCAAATGTGCCGAAAATTATATGGCAGTCCCAAATTTACAATATAATCCAGATGATTTAATTTCCTGTTATGGAAATTGATAAGCATTTTCTGTTTCTGAATCTGTTATATGCATTATTAAAAGATGATTTTAGTCTTGCCTGTTAAATCCTTTTCCCTTAGTCCATATAGGTTACTGGTAACTTTGAGTAGCGATCCTCCCCTTTAAGTAGGCAGGAACAATTATAGAAGTGAATGCAGCGGTGGAGCCTACCTTCCCTCCTTGGCTGCAGCTAGCCAATCAACTCCAGTAAGATTTATTCCTTGGGTGAAGATACAGGCAAGAGAACATCCTGCTATAGTTTTAGCTAATTTTTTTTTATTTTTCTGTTCGATATGGAATACCAGTTTAAAATCCTCCAGGTTACTGGTAAGTTTGGCATGTCCAACCATTGAGTTTCCCAGAGGTGGGAGTTAAGGCAAGGACCAGGCGCAGGGCTCCCAATGTCACCTGCGCATATTTGAACCATCAGATCAGAGATAGCCCAACAATAACAAATGAAGTGTCAACGGACACTGAACAGGGGTAAGAACACCCCAGGAACTGTTACACAGCACACTGAACTAGAGACAACAGGGCTTAAAAGTGAAGGAGCACTGAAGAACCAAAGAAGATCCTAGACAGGCAAGACTGCCTCCAGGATCTTTCTCCCAAAGCTGGCATCAGCCAATGCCGGCACTTCAACACAGTAGTGCTTTGAAAAGGTGTGCACAGACAACCAAGTGGCAGCCTTGCACAACTGAGCAGCTGAGGCCTTATTCTTGTAAGCCCCATAGCTCTAGTAGAATGAGCCATGACCGAAAGGGAACAGGCTTCTTCCTTTAGTTCATAAGCCTTACGAATAGTGGACTTAATCCAAGACGCAATGGTCAATTTGGATGCAGGTTTCCCTGCCCTGGGACCCTCAGGAATCACAAGCAGTGCATCAGACTGTCGAATGGACTCAGTGCGATGCACATAAAACTTGAGACAATGCACCACATCTAACAAGTGGCGATTCCTCTCCTTGTCATAGATAAGGTCAGGGCAGAAGGAATGCACCACAATATCCTGATTAATGTGGAGCTCAGAAACCACCTTCGGGAGAAACATCTGTGAAGTGTGAAGCACCGCCTTGTCTTTGTGAAACACCAAAAAGGGTGGTCTACAAGACAGATCATGCAACTCCGCAACACGGCGAATGGACATAATCGCCAGGAGAAAGGCATCTTCCACATCAGCAGGCGTAGAGGAATAGTAGCCAAGGACTCAAAGGGAGGACACTGAAGGATGGCCAAAAACCAAGTTAAGATCCCACTGAGGAGCAGGAGTCTTAAAAACAAGAAAACAAGACGAGTATGAGCAACTCCCTGGAAGAAAACGTTGACATCAGGAAGAATAGCAATGCGCCGCTGAAAGAAAACAGAGAGCGCAGATGTCTGAACCTTAAGGGAACTCAAACTGAGGCCCTTATCCACACCTTCTTGCAGGAAGGCCAGGACCATAGGAAAATCGATATCCTGAGATAGGTCCCTAGCAGCACACCAAGTGAGAAAAATCAACCAGACTGGATGGTAGGCCTTAGCGGAAACAGGTTTGTGTGGCATGGCATCCATTGCTAGAGCTAGAGGATCCTTCTAGGGAGAGTAGAATGTCAGAATCTTCCAGTTGTGTCTTGTCGCTATCAGGTCGATGCATGGAAGACCCCACCTCTGGACAATGAAGTCAAACACCTCTGGATGCAGTTCCCACACTCCACTGTCTACTGTGTGTGTGGACTGAGGAAGTCTGCCAGGACGTTGTCTACGCCGGGAGTGTGAACTGCGGATATGGCAGGAACATGTTCTTCTGCCCAGGACAAAATATCCTTGACCTTTAACCAAGCTGTGAGACTTCTTGTTCCACCTTGCTTGTTGATGTAAGCCACTGCCATGGCATCGGACTGGACCCAGATCAAGAGTCATCCAGCTGGCACGTCCAATGGTAAAGAGCATTAAATATCGCCCGAAGCTCCAACACATTGATGGGAAGGAGACTTTCCTCCGGAGACCACCATCCCTGAGCATTCAGGTGTCCCAAAACCGCTCCCCAGCGAGATAGGCTGGCATCCTTCATCACAGTGGTCCAGAAGGACATCAGGAAGGGCTTGCCCTTCAGCAGATTGGAGAGGCTGAGCCACCACGACAGACTCGGTTCCACATAAAGAGGGAGGGACACATCTTCAGGAGGTCCGGCTGACACCTGCACACAAAATCTATGGAGTTCCCTGGTGTGAACCATGGCAAACGGGACTGCTTCTATGGTGGAAATGAACTTCCCCACTAGAGAGGACAATTTCTTAGCAGGAACTAGATCGTGAGCCAGAACAGCGGACACCCTGTGGGCTATCTGGTGAACCACCTCATCTGTGAGAAACACCATGGTCTGCTGAGTGTCAAAGAGAACGCCCAGGAAGACCGGTCGCTGGGATAGAACAAGATCCGACTCGTCCATGTTGAGGATCCACCCGTGATGGTTTAGTGCATGAATGCAGTCCTGAACCTGCTGATGAAGGAGTTCCAGAGAATGGGCTTTCAGAAGCAGGTTGTCCATGTATGTAGAGACTGATGCCGTTCTGATGGAGGACGGACACTAAGGCTCCCAGGACACGATCAAAGATGTGAGGAGCTGTAGTCAGACCAAAGCAAAGAGCAGAAAACTGAAAATGCCCTTGGTCGCATGCAACTCTGAGGTACTGCCGGCTCTCTGGATGTATGTCGATGTGCAGATACTCGTCCTGAAGATCCAGAGAATCAAGGCATTCTCCAGGGGACATGGTGGCAATCACCATCCTTGTGGACTCCTGGTGATAATGAGTCTTGACCACAAAGCAATTGAGATCCTTCAGGTCCAAAATTGGACAACATCCGCTTCCTTCTTGGAAACCACAAACAGGTTTGAGTAAAAACCCAAACCCCTGTCCTGAACAGGAACCAGTTTCAGAACCTCCTTGTCCAGAAGGGCCTGGATGGTACCGTTGAACAGACGGCGTTTCTCTACACCCTGAGGCATGTGAGAAGGGAAAAACTGGAAGGGAGGAAGAGAGGTGAAAGGGATTCTGTACCCTTCTGCCACCACCTGCAATACCCATGGATCCAACACTGAGTTATCTCAAGTTCGGTGAGTCATGCCGAAGAATGTTTGGAAGCCTTGGTGGAGGAACGCGGATCTGAGGGAACCGCCTACTTCACTTGGCGTGTCTCAGTCAGGAAAGAATGAAAAAGTCTGATTCCGCTTGATAGACATCTTCTTCCTGGAAACCATAGACAGGAGGGTACTCTTGCCTCCGTGGCCTCACTAATCATCCTTAAGCTCTGGCCCAAACCGAGAAGTGCCCTGAAAGGGCAAGGTGAGCAATGCTTTCTTAGAAGCAGTGTCAGCAGACCAGATCTTGAGCCAAAGAGCTTGTCTGGCAACCACACACGGTGGAAACCCTTGCCACCAAACGGATGGCATCAAACAAAGCAGCAGATACATAGTGCTAGGCTTCAGAAATGTTGCCAAGTAGCCGCAACATATCAGGAGTAGGAGCATCTGACGAACAGCAAGTGTGAGCTGTTCAGCCCAAACCGCAATGGCCCTATTCATCCAGGCTGCATCAAGCGCTGGGTGTAGGGAAGTACCAGTGGTGGCAAAAATGTACTTGAGGGAGGCCTCAAGTTTCTTGTCAGTCCGGTCTTTAAGAGTGGAGGCATAAGCAACTGGCAAAGCAGTGGACTTAGCCTAGAAACAGGGGCATCCACCTTGGGGGGATGAACCTACTGAGCTAGCGCCACATCAGAAAAGGAGTAAAGCTTGGAAAACTTCTTGGAGACAGAAGGGTTTCTGTCTGGAGACTTCCACTCATCAGATACGAAACGGTCAAGAGTGGGGTTAGCTGGAAAACAAGTATGGGGCCTCTTAGGCTCCTGAAACACATCAGAGGGGTCCGAAGAAACCTCTTGAACCAAGGGAATGTTTAGGGTGTTTAAAACTGCCCTGATCAGGCCCTCAGCCAAGGGATCAGGATCAGCCTCAAAGGGGGCCCTGTTTGACGAGAGACCACCACAGAACATACCTCATCGTCAGAATCCATCAACAGTTCCTCTTCAGAGGAATCTGATACGTCAAGTACTCCCTGCGGTTTCGGCATGGAAGATCTGACAGAAGTAGGGGTCTGCCAGGTGTGGAAGACCTCCTATAACTGGGATGGAAAGAGTTATAATGTAGATCAGAGACCTCTAGTAGCAGCCTTAAACTCTTGCACCCAAACTGGCTCTAATGCATAGCCGGAGGTCCCTGGGGGAGACTCGGGGACAGCAGAACATGCTGGGCATAATTGACCTGAGAATTCTCTAGGTAACCCCGATTGACATGAGGAGCAATGCACAGTACGGGACAGAAAGCCCCCAGCGTCCTTAGTCTTAGGCCTAGCCCCAAGCTCCAATGGATTAGACATTCTCACACTGTCAAAACATTCAAAGTATAAGGTATCACCCAATTACAGTGTGTATGATGTCACTCCATCCACATTGCACCCTCACTTATTCCCTCCCCACTTCTCTGCACCCATGAACTTTTCTCATTCCTCCAGACCCTATCACTACCATCTCCTTCAACTGCTGCCAAAAAGCCCCACTGCTTCAAATCTCACTCCCATCTTAATTCCCTGTCCCTTCTCCTCCTGCTTGTTACAGGCGACATTTCACCTAACCCAGGCCCCCCTTCCATTCTCTCCTGTAAACTAGCACCCACTCAAACATGCAACATCCACAACCTAATAACTGTACCACGTCCCCTAACCTCCTCCCCCCCTTTCTGTTTTGGTGTCTGGAACGTCCGCTCTGTGTGTAACAAACTAACAGCTGTTCATGACCTATTTATTTCTCACTCCTTAAACCTCCTAGCCATCACTGAAACCTGGCTCACATCATCAGACACTGCCTCCACAGCCGCACTCTCACATGGCGCCCTGCACTTCACCCACACACCTAGGCCTGGCAACAGCAAGGGGGGTGGAGTGGGCATCCTATTGTCCCCTAACCATACGTTTCAGATAATCCCCACTGTCCCCTCTCTCTCCTTCCTACCTTTGAAGCTCACACAATTCGCCTCTTCTCTCCCTTCCCTCTGCGTGTAGCTGTCATATATAGGCCACCAGGTCCTACTGTACAATTTCTTGACCACTTCCCTTCCTGGCTCCCTGTCCTCTGATGTCCCCAATCTCATCCTGGGAGACTTCAACATCTCTTTCGACAACCATAACACCCCCCCTGCCATCAAACTGCTTTCTTTAACAACCTCCCTTGGCCTATCACAATGGACCTGCACTCCCACACACTGTGACAGTCACTCTCTTGACTTGGTCTTCACTAACCTCTGCTCGGTCTCCAATTTTTCTAATGCTCCCTATCCCCTCTCTGACCACCACCTCCTCACTGGAAACCTAATCATACCACGTAAATCCATTCCCTCCACCTGGATCAAGAGCATGCGGAGATATCTGCATACCCTTGACCTGCAACAGTTTTCTAATTCCCTGCAACCTCGTCTCAACCCCATCCTCACATTTGATTGCCCAGAACAAACTTCTGCTTTCTACAAGGTTGAACTTGATGGACTTGTGTCTTTTTTCAACCTAATTTACTATGTTACAATAACAGCTTGACACAGCTGCACCTGCAACTCCACGTCACCCCCACACAACCCCACTACAACCCTGGCACACAAGACAAACACGATACCTCCAAAGGTGCTCACGCACTGCCGCACCTGCAACTCCTTGACACGAAGTCAGCTGTGGAGTGCGATTTCCTCCAGTGCCTTTCGGCAGTGCATGAGCACCTTTGGAGGTCTCGCGTTTGTCTTGTGTGCCAGGTTTGTAGTGGGGTTGTGCGGGGGTGATGTGGAGTTGCAGGTGAAGCTGTGTCAAGGAGTTGCAGGTGCGGCAGTGCGTGAGCACCTTTGAAGGTATCGTGTTTGTCTTGTGTGCCAGGGTTGTAGTGGGGTTGTGTGGGGGTGACGTGGAGTTGCAGGTCATATTTCTCCTCTCTAATTTCTAATCTTTCTTCAAACCCAAAACGCCTTTTCTCAACCTTCAAGTCACTTCTACGCCCACCAATGCAAACCCCTGCCACCAACTTCTCCGCCCAAGATCTCGCCCCCCACTTCAAGGACAAGATCGACTCTATCAGACATGACATTTCATCACTTCCACTCCGACCCAGCCAGCCTAGCCCCACCACCTCCCCCACTCACTCACTAAGCTCCTTCTCACCAGTCACCGAGGATGAAGTTTCCCTTCTCCTCACTCGCTCAAACCTAACCACATGCCCTCTTGACCCAATCCCATCTCAACTCACTCAAGAACTGTCACCTCTACTAACGCCACCCCTTAGTCACTTATTCAACCTTTCTCTATCAACTGGCACCTTCTCATCAAATTTCAAACATGTACTAATCACATCCATTCTAAAGAAACCCTCTCTGGACCCAAACTCACTGTCAAACTACTGGCCCATTTCCCTACTCCCGAGCGCCTCCAAACTCCCTGAGCGTCTCGCATATAACCAGCTCACTAAATTCCTCTGCTTCCATTCCCTGCTAGATCCCTTGCAATTTGGATTTTGTCCTCACTCCACTGAGACTGCCCTCACTAAAGTGGCCAATGACTTGCTCTCTGCCAGGTCAAAAGGCCACTTCTCCCTACTCATTCTCTTGGACCTGTCAGCTGCCTTTGACACAGTAGATCACCCACTCCTCCTCCAAGCCCTCCGCTCTCTAGGTCTCTGTGACAATGCCCTCTCTTGGTTTTCATCATATCTCTGCAGTCGCTCCTTCAGTGTGTCCTACTCTGGCTCCACCTCCCCACCCCTCCCACTGTCTGTTGGAGTGCCTCAGGGCTCAGTCCTGGGCCCCTTGCTCTTCTCAATTTACACTGCATCCCTGGGCAAACTAATAAACTCCTTTGGGTTTCACCATCATCTCTATGCTGATGACACTCAAATCTATCTTTCCTCCCCAGACCTCTTCCCTTCCCTCCTGTCCCAGGTATCTGACTGTCTGTCCGCTGTGTCTTCCTAGATGTCCGCCCGTCAACTCAAACTAAACCTTGGCAAAACCGAACTAATTATCTTCCCTCCCTCTCCTAACAGTCCTACTCCAGATATTACCCTCACTGTCAACAACACTATCATCACACAAACCCCTACAGCATGTTGCCTGGGGGTCACATTCGACTCTATCATTTATTCCTCACATCCAGTCAATTTCCAAATCATGCCGCCTCCACCTCCGCAACATCTCTAGAATCTGACCCTTCCTTACCCAAAACACTACTAAAATTCTAATCCAAACACTCATCATGTCCCATCTTGACTACTGTAACTCACTACTTACTGGCCTTCTTTTTGCCCGACTAACCCCACTACAGTCCATAATGAACTCAGCCGCACGACTAATCTACCTCACCAACCGCTTCTCCAACACCAGTCCCCTCTGCCAATCCCTACACTGGCTCCCATTAGTACACAGAATTAAATTCAAAATCCTGGTGCTCACCTATAGAGCCCTTACTAACACTTCACCCCCCTACATCTCATCTCTCATTTCCAAATACACTCCCACTCGCCATCTTCGTTCTGCACATGACCTTCTCCTCTCCACATCCCGCCTACAGGACTTCTCCCGTGCTGCACCCGAGATCTGGAATTCCCTCCCCCGCCCCATCGGACTCTCCCCTAGACTTCAGATCTTCAGACGCTCCCTCTTCAGGGAAGCCTATCAACTACCTCCATAAATATTATCAACAAGAACCAACCATTCCCTGGACCACTACACTCACTAGCACTTCTGTCTCCCACCCACTGACCGGCAGCTTATGTGGCAGGAGACACTTACACCCATCAGCACTTATACCTTCTGTATCCTACCCATCTTCCTCTAGACTGTAAGCTTTCATGAGTAGGGCCCGCTGATCCTTCTGTTCTCCACATATCATTTGCACTATTTAATATCTCTATATGTTCTATCCCCTATTGTAAAGCGCTGCGGAATAAGTTGGCGCTATATAAATAAAGATTATTATGATTAAAAGTTCAACCCAGAAATCACTAAAATACACTTATCGGGCAGGCGAAGGGTTAATCTGCAGAGGAGAGAAGGAGAGTCCAAGTCCTCCGTAGGATATTCATTCAGGGAAAGCACAAAATGGCTGCCGCAACAGGAGCCAATCGGGAATGAATGCGTGATGCAAGCACTCTTGGGAAATGTAGCTTTCCCAGAAAGTACACCAACAGTGCATGAAGCCCCCCAGAGCCCCTCCAACACACACACACCAAATATTGACCGGACAATAGATCAAGGGCAGACAAACAAAATGAGCCATCTCTGAAGTCGCTACGATGAGCGGTTGCAGAGCTATCTCCCAAACTGTAAAGTCACATAGAAGTGAATGGAGCAATGGTGTCTTTGCGGTAAAAGCACACCTTCACAAATTTTTCAGAGTTGTAACAAACAAGTACATTTGCACCAAACATTACTAAAACATGTCTCTAGACCCAATAAACATTGAACCCAGTAGGGAAAGTGCCAACATCCCCCCAAAAGATGCAAAACCAGCAACCAAAGGGTTAAGTTACCACAGAAACTTGCTCCAAAACACCCAACAGACATACAGATAAACCCAATGAGTGCAGGAGTGTGCAATAAGAACACCAAAGGAAAACCTCCTGTGCGGAGGGGTGACGTGGGACAGATCTTCTGTCTTCAAATTACCATGTCTCAAGAAGAAGCCTCAGTGGGCAACTCCTGAGGAAAGAAGATTTTCACCCCAAGGCTTAAGGTCCACCAAAGCACCTGGATACCGAGTTAGCCACATCTAAGGGCATTGTCAGTGATGGTAATCTGCCTAACAGTGGTATTCCATATCTAACAGAAAATTAAAAAATTAGCTAAAACTATAGCAGGACTGTTCTCTTGTCTGTTTCTTCACCCAAGGAACAAATCTTACTGGAGCTGATTGGCTAGCTGCAGCGAAGGAGGGAAGGTAGGCTCCACCCCTGCATTCACTTCTAGAATTGTTCCCGCCTACTTAAAGGGGCAGATTGCCTTACCCAAAGTTACCAGTAACCTATATTGTTCTGCTGCAGAACCGCCTGTTGGAAAATAAACCCTGATATCCCTGCAGTCAGTACAACGCTGACTTGAGGGAGGGGGGAACTTTGCTTACGGTTTTCTCTCAAACCATAAAGGTTTGAGAGATGAACCTGGGAGCAATTTAATTATTTTTTAAAGAGCTACACTATATGGATTCGTAATCTTAAACTATTACTATCCCTTTAAATTCCCCACTTAGAGTTTTTTTCGGGGGTATAGGAACATTGATAGATACAAAAAAAGGGCGAGCAGAGGAAAACTAGAGCAGGGGAGCCCCTGTGAGTCACAGAGACAAACAAGGGCCGGGGTAAGGTATTTTTAAAGTCTAGATTTTATTAAAGTATTGCTATAAAAATTAGAGGCTTTTTTTGTAACAATAATTTATAGGCTCTTAATGTAGTAGCAAAAACCAGGTAGACTATATATAAATAGAACATGTACAAGTATATAAAAAGAATTACTGCAGTATGTAAAAACAATGAATAATAAAACTTAGCTGCATTGATGATGGCTCTGTGCGTTTTGTGATATAGAATCACTTCATCAGGAGATGCAGTAATTATTTTTATATACTTATACATTCAGACTACTATGCTTGTTGCACTGTTTTTTACTTTTTAGAGGGTTTTGCTAGGCATTGAGAAGCAAAGAGTTGGATGTACCACTTCTAGTACATCTAATGGCATAAGTGAGAAGGTAGTTTTTAATTTCCACTTTTTAGTTTTGTTTTTTTTTTTGTTTGTTTGTTTTTTTTTTTGTAGTTCAATGTTTTTTATTCAATTGAGTGCTATTTGCCTAAGGCCTGAATGCTTAGCCTGATCTTTCATTTCTGTTTTCACATGTGGTTACCTATCTGAACTATTGGTTATAACTGTTAGTAATGTCTGTGCCTTCCCACCCAAAGAACCATCCAGTGTAATTAACTTAGGAAATGAACCAGTTTACCTAAATATGTTATTTTTGTGACCATTAACGTGAATAGTTTATAAACTGTGCTTCCTCTATCTGAAGGTGTGGAGGCAGTAAGGAGAGAGATACTGACATCTGAACATTCTCTGAAATTGTTTCTGACTTGTTACCTACTACATTAACAATTATTTCCATTTTGAGTATATGTTCTATCTAAAGCTCAAGGTCTCTTCCACTGGTTCTCATATGTCCCCATCATATGTAAACTATATATGTTTTACATATATACAAATTACAAATCCATGTATTAAATATATTTTGTTATGGATTGATACCACATAGAAGCTTGCTTAATAGTCCCATACTTTTAAATACAAGCTTTGATATGGAGACTTTTTTTGGTTTTTCTTTGCATTAATTTTCAGAGATGAAGACAGGAAAGCTATCCAAACGGACTTGCATGTGAGACTAGGTGGTGTATATGGACCCATAAGGTTGCTAAGTCCATTAGGAATAACAGGACAGTATTGTTTTTTTTTAAATCTCATAGACAGTGACAATTCCAATGCTTTTTTTTAGATTAAGTGGACACAGAATAAGGGAGTGCTGCACCAATAATGTAACAAAACTATTTAAGAAAACAAAGAACTGTACTAACAGAAAACATTTTTGGAACAACCCCCTAACCAACCCCTAACACCCCCCCTACAGAAGGCATAAGGAAAAGGGCTTTACTTACATTGATTTCCTCTGCACCATATTGGTGCAAAGCCTTTGACTGAGTTTAGATGATGTACAACCAAAATGCCCATACTGTCTCACACTGATCATACCTTTACATTGGAATTAGTCAAGAGCAAAAGCACTGAAAACATGCACTTTTTTTAAACATATATTTCTATTTGTACTATCCTTGACACACCATATACCAGCCCCCACATACACACACACAAATGCACCTAGTTGTATAAATTGTAACTTCTAGGATTATAAAGATAAATGTACACAAGAACTAAAGGCTATGCTTAACTATTTGAAGCCAGAGTGTTATGTAATGCAATTCAGTGCCAAGTCTGGTATTTAAATGGTAGATTTTCATATACTCTTCTACCAGATATTTGCTGAATTCTAGAGGGGGGTGGATTATTTAAAGGGAGTCCTTTAAAACATTTTAGTATTTTAATGTAGATGTCTTTGTGTATATATGCATGTATATGCAGATAGCATGTTGATGGTTTACATTTAGAAATAGCAAAGGGGGCTGAGGAATATGGAGGACACTCGTGTATTTTCTAACCCTAACAGATTTGCTACATTGAGTGATGATGTTGGCACAGGAATTCCTTTTGCTGGAGAGGACTGTTCATTCTAACAGTCTTGATAACAGCTTCTCTAGCGCTGATGGGATCCATGACTCTGGCAGGCCTAGACAGATGGTGGTGGTAAGAGATTCTATTATTATGAAGACAGATTGGATAATCTAAAACAAAAAACAACAAGACCTCTAAGTGTAGTAGTCGGTGAACAGACAAACTATATGCAAGTGAATCGTGCAAATAATAAGTTTATTGATACATAAAAATAGCTGATGTGGCCAATAACTTCATAATCTGCTCAGGAATCTCATAAAACGTTAATGGGGCAATAGTACCGGATCTAACAACTTTTAGCAGCAGTATCGGATGGGATGTTAAAGCTGGTATATGGACTAAGAAAATAGCCAATAATCACTAGATCATAATGGAGAAATGCATAGTAGACATACTAGCAACATTCATGCTATGCGCTCACCGGATGATTTCTTGAATAGCGGGCCCGTAATGTAAACACCTCGGTGGCTAGGCGCGTGTCTCCGTCTTACGCTCTGTCCTCCAAGCTTCCCGTCTCTGGAATAATACTGCCGCCTGGTTGTTGATCCAGTGCGCTCTGTTCTCCAAGCTCCCCGTCTCCGAAATAGTGCTATCACAACAACTTTAGAAGACCCGGAAGAGTCCCGCAGACAATCTTCTTTTGACCCGGATAACGCATTATGCTTTAACATCCCGTCCGATACTGCTGCTAAAAGTTGTTAGATCCGGTACTGTTGCCCCATTAACGTTTTATGAGATTCCTGAGCAGATTATGAAGTTATTGGCCACATCAGCTATTTTTATGTATCAATAAACTTATTATTTGCACGATTCACTTGCATATAGTTTGTCTGTTCACCGACTACTACACTTAGAGGTCTTGTTGTGCGCTGTCTTTTTTGTTTTTTGTTTTACATATTTCCATTGACCCGAGAGGACTCCGGGAACATAGACAGCAGCCAGATCTCTTTTGATTGGGATGAATGACTAACAGAAATGCTTGGGATCATCATCATCATCCATCCATCCAACTAATCTTCATTAGGCGTTTTAACTCATCCTATCCATCTCATTCCATTTCATATGAAGCCAATAAGTACTAACTTTTTCATTATAACTTTTGAAGTTACTTTTGAATCATATTAACTGTGTTTATACTTTTGGACTGTGATATCGTTCCAATTGTCTATCCATCACTTTGGTACTTTGTATAGCCTGTAGACACTCATTGATCCTTTTTTAATTGGGCTTGATTACAATTGCTGTATTTGGAATATACAAAAGTAATCTTTCTATATTTGTGTATCTAATACTCAACTAGTGTTCCCAGTGAGCGCCACTGAAAAATTTTATTTCTAGTTCTCGCAGATTGGATAATCTGTAGCCAAGATAACCACAACAGTACATTTTGCTGTCTCCTGGGTGCTTGGGTTCGACATGTGGCAGATTGGGCTGAGATTGTTGGGAGTGGCTGGGCATGACCCTGCTATCATGGTACATGTTGGTACCAATGACAAATTCAGTGGAAAAAAGAGGTCTATTAACAAGGATTTCAGGGATTTAGGATGTAAGCTTAAATAGAGGACCTTTAAGGTAGTATTTTCTGAAATACTACCTGTGCCACACACTACATTAGAAAGGTAACAGGAGATTAGAGAATGAAATGTGTGGCGAGGATTTTAGGTTCCTAGAGCATTGGGTGATTTTTTCACTTGGGGACAATCTTTATAGTCAAGATGGATTGCACCTTAGCAGAAGGGGGTCTACAGTGCTAGGAGATGGGATGGTTAGAGAGTTGGAGGAGACTTTAAAGTGGATGTATCACCTATGCACAACATCCTCTAAATAGTTAGGTGATGCATCCAATAGCATTAAAACGTTATTATTTCTTTTTAAGCTTCCATTTGGTTTAAATGTGACTTATAAAAGTCTGGGCTGCAGCCACTTCCGTATAAACTGCAGCCCGACGCTCTGCCTCTGCTCTCCTCCTTCCTCCAATGACGGAGACTTCTGTCAGTAAGCTGGAGCACTCTCATTGGCTAGATATCGATCTATGCCAATGAGACCGCTCCAGTTTACTGACAGACGCCTCTTTCATCGGAGAAGGGAGGGGGGCAGAGGCAGAGCTCTGTAACCGCGGAGAACCGCAGAGAACTGCAGTCACCCGGAAGTGGCTGCAGCAGATACTTTTGTAAGTCACATTTAAATCAAGCGGAAGCTTAAAATAAAATAATAATGCGTAATGCTATTGGATGTGTCACCTATTTAGAGGATGTTATGCATAGGTGATACATCCACTTTAAAGTAGAAAAGGGGGGGAGGGTGATGCAACACAGGATGGGGAAGGTAGTATAATTAAGGAAGCGGGATTAGAGAAGGGGCATGGTGGTGGAGAGGGGGAATGGGCTACTTCATCTAACAGGGAGATGCCATTGTTGAAGCCTGATAAAAGGCAAATACATTCCATTACAAAGAATGTACTTTTTCAGAATGGCAAAAAGATCAAATGTATGCATGTAAATCATCATAGTCTAGCTGGTAAGATAGAGGAACTAGAAATGACTGCAATGTATGAGCAGTATCATCTTATTGGTGTACCTGAAACCTGGTTCGATGATATATGTGACTTGGGAGTCAATTTAGGAGAGATAGGGTTAAGGGGGGGAAGGGGTATGCCTATATGTTAAGCATGACTTAAAACGTAATATAAGGGAAGATATAAATGAAAGGTCCAGTTTTGTGCACCAGTTCTTAAAAAATACATTATTGGACTAGAAAAAGTGCAGACGTGCAACAAAACTGATAAGGGAATTGAATGATGTGAATTATAGAGAAAATAGCCAAACAGGGGTTTGTTTACATTAGAAATGAGAAGTCTAAAGGATGATATGATTACCATTTGTAAATAAAGTATATTCAAGGTCAATGCAAAGCACTATCCAATGAATTATTTACATCAAGAGCTGAGCTAAGATTGAGAGGTCATCCATTAAGACTAGAGGAAAGGTGCTTTTGACTAAGACAAAGGCAGGGATTTTTTTTACAGTAAGCATGGTAAAGCTATGGAATTCTTTGCCTCCAGATGTTGTGCTTGCAGATGCTGTAACTACTTTCAAAAAAGCAATGATACCTATCTAGCACAGAACAATACTGAGCATGATGACAGATGACTTCAATGCAGATTGGTTGTTGATCCCGGGAACCATCTGACTGCCATTTGGAGTTAGGAAGGAATTTTTTACCCACTTGGAGCTTAATTGGAAATGGATTCGATGGGTTTTCTTTGCCTTCCTCTGGATCAACAGTGGTGATTTGGCATGGGCTGGAATTGATGGCCTCTTCGGGCATAATTAGAAATGTTCTCAATGTTTTTGACTTCCTCTAGATAAGTGTTTCTCAGTGTTAGTCCTCAGATTTTCAGGTTATCCCTGCTTAGTCACAGGTGAATAATGGCTCAGTCATTGTGACTGATCCACCTGTGCTTACTTGAAAATATGATCAGTTGTTCTGTCCCACGTACTGTAGCTGAGAATAACTTCTTTAGCCCCTTTAGTGCCTGTTGGTACAATGTACAGCTGTTCCCACTATGCAAAGCACATTTTACAATTGAAATGCGGTCACTGTATAAGCTGGTATTACAACATGAAGTGACCGCAGTAAAAAAAAAAAAAAAAAAAAGTCAGCTTTATTTGTGGGGACATCAGGACCTCTCCGGATGCCCCCCAGTTATTGATCTCCCATCCGATCCCACCAGGCGATTAATACTTAGTAAGGAAGAGAGCAGTTTCTCCTCCTCCACTCCTACCCGAACTACTGGGTAGTAGTGGGCAGGATCTGGGAAAGCCTCCTCACATTATCTTTGATGTGATCACCAGTGATGAGAGAAGATTTTTCACATTCCTATTCACCCCTACTGGTTGGTTGGGAAATCAGTAACTGGTGGGTCATCAGTAGGGGTCCTGATGTTCCAGCACGAGGAACTGAAATCATAAAAAAAAAATATATATATATATATATATATATATATATAATCCTGTGTATGTGGTTCAGGGAGTTCATGTAATGCACTGGATATTCTTGTGGAACACACACAAGGCATTGTTTTAAACCATTTATGGAGACTGATTGGGAAGCATCCAGAGGGGTCTTGATTCCCCCTCAATGAGGTCTGAATGAAAAAAAAGTACACAGCTTACTTATCAGTCCGCATACAAAAAAGTGGTCCATCACCTATGAATACCAAGGAAGGATAAGTAATACACAGATGCTCTTGACAACAGGTGTCAAATTGGAGAGAAGAGCTCAGGAGAATACTTGGATCTTTGGGGAACTCTGTCCTCCAATGCATACCATTAGGCAATGGCGATTAGTGTGAAGAAGGGTCCTAAAGTTATAGAGTAGTGATGGGCTGAAAAAGCTAGGAGAAGAACAAAGAGGAGACTAGACATAAAGCAACTAAAAGTGAGAGCGAAAGGAGAATGGATGGGAAAAGGAAACCAAAGAGGGCAAAGGAGACTGTGAGAAGATGGGTGGGGATTTCAGTCATGTCCATGTCACACAATCAGCAAGCTACAATACAACATCCACATGTAGGGATAGTCGCAGGGGGTTTGGTGGCAGTACCCCTGCAAAAGCAAGCCAGTGCCTAAAAGCTTCAGAAAGATGCCTTCCCCGTTGACTATTATTAATAAAGACGTTCCATGTCTAAAACAGTCCTCAGCCCAAATTTGCAGTCCAATAGCAGGGGGGTGGGGGTTCTCCAATCTATACAATTTGAGGGTGCATGCTCTGGCAACCATAATTAAAATAAGCCAGGAGTGGACAAGGCCCAAACAAGCAGGGCGAGGACTGTATTGGTTCTGGCAAGATAGTATAAGGAAAGACTTGGGTATTAAAGGGGATAGTCCAACCTGACAGTCTGGGAGGTGGCCTCACACTTCCTCCCTGTAGTGCTTCACTAGATGGTATGACCACCAAAATTGAAGCAGAGAGCCCTTTGCTTGCCGTATCTCCAGCAGGTGTTAGGGGTTGAAATTTGGAGAGTGTCGTACTTCTGAATCAGAAGCTTGTAGACTGTTTCCTGTAAATTTACATTACATATTCATTTGTTGTTGAGTTTGAAAGAAGAAAACCACTGGTGATTCCTTGTAAAAATCCAGTCAATACCACAAGCCTTCCCCTGCCACATCCCTTCATTAAAAGCAAATGTCAATTAAAGAAGGTATTCAAATTGGTGGTGAAAAGCAACAGCTTATTATTGACCACACTGAAATACTCTCAGCCCCTTTGCCAAAGATCCGGCTCCCTATAATATTACATCCTAATATATATATCTTAATTCAAAATGCCTCTAACCCCATTTAACCCATTAAATCGGGCTCAGACCCTTTCATTTTATATAAACTGTTCTCTGTATGATACCTTGCATAAAAATATGAAATACATCCAATGTTAGAGAGAGGAATAGAATCATGCTTAAAAGTTCCTCACCACCAAACTCCAATTCAAAATGCAGAAAAACTAATATGTCCAACTCCTTTGCAAATCTGGACAAGGTGTGATTCAAGTTTGCTCCTACACCACTCCAATAGTTTCTTATGAGGAGTAAGAAGCCAACTGAAATGAGGAGTTACCTCTGAACTGATGACCAAAATACCAGGAAAAAGAGGTTTGTATGCACCAAATCTCTTTATAGCATTAATTGAATCAATTATTCTCAATCTGCCAAGTTCATTATCTGATAGATGTATCAAAACTATGTGTGGGATACCAAACACTTTTAAAGCTAACATTAATTCAGGCAATAACTCAGTACAAAACATGCCCCTCCTTCCAATCCAGGTAACCTGAAAGTTTTTTTCTGTGGAAATCACACTTTTCTCCATATGGATGATGCTGAGCTTGAATGCTTGCCCAATCGGCTATGAATGTCCAAACGGTCATAAAGATTTATGACACATTCCAATAAAAAGAAAAGAGAAATTAAACTACATACAATGTTTAATCTGAACCTGTTGAGTTCCTAGCATCCAATCCTTCTGATCATCAATGCCTAGGAAAGCTATGGTGGTTGTTCCTATTTGGAATGAGTGACATGACAAGTTGGTGGGAGCAGCCCCCAGGCCTTGAAGACAAAGATGATTCAATGAAATTGATTTCATGAACAAAAATGGGCCTTTAAACTCTGGGCAATTATACAAGTACTAGTATTGAAGGCCCATGTACAAGGGCCAAAGTGCTGCCTTGGAGTCGGGAAGGTTTGGAACACCCCTCTCCTGCTCAGCAGTGCCTCTGACTGGAAGCCGGCACGATCATGCAGTCTCTACTGCACATGACTGCATTGTTCAGGCAGTCTCTACTGAGCATGTGCGGGTAAACACACAGGGATCAATGCATTTTAGCTCTTTATGTTATTTAGTTTTGGCTACACTGGCTACCTGTAGTATAGGACACCTAGCGAAAGGAAACAGTGTTAACCATTTACTTTTGCCACTCCAGTGTGTTTTGGATTTGGTAACCAAAATTCTTAATTTTGAGTCAGCCACTACTTAGCTGATCTAAAAACCAGCAAAGAAAGTGATTGCAAAGAAAGTGATTGAGAAGAAAGTTTTAAACAACTGAATTTCAAATGAGGAGAAAAATGGGGAGAAACAGATGTCAACAGTCATTAGACTTACAAAAAAAAGCAATACTCACCACTTTGGTTTGGATAGCTAAAAACCATTAGCTCAGCTTGTTCTCACTCTAGCATATAACATATGATTGGCCCTTCTCAGATCCTACTAGAAGAGCAGAGTTTTGCTCATTAAAAATTAATCAATTCTTTGCAGTTTGATTATCCTGCAGAGTTCTCAAGGATCATAACTACACTGGCCACATTAGCTCCCACAGTTAATCTGGACGCCTGATACTCTGATCATCTGCATGTGTTGCCAGACATTAAAAGAGGTCCCACTGCTGGTGAGATGTATCATCCGCTATCCTATTAATACAGACTGCAAACATGCTGTATGTGAAAGTGCTCATCTACTATGTTTAACTAGAGCTCAAAATATATAAATATACATTATATATTACAAAAATAAAAATGTGTAAAAAAACATGTACAAACAGTAAGAAATGTCAATGACAGCTATAGCCTTCTGGACTTTTCTTATAAAAATACATATGTTTGCATAACAGAAGAAAGCAACCTCCTCAAAGTGCAGCATATTCTTCACTAATTATATGTATCAATATCCCTTCACACTCAAATGGGTACCCCTTTTGGGTTTGCTCTTCAACTTGTTATGACTCCAGACTCCCCCCCCTCTCCCCAGCAAATCTTCCACCAAGTTACCAGTGAGTGCAAGATCCAAAAATGAAATGGTTGTCACACTGTAGGTAAAAGTGAACTTCAAATTAAAAGTATTATTATTTAAACGCTGTATAAAAGCCTCCACCTCAGTACCTAATCAAACAAAGAACAAGTTGTTTCTGTACCTTCCACACCACAAGATCCTATCCTGATGATAATTCACAACCCCAAAGATGTGCCTGGCCTCCCACCAACCCATATAAAGGTTGGCCAGGGAAGGGACAACATTAGTTTACATGGCTGCTCGAAACTACTAAAAACTAATCATCTCCAAAGAATATTGGAGAAGCACTCAAAGAAAAACCGTAAGGCATGTGAATCCAATGAGGATTGATGAATTAAAAACAGTCACGTCTGTTGAAAGTCAAGAACAACCAGTATGCCAAACAATCCTATTATTTGTTGGAGCACATGCTTAATGTCAAGTGAACCTGGCAACCACATACCAAAGGTTGTATGTAAAGATCCACCAGCTCTGACAAAAGCTTGATATATATATCTTTCATAGATTTTGAAAGTTTGCAATAGGGACAGCAGACCAACTGTGGAAGTTTATAAAAACCAGAGATGTAGTTTTGATACCTTCCATAGGTGGAATCTGGAAGAAGTTAGGAAGCAGAGACAGGGTGGAGGCCATGAAATATTTGTTTTGTCTGACTAATCCACCCTCTCTGAAAATGTCCAGTTTGAGCCTAGGATTTTTATATGCCCAAACAAAATCAACCTGGATCTTCTGATGTAAGGAGAGCCTGAAACAAATACAGGATTTTTGACAGGACTACCATCTTTATTATATTGACCCTGCCAAGAAAAACAAATCTGACCACCCACCCAGGTCATGTACAGCAGAAGACAGGAGTTGTGAAAATTCCATGTGAAAAGAGTTAAAGAATCATGGGTAAGCAAAACTCCTAAATACTTCAGTTTGGAGTTGAAAACTTGGGAAGGAGGGATATTAATATTGAGGATTACAGTATTGCTGTATTGCTCCAAGACCTGTAGCAAAAGGGGAAAGATAATTTAGGGTCTTATAAGAAGAGTAAAACATCATCTGCAAAAGCGGCCATTTTGAAATGTGAGGACCCCACTTGGACAGTCTAATAGTATACAGAAGTGACTCCAGAGCCAGGATAAATATCAAAGGGGAAAGTGTAACCCCTGCATAATACCATTCTTGACTGGAAAAAGATCAGACAAATAACCATTAGTTTTAAATCTGGTGGACAACCGAGAATGTAAGATAAGAACAGCTGTAAGAAATCTTTGTTTTGAAGCTCAAGTTCAAAGGGCCATTTTTATATAGAGCCAATGAACCCTATCAAAGGCCTTTTGTAATCTGTAGGTACGAGGACACAATGTACATTTTGAGTTTTGGCATAAAGTACAACTTTTTGTACCTCGTTTGCCTGCCTGGAACAATCCCAGACTGGTCCAGATGAACCAGGGTTTGCCAAGATTCTGGTGAGTATCTTGGAGTCAACATTTTAAAGGGAAATGGACCTATGGCTACAACAATTAGCTGTTTTCTTCTCAGGCTTTGACAGTATTGCAATATGGGCTTTGAGTGCTTGAGGTGGGACAGAAGTTCCATTGGAAACTCCATTAAAGCCGACAACGTGTGTGGGGTGCTAAGATTTCACAAAAGGTCCCTGTAGTATTGCAAGGAAAAGCCATCAGGGCCCAAGCTCTTCCCTAACGACATATCTTTAATAACACCCTGAACATCCTTCAGGGTGAACAGAGAGTCGAGAAGGGTTGAGGAATTCACTTATAATAATATCTATTAATATATCTAATTCTATTATACTATTTCCTACCTCTTTATCATGGAAATATCTATTTAAAGGGATAGTAATGTTTCATAATAAAAGCAGCTCTAATTAATCATCATAGTATTTGGACTTTGGAGAGTGTTTTTCAATTCTGTCAGAGTTGTAGTTCAGGAGTAATTCAATGACAAAGTGTCCCCCTCCCGCCCCTTTTACTGATGTCACACTGTTCAGCCACAGCAGAAGGGAGGTGCCCAGGTAGACTGCAGAGAGGGACAATCTTCAATTAAGATAAGGGAAAAACCTGAAAAGCTTGTCAAGGGGGGCAGGGATTTCATTGTTTTCATAGGAATAAGAGTGTCCCCTGCTGTTATCTGTCTGGTCTATAGACTGCATTCCACATCTGTGAAGAGATTGCTTACACTAGGTAAAAGGGGCAGGAGGGGGAAACTTTGCTTGTGAATATCTCATAAACCATAAAGGTTTGAGAGATAAGACTTATTCTTCATGTTTTTTTAATGCCTACAAAATAAAATAATGTTAAAACGAAGTATCACTATCCCTTTAAAGTCAGTGTATGTTTGAATCTATTTAAATTCAAAAATAAAGAAAAGTCTTTCTGACTTTCTACCTGGACTAAATTTTAATCCCTTACTAATTAGAGCTATTTCATCTTTATTCAATGTGTATTGTGATAAATTAAAGATACCTTTATCTTGTAAGTTACTTTCAATTTGATTGAGTTCCTGTCTGTCCTGCACACTTTCACTATCTGAACAGCTCTGAATGGACTAATATTAAATCCAGGAAAGATTATAACTAAAAACTAATATATTGGTGTTAACACTGTGTATATATATATATATATATATATATATATATATATATATATATATATATTATCAATTAATTGATAAGTCCCGAGTGTGTCGGCTCGTTCTTTCTTATAGATTGTGTGGACTCCCATGGTGACCTGGCACCCGGGCATCTTGTCACTGTAGTGAGAGTGCTTCCCAACCGGACATATATATATATATATATATATATATATATATATATATATATATATATATGTAGCTGTGATATTTGTATTGATATGAATACTATGTTGGTTGAGTGATGTATGGGCTGTTTCATTTTTATTAAGTATAGAGAGGGTTAATTTTGGTAGATGAGTAATTTACAGGTGCTATCAGTCAGCTCTGTATAGTGATAGGAGCATTTGAATAAGAGTAGGCCCTATATATTCTAAGGTTATGTGGACCATTCTCTGAAGAAGTGCTCGAGACAGCATGAAACGCATTAGAATATTTCCTTTTTCATTTTTACTTCCCATTTGTAAGAAAGTCTGAGCCTATACTTAGCATACAGTCCATCTTTTATAACATGGCATAAAGAACTGTTGACTTACTCCATAGACAAGAGGAGAAAACCCCCAGTTTATACCCAACAATTGCCTGTTGGAGGAGAACCCTGCCCACTCCTACAAGTGGGGAAAATTCGAGAGGAGAAATACCCTGCCTGCAATTTAACAGCAATAAAGGTCGACAGAAAGAAATCCCTGTTCACATCCACTTAGTAGGCCTTTATTGTTACAGAAGTACTCTGCTTACAATTAGATGGGGTGCAACCCCTTGCCACAAGCAAAGTTATTACCTATTGTTTTTTCATCAAGATGGACTCTTGCTCTACATTCTATATTACTATCACAGAGCTGATTTTGTTCTGGAGAACGATTCAATATATTCTCTATACGAAATAGAGTGAGTAACATATTATACAGTGACCGTGATTTATATGCTGTATCCACTGCAACTGAATTAATAGAGACTTTATTACCTTTTATTAACTAGTTAAACTGGTTCATCTATTGTAGATTTGAAATGTTTTTTATCTGCTGAATATGTATCAGTATATGTTGTCTCCATATACATTGTATTAATAAACTATATTTTCTATACTATTTTTGAGCCATTGATACTGTGAGATATTTTATAATTTGTTAAGATCTGAGCACTGTTTTCCACTATATTTTCTGTATTTTTAGTTTGTTTCTTATTTGTGACTGATTACTCCTCGGTCATAGTGGATATGTAGCAGCCGGAGCTATTCTACAATATATAGATAGAGCGGTAAATACACTAGATTGTTTCTTTTGTATGGACAGTGTTATTTCAATACTGTCAGAGTTGTAGTTCAAGAGTAATTGAATGATTAAGTATCCCACTCCTGCCCATTTTACCTAGCGTAAGCTGTCTTTCCTCATATGTGGAATCTGATCACTTGCCCAGACAGCTCGCAGGAAGGGACAAGCTTCTTACTGTGAACATAAAGAAAACCCTGCCCCCATTAACAAAGGTTTTTCTTATGCTCCCTGAAGACTGTACCTCGCTGTGATCCATCCGGACAGTCTTGCTGCTCTGAAGTGAGCAGTGTTATAACAGTAAAAGGGGTGGGAGGGGGATACTTTATCTTTCAATTATTCTTGAACTGCAACTCGGACAGTATTGGAATAATGCTGCCCACAACCCAAATAATTTGAAGATTAATTGGAGCTGCTTTTTTATGAAACATTACTATCCCTTTAAGGTGGGTATTTGACTATTCCCCTGTGTCATCCCTGGGGGTGAAGACTCCAGTAGTTCATACCACAATGGAGGGGCTCCATTTCTGTTCAGTGGCTGCTTCAGTGGCTTACTCAAGGATATCGGTTGTCTTTCAGAAAGTTAAAGCCATCTTGCTTTTTCTTGTACAGAATCCCAAAGGATCCACTATTAACAGACGCTTTTCTTCAGGAAATTCAGTCTCTGCTAAACACTGGAGTTATTGTCCTGGTCCCCAACGATCATGTTCAATGGCTTATATTTTAAATCTTAGAATAGTTTCTAAAAAGGATGGAAGTTTTTAACCAGTCCCAAACATAAAGTTTCTTTGTTTATCCAAGTTCAAGATGGAGTCCCTTAGATCTGTCATAACTGCCATGGAACCCAAAGAATTTCTGTATCGCTGGACATAAAGGATGCCTATTTTCATATTTCTGGCTGGCTGGTCCACTGCATGTTTCTAAGGTTTGCTTTTTAGACTCTCCATTATCAGTGTTAGGCTCTACCTTTTGGCCTTGCTACAGCTCCAAGGGTCTCTAGGAGTAAATCTGACACCATATCTGAATGACCTGTTACTAATGGCCCTGTCAACGCAGTTATTACAGGAACACCAAGGGGGAGATTTATAAAACTGGAGTTACAAAGAAAGTGTCTGTAAAAGTGTCTCAAAGCAACATAAGTATATGTATAAACGTCTAATGACATTTTGCTAAGTGCTAACTCCAGTTAGTTGTCTTTTTTGAAAAGTGGAGTAGAAATGGTCTTGGCCAAATAAGAATTGTGTCCCAGTGTATTCATAAAGAAATTCACTAATTGTGCCAAAAATAAAGCCAGTTTAAGGATTTAATCATAACGTCAGGTAAAATAGGGTCTTATTGGAAGTACAGGCTTCCAATAAGAACAGTACCTCCCGGCCATCCATTACCCCCACAAGCCATACCCCCCAGGCCATCCAGTACCCCCCAAGGCACCCAGTACCCTCACAAGCCATCCAGTACCCCCCAAGGCCATACCTACCCAGGCCATCCATTACCCCCCACAAGCCATCCAGTACCCCCACAAACCATCAAGTACCTCCACAAGCCATCCAGTATCCCCTCAGGCTATCCAGTACCCCAAAAGCCGTCCAGTACCCCACAAGCCATCTAGTTCCCCACACACCATCCATTACCCCCACAAGCCATCCAGTACCCCCCAGGCTATCCAGTACACCCACAAGCCCTCCAGTACCCCCACAGGCCATCCATTACCCCCACAAGCCACCCAATACCCCCACAACCCATCCATTACCCCCACAAGCCTTTCAGTACCCCCCCCAGGCCATCCAATACCCCCAAGCCATCCAGTACCCCCCAGGCCATCTAGTACCCCCTGCCAGGCTATCCAGTATCCCCCGGCGTGCCCCACTCGGTCACGGGACCTCGATCCATGACCGAATTCCTGAATTGTCAGTATGCCCCTGAACGTGTGCATAGCCCTCTGGCACTAAAATGTTTAATATAAGTATGTTTATGTAGTGTTACATTGCATGTTGACCGTGTAGCCTTCAAGCTGTATTTACACTCCTACTGTTCTCTACATAACGGCCTCATCCATTTCAAAGAGGCTTAACTCTCTAAGTACCAATTGTTTATGAAATACTGTGCAAAGAAAATCCAGAGTGCTTTACCAGTTGTAATATTAACTGATATCGTGCAATTATAATACCACAATAGAAGTTTGTGGCACTACAAGCCACAGAGTGGCTGGACTGGAACTACTTCACAAGACCTGATCAGACGGAGGCTATAAGAAGAGAGCGGGGTCAGACCACTTCAACAGTCATGGTCATTGGTAACCAGATAACGGTAGCAAGGTTAGGACCGCATCCTAATATGGGGTGCCAATAGCTCTAGGTACTAAATGGGCAGGAAAGTTTAAATTATTGTATAGCACTGAAAGCAACACAGTGAGTGGGTTGGGACTGCTCCCAAAAGTAGGTAGCAGCAAAGGCAGCCACTGAACAAGAGTAGATTGAGATCTCTTCCAAGTGTAGGCAGTGTACACAGCCATAGAGGATGGAGAGGCAGGAGAATTAAGTTGTAGTAAGCTGAAGGCAGAAGAGGGTTGATATAGAGCTGACAGCTGCAAGATAATGATCAGGTTTGGACTACCTCAAAGAAGAGCAGAGAAATAACCCACAGTTCAATAAACAGACAGGAAATGGATGAGGTGGTCATTTTGACAGTCTCACTCTGGACCATACACTTTACACATTGACCCTTTAGCGTTCCAGATGCTGGAACTCTTAGCTGGTTAGGTGGGAAATCTCTTCCCACGGTGTGTAATTGCCGGAAGACTTTTTCTTATTTTCAGGAATGCATTTTTGCTCCAGCAACAGGGGAGCACGATAGCTGGGTTAATATCATTCAGAACAGTAGGATTACGAACACAAATTGGAAACTAAACGGGCCCAGGAGGGCAACATGCAATGTACCATACGTGTGTAAGTACAGCTTTTTACAATGTCTATTCATACTGAAAAAAACGTGCCCATAATCTACGGATGGGTTGGGAAGGAGGTGGGAGGAGATATTCTGAATAGTGGATTTCCTGCAGAGTTGTGAGACTTCCTGCAGAGTGGTGTGACACAGCTTGTCCCGCAGAAAGAGGAAGTGGTGATGTCACTAGGTAATTTATAAAAGCCTATATGTCTTAATATATTGCTACTTTAAAAAAGAAAATTGAAAACCTAGAGCCAGTTTTAACAGATACATCAAGTTACACTAGGTTTCCAGAGGGTAACAGTTCCATTTTAAATGAACTAGTATACAAGCTTGTCTGTTCAAGTCTCACCAAGCTCCATTCTGAGTTACAGTACATTTTACACATTCATTGATTACTTAATGGGCTCTGAAACATCAAGCCTCTGCGGTCATCTGCTCCTATCTTTATGAAATTCTACAAAGGCATTTGCATCTTAAAGAGATAGTAATACTTCGTTTTAACATTATTTTATTTTGTAGGCATTAAAAAAAAATGAAGAATGATATAAGTCTTATGTCTGAAACCTTTATGGTTTAAGAGATATTCACAAGCAAAGTTTCCCCCTCCCGCCCCTTTTTCCTAGTGTAAGCCATGTCTTCTCAGATGTGAATCTGGTTGTAAGACCAGACAGATGACAGAAGGGGACAATCTTCTTTGTATGAAAACAATGAAATCCCTGCCCCCCTTGACAAGTTGTTCAGCTTTTTCCCTTATCTTAATTGAAGATTGTCCCTCTCTGCAGTCTACCTGGGCACCTCCCTTCTGATCTGGTTGAACAGGGGGGGGGATACTTTGCTTGTGAATATCTCTTAAACCATAAAGGTTTGAGAGATAAGACTTATATCGTTCTTCATGTTTTTTTAATGCCTACAAAATAAAATAAAGATAAAACGAAGTATTACTATCCCTTTAAGATTACAGTTTTGGTTGCAAAGTTTAGCAGACCTCAATTCTCTAGTTTTCTCTCCCTCTCTGTGTTGTTGGGACTGCTTTGGGATATCCCCATGTTACCTACATCCCTCCTCTGATAAAAGCGAAAAGGAGATTTTTATACTTACCGATATATCTGTTTCTCTTAGTCAATTGAGGGATGCAGAGCTTCCCACCCTGAAGAAATTCCTTTTCTCATTACTCTGCATTGTGGTGCCCTTCCATTTTTGGCTTCTCCGTCATAGTGTCCTTTACATCTTCTCTGCTTTGCTAAATGTAAACCGAACTAGTTGGTTATGGGAAGGGGTATAAAGGGCAGGATGTCGGAGGGGTTTCAGTGTTGATTGCCTGCCTCCTGTGGAGGACTCTATACTCCATGATCTCTGCATCCCTCAATCGACTAATAGAAAAATATTTATCAGTAAGTTTAAAATCACCCTTTCTAGGAGGGTAACACCTAAAAACCAATACTAAGGAAAATCTCAAGTATGAAAACACCTTTGTTTATGAATGATGTAAAGGAGAAAGTTTAAATAAACAGGAATCTATGGACCATTTTCTCTTGAGCTGTCCTTTTAATATACAGGTTTACAAAGCTGTGTTTTTCACCTTAGGGATTCCTTGTCTCCTGGGACACAGTTACTCAGTATGGGTCTATGGGGCATACAGTAGAGACCAGAGGCGCAACTAGAAGCCACCGGGCCCTGATGCAAGAATTGCCATGGCCCACCTGACCACATTGGGCCCCCTCAACCACATTGACTATCTTCACTGGCCACCTCCACATTGCCCCCACATTGCCCCCTATCTCCACATTGTCCTCCAATCCCCATATTGTCCCCCAATCTCCACATTTCCCCCAGGCTCCACACTGCCCCCATCTCCACATTGCCCCCCAATCTCCACATTGGCCCCCAGTCTCCACAATGCTCCCATCTCCGCATTGCTCCCAATCTCCAGAATTCCCTTCTCCTACCTCCCTGGTGGTCCAGTGGCGTGGCAGGAGAGGTCTGCGCCTCCTTTTGCACAGACCACTATACAGGTTGAGCTCCCGTGCGGTCCTCGCTTCAGTAATGCAGAGCGCTGAGAGATGATGTCATCTCCCAGCGCTCTGCATTACTAGAGTGCCAGAGGGAGATCAGCTGCTAGAGGTCTGTGCCGAAGACGGCACAGACCTCAGCAATGAGCATATTGCGGGCGTCAGGCGGGGGGTAGCAGGATGCGACCAGACCCCTATAGTGACAGGCCTGGTCGCAGGTGCGACCCCTGTGACCCCTATTGTTACGCCACTGGTATAGACTGGTATTTTGATTTGGGCAAGATTTTTTAAGTGACAGCTATAGTAAGATAGGTCACATGAATGTCACAGTGTCAGCTTTCTATTAGGCAAAAATTCTTCCCTTGTCAGTAGTGACACAGTAAACTACCACTTCTACTCCAAACTATTGTTTCCACTCACCCCATCTCTTTTTCTAGTTTCGCCACTCTCCCTAACTGCCATCTAAATCCTTTCAGCATGATGGTAAGTTCCTGGTTTTAATAGTATTGCAGCGGGAATTCAATCAACCATAGAAAGCATAGGTAGATATTATCATGTTCTCACGGGAAGGCAAAAATGTTCTGGATTTTCTATCACTGGAAATTTCCAAGTAAAATAAAAAAAAACTGTTTTTCTGTAAATATGCCTGTGAAGAAAAAATAAGACTCTTTTAAATCAGAAGGTATAATTTACGTAGATGGCACACTTTTTAAGGAGAGTGTGAAACAATTATGGGCAATGTTGTGATCAAAGTCACTAATTAACATAGGAAAATTATTTTTTATATAACTGCGATTAAACAAAAAAATTAATGATTTATATACATAGACACAATGAACCTTATATATATATATATATATATATATATATATATATATATATATATATATATATATATATATTTTTTTTTTTTTTTTTTTTTTTTTTTTTTTTTTTTTTTTTTTCAAATTAGAGCCATTATTGGGCAAACCAACAGCACCATAGTGGCAAATATGTTTTCTAGAAATTAACACATTTAAAAGCATACAAGGAGTTAAAAGTCACATTTCAATCAAAAAAATGTTTGTGTTCCCTATAGTGCAGATGTTTTGCCCCTGTCGTGCTTCAATGTGCCTCTATGCAAAAGGCCTAATAAATATTTATAAACTAGTGTTCTAATGCATTCAAGCTAGGAAATCCTTATGTCCTGGTCTGTTAATGGCCCCTGAGGGCATGGGCTGAGATCTAATGCTCTAATGAAATGTTTTATGTTTTCATTCAACTTTATTTGTAATTTCTGTTCTGCCAGTGTAGGTGATAAATATAATCACAGGTTTTACCTCTCAAATTCTTATTGTAGTCCATGGTGAAAACTGGAGATACAACCAGTGATAACATTGTCATCTTTATCCCGTGACGGCATGCGGCCGTCAATTAAAGACCATGGACCATTTGTTTTTCTTTCCCAATCTGGTTCTGGGCTCCCCGAATGGTGTGCAGCCGCGTACGTGTGGGTCCTTAACGCAAGTCTACCCATGACTTGCCAAGACCATCAAGGGTCGATAAGGGGGTTAATATTATCTGTCACTTTATTTAAACCATGTTGCATTTTACTTGGCTGCCCCATTACATCTTGGCTGCATCCACTACAATATCAGCTCTTATGATCACCTGCCTAAAAATTGTGGTGGAATCAGGGTCAGATTTCCCCTTAGGCAAACTAGGCAACTACCTTGAGCTCCAAGTTTTGAGAAATGCCTCAGCAGTGCTGGTCACACCCACATTCTGATTTGCAAGTGTGGCCAGAGCAATCCCAATAATCTTGCATGAGATAACTGCTCTTGGTTTATAGTAACTAGTGTATTTACCAGTTTACATGATCCTTTACTCACCCTGATTTAACCTCCTGGCTGCTAAAAAGGTCTACAAAGCATGTCATCACTGTGTAAAAGAGACCCCCTCTTGCAGCCAAGGAGTTAAGGACTTTTATATGCCTGTATGTTACAGACTGTGTATTTTCTATGCAGTGCATCAGTGGATAGGGATAGGGTCTGAGTCAAGTGAGAAATGGGGTTGTGGCTATGAGTGGAGCTACAAAGCACCTTGGGTATCTTGCATAGGGCCACCTGAGATCTAATTCTGGCTGAATGGAACTGGGATAAGATTTGGTGTTAAATCCTTCCTTCTTCCCTTCTTTTAAATTGTTTTATTTCAAGTCTCTGCTGGAGCATAAATTTATTTTAAATAATTCACCTTCTACTCCTTGTTTTGTGGTGTACCATATATTTGTTGCATCCATCTGAGCATTTAGGGAAGCATTCAGTGTTATGTGTGTGTGATGGCATCTGACATATAGTTTCCTCTAGGTACTATTCTGAAAATGCAGCCCAATACTGCACAGGTTTAAGCTTACACTGCATCTTGGTGCTGCAATATAGTCCTGGGATGAGAGCTTTAGCTTCCAAATGTGGGGTTTAGGTGATAGACATGGGCTACCACTATGAATATGCTAACTCTGTTCCCTATTGGAGCAGGCTTGGCCCAGGTGAACTTTGTGCACCTTTTTATTCTTTCAATGTTTGCTCTTAAAACTTTATTGGATTAGATAGTGTAATTACAATGAAGCCACAAGGTAAAACTTATAGTAAATTGTGAAATTGTACTCATTCACACAGGACTATACGTTCAAAGGGAAAGTGGTGGAATTCTGGAGCAAACAAAATTGCACTACATGGGAGAACTAAATATCCCCATGTATTTAAATTGGGCCTTTACCCCCTTGAATGCTAGAGAGGTCTACATCAGTGGTTCTCAACCCATGCCCTCAGTGGCCACTAACAGGCCAGGACTTAGGAATTTCCCTGCTAGAGCACAGGTGTGTCGATCAGAGGTTCATTCAAATTGATTAGCTCACCTGTGCTCTAACAAGCAAATCCTCAAATCCTGGCCTGTTAGTGGCCACTGAGGGCACGGGCTGAGAACCACTGGTCTACATCTCATAGCATTTCAATCAAAGAGAGTTTTTAGTTCACCCAATAGTGCAGTTGGTTTGCCCCAGATTTCTTCCACTTTTCTTTTGAACATACAGCCATAGTCTTTTTAGACAATGGTCAGAACTTGGCTCTGAATGAAGTTCTCTAGCCACCGAGAGGCTGATGTATTACGGAAAAGTGGTGAAATATAGATTAAGCCAACTGCACTTCAGGGAAAAAATAGCACTTCTCAATTAAATCAAATTGAAATTGTAACTACCTGAGCGCCACAGGCGTCATTGGGGTTAAAAGCCAATATTTAAATCAATGGGCAATGTTATTTGTCCCCTATTGTGCAGCTGAATTACTCCAGAATTGTTAAAAGTTCTTCTTGGTACATCGGCCTCAGACAGGGTACATCAGGGGGTAGGACAGGATCTAGGATCAGACAGACATATATATTTATATATATTACTAAAGTGTGAGGAAGTAGGCTTCAGCGCACCTGCTGTAAATGGAGCCTGAGTCAGACAAGCTATATGCTTTAGATCAGCTTTGCTCCCAGAGCCAGGGGATTATCACACCATGCTGCTCAGGTTTCCTCTGCCCACACAGTCACAACGTGTTAACCTTTTATTTATTTTAAACAGGTGTTTTTTTTAAGATGATAAAAGGAGTTGCAAGAAATATGTACTCAAAATAAAGGCCATGATGTAACTGTTTATCGCCTGCTTATAGCAAAGTATCCTAAGAGTAGGAGGAAATGAATATCTTGAATATTATCCACTAACTAGGTTTTGGTCTTTGGGGTGTAATGTCAGGTGAATATGGGTGTGCAGTCAACAACACCAGCCTACAATTCTGTGGAAAATCATCCAGCACCATAGAGAACAAATAAAAATATAGAGAACAAATAAAAATTCCACATTGATTTAAATGGGACTTTTAACCTCTTAAATGCCAGAGAGGCCACCAATGCATTGCTTCACAATGCGTTTGAGAGATTTGTGGTATACAAGAGGTTAAAACCACGATACTGTGTGGAAGTGATCTCACTAGCTATTGCTCACATTGGGCTAGATTCTGTTGCAGGTGCTAAATGTTAACACCTGTTTTCTCAAACATTTTCCTATTGAAGTCTATAGGGGGAGATAAAAGCAGAAATAAAATCAGCACCTGCAATATAATCCAGCCCCTTGAGCTGTATCCCACTCCATCCTTTCCCATACCAAACTGAGTTAAAATGGATACCATCCTCTTCAGCTCCTCTCATGTTGTATTTTGAGCCTGCTCTTGCCCAGCTCTGTAACTATTGTGGTGTTTTCAGTCATTGGGCCTAGGACTGGAGTGAAGTTGTGGCCAACATTTTTAGCTGCAGCCAAACGCAATGGATCCCCACACTGAGAATCCCTGCCTGCTTGCCAACACATCTCTTTCCAGTTCTTCCATATGTGCAACTATCAAGTTCAATAAATATCTGTGAAGATTCCAGGTTCTGCCAATACACTTTTCAATGACTGCTCTCAGAAGCTGCATGCAAAACTCCACGGGCTCGATTCTATTACCAGCGCTAAAACCAGTGTTACAAGAAAAACAAGCAACGTGAATTTTGCAAACGTGTTACGTCGGCATTCTATTGAAGAACCACAGTAAAACAAAACTGGCGTAGACAGCACTTTTCAGAGTAGTAACAAAACTGGCGCTGTCTGCTTTTTTCCGACTACAGCTTACAAAAAATGTGCAAAATGTCAAAATACAAGGAAACAGGCGTACATTTGACGACAGAAAGTTCAGCGTTAGATGTGTTCCCCACATAACAAAATCCGACAGAGTGCCCTCCCAACATATTAACCCCCCCTTTTAAAAGTCGACTTACAATGCTTTCTTTCACCACATTAATCCGACAAATATTGTTCATAGTCGACAATTAACCCTTCCCCTTCCAAATCTGACTTACAGTGTTTTCTTTCACCCCATTAATCTGACAAATATTGTTCATAGTCGACAATTAACCCTTCCCCTTCCAAATCCGACTTACAGTGCTTTCTTTCACCACATTAATTCGACAATTATTGTTCATAGTCGACAATTAACCCTTCCCCTTCCAAATCCGACTTACAGTGCTTTCTCTCACCATATTAATTCAAGGAATATTGTACATCCGACATTCTAACCCCCCTTCCCCCCTTTAAAATTCTACTACAGTGCTCCTATGATTTTCTTTCACCATTTAAATCCGACATTTTTCTTCTCCTACTTTTTTCAACATGCCCTCATATTTTGTATTACAAGATTAACCCTATGAGCACCAGAGAGCTAGCAACACATTGCAATGTGTTTGCTACTCCTCTGGTACTCATAGGGTTAACAGGCAAGGTATGGACTACATACCTTGCCTGTATATGTGTGTGTGTTTGAAAAATATATTTTTATTAAAAAACTGTTTTAAATTAAATATATACACAATAGACCTCAAGGGGGTGTCATGACCTCTCATGACCACCCCCTAACATGAGGCCGACATTTGTACTATAAAAACATGACGCGCATATAGGCTATGTTCCATATAGCCTATATGTGCTTTAAAGCCGATATTTGACAATTAGAAAGGGGAAGGGTTAATTATCGACTTTGAACAATATTTGTTGGATTAATGTGATGAAAGAAAGCACTGTAAGTCAACTTTTAAAAAGGGGGGTTAATATGTCGAGTGGGTCACTTTATGTCGGATTTCTATGCTGTATACTGTATTATACACTGCTTTTGTTCAAACGACGATGGTTTTGAAACTGTCGTTATGGCTTCTACTCCTCAGACGCAAAATTTCTGACCTAAATGTAACCACAAAACAGGTGGTAATACTGAGCATGGGTAATACAATACCAATTGCACGTTGTTTTTAGTTGTTTCCTATGGGCTTTTTTCAGACAGGTGGTAAGTATAATTACCGCTGGTTTTGTTTTCACATGTCGGGTAACTGGATAGCAAAAACTGACTTAAAAAAAACACCTGTTTTAGTTTTAGCGCTGGTAGAATCGAGCCCCAGGTCTTTTATTAGCAGTTCCTAATGAACATACTTCAGTGGCTGTATACATAGGCCCTATGTGATGTTTAGTGTATAGTTCTATTTGTTTTAAGGATTTTTTATTTATTCCCTATGATGCACTTGGCTTGCACCAGAATTGCACCACTTTCTTAGTAAATCAGCCTCAGTGGCATTTCAGCTTTTCATTACTGCTTTATTGAGCCTGCAGCCCTCTTATTGTGCACCTCCATCCCTACACACTGCTACCAAATGACTGACTGTAGATGTCATTAAAGGTCTTTGGGGAAGATTTATAAAAAGTGTTCTTTTTCGATTTTGCCAACGGATCCTTATAATGTCCTTATTCCTTATTATGGGTGTTAAAAGTTATAAAATTATCTAGTTACATTTATAAATGTGATGACCGTAAATAATAAGAACAGGTCACACATGGCCTTAAATATTTTGTGGAAATTCTGTTGCTAAATTGTTGCAAATGGTGACATTTCTTTATTAATTGGCTGAGCCACTTTTTACAAACTTCCTTACTCAATTTTATATTAAAAAATGTAATACATGGCGTTATGTCCTCCTAAACTGTCCTTAATACTTTTATAACTAGCAACACAATCTTACATTCCACTTTTATAAATCTCCTTTACTCCCTACCATAATGCTATTATCACGGTTCCCGTGATTCTGCTGTCACTCTCTGCTGTGGTGCTTTCTCATTGACAGAGCTTGTTTAGCCCGCCCAGGGTGGCCTTCATATACCGGCCCTCTGGCACCTGTCAGGTGCCCTTTCGTGGTGTTCCCGTACCTGTACATCCGTTGCTGTGTTCCTGCTTTCCTGTGTACTGATCCGGCCCGTCTGACTACTCTGGTTGTTCCTGCTCCGTGATTGACCCGGCTTGGCTGACGATCCTGCTCCGTGATTGATCCGGTTTGACTGACGCTTCTGCTCCGTGATTGACCCGGCTTGGCTGATGTTCCTGTTTCGTGATTGACCCGGCTTGGCTGACGTTCCTGCTCCGTGACCTGTTTCCTGTGTTCCAGCGAGATTCTGATTATATGTCGCCCGGCGACATTCTGAACTGTGTATGCAGTGCTGTGCAGACTGATCACCCCTTTAACCCTTGCAGAGCTTGTTGCATCCGCTACTGAGCCTGTCCGTGAACACTTGCTGAGCTTGTTGCCTCCGTTACCAAGCCTGTCCGTTAACACTTGCTGAGCTTGTTGCCTCTGTTACCGAGCCTGTCCATTAACACTTGCTGATCTTGTTGCCTCCGATACTGAGCCTATCATTAACACTTGCTGAGCTTGTTGCCTCCGATACTGAGCCTGTCATTAACACTTGCTGTGCTTGTTGCCTCCACTACCGAGCCTGTCCGTTAACACTTGCAGAGCTATCGTGGCCTCCGTTAACTGTGCTTCCACCTCACACCGTATGAGCACAGAATAGCAGTTGTTGCACTGCGTGGTGCTTTTGGGTGATTCCTCTAGCTCTTGCAGTGTTTGTCTCTGTTACCGCACTGGAAGGGTGTATTGGCTCTGGTCTTATTCAGCTCTCGCAGTGTTGTGCCTTCGTTACCACACCGGTAGAGTGCTACTGGCTCAAGTTCCATTTAGCCCTTGCAGTGTCTACACCTCCGTTACCGCACCTAAGGGGTGCTATTGGCTCTGGTCCCATCTAGCTCTTGCAGTGTCTCTGACTCCATGACCGCACCTAAGGGGTGCTGTTGGCTCTGGTCCCACTTAGCTCTTGCAGTGTCTCTGACTCCGTTACCGCACCTTAGGGGTGCTATTGGCTCTGGTTCCATTCAGCTCTTGCAATACTGTTGGGTATGTCGCTGATCGCCTGTTCCTGTGGTGTTTCATTTCTGCCTCACTGCTAAGGTGCTTCCCACCTCGCACCACTGCCTGGGCTGTTATTACCATCTACTGGGCGTTGATTACACACCACAACAGAGACTGATTACTTTCATTGGGCTTTAACCCTTATGCCACTACTGTTTCCAGTTATATGCCAGTATTGCTCCAAGCCATATTGTGCCTGTAAAAACATCCACTATTCTTATCCATATACGTGTTATTACTTGTTCTAGCCCCTAGGGTGCAGTGTTCCTTGTTTTCGCTCAATAAAACTGTTTTATTTTAACCTCTGGTCTGAGTGTCTTTAAAACCGTTACAGCTATGGCTGTGGATCATTTCTGCAGCCTGCAAATGATTCAGAAGTCAGAAAACTGAACAGGTGGCATACTTATGCTGAAGGGGGTGGGCCAAGATAGTAGGCCACATGGCATTTAAAATGTTTTCCTCCATTGAAGGTGACCTGTTTGATATTCTGAGGTGAACTGTGAACAGAAGCTTAAAGGGATAGTAATACTTCGTTTTAACTTTATTTTATTTTGTAGGCATTAAAAAAACATGAAGAATAATATGTCTTATCTCTCAAACCTTTATGGTTTAAGAGATATTCACAAGCAAAGTTTCCCCCTCCCGCCCCTTTTTCCTAGTGTAAGACATCTCTTCTCAGATGTGAATCTGGTTGTAAGACCAGACAGATAACAGCAGGGGACAATCTTCTTTGTATCAAAAGAATGAAAGCCCTTCCCCCCTTGACAAGTTTTTCAGCTTTTTTCCTTATCTTAATTGAAGATTGTCCCTCTCTGCAGTCTACCTGGGCACCTCCCTTCTGATGTGGCTGAACAGGGGGGAGTACTTTGCTTGTGAATATCTTTTAAACCATAAAGGTTTGAGAGATAAGACTTATATCGTTCTTCATGTTTTTTTAATGCCTACAAAATAAAATAAAGATAAAACGAAGTATTACTATCCCTTTAAAAGAGGTTGGAGAAAAATGTTGTTTTTTCTTTATGTCCCATAACTGTGGCTGGGCAGCCACAGTTCCTAATCCCCTGTACTTAGAACTATCCCCATATATCTAAAATATAATTGAGCTCACCAGTCTCTTATGAAAGTGTGGCTCTCTAGCCACTTCCATAGGGGGTCTGGATGTAGGTTGGCTATCTAGTATAAGAAGGGGAGCCTGAAATACAGTGTCTCTAAGCCATTATAAGGACCTAGAAATTATTAAATCAAAGAAACTCTAAGCTTTCCAATCCCTCTTATTGTCAGGGTACTGGTGTGGCGGCTGCTCGAGCTGACCGCATCTGTCTCCAGCGGGTCCAGCTGAATTGTCATCCCCATGTTGCTTTGCCTCCATTGAGGCTGGATCCCCATCCTTTCTGGCGGCACAGCCGCCCGCTGTGTTCTGGTGCTGCTCCAGCCGCCTCTGCTGCTGGAGCTCCGGCAGGTGGTTGACATCATTATTGGGGGTACGTCCAAAGGCACGGACTTGGGCTCCATTTAAAGAGACAGCCACCTGTTGGCTGCTCCTCCTCTTCCTCTCTTTTTGACTATTTAAACTGCCTGGACACAGGGCTCAGTCGCCCTTTCGTTGGTGTCCAGTGCAGTTCTATAGTCTGGGCTCTGTGTATGATCTGGCTTGTCTGACTAACCGACCTGTTGCTGAACTGTGGCTTTGTCTGATTATCCGCTCCATGTATGACCCTTGGCTTTGTCAGACATCCATTCTGGTGCAGACCTGCGGCTCTGGCAGACTACCCGTTCCGTGTGTGACTTCTGGCTCTGGCTGACTACCTGCTCCGTGAGTGACTTCTGGCTTGTTTGACTACCCATTCTGGTGTTGACCTGGGGCTCTGTCCACTGCGTATCCAGCATACCAATGCTTCAGTGGACATCCTATCTGGTGCAAACCTATGGCTCTGGCTGACAACCCACTCCGTGCATGACTTCTGGCTTGTCTGACCACCCAATCTGGCGCTGACCTGTGACTATCTAACTACCTTTAGTGTGACACTTATGGAATGAGGGGACCTTATAAATAATGTGTTATATTAGATAACTAGAGCCAGTTTGATTGGTGGTTAGGGTTTTAAAGTGTGTTTAGTGTTAGAGACAGTGTCAGGTAGTGTGTTAGTGGGATGAGCATCATTAGAAGGGCGACTCCACACCTTTGGCTTCGGTATCTTGTGCCCCCAAGCAGTATACAGCTGGTTCCTGGGCAGGACCAAAACTCCAAATAGTTCCAGCAGGACAGCCTCATCTGGGATCTCGGTCCCACCAAGCCCAACACCGGAAGTGAAGAGGGGGAACATTGGTTGGAAACCCTGCTAAATGTGATCAAGGTCTGTCACTAATCAAGAGAACATCAAGCCTTAAACATCAGCAACATGTATTCTTTTGTATTTGCCACACCAAGGAGTAGTGCTACCACCACCTTAGCAACAGCCCGTCCGGTACATCAACATTTGGGAGGACACACCAGTTTCTCCAGCTCCATAGGGTGAAGGGTTTACTAAACTAAGGCTTTGCATACATATGGTCTATTCTTATTAGATCCTGGCTGTATTTACCCTGACCATATTCCAGTCTCAGATGATTGTGTTACCAAAACCATTATTACCCCAATCTCTCCTCAACAGAAGCTTAGGACTCCACGTGAACTACAGGCCAGTGCTATGCACATCAACACCTATTATACTAGGCAATGTTATCAAGGAAGAGGTATTACACACTTGTTTTACAACTGAAATTCTCATCAATGGGATTTCTTGCCTAGCATTTGTTGGTTTCATTTATTTTCATATAGATCCTGGTCTGGTGCTTATTCATATCAAAGTGAATGGGTGAGTTGTCCAATTGTTCTGGCATATTTGATACTATTAGTTTAGAAAATATATTCTCATGTATTTTACCAATTCATCTCAGGTGTCCCATTTATTCTTTCTGCACATTTCTAATCCCTTAGGATTTCTTATCATCAAAATAAGAGAAATTTGAACTCCTTGTCTGCTTGTGGTCTAATCCTACATAGGCAATCACTGTCTTTTGATTTGAATGGTGCTTTTATTCCATCGTATGTTACAAAGACTTTCAACACATTGGAGAAGTAATTCCTTTGAAAATTATAATGTGAAGAAATTGATATACAGACAAGGAGACTATACATTGCATAACCTTCACATTTATTCATAAAGCATGATTTTGCAGGCAAGACACATAAACTGATAAACATATTAGGAGTGATTCAATACTGAATTAAGACCTTGCTGTAAGCTGTTTCAAGGCAAAAGGCAATTTTACATCATAATGAAATACTATATTTTCAATAGTTTTTTTTTGTTTTGTTTTGATTTTACCCCCCAGTTTTAGAAATCATTAAACAATAAAAAGAAAAAAATACACTTCACAATCCTGTATGACAATTCCACCCCATAGTCAGCAGAACAATCACATAAAAGAGTTTTTCTTATATCCGCCATAGAATTTATTTTGAAACATATTTTTTTCCTTTAATAAGAAAATAAATTACTTTTCTACAAGAGAGTGGTGATTGGAACCAGGTTCTCGTGTAGTTTTGCCAGTTTTCTCATGGAGTGATTTGAACATCAGTACATTTGGCACAATAATCCCATCTGGTGCAAACTTTGTACTCTATCTCCACTATATACATGACCTTATTATTATTTGAAAGGAAACAGATTACATATACTCAAATAATGTGTTTCTTATTTTAGTGATGAGATGGATTCGGATTTTACTGTGAATCAGATTGCAAGACAATCCAATGCCTAGATTGGATTAATCTCTGATAGTGCAGGTCCTGGTAAAATCCACATTTTCTTTATGAAGGTGGACTTGAACAGTTGCCAGGATTTTCAGCATTGTCATTATAAACAGTTGTTGCAAAACATACAGTTAAGACAGTAAAGCAGATTATGCAGACATTGCAATATGTTGATAGATTATGATGAACTGGCTAATCTTTTGATTGATAGGTTTAAATAGAAATATTATCTTATATTTTACTTATATTACTTTAATTCATATAATAGCGCAGTGACAGAGAATAGATACACTTAATAAAAAACAGAAATCTGAAAGATCATAATAAACATTCCTTATTGATAACCATGTTCAGTTTAACTTCTTCAGAGATTTTAAAAAAGTAATGAAACAAGCTGGCCACCTCTTTTGAAGGATTGTTTCCTGAAAGTTGATATTTCTAGGAACTCCAAAGTAGTTTTCAGATGATGCAAATGTTAAAAAGTAGATTACAAAGACATTTGTCACTGATTACTAATGCTTGTACAGATGCAGTTATACTTACCAGTGTTGCTTCCCATTTTTTACATGTACATAACAGTTCCGTGGAAGGTTTGAAAATGTATGGTTTGGAGAAGGTGAACCTTAACATAAGAAGATGTAATCTAAATAATTCACTATTAAAAAGAGAACTATGGGGGATTTAAATTTTAAAGTCAAATAACCCATATGGCATGAGCGAGGACATGTAATTTAATAGCTACATTGTTACAGCTTACCTTAGTTCCAGCGTCCTCTACAGGTGCGAGGCTTCAAGCATGCAGCAGGCCTCTGTTTTATGTGTTTGCTTCCTGTAGTGTCCTCCTACCTACTTCCTCCCTTTCAGCTGATCCTCCTACCTACTTCCTGTGGAGGGGTTTAAAAGGCAGACTGAGTCCTGACTCAGTTGCCCTTGCGTTGTTGTACTTAGCAGTTCTCTTACCTTGGGCTCTGTGTATGACCTGGCTAGTCTTCCATCCAACCTGGTGCTGACCTGTGGCTCTGTCTATTATTTTGCGTATTCCTGTTAGTGGACATCCAACCTGGTGCAGATCTGTGGCTCTGGCTGACTACCTGAACTGTGCATGACCTGGCTTGTCTGATTACCCCCTCTGGTGCTGACTTGTGGCTCTGTCTGTCTACTCTTACGTTTGCTCCTTTGCCTAGCAGACATCCACCTAGTGCGGACCTGGGGCTCTGGTAGACCAGCTCTGATACTGACTGCATGCTTGAGTCAGGTATCTACTTCCTCTCTGACTGCAGGCTGAGTCAGAGTCCTCTCCTTACTGACGGCAGGCGTGAGTCGGTACATTTTACACTTTGGATCAAGATCCTGTGTTCCTGTTCCTGCCCCAGCTCCTGCTCCTGTTCTATTCCTGGTTCCGGTAGAGACTACCCATGGCTGAGGCCTAGTCTTTAGCATTGTGGTCAAGCACACATAGAAGACTGTTTCAATGAATCATTTTTCCTTCCATAACGAGATATCGGCTCTGTTTAAGAGCCGCCGCCTGTCCCGGGACCGGATTCCCCTGCTGGCAGCAGAACGTTGACAGCAGGGGAGAGGAAACTTTATAAGCGGCTATCTCTTAAACCATAAAGGTTTGAGAGATGCCGCTGGTGTCATTTAACTCAGTTTATTAAGGGCTACAATTTGAGGGATAGTAATTTTGAAGTAATACTATCCCTTTAAATACCGCGTTAGATATGTTAGTTTAACAGCCGGTATTGACTTTGGCCCTACTGGCTATGTTAACACCTGCCTTTAATTCTACCCCATAGTGTCTTAAGAAAGGACCCATTATAGATTGTATCCTCTTTGTAGTAAATTTGGATCTGTGACAGATATGTGTTAATTGGATTTTATGTATTAAGATATGTGTTCTTCTCTCTTTCTTATGTGACAGATACGGCCTGGTTTCTAGGAGTCATTGGATTTACATTTGAATGCATAAAGTATCCTAGGACATGTATCCTATACAGTAACATCTTTGGACATATGGTGTCTTCGAATTCGAGCCTTTACAGCAGATTTCAGATGGATTTGCTCTGACACAAAATGTTTTATGTGAATTCAGATGGCAGCATAAGATGAGCACTCCGGATCTATTGGGCTTATATATATATGGGCTCCTAGGATATATATTTAGTGTCTGCCTCTAAATGAATCTGTCTGGTTCTTATGGAGATGTCCAGGTACCAGTTGAACTTTAGATACTATGGTGGCAGTATCAGATGAATACTTTAAGGTCCATAAATTGATCATATGACTTGGACATATATATATGGCAATTCTTAATATAACATATTTACGAGAAAAAAGGAATTTCCAGACTCAATACCTTTTGAAATGGAGCTCTAGTTACATGTTGGAAGAACATTGATACATGGGCATAATTGTTATTGTTCAGAGAGAACTGAATTATTCTAGTTTTAGTGATTACATCATTGAGAGCCTATTGATCTTTAGCAGTTTAGATGGAGCTGATAATATTTGATTGTCAGTAATGTAATTTAACATGTCTGTCTATTAAGTCAGGAGGAACTTTATATTTTCACCATTAGATGTTTGCATTTGGATAGTCAGGATTATGTAGGATTGTTCCCCATGTTATTCTAATTTTTATTATGTGTCCCTTGTCGATAATGGGACACAGCATATTAATGGGATAACGAGTAGTAATAATGCTGTGGTTATGACTTCTCCTTTGGCAGTTTGTATTTCTCCAGCAATACTATTGCTTTTTACTTACCATTTACTATATTATTCTCTTTGGTCAAAAAAACATTTAAAGATTAACCTGTATATTCATGTGGTTCCTAAATTGTCATTATCTGTGATATGCCATTATCAGTGATTTATATATCTTGTATTTAACATAATCAGACATACTAGATGATGTATTGTTCCAAGGGTCAATGGATATTGCTGTTATACGTCTACAAATGGTATTTATGATAATGATATAATGTATTATGTGATCTTTTACCAATTGACTTATAGATCCCTTATATCATATTTGGGGAGGGGATTAGACTAATTTATTTGTCATATTTGCATATGTTATATTACTGATGTGATTTACTATTGCAGATGCGCTCTTTGCTTTTGGGTAGTCATCGATGGTCTGTATATATATATATGTATACGGCATATTATTAGTGGAATTGTTACAGTGCATGCGCATAATATGTTTAACGATCGCATGAGCACTGTATTCATGTTCTTTTGTGGTGCATCATATTATAACTACCTGGTATTTGGAACATCATTGTATAACCCTACTCCTATTAGAATGAAGGTAATATTGCTTACATTGGGTTATGAGTTGTGTTTATCATACATTTCTGCTTTTTGGCCAATATTCAGTCTATGGATTGTTTTGCACCACAGAGGCATAGGAGTTAATCATGCGAAGTGGAGAGGATTCTCCATTGGCCCTTGGAATGTTTAAATATGAGTAGTGGACAACTGATCTTCATCCCCTGACGAAGCTGACGGTACATGTTGATATGATCAGCTGCTAAGGAAGGGCCACCTCTGGTTCCCTTTGTCGCCATTTGCTTTCCCTGAAGGGTTCCTTATTTTTGGTGGATAAGTATTTCTGCTTTTTTCCTTTATGTGAGTTTGCATTTGTTTACCACATACTTTATAGAGTTCATACTGCATACCATATATATTTTTTATCACTGTGGATCTTATATGGTGTCATATATATATATATATATATATATATATGTGTGTGTGTAAAATAATAAACAAAATTAATATATTGTAATACTTTTTTATTGGACTAACAGTATTATGGATTGACAAGCTTTCGGGATAAACTCCCTTTCTCATGTCTAAAGAATTTCTGAGCACATGGACACAGAATTCACAGTTAAAACAGTTAATACAGTTAATACATTGAATTCAAAGCTGTGTTTGCTGGGGTTAACACAGTAGGACTGTTGATAAGACATACACACATACATACATATACATACACATATATGCATATACACACACATGTGTACATGCACACACATATATACACATATACACACATACATACTCATATCCATACATATAAACACACACATATACATGCATATACACATATACACACATACACATATCCATACAACATATCTATATACACACAAATATACATGTATATAGCTTATACACATATACATATAAACACATTCATATGAACACATACATATACATCAATGCATATACCTAAATACGTACACACAATATGTAGGAATGCATACTAAAACATGTATCTATACACAAGTACCTATATATATACATACATAAACATATACATACATGCATGCATACCTACTTGTTCATGTATGCACATAGACCCATATATACATATAGAATAGTCCACACACACATATATATGTTTTGGAGACCTCCTTGCCCACCGTTTGGAGTTATTATTTTTTTCCCTCATGGATTGCTATGGATTTATATGTAGGGCATTGTATTCACTATGATTTTTTTTTTCCTGTATTATATATCCTTTACTCTTATGGGATATTGTGGGGATCTTGGCGAGTGTTGCCTTTCCTTCTGTGTTTTTAATTGTTTTTAATATGTGATCTCTAATATTTGTTTCAATAAAACATATATATATATATATATATATATATATAGTGGTTGTTTTTGTGAGTGCCTTAGTTAACAGGCTTCCTTATGGATGGGGATTGAAGAGGGAAGTCCCCCTAATTTATGCTTTAGATCAGCAACAACCTATTTGAGTTCCACGTTATTTAAGAGAAATTATTAAGCAAAGTATTTGAGTTCCACGTTATTTAAGAGAAATTATTAAGCAAAGTAAATACAACAAGTAATGAGAATACTTGTCTACTTTTAAAGGAAGCTTCAAGAGTAGAATAATGAGGTGTTTTAACCTGTAAATACATGACAAACAAAGTTACAATTTTCTCGTCTAATATCACAGGAGAGAACTTCCCTATTAAACATTTTCATCAAATAGTTCTAAAAAGGTTGTATGTTTATTAAAGGGTTAGTAATGTCTTGATATAAATTTAGTCAGTATTGTAGATTTAACAAAAATAAGTTATGTGGAACAAGTCCGATCTCTCAAACCTGACTCGAGGTGGCTCCTCAGCAGAGCTGAAATACCGATACTGAAACACTTTATTGGAATGGTCTTGGTTTGCAGGCACACTTTGTAGACCGTTCCAATGAAATATTTCTTTTTAGATATCAGTGTTTCGCCTCTACTGAAGAGCTGCAGGCTGGTCCCGGGCCCGGCCCGGGATCTCATTCTTTGTGACGTCAGTTCAAGGTAAAGGAGGGGGAACTTTAAAGGGATAGTATTGCCAAGTTTAAAAAAAAGTTAATCTTGTAGGCATTAAAAAATTAAACTAGATGCCCCCAGTCCCATCTCTCAAACCTTTATGGTTTGAGAGATATTCTGCACTAAAGTTCCCCCCTCTGTCCCCTTTTCCTGAAATCAGCGCTCAAGCACTCAGTCCATAAAGTTTTGCGCGATATAACTTGCTCTGCATAATTTATTTTTGTTAGAGCTACAATACTGCCTAAATTTATATCCGGACATTACTAACCCTTTAAACTGCATGTTTATTACAATGCATTGGACAAATTTCTCCAACCTTAAAAAGGGTGTGGACAGCAAAAACAGAATACAGAAAAAGTATTCCTGTTAAATATGTACTCTAAACACCAAGCATTCTACCACAATAGCAATTCATATGGTATAATTGTCATCCTATTATAAAATACATGCTGGTTTTTATGTTAGTGTCACTACTAATAAGATCTTTTATGGATACACAGAGTTTTAATATTTAAATCCAAATGTCTAATACAATTTATTTTTCTACTTTTATTTTTTTAATTACCTCTTGAATTTTAGTGATTTAATTTAGTACGCATCCTGATCCAGAATGTTCAAATGCCTAAAAGGTTGTCCGACATTTCTCTATAAATCCTGATCATTTAGTGTTATGAAATGTTTTCTCTTTCTCATTCTAGACGCTTTTTTACCTTTGTTCAATAAATGGCAATGATAGTAGATGATGAAGTGTATTCAAGAATGTGTTTAAATATGCGCAATTGTTGATCATTGCAATAGAGGTTTTTAAAGGCATATTACATGGCATTATTTTGACTAGCTTATGTTTGTCTATAATCACTCTAAATTATTTGAGTAAATGCAAAAAGCAAATTCAATAAATATAGTAGAAAGGTTTATTATACAGTCCATGCAGTTTATAGTGGTGAGTGGGGCAGACTTTTCTATAAATGGACTAAGTTCTCAAGGTCCCCGCCCACTCTCCATAATTGATCTCAACCTGAAAGCAGGTCAGTTCAACCATGATAGATACATTCAACTTTTAATATAAAGTAGTTTTGTGCACCATAGAAGATGGTAATATGTAATAGACAGGAATCACTTAATATGTGGTAAGTGAGAGTAAAGATATTTATACCAAACTTTGTGACAAAATCCTCATTTTTTAAACCAGTGAATTAATATGTTTGTATAACATATGCTATACACAAGGTTCACAACTAAGTAATTTAAAAGAATCAGTGCATGACTGTTTAATTTCTTCGGTATATTGATACATATATACCTATGTTTTTGTCCTCTTTCAATTTCCATGTATGTATTGACCAGGTCTGAATTATTGGAGAGTATATATCGAAATGCATTTTACAGTATTGGCCATCATTTGTGATTTATTTGTCTGTTCATCGTCCTTTTATTTCCTCCTCATATATTCATTTCATCTATCATCTATTTTCATATAAGGATCACATGAGTACTTTATGGACTTACTAATATGAACATTAATTATGTTTGAGATTGTATATGTGTTTGAAATATTTATGTGCATTTTCTTTGTTTATTCCTTACAGCTCCCTTTGTTTGCATTTTCTCATGAAGATACCACACTATTCTGAAAGCTCTGCATCTTCAAAATAGCGGTTGTAATGATAAATGTGCTCCTTTGTATTTAATCACATTTAATGGCTGTACTCATCAACTGTAATTGTATTACATTTGGCAGCCATAATCTTGCTTTGCTCTGGTTCACATTTTCTCTTTGCCTTGATGTTATGATTGTATTCATATGTGTTTAATACACCAGGATGCTGATTTACTAAGAAGAATAGTAGCGATTAAGCCAATTAAGAAAACCAAACGCACCATAGGGGATAAATAAAAAGAAATGTAACCCCTCAAATGCTAGTGAAACAATAAACTGGAGACTTTTCTAGAATTCAAGGGTTTAAAAGTGCCTTTTAAAAGGATGGGCATTTGTATTTGACCCCTATGATATACAAAAAATAAAAAATAAAAAAATAATAACAGAGGGAGCACATATAACTAAATTACAATATAGGTCATAATCATACATACCATATATGGTGGTGCTATATACCTAATAATACAAATTAAACATAAGAAAATTAAAGAAAAAGAAAAGAAAAAGGAATAGCTAGGTATTAAAGTAAGCAATCAGACCAATGAAATAAATTACATCTCCAATATTATAGTCGGATCAAAAATAATTTAATCACAAAAGAAAATTATATTATAGACAGCAGTAGCCATATCCCATAATACCTCAATCCCCTCCAACACATAAACTATATACCATATTAAAACACCTAATCAGTTGCATAAAGCAACTCTTGCCAAGACTACCTAAAAATGTATAGTGAGGGATCAAAGATTATCACCATCCATAGTGCAGTCATCTGAGATATTAATATGATGACCATCACTATTAGACAGCAATACTTATTTCCACACTGTACCACAGTCTCTAAACATAGCAATACATCCGTTGACCAAAATCACATCATAACAAACATAAACCCTAATCTAAGATGGCATAGGTACACCCAGGGTTAACTAATTAATTCGAGTTGTAGCTGGAGTGTCCATAGTATAGAGACCGTAATGGATATGTCCAAAATCAAGTAACTAATTTATAAAAATTATAAAAATTAAAAAATGTATAAAAATTATAAAAATGTCTATCCGTAGTATGTGGATACCATAAAGATCTCAGTGAACTGTAATTAAGTAGCAATATAAATGGGAATGATAACAATATTTACGGTTGGGTGTTCAACAGCTGAGTCTGGTGTCCTCCATGTCTCAGTGAGAACCTCTCACCCAATATGATGCTTCAAATAGCAACTGTGATGATATACCATCTGTATTTCTTAAAGGCACCACTACGCCACTCACAAACTGTAGTGTGGAGATAAGTATTGCTAATAGTGATGGTCATCGTATTAATATCTGAGATGACTGCACTAAAGTTGGTGATATTCTTTGGTCCCTCACTGTACATTTTTAGGTAGTCTAGGTGTTTTTAATATGGTATATGGTTTATGTGTGGGAGAGGATTGAGGTATTATGGGATATAGCTACTGCTGTCTATGACATAATTTTCTTTTGTGATTAAATTATTTTTGATATGATTATAATATTGATGATGTAATTTATTTTACTGGTCGGAGTGTTTACTTTAATACCTAGCTATTCCTTTTTCTTTTCTTTTTTCTTTAATTCTCTTATGTTGGACCCCTATGATGTAGATGGTTTGCTCCAGAATTGATTCAGTTCCTCGTAGTACATCAGATTCAAGGGGAGATGTAATATGTTGAGATAAAATCACCATAGAGATAAACTTTACATTTACAATGTTATTAAATGGAGCCTATGCACTAAGATGCATTCAGATCTCTCCAACATAAAAAGAGACTCCATGTACAGTAATGTGCAAAAATTTTAGGCAGGTCTGAAAAAAATGCTGTAAAGTTAGAGTGCTTTCAAAATTAGACATGTTAATAGTTTATATTTATCACTTAACAAAATGCATAGTGAACAGAAGAAAAATCAAAATCAAATCAATATTTGTGTGACCAACCTTTGCCTTCAAAACAGCATCAATACTTCTAGGTACACTTGCACAAAGTTAGGGATTTTGTAGACATATTGGGCTGGATTCTATTGCAGGTGCTAATTTTATCATTACTTTTATCTCCAGTTTTCCCCATAGACTTCAATAGGAAAATGTTTGATAAAACGGGTGTTAACATTTATCACCTGCAATAGAATCCAGCCCATAGTCAGGTGTGTGATTAAACAATTAGACCAAACAGGTGCTAATGATCATCAATTTAATATGTAGGTTGAAACACAATCATTAACTGAAACAGAAACATCTATGCACGAGGAATAAAACTGGGTGAGGAACAGCCAAACTCAGCTAACAATGTGAGTTTGCTGAAGACACTTTAAAGGGATAGTAATACTTCGTTTTATCTTTATTTTATTTTGTAGGCATTAAAAAAACATGAAGAAAGATATGTCTTATCTCTCAAACCTTTATGGTTTGAGAGATATTCACAAGCAAAGTTTCCCCTCCCGCCCCTGTTACCTAGTGTAAGCCATCTATTCTCAGATGTGGAATGCAGTCCATAGACCAGACAGATAACAGCAGGGGACAACCTTCTTCCTATGAGAACAATGAAAGCCCTGCCCCCCTTGACAAGCTTTTCAGGTTTTTCCCTTATCTTAATTGAAGATTGTCCCTCTCTGCAGTCTACCTGGGCACCTCCCTTCTGATCTGGCTGAACAGTGTTAACATCAGTAAAAGGGGCGGGAGGGGGATATTTTGTCATTGAATTACTCTTGAACTACAACTCTGACAGAAATGAAATAACATTCTCCAAAGTCCAAATACTATGATGATTAATTAGAGCTGCTTTTATTATGAAACATTACTATCCCTTTAATGTCAAAAGTCATACACAATGGCAAGACTGAGCACAGCAACAAGACACAAGGTAGTTATACTGCATCAGCAAGGTCTCTCCCAGGCAGAAATTTCAAGGCAGACAGGATTTTCCAGATGTTCTGTCCAAGCTATTTTGAAGATGCTCAAAGAAACAGGCAACATTGAGGACTGTAGACGCAGTGGTTGGCCAAGTAAACTTAGTGCAGCAGATAAAAGAAACATCATTCTTACTTCCCTTCGAAATCAGAAGATGCCCAGCAGTGCCATCAGCTCAGAATTGGCAGAAAACAGTGGGACCCTGGTACACCCATCTACTGTCTGGAGATGCCTGGTCAGAAGTAGTCTTCATTGAAGACCTGTGGCCAAAAAGCCATACATCTGAAGTGGAAACAAGACCAAGCAACTCAACTATGCATGAAAACACAGGTATTGGGGTGCAGAAAAAAAAGGGGCTTTGGACTGATGAGTCAAAATTTGTAATATTTGGCTGTAGCAGAAGGCAGTTTGTTCACCAAACGCTGGAGAACGGTACAAGAATGAGTGTCTGCAGGTAAAAGTGTACCATGGTGGAGATTCCTTGCAAGTTTGGGGCTGCATTTCTGCAAACAGAGTTGGGAATTTGGTCAGAATTAATGGTATCCTCATTGCTGACAAGTACTGGCAGATTTTTATCCATCATGCAATATCATCAAGGTGACATCTGATTAGCCCCAAATTTATTCCGCAGCATAACAATGACCCTGAGCATACAGCCAAAGTCTTTAAGAACTGTTTTCAGTGTAAAGAAGAACAAGGAGTCCTGGAAGTGATGGTATGCCCCCCCCAGAGCCCTGATCTCAACATCATGAAGTCTGTCTGGGATTACATGAAGAGAGAAAGAGAAGCAACTGTGGCTGCCTAAATCAACAAATGAACTTTGGTTAGTTATCTAAGATGTTTGGAACAACCTACCTGCTGAGTTCCTTAGAAAACTGTATGCAAGTGTACATAGACGAATTTATGCTATTCTGAAGGAAAAGGGTGGTCATACCAAATATTGATTTGATTTAGGTTTTTCTTTTGTTCCCTTACTATGCATTTTGTTAATTGATGAATATAAACTATTAACATGTCTATTTTTGAAAGCATTCTTATTTTACAGCATTTTTTCACACCTGCCTAAAACATTTGCAAGTTACTGTATATATACATCAGTATAGATGTATTTTGTTATCAGTATAGATGTTATTTTGGCCTGAGGACCAAACATCTGTTTAAAATTGCACAGTATCTGCAAACAACAATCCTAGAATACAGCACACTGTGTGACTGTCACGAATAACATAAAGTATGTATATTAAATTCATGACCAATCAGAGAAATAAGTATGATCATCTCTAGAGCTAGCGATATAAATATAATGGATACTCTAACTATTCTATGAGGAAATAGTAGCCACATATTAGTCAAAGTGTTACATATATCTCAAAGACTCTGTTGGTCAGACTTTATTTACTTGTGTGATGTTACTGATACCATTGCTACACTGTTCACCATTGAAATTACATCAGAATGTAGGATACACATGCACAGTGCCTATGTGCACTTACGTTTGAGAAGGAAATCCACTTTAATTCTATTTAATGTAAAACACTCAGGAACAGACTTAGTTACTGGAATCAGCAGTGGCATGTCTGGAATATAGGCATTTGCATGTGCCTATGTGCACTTAAGTTTGAACAGTAAATCTACTCTTTATTTAAATTACAACACTCAGGAATAACAGGTGTAGTTGTTGGACACAGCAGTGACTTGTCTAGAACACTATGATGCACAGTATCTATGTACACTTAAGATTCAACAGTAAATCTACTATTTAAATTACAGCCCTCAGGAGCAACAGGAAAAGTTGCTGGAGACACCTAAGTTTGAACAGTAAATCTACTTTTTTAAAATTATTATTGTTATTACTAAAACACTCAGCAACAGGTGTAGTTGCTGGAGACAGCAGTGGCATGTCTGATACACTGCATATGCACAGTGCCTATGTGCTCTTAAGTTTGAACAGTAAATCAACAGTTGACCAACAGGAGGGAGATGTATTAAGGTGTGCTAAAGAGCTGTGGAAGTGAAGATAACTTTTCTAGTGTGATAAAAAAAAGTCCTATATTTTTCTATGGAACCAATGCACTAAGAATTGAGAGAGCTTAATGCATAGACAATATAGAATAACATAGAAACTGGAGAAGACATTACACTAGCACAATTTAGTGCATACTCCCAGGTGTAGTTGCTGGAAACAGCAGCGGTGTGTCTGGTACACTGCATGTGTGCAGTGCCTATGTGCACTTAAAGGTATAGTAATACTTCGTTTTAACTTTATTTTATTTTGTAGGCATAAAAAAACATGAAGAATGATATAAGTCTTATCTCTCAATCCTTTATGGTTTATGAGATATTCACAAGCAAAGTTCCCCTCCCCGCCCCTTTTACCTAGTGTAAGCCATCTCTTCTCAGATGTGGATCAGGTTGTATGACTAGACAGATAACAGAAGGGGACAATTTTCTTTGTATGAAAACAATGAAAGCCCTTCCCCCCTTGACAAGTTTTTCAGCTTTTTCCCTTATCTTAATTGAAGATTGTCCCTCTCTGCAGTCTACCTGGGCACCTCCCTTCTGATCTGGTTGAACAGGGGGGGGGGATACTTTGTTTGTGAATATCTCTTAAACCATAAAGGTTTGAGAGATAAGACTTATATCATTCTTCATGTTTTTTTAATGCCTACAAAATAAAATAAAGTTAAAACGAAGTATTACTATCCCTTTACGTTTGAATAGTAAATCTACTTTTCATTTTTCTTTAAATAAAAACACTCAGGAACATGTATAGCTGCTGGAAACAGCAGTGGCATGTCTAAAACAATGTGCGTGCGCAGTGCCTGTGAGATTAAATCTACTCTTAATTTTTTAAAATGTAACCACTCAGGAATGAAAGGTGTCTTTTCGTAGAGACTCATGGGACATCTCTGAACAGTCACAGATATTGGTTTTGACTAAATAATGCAAATGGACAATGGAAAAAGAAAAATGTACTACAGGTTCTTTATATGTAGAGTTAAACTATTGCAGTTATTATTATTATTAGTCACTAACAGAGCCAAACAAAATGCCACTAGCAATGGCAGCAGTAAGGCACTGTAAAAATAGAAAGTACTAGTAAGGCATGTAGAATAAAAGTTCAAGAGGACAGTGGTTGATGTCTGTCCAGCTGCCCAATTGTCCTATGTCATTTTGTCTCCTTCTCCAATACACTCTAGCATGGCCTCCACTCCAGCACTAGAAGAAAGCAAACTAGAACTATAGATATAATCAAATATAATCATTGTTTATCAGATGATTACACTGACTGTGATACTGCTTCTAGCTTCTACCTTTAAAGTAAGTAAAATGTGCTGCTTCCAAATTATATTCATTTGAGGGACCATCTCCCTGGAATACAGGACTGGCCAGAGTATAAAATACATCACAGCTACAGTAGAGATTTACAGGCTCTCTACCCTCATATACACAGTCCCTTCCAACTTTCCCTGCAGGGAGCACGCATGACAAAGTATGAATGAACAAATCAATTGAAAAGAAAATATGGAAATTGTTGTTCTTTGTTTCGGATATTCCATGCAACATTCAATTAGTATGTTGCTTTTATCTGAATCTCAAGAAACATAGTTTTCACTTAACTTTAAATTTGTTATGAAACAAATGGATGTCTAATAAACATCCTTTGACTATACAAAATTTACAATTACTGTAAATTCTCGGCTACAATAAGCACTTCTGTATAATACACAGGTGTAAATTATACCTAAGATGTTAAGGAAGATGTAAGTACATGTGTAGAGTGTGCATCTTCTTTCTGTCCCACTCTACCCACAAAAAAATGCTGGTCTCCCCTCAAACCCTCTACTCCATTCCCTCCCTCCCCCCACCTCAATTACATATTTTGAGCCCTCACTTCCCTTCCCCCATGCGCCCCTGAGGGGGCAGCCAAGGTCTGCACACTGAAACTGTGTTAGTGCCCTGTCAGGACCTGAAGGTCTTGACAGGGCACTAAGGCATTTTTCAATGGGCAGAGGATTTTGAAGGAGAGAGCAGCAGTGGAGGAAGAGGAAAATGCAAGCATGCCACCTACTGGATGGAGCCCCCTGCTTAGTTATACAAATAACTTACAACACAGCAACTCAATGTTCGTTGGACAAACAAGCTGATGCAATGCACTATGGGTAGGAAAAGTTGACAAGTGACCGGATGAAGTTCTGAGAAAAGTGGAGTGCATTAAAAAAACTTCATGGCGAAGACAAGACGGCTGGGCATGTCTCACCTTGGCTGTATTGCTGTATCTCCTCCCTCTAGCCACTCCCTATGGTCCTGCGACCAGATTTATTTTCTTAGAGCTTGAGAGGTGCCGTAGGAAAAAGAGGAGGGAGGGGGAAACTATAAATGGCAATTGCTAAATAACTTTAAAAGTTTGGGCACTGAGACATGCATGGTATTATTTTTTTTTAAGCCTAACTATTAAGTAAAGTAAAAATTAAATATTACTATCCCTTTAAATTTGGAACAAATACAGTTATCTAAAGACAAAGACTGTGGATGAAGTCCTTTAGACTAGTTCTCTTCCTTACAAAATTAAGACCTATTAGATATTGACATTTTTCTTCTTGGAATTCTGCTGTTTAGGTCCTCAAACTGTACTTTAATTTGCATATACCAGAAAATAATTTTATCATGCTGAAATAGTTTCCTGCTAAATAAAGATTGCATCTAAGGAATCCCCTTCAAAGGGTCGTATGTTCAAAGGGATAACGACAAAAAAATGTTGTATGAATGACAAAAATAAGTAATAATATGCATGAACGACATATTTTCTATAGAGTATACAACAAAAATCTAGTAATGTCCGTTGTGTTTGACACAACCCCAGAATTGCCAGGCAAAGGGGTGGGGCAAGGGCGTGGCTAAACTATTCTTCTGTGTCGTATAGAGGAAAAGAAAATTTGTTGTAACTAATGACAAAAAAATTCTTGCAAAGGGTAAAATTTGTACATTAAGAAAAAAGTGTAGGGAATGTGAAGTTCTGAATTTTTGTCTTTAGTTAAGACATTTTTGTCGTTTTTTTGTCTTTACATACAACAATTTCAGTCAGGACAAACGACATATTTCCAATCACAACCCACACTCTCTGAAAATATTAATGATCCTAAATGATCCTAACGACACTGTACTTTGAAAAGTCGTCACAAGCGACAAAAACAATTTCGCTACTTCTTTAAACATATGTCCCAAAGGAACTTTGACACAGTTTAGTGATTTCCACACCTCACTCTGCTTTGGTCTGGAACATGTAGCTATGCAACCCCCACTACTCATGACTACTCATTCAATTAATTCCTAAAACAGGTTCCTTTTCTCCTTAACCCAGTTAATTTTGCATCCTTCTAATCCTTAAAGGGTTATCCTGACAATTCTCTTAAATGGGTATTATGACCTAGGAATGAGTGGCTCTTAAATTATTTAACACATTCACTTTCCTATGTAGGTGTCCTTCATACAGCAGTAAGAAACATAAATCTATTTATTTTTGTTTATCTGCAGTTTCCTGTGCATAGTGACCTGTATTCAAGCCTGTGCTAAACCTCCTCACAACAAATAATAGACTGCCCTAGACCTGAATGAGCTAGTATAAGGGACCCTAGTTAGCAGATTAAAACAGAATTAAACTGAAACAATTAGCAGAGATATAATGCAAATAGAAACAGTAAATAGAAATAGCTGACTGTTGCTTTGTGGACGGTAGACAAGCTAAATCCTACTCATAAACAAATGAAGAACCACTTATTCTTAGGACATAGTTCCCTAAATTTTTGGTTGTATATACCAAATAACATTGGCACTATAGTTCACTTGGGAGACTTGGATCAAGAGTTAAAACATATATTAATATCAACAAATAACAAAACCATAAAATGTATATGATCATAAAGCACAGAGTTGGGGCCCCAAGTACTCAGTAGAAAAGAAAACTATTAAAGTGTTAGTAATGTCCAACAAAAAGTTTTTTGCATATAGAAGAGCTTATGCAAAAAACTATCTCTCAAACCACTATGGTTTAAGAGATACAGGCTTTTAAAGTTTGTTGTCTCCTACTGACAGCTGTAAAGCTGTCAGCAGGAGATTCGTGTCGGTCGATCTTGTTACTTACAAGGAATCCCTTCATTGGAATGGTCTGAAACGTGTGCCTGGTTTTCACTTTACAGCTGTCAGTAGGAGACAGCGAACTTTAAACGCCTGTATCTCTTAAACCATAGCTGTTTGAGAGATACGGTTTTTTGCATATAGCTCAGCTTTTTAAGCTCTTCTATATGCAAAAAACATTTTGTTGGATTTTACTAACACTTTAAATCCCTTATGAAAATAAAAAGTTCACTCTTAACAATCTAAAAATAATATTCATTTAAAAATATCCCCTATTCATTGTAAATAATAACATATAGGTAAATGACCAGATTCAAAACATAATGAATACAGATTCACATTTCAACATATGTACCCCATTTATATCTGGCAGCCACACTTGTATGGAAAACTGTTACAGTGGTTAGTAGGAGTTGGTGAAGAGTCAGAAAAAATTCCTGCATGACTTTTTACGAAAAACCAACGACTCTTTGCTTTTTTTTAGTTTTCTCCTTTTTGCCAATGCAAATTTTTTCTCCTTTTTCACCATTGCTAATAATTTTCTGCCTACGTTTCCTGTGACTGCAACATTTTCCAGCACAATAGTACTTCCTCTGAGAGCTGAATTGGAGAAATAAATAGCTGAAATTCAAAGTTGTGAGTCCTGCAGCAACATATGCCTTGAAAATGTTGTTAGCGTGCTGAGTGCTTTGCTCACAACACTAACTTCCTGATTATGTAACATTGGCACAACCATCCTTGAAAAATAATTGCAGCCTGTAATATGCCAGCAGGGTACAACACATAACATCAGTTCTTTAAAGCCTGAGTTTTCAACAAAAGAAAATGACAGTATGTCAGCTTCCAACATTTTAGCAAGTTTACTATTCTATAGGTGTACTTTTGCATTATCTTTGTGCATGTTTTGATTCCTTTTAAGAACTTAGTAAGTGTATGATGGCACTATATAGTAGAAGAAATGTGTAACTTTATTGTTTTAATGCCATCCTTTGTGGCGTTGATGTGGGGAGGTGACAGTTTGTGTAGGAACGCTGTTTATGACTCTTGACATCTCCTACAGCAATCCCATGATCATCAAACTCCTTTGCCGCAAGAATCATATGTGTTATTTGGAATGAACTAACTCTTGGCAGTGGCACACTCTCTTACACATCAATAACATCACTACTTCTCATATCTGCTCCAAAGCCCTGGGAACTTTTTATAGTGCTTCTGTTACTGCTAGATGTGGTACCTCTGACCTGCTGATAGTGTGTCTCCCAGTCAGACCTTTGGTTGTGCTTCAGGTAGGATCTCATTGTTCGGTCAGGGTATTATCTCTCTATTTGGAAGATCTGGAGCTTGACTGATGGTTTGAGTTGGGTATTATGAAGGTTGTAGAACTTATTGATCAGGATTCTTTGCTCCCGTTTCCGGAGTTGCAGCGGAAGTTTGGTGTGGCTTCTAATGAATTTTTCAACTATATTAGAATAAAAACTTTTTTGGGTAGGGAAAATATTCAGAATTTAGATATTGGAGCAATGATAGCTAGTGCCCTCACCAGTAGTCGTATTATCTCTAGAGTCAAAAAAATGTCGGTAAATTTATTCCACCTCGGAAGCCGCAAGCTTTCCGGAAGTGGGAGGCGGAGCTTGATATTTTTGTTCCTTTACAGGATTGGTATGAAGCATGGAGGATTACAAGGCGCTCAGTACATTGTATAGGCCTGATAGAACAGTACTATAAATTGACCCACAGATGGTACAAGGTACCGCATCTCCTATGCAGATTTCAGGCGGGACTTCCGAATCAGTGTTGGAGATGTTCAGCAGAAGCAGGCACACAGATGCACATTTGGTGGGATTGCCTTAAGCTTGATGGCCTCAAGACAACTCTAGTGGAAATACTAATCGATTTGTTTCAGACTCGGGTTGTCTTGAGCCCTAAACTCTTTTTGTTTCATATGGACCTTCCTGTCATAAAATCCAGTGATAAATACTTATGCTTTAACATTTTGTTGCCAGTTAAGTTGGTAATTGCAAGATACTGGAAGAGACAGGAAGTTCCGACCTGGAACGAAATTGAGACTCAAATCAATTTCCAATGTGATTCGGAAAGATATTTTTTTAATAGAAATCAAGCTATAAATAAGAATTACAGGGAAATTTGGAATTTGTGGCTTTAAAGAAGAGCTTACATTACCCATTAATATGGAACTGGAGGTTAGATTTGAGCCTTTGGAGTCAAACCTCTGCGAATTTGAATTTGTATGGATTATAGATTTAGAAGTCGCCCCATGGCAAAAATGATGGATGAGAGTAGGGAAGGTGGAAACTTCCCGGTATGTTTGAGGTGGTATGTGAGGTGTCGGTAGATGGTCTGTATAGGATGATGGCTTATTTGTATAATATCAATTTGCGTATACAAGAATGGTAATTAACGTACTGATTGTGTTTTTAAAATTTATAAAAATCAAATAAAGAAAAAAGAAAGGAAAAAAAAACAAACAAACAAAAAACTTGACATTCCCGATCACCAATCAGATTAGGAAGATTCAAGCAATATCCCAAATTATGTTCTATTATTCTCATATAGTGCATAGAACTCAATCCTTGCACTTAATGGGAACAAAAAGCACAATATTATAACCTTAAATTATATAAAAATAAAATTTGTTACCACATATTAACCTCCAAAAACATGTAAAAGAACATCCTACACTATCTTTCTACCCCTTATACCCTATATCTATCTAAACGATTGATCGTTAGAAAATGTAAAAAAATAAAAACTTTTTTGATAGCGAATGTTCACATACGTGGTCTTAAAGAATATATATGTGTTCAACGTTGTTCCCGACTTGTACGCTCACTCCTTATACAGATATCTAGAAATATCCAATTCGTATAATCCTTTCATCCCCTTTAAGGAGTAGTTTCTGGCTTATACGTACTCAATACTGGCAACAACCGATTCTTACAATCCTTTCCTCTCCTTTAAGGAGGTATCCTTCTTCTATGCCTCAACAGGGTTATTCACTGGCCGTTAGAAACATACAACAATGTTGGTGATACACTTCAATCCCGCTCCCAATCTCCTACTTCACACCAGACTCCAATTCTCCCAAACAAACTGAGCTGTTCACTGGTTGTCTATAAACATGAAGGAAAATGGAACGTTCTTACCGGTAACCTCAACTTCATATGCTTTGGACCAGACTTATAACCCCTGTGTTCTTGCAACTTGATGCTCCCTCCTCTTTCTTTTGATACTGGTGATCTCTCCAATCACTCAATAACCGGAGCTCTATCTTTCTCGGATTGTATATGCCATCTTCATTGCATGTATCGATATAATGCGCATCTCAATTGGGTATTCAATTCTCTTGCCACAACAGATAGTAAAATGTTTAGCTTTTGGATCCTGAGTGAAATATCCCCATACTGTGGACTTCATGGACTGCAAGGTTCCTGAGGGGATGCTGCTACTATTGGGGCTAGATGTTGATGCAATTCTACTGCTACTACTACTAGGTGTCAAAGGTGAAGCACTTCCAGCAGCAGCAGAGGCACTTAGCTAAAGTTGTGAATGTTAATAACTTGTGTTGTTGTTGCTGCTGGTTACTCAACACATGTGTGTGGCTGAGTGGGGCTTAGATATGAAAATGGGAATGATGCTGCTGATGACCAATAGGGTGGCTGTGTATTTTTAGGCATCTTTGCTTGTCCAGGGTCAGACCTTCCAATTGTTTTCTCAAAGAGTATATAGACAGGCACAATGCTCTTTTTCAGTGGTAGAAAATTGAGCCTTTGTCTTTCAGCTCGAGTGATATATTCTAGATCTACATCATCATCATCAGTCATAATTAAGAAAGCATAGCCCTCCACATCTTGTCCACTACCCTTATATTCCTCTAAGCTTTTAGAGGTGTCAACAATTTCTTTTTACCTTTCCTCTCACAACGTTCACTACTAGTTTGAGGACAGGTGTTTTGGTGCTTGTTTGTCTTACTGTCAGATGCTGCAGTTGGTTGAGCTGCTACACATTCCTCCATTATGCCATCATCAACACTAGAATGAAACTTGTTGTCTGCAGTGTTCTTCTTATATGGATTCTTTATAGTACCGGCTCTGGTTGTGGTGGTGTAACTTTTGGTGGGACCTTGACAAACTGCGTCCTCCCCAGGAGGACAGGCATCATCATCATTTATTGCACATGCTGCAGTCAGTTTTTGAACCATCACGTTACTCCCATGTCCCTGCACTGCTCCACCTTTCCCCCTCCCCCTGCCCCTTGTGCATTTGTTGGACATTACTCAACTACTGTTTGTGATTTTATTCTAAAGTACACAACAGAACTGATGGAGTGTGATGTCTTACCTTGGTCCTCAACAAAATTCTCAGTCTTGTCTATCTATCAAGTCTGCCTCAATCACATAGCTCATATCAGGGTTCCAGTCAGCTGTCACCTAATATATTTATATTATTTATTTATTTTTATAGTTGTCCACCCTCTCTTATTTACCAACTTGCATCTGGGCAAATGCTACATTGTTTGATGGAAAATTGCTTACTTGTGGAATTTTGAAAAGTGTGACAAAACATAAAGCAGCAGTAGAGAGCAATCTCTGGATCACATCAAATACTCATAGCAACAACACAACATATTAGTTGCTGATGGGAGAATGATAGTTAGTATTCATGTGTCTCTGTTGCTTCTCATGCGCCTTATATGTTTAAATAGGACTGTGGGCAGTAAACGTATGAAGACAGCACTCACTTTAAGGGAGTCAGCCACCTGTTTGTGAATACACTTCACCTTCTGCTTGTTCACTACTGATGGCATTCTCCACAGCCATCACTCCTCTATTTATACTCTGGCATACCACATCACTTGTGCTTCCCACAGTTCAAACAAGATGATACAAGCTGGATGACCAAGTAGCATTAGTGCTTCTGGTACTGTGTCATAACAAACTAGCAAGGTTCTTCCTCTCAATAAATTTCTAAGCCCAGTCTCCTTCTTCAGGGGTAATAACTAGGGATACAATTTACCCCATTTATAAATTCACATGTTCTTCCCACACTTAGGACATCTTGCATTACTATTGGCTATCAGGTGCATCACTTTTCTAATCACTTCCTTTGACTTCAAACCACTAAATATTTAAAGTGTCAAGACATCTTATTTCTAAAACAACCACTGCCATGCTATATACACAAATGAAAACATCTAAGGATACCAAAACTTAATCCCTTAACGACTGGCGCGCTCATGTGCGACCAGCACTTGAGGGCCATGGGGAATTTTTTTTTTGACAAACCAATTCAGGGCTGCCCGTGCAGCATGCAGCTGTGCAGGGAGCCCTGAATTCCATGACGTGCCAGGTCCATCACTGGTCCTTAAGTGCTGGATCGCCATGACGGTCCTGGCACATCAGTCGAGGTGAAGGGGTTAAATAAATCAAACACAATGTAACGGAGTGTGAATATCATAGAGAACAAAACAATTCTATAACAACATATAATTCTGTAATAACATATTCAGTATGGCTGTAATATATACCTTCTGTCTGGATGGAGAGTATTCTGACACCATCAGTATAAACCCCCCCAGTTACATACAAGACACGACAAATAACTTAAACAAACTGTCTGACCTTGGCTCTATCCTAAGGCAAACCATTCTAGCCACTATGGATGCGGAATCCCTCTACACCAACCTTCCACATGAAAATTGTATTACAGCTTGTAAAGCATTCCTGGAGCAAGAGGGCTTACCCACAGAACCTGCAATTCAGCTAATACACTTTATATTAACACATAATTATGGCATTTGGGCAAGAACTATACATACAAAGATGGGAATTGTCATGAGAAAGTGAATGGGGCCACAATATGCCAACCTATTCCTTGCTAAATTGAATGAGGTGTTCTTGTCCACATGTCAAGTAAAGCCTGTGTTCTACCACGGCCACATACATGATATTCAAATTATTTGGACTCCAGCAAAGATGAACTTATTGCATTTCACAAAAAATACAATGTTTTCCATCCCACCAATAGCCTCAAACTTATCCATTCACCCACACAAATTAAATTTCTAAATACCACAATCAGTATTAGAATCAACTCCATATGGACATCTCTGTACCACAAACCAACAGACAGGCCTAATATCTCAGAAATAACAGTTTTCATTCCAGACACACAACAAACTCTATTGTTTACAGCCAAGCCCTATGGTATAAGTGAATATGTTCTTAGACTCCTGACCAGGATAAACAGCTTAAAAGTCTCAGGAAAGATTTAATCAATGACAGATTTAATGCCATGGTAACAGACATCCAAATTCAGAGAGCTACCAGTGTACCAAGAAGAAATTTCCTCAGCTGCATCCCCCAGCTAGAAGTACTGTACACAATTTCAAAAGAGCTCCAAACAATACTGCATACTGACTGAAGATTAAAAAAATATTCCCAGAACCCTTTGTTCCTCTCCTATAAACAGTTTCCCAACCTGAAACAACTGTTGGTAAAGAGCTCCTTTAAGAATGCAACAGAAAACGGTACTTCTCCCTGACTTCAAAACAAATATGGAACTTGGGTGCACATATGTACCACAGATAAGGTGACCATACCACATTCCCACCAAACAATACAATATCAAGGACAAATTCTCCTGTACATCATCTAATATTGCGTACCTCATTGTGTGTGTGAAATGTTGCAACACAGAATTCTCATTTAGTCCAGTGTGAACAATAAAATAGACATACCAATGGGTCAACATTTTTTGCAAAACTGGTCATAGCATTAACCCTTAGAATGCCAGAGGGGTACATAATGTATTGCAAAGCAATGCATTGCAAACCCCACTGGCACTCAAAGGGTTAAAGATCTCAGGGGTGCCTACACTGAAACTGAAATTTTCAGACACAGAGAGACAGAGATATCTGACAATATAAACCGATGACCAATTTTAACACTCTGAACTATGGCTTGAATGGGGAAAAGGAATTTGTCACATTATTCCACATAATAAACATAATTTTGGCCCTTTGGGTGCCAGAGGGGTGCCCAATGCATTGCATAGTGGTGGTGCTCAGAAGGTTAACCAATAAATTCCAAAAATGTAGCAATCTTTGTCTGTAAATCACAAACTCTATAGACACTAAATTTACTGGAACTGTTCTCCCATCAAAAAGGAAATAAATCTTGTACCACTTGACCAGCTACAAAGAGATGCCGTTACTGGATTCTAAAGAATAATTTACAGGCACTGGTGATAAGAGTTTCACCTCCAGTATTTGAATCTACCAGAAATGTGCATGAATGTATAACATGTCATATATTTTGTATTCAACCTTCATTCTATACATGACTGATGAAGAGACATAACTTACCTTGAAATCTTGCATTCTAAAGCTACTCAGACAGTAAAGATTTAACTTTTACTCTCGTTATGTTGTTCACTCCAAAAACTCACATCATACTGCTACCAAGTCAAATTCCAATGAATAAAAAAAATCAACATTTTATTGCTTGCAAAAGTTAAAAATCATACCTGTGCAGCAATGTGGTATACATCATGTGAACATGTAGTGGAGATTTACAGAATGGGAACAAATAAGCAGACCTGACTTACATATTCAGATTAATGCTTTTTGCATGCTTCCCATTCTTGCTGATGATCAAACAGATGGCTACTACGTAGCAGCTTCACAATTTAAAATATCCTCCATCAATCAATTGAGGAAATTATAGAACTGACCAATAGAATACATGGACGCTTTCCATCAGGTTGATTGGGTGTCAATGAGTGGGAAGCTGCATGTGCCATAAACACTTCTTAAATCTTCAAAAAGACAGGCATCAAAAAGTAACTTTGAAACTAACACAATGTCTCAATGTCTCCACTGTGACTGCCCACCAGCTGAAAGCAGATTCCAAGGAGATCTGTTATATCCCAAAGCTCTTCCCGAGTCTTTAAAGGCGATGACACCCAGCTTCCCTAGTAAATGTAAAAGCATATAAAAATACATTAATCAGAGATGTACACTGACATCAGTGTGTGTATATCAATGACAAATTCTAATACTGAACCCCCACAAACCACAAAATAATTAATTCTATAAATAAATACATGCATACATACATACATACATACATACATAAAAACAATAAATTAGAACACCACCTTATTATTAACTCATACATGAAAATCTGAGAGATAGAAAGTGATCAGATATAATTAAAAAAAACAGTCATGTCAAACAGAAAATTATATGATCTTAATTAAAGGGCATCCACAAATACATTTGGTCCCTACCCCCTGACAGGCCCCTGGAAGTACACTCCATCCCATCCTCTCTATGGTCCTTAAAATGTGGGATTCCACTTCTTCCAGAGTTCCCTCTCCCTTAATTTCCTTATTAGCCAATCCTAATTTCCCTCCTGGATTAAGGGGTTCATCTTTCCTAACCTGGGACACCGGTCAGGGCTTTCGAGTGGCCAGTGTTGTTCAGAACGGTAAATTAATTCCCTTTGTTGATCTCCAGGAGAAATGGGATCTTCACTCTAGTGCTTATTGGTGGTACGTTCAACTTCATAGCTTTTCATCTTCGCACCCCAAGAATCCTTTATTATTCCACCCACTTAGTCGCTTTGAGTCCCTTTGCTGGCCATCGGTCTCCCATAGTGATCACCCTCTGCACCTGGTGGCTAAACTCCTTAGATCGTCAGGTGGATTGGAACTCTCATTGCTCTGCTTGGGAAAATAATAGCTTTCTTCTGGTTCTAGGCACCTTGCCATTCAACATTCTCTCTTGTCTTCCAGTAAAGTACCATGTGGCATATCTGGTGGTCATGTCCACTGATTCAGCCCTTTCGGGAGACTGTCGCAAATTAGATTTCTTCTACTCTGGAACTCATAGTCCCATTGTCCCCTCACCTACTGCTCTTCTCTGTAGATCTTACTGCGGTTTCTGCTTCCAGGCCCCTTTGCCTCCTTCTATCCCATCTTCTTACTGTAGCCAGGATGTGCATTCCACTTCTTTGGAGATCTACGACTCCCTTTTCTGTGAGCCATTGGTTCTGGAAGGTTCATGACATTATGGTTCTAGAGAAACTGACATTCCTCCTCCCTGGGGGAGGGCCTTCCTTCGATGCCATTTGGTCCCCATGGCTCTTCTCTCATGTGGTGACCCCATCAGTTTTGTGACTTCTTCCTAACCCTGATTTGTCTGTTTACCTATCATTTTACCGGGCCCCACACTTTGGCCCATGTTGCTTTCTAAATCAAGGTTTTGGATGTTACTTTATATGACTCTTTGGCTTTTGGCATCCACCCGGATGTCCATCTTTCCTTCCTTTCCCCCCTCCCACCTTATGTAGGTATTACTGATGAAACGTGTATCAGCCTGTCTTTTAGTTGCAACCTTGAATCTAACCTCTCCTCTCTCCTTCATGTCCCCCTAGCTTCTCTGTTTTTCTTTCCTTCTTCTTCTTTTCTTATCTTTCTCCATTTTGATTCAGTTCATAGTGCTGGCATGAAGAAACACTGTTCATTTTACTAATATGTTGTTTTTCGCATTGACTACACCTCTGCGTAGGTGTCCTGTATCTTTATACATGCATTACCATGTTCCCTTTGCACTGTGTAATCCTGTTTACTATCAATAAATTTTCTTAATAAATAAAAAATATATATTCATTAGGGGCAGTAGGTGCAGATTTTTGACGATAAATTGGGGTCCCTTAATACATGTTACTGCCCAACACATGGAACTGAATTGGTTATTCACACTCTTTTTAATTACTTCCAGTAGGCACAAAATTTAACAGTCACTATTGAATAGAGTCCTTGGTGTTTTTAAATCGTGGTACACTGTTTATAGTTCACATTTTAAACTATAATCTTATGCTCATTTTGTAACGAAATATCTTTGTGGATGGCCTCTAGTTAAGATGATCGATTTTTCTATATTTCATACTTTCATGGATGAGTTAATAGATAGGTGGTGTTCCAAGTTATTGTTTTTATTAATGGTGATATGCATTCCAAGTGAAGTTAGACTTAAAACAGGAATGTTTTATGTTATCATCTTCTCAATCTCTCTCTCTCTCTCCCCTGGTATGAATTAAACACTCATATCCTGCATCAATTTCCTGCTTCTTCTATCTCATCTGTTTACTAATAATCAATTTTCCTGATATGTTTTAACCAGTCATATCCTTCATAAGTTATCTGCTATATCTATTGTATCTGTTTATTAATCATGCATTTTCCTGTTATATTAATTAATTTCTGTTTATTTTTCCCCTGCATCCTGTCATTTGACTGTGGTCTGCATGGGTAAATTCTTATTATAGGTGAAAGAGCTTGTTAAGCAACTCTTATCAAACATTTGGTCAGGATCTGAATTGTTATACTAGCCAGTCTGAAACTGTCTCACATGACTAACATTACTATATAAAGGTCACAGTGTAAGGGTGATATCCCTTATGTGTGACATGCATTGAGGGGTTCTGCATTGCAAGTAAAGTTGGACTTAAAACAGGACTTGATGCAGGATGTGGGTGAGGAGTTAGTCAAGAGAAGAACCAGGATTCATTGAAGAAAAAACAACTCACAAAATCAGTTCTGCACTCTAATCTCTGCTATACCCCACCCCGCCACTTATGATCTGCCAATGAAATTCTTCTTTCGGCTCATTTTGTGTCTACAGCTCTCTCTCGTATAAAACCGCTTTCCGTCATTGATCCTTATTTGTAGAATGGTCTACCTCCCAGCCTATGCCACTGCACTTTTCTTAAGGTCTTCAAGTCACATTAAAAATTACACTTCCTCAACAAGACTTCAACAAGCTAGAAGGCAATGACTTCATACATACAATGCTCTTATAATGTACTAATTTATGTTCCACTGTCCGGACAGAAATTAAGCACTGTTTTCCACACTTAACCTTTATGTTTTCTGTATGTCTCCCTTTACTACTGTAGACTGTAAGTTTTCAAGCAGGGCCCCCATTTCCATTGTTTCATTTTCCTAAGCACTTGACACCCTGTATTGTCCAAACCCTTACATTGTAAAACACTCCGTAAACTTGTGGCACTATATAAATATATTAATTAATTCAGACGTTGTTCCAATGTATTGTTTTTATGTTGTCTTTCTATGTATTTATTCTCCCACTTTGTTTTTTTTTGGTGTTCAGTATTAGAATTGACCATTTACATATGTATATCTCCGATTAATGGATTCTTATATGCTTTTGAGCTAGGTGTCATTTCCTTTAAGGACTGGACTTCAAGTAGAGCTTTGCGATATAACAGAGCTCCTTATGATATAGCAGAGCTCCAGTTACTTTCAGCTGATGGGCAGCTGCTGTGGAGCCATTGAGAGATTGTGTTAGTTTCAAAGTTACTTTTTGATGCCTATCTTTTTGAAGATTTGCGACACACAACTGCCCATTAACACCCATCCAGCATGATGGTAAATGTCCATGTATTCTATTAGTTAAATCTATAATTTCCTTAATTGATTGGTATCTTTTAAATTGGTAAGACCTTATATAGTAGCCATTTGTTTGATCATGAGTAAGCACGGGAAGTGTGCAAAAGGCTCTAATCTGAAGCCAGCTATGCGAGTTTGTTCCCAAACTGTATATATCCACTATATGTTCACGCAATGTGTCCCTGTGTTGCTGTACAGGTATGATTTTTATCTTTTTGCAAGCAATAAAATGTTGATGCTTTTATGCATTGGATTTTGATTTGATGAGTAGTATGACGTGAACCATTGATGCAAACAACATAATAAGATGTACATGTTTGAGGATCAGAAGAGAGTCCAGTTTGCACATTGATCACTATTATATCCTGATCTGAATACACCACTAAGCTTTAGCAGATTTAAAGTGACAGTTACATATACTCAGAAGTTACAATTTTTCATTTGTAGTCCACAACATAGAACTCCTGAAGTTGCTGAATTGACTGTTTGTTTAGGGTTTATCACTTTTACCCTGTTAGTCTCCTGCTTTTTCTACAGCTAACATGGTACAACCTTTTACCTTTTACGATGAGGCGTCAGATATTTCTCAGTAGATTCCTTACAAGGTGTAAATTATGTCGTCTGCGAAACAGCATCAGTCTTCAAAAGATTTTCCCATGACTGATAACTAGAGATTATGATGTACGTATATTTATTGAGACAGGTCAAACTAGGTCCTTCATTTAGGAAGAAGTTAAACATGGTGTCTCAATACCACTGCATAAGTTACGATTCTCTTGAGGAAACTATTCCCACTGAAGCTTGAGAGGTTTTACTGCAGCAAACATGACAATTGCTCACAGATGTTACTGTAAATGAGATCATGAAACTATAAAGATGCCTTTGTTCATTTGGAGAAATAACCATTTAAAGTTTCAAAATCCAAGTGCAACATGCAACTGCTTGCAAAAAAAATACCAAGGAATGCATTTTCCTCCTTTACTTGTTGCACAGTCAGCCATGCCACAAATTTACAAGGCTTTCCACATAGCATACCACTTAAAATGTTAAGAAATGATCTAAGAACCAATGCATTTATATATTTATACATGTATTTATAGCAGTCTAGAACAGCCCAATGTATGTCCGTGCTCAGGACACAAGCCATATATGAGAGAGATGTTTCAGACAAATTTGAGAGCATTTCTGGCATAACAGCAAATCAGTGTTTGTTGGTTTGTAAAGACATCTCCAAGTTGCTCTGTAATGCACTGGAAATATCTCTAGCATTAAATTTAGGCTTTAGTTAGCAGTATAAAAGAAAAGAAAAAGCAACAACAATCAATCATGTATATGGATAACTGAGAACAAAATATGAAAACAGACTGGTAACTGTTAAAGTGTATAAAGGACCTGAACCTGATGCTATATACCCAAGGGAACTTAGGGAGCTTAGTACACTAATAGCAAGATCATTAAAATTAACATGTATTGATTCACATAATGCCCCGTGATTGGAGGAAAGCAGACTTAGTACCATTATTCAAATAGGAAGACATTTCTAAACCAAAAAAAGTATAGACCTGTGAGTTTGACTTCTGTAGAGATTAGCATGGTTTTTATAAAGAACAGATTATATCAAGTAATTTACATGCATTCTATGAAAGGGTAAGTGATAACCTGGGCATGGGCATTGCTGTTAATGTAGAATACTTGGATTTTGTGAAAGCCTTTAATCCTCTGCCTCACAAAAGGATACTGCATAAATGTAAAGGCTTCAGCTTGGGAGGTGACATCTGTCCATGAATAGAGCACTGATTAAATGACAGAATGCAGAGAGTTGCTGTTTTCAAGATGGTCTAAAGCTGCAAGTGGAGCACCTCAGGGTCCAGCCCTGGGCCCAATGCTTTGTAATTTGTATTTTGATGATCTTGTAGCAGGTATTGAAAGAAGTTTCTTGATCTTTGCTGATGACATTAAACTGTATATAAATACAAAGCACAATGTTCTTTCTCTGAAAAAATATTTGGATATACTGAGTGAACAGGTGGAAAAGTGGAAGATGATATTTAATATAGATAAGTAAGATGTTATCAATTTAGGTTGCAAAAACAAGTATCCTACATGCACATTAATGGCAAACCTCTTGGCGAATCCTTGTTAGAGTAAGATTTAGGAGTAATAATAGACAACAGACTTTACAGCATTATGCACTACAGTGTCAATAGGGGACTATCATGTTTAAAAAGGTGTATAGATGCATGGGATTGGAATCCCATGGTAAGGTCTCATCTAGAATATGAAGGATAGTTTGGGGCACCAGTTTTTAGAGAGTACATTACTCAACAGTGACATGCAACAAAGCTGAGAAAGGGATTGGACGTTTTTAGTTATAAAAATAATCTAGTCAAACTGGGCTTGTTTGCATTAGGAAAGCCTTCTAAGGGGTAATATGATTACCATTTATAAATATATTCAAAAATCATTACAAAGAACTCTCTGCGGTACTATTTACTCGAAGTGCTGAGCAAAAACAAGAAGTCATCAATTAAGACTAGAGGAAAGGTGCTTTTCTCCCAAACCAGACAGCGACACTGGAATTATTTGCATTAAGCAGATACTATAGATTCTTTCAGAAAAAGTAGTGGATCCTTTCACAATCAAAACAATACAGAGAATTATGACAGATGGTTTCAAGTGTGAGGGAGTAGAAATAAACATGTAAAGAAAGTTACAGTCATTGGTCAGGCAATGATGCTAGAAGTTGTAGCTCAACAGCAGAGAGGCAGTCACAATGCCTGGCTTGCAATTCCAGGGATGTTTATATACTATCTACATGAGAAGCATGAGTGATATCACTGCATCCATGCTCACCAGCCTAGTTTGTTATTATATGAAAATAATGGGGTAAGGAGTAGCCTATGGGTGACTTAAACCTTTGAGAGCCAGAGGAAATGGTGATAAATGTTTTACTAAACAAATTGACACTCAGAGTTAAAAACATCACTTAAGCAGATCTGTACTTTGTGCACATTTATTACAAGTAAAGGAATTTAAATATAATTTTTTTTTATGTGAGGCACTTTTGACTGGAGAAAAGTATTTGCAAAACACAGAAACAAAAGTTTTTTGAGAAATCAATGCCTAAAAGGATAGACTTTTTAAGATAAAATACTTCTGTAATTGCAGCATGAACAGCAAATGGTTTGAACCTTCCTAATTATAATCTTTATGTTGATTAATGCGGATAGCTGCTGATTTAGTATTTCAATCTGATCTAATTAATTACTAATGTGCTAGGACGCCAGTGATGCTGTTCAACATAATATACAGTATGAACTTTGCATTAGGCCCAATTATTGTCAATGAACAGGCGAGTGTCTGAAAGGTGCCTAGCAGGAATGCACAACATCTGCAGAGCCAGCAACAATTAAAACATATTGTGTCATTTATTGGCACCTGCTGGGTTTGTGAACATGAGCGTCAGACACAATATTTTCTTTTTTTCTAATCTTTTATTAACTTCTAGGAGTAAATTACACAGTCCACTGAAAATATTATAAGGGGGTGCAGGTACACTTGCACAAATGCTCTTAAGCATTACAGGGGAATATCATCAAAAAAGTGTTTGTGTCATTTAATCTATATAGCATTTAGTTAATAATCAGTAAAATCATTATAGTGTTGTGAAAATAAAACTTAAGGTTCCCTTTTATATAATAAATTAATTTCTTGCTTGAGGTCCTGCACCTAGGGGCTAATAAACTATGCCAGTGTCTTTTTTCCCTTGCTGATGCTTTATGACAAGGCTGTCCAACACTATTCCCATAAGCTCAATTGAATCTCAGTAACTGGTCTTTAATGTGAAATTTCATTATATATTTTCCATAGCAATGAAATGAAAATAGTCTTTTTGCACCTCAGTGATAAATCGGTCTCTACAGTTGGATTTCCCTGCATTCCAAAAAACTACGTAGAGCTGAAAACCTAGTATCTGATGTGGATTCATGTATAAGTTTTAAGTGATAAGATCAATCTATGTTTATGGTACGTTTATGCTACCTATAGCAATTTCCATACCCCAGAAGGAAGTTGCACACCAGGACTTACTTATAACTGGTGCTAGATACAGGAAACTCATCAGAAACAGGTTCAAAGAACTGGACAGGAACTTTCAGGACCGGAAGCATAGGAAGGGACAATGAGCCAGCAAAATTAGGGTACAGAGAAATGAGCTAAGGCATTCTGTATCTTTGAGGTGTAACAGTAGTCAGTATATTTAACAACTTAACTGAAGGTAAGTTTGCCAGTAATGTAAATTAATCAAAGAAAGGTAGTTGATATCAGGAGGTGGCAGGTAACAGAAACTCAGTAGCTTGGTTACTCTTATATTTAGGTCCATAATAGGGAGTCAGATTATCATAGATGAATTGGCAAAAGGATCATGAAAAGAATGTTGGATAATACAGAGGATAGTATCAGATGAAAGGTCAGTTACTGAAGCAAACCTTTCAATGTTCGGTAAGTATTGTGGAATTGGGGGCAGGCACATGACTTCCTCCTCTTCCTATAGCTCTAACTTATAAAATATGCACCACTCTGGTGCTGTCAAATTGGAAAAAGGCATACTTTGCCCTATGACAGTGTGTAGGCAGTTGGCTGTTTAACCCCTTGAGGACGATAGAGGTGTGTAATGCATTACTTTGCAGATTTCTGTTCTTTAAATTAATGTCTTGGTGCCTAAACAAAACATTTTTCAATTTCACAGAACCAGAATGCTGCACAATGTTGTTGTAGAAATAGGTTAGTAGCCAGGATGGGAACAGAAAATAAATCAAAATTGATATGGAAATGAAAAGCCACATGATTTACTCTAATAAGGTGATGCCCACAATGTGATATGATTGTTATTTTAAATGTATGCATAAACAATATAAACAACTCTGTGGGGTGTCTATCAGTAGATTCAATAAACACAATGGGTGCTATATATCTATATATAAAAAAAAATACAACATAATAAGAGAAGGTAAAACTCACAAAACCCTAGGTGGTAGACATGTGAATAAGCAAAGCAGGTGCAATAGTCCACAATGACTATATATATTTTTATTATATATTATTATTCATCCTCTTTATGAGTCAGCCAATCACAGATTTTTCTGATAAAAGGGTTCATGTTCTGATAAGAAAGAAAGCACAATTGTGTAGAGATCCTGTAAAACGGTGACTGGAGAAACAAAGAATGAATAAGATATGAATAATATGAAGGGCCGGCCCTTACATGGGTCCTGGTGGGTCCATGGACCCAGGTGGCACTTTGGCAGGGGCGGCAAATTGCCCCAAGGGGCCGCCAGGTGCCCCATTAGTGTCACTGTCATCTCCAGGGTGGTGTTGGCGGCCCCATGCTCCCTCAGTGGTGAATTGCCTGGCGCTGGCTGCTTCAGTGACATGTGAATGACAGTGGTGATGTGCTCATGGAGGAGGAGGAAATGCCAAGTCTGGGCCTGGTCACAGTGGGAGGGAGCACTGAGCAGTGACGCATCACGCAAGTGGCAGGCTTGTATTTAAATACAAAATAAATCATATAAAAGATTTAAACAGAATCTGAACACAGTCTATTTCTGCATAATCATAAAGACAATTTTTGTTGTAATTTTATTTCACACAATAAAAATTAGACAGGAAAGTTTCTCAGTAAGCCCCATCCTAATCTCTTTTTAAAAAGCTCTTTCGAAATAACTCAGAACAGTTTCCAAAAGATGGATTGCAGACTTTTATTCCTTAATAAAGTATTCACACCAAGATGACTTGCTGCATATCTTATACGAGATATGAGTTAGTGTGAGCCATAAAATATTCTGAGGATAATGTACCATGATGAACTGGAGCAAGTTTGGAGCAAGTCAACTGCACCATATGGGACGAATTAAAAGTTCCCAGATTCATATTTATTTTAAAAGTGGCTTTTAACTCATTGAATGCTACAGTACATTGCTTCGCAATGCGTTGGAGATCTCTGTAGCATTCAATGGATCAAAGGGAGTTTTTATTAATTTACTAAGGTGCAGGATGTTTCATATTTAAAGGGATAGTAACACTTCATTTTAACTTTATTTTATTTTGTAGGCATTAAAAAAACACGAAGAATGATATAAGTCTTATCTCTCAAACCTTTATGGTTCAAGAGATATTCACAAGCAAAGTTCCCCTCCCCGCCCCTTTTACCTAGTGTAAGCCATCTCTTCTCAGATGTGAATCTGGTTGTATGACCAGACAGATAACAGAAGGGGACAATTTTCTTTGTATGAAAACAATGAAAGCCCTTCTCCCCTTGACAAGTTTTTCAGCTTTTTCCCTTATCTTAATTGAAGATTGTCCCTCTCTGCAGTCTACCTGGGCACCTCCCTTCTGATCTTGTTGAACGGGGGGGGGGTACTTTGTTTGTGAATATCTCTTAAACCATAAAGGTTTGAGAGATAAGATTTATATCATTGTTCATGTTTTTTTAATGCCTACAAAATAAAATAAAGTTAAAAAGAAGTATTACTATCCCTTTAATTGCTTCTGTCCTGGAGCAGCTTTAGAGCAATTCAGAAAGCATTGGCCAGTTGGTTAATTACCTGCCTTTGACGCAAAGACGCTCCCTGTGAATCTGGTTCAGTTCCTAGTGTCAATAGCTCTTTGAAGCCTTGCCACACACTCTTTATTTCCTTGTGCCTCAGTAGAAAAAAAATAGATTGCAAGCTCTATGGGACAGATGCTCACTGTGCCAGAAAAATGTTGTGTGCAACTTAACGTTCAATTTAGTAGCGCTATATAAGAATACATGTTTTATTATTGTAACTGGGCCTTAGGGAGGCAAGCAAACAAATCCCCAAAATTTGCAATACAAGATTTTTAAAGTGTAATTTAAACCAATGAGGATTTGTATGTGTCCAGAATGGTACAGCTGGTTTGACTCAGAATTTCTCTCTCACTACACAAATTTATTTTCTTATTAAATATCGCTCTTTCTTAACTCAACATAACAAATACACATTTTTATGTTATTTATTTATTTTTTTACAAAATCCACAAATTTCCTTAAACGATTCCCAATTAAACAATACATTCACACTGTAAAATATCACATAATGGATGTGGGCGTGTTTTGGTGGGCATGGTTTGGAGGGCAGCATTTCATCCTTGGACCCAGGCAGCACAAAGTCTTGGACCGGCACTAATAATATGTGGTAATATAGATGTAAAGCCTGTAGAATTGACCCCATAGGGAAATTCACCCACCCCCACATGGAATATAAGAATAAGTACTAATATTATTTTCGCCACTCTTCTACCAAACCTAATTTTCTAACTCAAATAGCACTAATAATAATGGTGGAAGATTCTATGTTCCTACCTAAGGGGGGGGTCTTCAAAGTGCTAACAGATTGAAATATCAAATTAACAGCTATCTGCATTAATAAACAAAAAGAGTTCTACAATTGTACATTCAAAACCAAGGAGTATGTAAAACTCTTTTTTTGTTCCCAAATAATGAATAAATAATGAATGAGTATGCTTATTTATAGGGGAGGGATTATATATAGCACTACAAGCGTACGCATCGCTTTACAATTTAAGGGTTTAGATAATACAAGATTACAAGTGCTTTGCAAAGTGAAATACTGGAAGTTGGGTCCCTGCTGAGAAAGCTTCCAGTCTAAGAGCTACAGGTGCTAATTTTATCACTGCTTTTATCTCCGGTTTTCCCCACAGACTTCAATAGGAAAATGTTTGATAAAACGGGTGTTAACATTTAGCACCTGCAATAGAATGTAGCCCTAAAGTGGTAAAGGGAGACATACAGAGTACATAAGGATCAAGTGCAGAATATAGTGCTAGAGTTCTGGTCAGGATAGGGGACACATAAATAAAGTAAGTAAATTATAAGAGCCTTGGATGTACAAAGTCAGCACCTTATAGCTTGTCAAAGTTATGTTGAGGAGGTATAATTTTAAACAAGACTTGAAGAGAGATGAAGTGGTGCAGGCTGAGATAGAGGGTTCACTTTTAAAATGCCACATTCTAAACAGCATGCAGCTACAGGCCGCATTCAGCATGTCACCGTGATGAAAAGGACAACACGAGAATCTTGCCCTGCATAAAAGCATGAGATTCTCATGTCGCTTCCTTAAAAGGCGCTTCAACCCAACCCGCAGCATCAGGATGATTTATATGATATAACTTTGTCTTTTAAACATAATTTTTAGAAGAATAATAAAATAGTTAGAACTCTAAAATTGTCATAATTAGTTTAGTGGGGGTGTCTGGCGCTGGAGATGAGCGGGTGCATACTCTGAGAGCTCCTGCGATTCTGGGCCTATATCACTTGCACACTGATATTGAAATCGTTTGCCAACATGGGGAAGCATTCTAAGAGGGCTACGCCCACGAAAGATCTTGCTAAGAAGGGCAAAGCAAAATCTTCACCAAATTTGAGATAATTTCTGTTTCCTCTACCTTCTGGCGAGGAAGACAAAATTTTGCCTGCTGAGGATACCGACTCTGTCTCCTCCTGTGTTGCACAGCAAGACTTTGACGATCATGATTCATCCTCCTTACCTGACTCTGGCCTGGTTCTGGGAGATATGCCCACGAGAGCAGACTTCTTGGCGTTTATGAAACAGGTCCAACTAGACCTCTCTCAGGCTGTGGATACGATTTGATCCATTATAAAGGAAGAGCTGATCTACTCTCCGACCTTAAACAACAGGGACAATGCCTGGGTACTGTAGATTCAGATCAGACCAGACTACATTCCGTACTTGCAGATTTAGAGGCTAAATTTGAGGAACAACGCACTCTCACAGCTTGCTTGGCACAACATGTGGTTGACCTAGAAAACAGGAACAAACGCTGTAATTTGAGGATCCGTGGCCTCTCGGAGTCGGATGTCCGGAAGACCTAGACAAGACTGTTACCAAACTTTTTAATTTGATATTACAGCAGGAAGGTGGAGAGGCAATAGTCTTGGATCGTGTTCACTGAGTACTTCTTCTGATGGACGCATCCAACCCGCAACTGCGGGATGTGATATGCTGTATCCATTCCTATAGAATGAAAGAGGACATTCTGTGAGCCTCCCGATGCAGAGGGGAAATTGTTTTTAGGGATGCACAGATACTCCTTCTCCCTTATATGGCATGGGCCACACTAAAGGCCCGGAAGACCTAGAGACCTCTTACTGATGTCTTAAAGCAAGCTGAGATCTCTTTCCATTGGGGATACCCACTGGCGTATTTTGTTAAAAAGGGGTAGGTTTGGGTTCCTATTTAGGGTTCATATTCTTAATTGGCATTGCCTCCTCCACTGGTGTTCCGGCTCCTTAAGTATTTTCTTAATTAATACCTGCGTTATCTGCACAGGGACATTGGTGGAGGCGGATGACAATTTTTTTTGGTAGCTGCACCTGGTGCCACAGGGATTATTCTGTGGATTCTGTGGATTTTTTCCCTAGCTCCCTCTATTATGTATTATTTGTTATTACTGGTTATCTAATTTAGCCTTGGGCCTTTAGATTTAGGGTTGTGGTGGGAGGTTATTTGTGAGATAGAGGGTGCCATGATACCCTACAATAGCCAGAGTCCCTAGTCTGATTACTGTCTGTTGTTGCATATGCCTTGTTTGATGGGTAAGGCCTTCCCTACATGCACTCCTGCTCTGGTCCAGACGCTGATGCTTTATGTTGATGTTTTCGTTTGGAGTGATGGTTGAGTCTGGCTCAGCTGGGGACTGGGTGCTTCCCTCCTAGACCTGGCTGGGACTGACAGCGCAGACGCGCGGATGTCACAATGGCAAGGTGTCCGCGCTCCGTTCTACCTGTCACCCATGGAAGAGAGCAGAAATCTATTAAATAAGGTAATTACTCTGGCGACTAGCGCTACTAAGCAGCTAGTCGCCAGATGGGGACTTGGTGAAGCTAAAGATTGTGTCGGGTGGTAGTTCCCCTTTAAGTATTCAGTATTTTGAACCGGATCTCTGTTTAGTCTGTTTTCTTTGGTCCGCAGGATGATCTATCTGCGGATGGTTATTAAAAGTATGCTGGTCTCTGTTCTGCCCATGCTGCCACGTTCCCCACAGCACAACTCATCCAATATATATTTGAGTGCCCCCTATTCGCAAACGTTTCATGCATGGGATAGCACTCGTGTGTTTCTTTTTCGTTCCATTATTTTCATTCTTTCCCTTCTTTCCTTCTCCCTTGCTCCTACCCCGATGCCTGGTTTGTATTGGCGCCTTCCTTTTATTGACACACACGTGCCCATACCTAAAAAAAAAAGTGCCCTGGCCTTTCTGGCCTCCCTTCCAGCTGTGATAATAGTTAATTATGCAAGTATAACTGTTGTCTCTGTTAATGCTAAGGGACTGAATTCTCCTATGAAGCATTACAGATTGTTTAAGGAACTGAGAACTTTACAGGCAGAGAGTACCTGTCTGTCATAATGCTACCTATACTCAAACATTTTATTCCCTCTCACATTTAAAAAAAACAAAAACAAAGGGGTAGAGATTTTTGTCTCTAAACATGTACCTTTTTCTTTGCTTAATCAATGGTCAGAAAATGAGGGTCCGGTGATTTTTATTAAAGGGACCAATGGTGGTGAGAACATCACTATTGCAAAAGTATATGCACCAAATACTAACCAGCACTTATTTTTGTGTGTGGCTCTTGATCGTTTACAGGACTTTGCTGAGGGCATTGTCATCGCTGGTGGGGACCTCAACCTTGCCATGGACCCGTGCCTCGACTCCTCCACAGGGACCTCTCCACTCCGCTATGCAAAAATTAAACAGGTAATACAGGCCTTACACGCTCTACAACTTGCAGACACTTGGCACATACAAGATCCCACAGTTAAAGACTATACTTATTATTCTAGGCCTCATAAACATTACTCCCGTATTGATCACATCTTTCTTTTGCACAGACATTTGCATTTGTTGACTTATTCTCATATAGAAAATATTACCTGGAGTGATTATGCTCTGGCTTCTGCTCATATATTTGTCCCGACTTTGACTAAGAGACGACTTAATTGGAAACTTAACAAATCCCTGCTGAAAAACCCTGAATCCTACAGTCTTTGAGGGAGACTTTACAGACCTACTTTGTGGAAAATGTCTCTCCAGATGTTCCCCTGTCGACCGTGTCGGAGGCCCACAAGGCTGTGATTAGGGGGCAATTTGTGAGTATCGGTGAGCACCAAAAGTGGAAACAGTCGGCTGCCATGACCCACTTTTGGATGAAATAGCCAAAATAGAAACTACACATAAACTTCAGCTAACGCCCTCGGCCTATCACACTCTTTTGAACCTACGAGCTCAATTGGCAGATTTATGTAATAATCAGGCCCAGAGATCATATATGCGTACAAAGGGCTATTTTTATATCCACAGGGATACATTAGGCAAACATTTGGCTAAGTCTCTTAAAGGTAAATTTTCCTACACATTTATCCCCAAAATCTGGGATTCACATGGTTTGCTTCACATTCTTACCGAAAGGATTGCAGCTGTGTTTAAGGACTATTACCAGTCTCTGTATAATCTCTGTCCTCACGTAGCCGATGTCCCGGATTCATTACTTTCAGCTAGGATTGGTGCTTATCTGACCTCTCAAATGCCTGTGAAGCTCTGTGGGGATTTTACTACGCTTATTGACTCTCCCATTACTATTGAGGAGGTGGTGACGGCCTTGAAGGGCTCACCCACCGGAAAGAGCCCCGGACCTGACGGGCTTTCTGTTATGTACTATAAAATCTTTTCCGATGTGCTCTCCCCATTCTTTGTGGATGCATTTAATTGTTTGTCACAATTAGGTTCACTACCTGCGCAGGCTCAGGAGGTCTACATTATGGTTCTTGCTAAACCTGGCAAAGACCCTGAAATCTGTTCTAGTTCTAGGCCTGTATCATTGCTTTATGTTGATGTGAAGTTATTAGCGAAGATCCTCAGCTCACATCTTAAGACAGCCCTCCCACACTTTATTCACCAGGATCAAAACTTTATCCATTATGCACGCCATTGGGACACTCCAGCAATGCTTCTGTCTGTGGATGCTGAAAAGGCCTTCAACAGGGTGAGTTGGCCGTTCTTACGGGCAGTACTTGAGTATACTGGTCTTGGTCCTTCTATGCTTGCCTGGATGGCGTCTCTCTATCAGGCGCCCATGGCAAGAATCAGGGTAAACAGTACTTTTTCCAAGCCCCTCACCCTTTCAAATGACACTAGACAGGGATGTCCCCTCTGGCCTCTACTTTTTGTACTTACCTGGAGCCATTGGCTAATGCTCTCCATTCCAATCCGGATATCTCAGGATTAAAGGTGGGCCCCCACAATCACAAAGTAGCTGCCTACGCAGATGATCTTCTTTTGTTTCTCACTAAGCCGCTGATTTCCTTTTCCAGTGTTATGAAGGAGTTTCAGCTATATGGATCCTTATCTAACTTTAAGATTAACCTCACTAAGTCTGAGGCTCTTAATATCTCTCTTTCTCAACAAACTGATTTGTGGGACTCGTTTCCCTTTCGATGGAACATGACTAAACTCAAATACCTTGGTGTGTACTTATCTAGAGACTTGCATTCCCATTTTGATTTAAATTTCCAGGCCAATTTGCAAACGTGCAAGGTAGACTTGGCTAGATGGTCTAAGCTATGTGTTTCTTGATTTGGGCTAGTCTCCATTATTAAAAGTAACATACTGCCTCGTATTCTATACATTATTCAGATGCTACCAATTATGGTCCCTAAATCCTTTTTAGTGCATCTTGTGAGAATTGTTGCTTGGTCTCTCCCCTCCTCTAAATTGTGGGTTTCCCTTGAGCAATGAGGGCTTACTGTCCCTATTCCCATTGCGGCTTGGGTAAATCCCAGGCAACAGGTGCACACCCAGGACTCACACAATTTGGCGGAATGTTACTGCATTGGGCGGTTTTGTTAATTCCCCATCATTACTACAGTCTCCCTCCCATAATGAAGGGTTCCCACCAGGTAGGGATTGGGGTTACTTGTATGATTTATTTGTAGACAGGATACCCTATCCTAGACTGGGACATGTCCTTGAAGGTGCTTGGTTTAAGCCCAGGACGGAACTGACGAACCCACTGACTAGATGCCCTAGACACTCCTTTATATATACCCAACTTTCTCATTATATTGGGACCCTCGAGGTCCAAGGTCCATTACCGACAACAGCTACAATGTTCGAATCTCTGTGTATACTTGAGGCCCCCCCCCCACTAAATTGGTGTCCACTGTATACCGATGTTTGACTGATATGGCCTCAGAATCCAGACCTTACTATATTCGCTTGTGGGAATGAGACTTTGGGATTGAATTGTCTGATCTTCAGTGGCACACATGGCTACCTTGGCTCATAAGTGTAGCTTGTCCACCCAGATACAGGGAAAAGCTTTTAAATTATTATCCAGATGGTATATGGTTCCTTCTACATTATGAATGGTTTATCCTACCGCTTTGGATAGATGTTGGCTCTGCCGAGTGCATAGGGGAGATTTTCTGCACATTTGGTGGACTTGCCCTCTGATCAGACCTTTCTGGGAATCTGTTGTATGGGTTATTGGCAGGGTGGGCAACCCTGATATCTTTCATACTCCCATGTCAATCCTACTACACCAAACCTCACATCCAATAGGCCTGTATAGGAAATCTTTGACCGTTCATTTATTGAATGCGGCTAAGGTTCTCATCCCTACACACTGGAAACAACCCTCCCATCCTCATTTCAGGAGTGTTTGGTCTCTGTGGAGTCAACGCACACAGTGGAGGATGTGGCGATGTCCATTCAAAGTAAAGGGTTGATTCATGAGATAAGTGGTTACCCTGCACACTGTATTTAGAAAGTCATGAGTGTGAGACTGCATAAGGTGGGATGCCTTCCCATTGATATACTCATCTCTATACCTTATAATGTTGTATGGGCCCATGGTACTTACACATTGGGCATCTCCCTTTCCCCCTCCCCTTCCCTCCCCGTCCTTCCTCTCTCCACCCCCCCTTTGTTTTTACCATTTTTCTTCTTCTTTATTTTAACTATTTTGTATTTACTGCTGTTTGTGCTTCTTCCTCTTAATTCTCATTTGAGTGCATGATCCCTCTCTTGATATCATATTTGGATTGTTCAGTGCATGGAGCTCCGTGTAATTGTTTCCGTATTTTCCTTACCTCATGTTTATGCTGTAATTTACGAGTATTTGGGAATATTCACTTTATGTTGTTTTTGAAAATCTTAATAAACAATTATGACACATAATTAGGTTAGCAAATATGGTAGCTATTACAGTCTAACATAAAGCTGGCAACTTTTGTTAACCCTTTGAGTGTCAGAGAGGTACGCAACACATTGCTTTGCCTCTGGGAAGATGAAGAAGAAGACAGGATGGGTGGATGGAATTACCAAATTTGTCAGTACACAGTGGCAACAAAAAGCAGAAGACCGAAGTTGTTGGAACTTTGCACAGGAAGTCATCATCCTGCAGTGGATCAACAACAGCTGAAGTTGGTTTATATATTTATATTTATATATATATATATATATATATATATATAGATAGAGAGAGAGAGAGAGAGAGAGAGAGAGAGAGAGAGAAAGAGGGTTAAGTGTTCCTTTATGATTCTGATCATAGAACTGTACAGAGAATGGATCCGTTCTCTCTCTGCACTGTTAAAATGATACACTGTAGTAAACATATGCTTTGTGGTATAATGCATCATGCTAACCTCAGCAGAGAAAACCAGAAGTGATATTTCTGAGTATACTGGTGTGATAGCTCAGCTGGTTAATGCACCAGCTGTAGAATCTGTTCAAACCTCAAAGCTGCAAGGTTTACTCAGCCTTTCACCCTTCTGAGGTAGATAAAATAAGTACTCAGGACATACTTGAAAATAAGAGACAATCTCAATGTATCCTTCCTGGTAAAATGCTTTAATGAACCCCCCCCATAGAAATGCTGTTTGAATATTACAGTGGGATACATTACATTGATTTCAGTCAACATGTCATGAAAATCACTTTCAGTCCCATCCCCAAATATCAATATGTCAACCAAAAAACAAAATAAACTGCTATTTTATCTTTAAACTTTAGTAAGCATGGCTCACAGTTTTATCCATAACATATTGGTGTAAGTTGAGATCATAGATAAATCCAAAGAAAGCAAAGATATAGGCACTCTAAATTCCCTATAATGTTATGGTTTTAATAACCTCAGAGCAAGCACTCAACTGGAGGTCCAATTATATGTTAAAACAACATTTGTTAGAGTAACTTAAAAAGGGGGATAAATATGTGAGGAGATAAGAAAAAGTATATAAAAAAGGGGATAAAACATAGCCCCTCATGTGAAATGATTACATTCACCTACTGCCATATGATAATATAAGCCTAATTAAGCTGTGTAGCTATATTCACTATTTCAGATCCAACTTATATAAAAAAAATTAGAGAGAACAGTACATAAAGAATTGCAGTAGAAACTCATTATACATCCTCTATGTACTGTTCATTCCCCATGTAGAAGAGTAACCAAATAAGTGGGTTCAAGGTAATTAGGCATATGCTAAGCATATGATAAGTTGTACTTAAACCAGAGAGAACCCTATAAATGACCCTATAAATGACCTCTGTTCCAAGCATATATCCACATGAACCTCTACTCAGTTACTGTCCGATCGCTTTATCTGCTATATTCCACCAAATGTAGCAGACAAGGTAATTTTAGAGTCAGCAGCGTGATAGTTTTCCATATGTATCTTTTTTTGGAACAAGGGTCATTTATAGGGGTGATTTACAATCTTCCACAACTCCTCATATGCCTTTGTTATCCTGCGTACCAGGACTCTCCACGATCTAGGATACTTGAAATGTGTCAGAGCTTTGGTCATTATATTATATGACTGGATGTGGTGGTGTGTTAGAAGTTCCCTAACCTTTGGAATATAGCATGTGGATATATACTTGGATATATGCTTGGAACAATGGTCATTTAAAGGGTTGTCTTTGGTTTAAGTACAACTCCTCACATGCTGCTGTTATCCTTATTACCCTGAATCCAATTATTTGGTGACTCCATGAGTAATGATCAGTATATAGTGGATGTATGATGAGGTTATACTATGATGATTTATGTACTTTTCTCCCTATTTATTTTTTTTTATATATAAGTTGTATCTGATATAGAGAATATAACTGCCAGGTTAATATTATCATATGGCAGTATGTGAATGTAATCATTTCACATGAAGGGCCATGTTTTATCCCTTTTCTTATACTTTTTCTTATCTCATCCCATATTTTGCCCCCTTTTTTATTGACTCTAATAAATGTTATGTTTTAACATATAATTGGACCTCCTGTTGAGTGCTTGCTCTGAGGGGACTAATACTGTGACATTATAGGGAATTTAGAGTGCCTATATTAAGTAGTTTTCTTTGCTTTCTTTGGATGTATCTATGCCCTCAACTAACACCAATATGTTATGGATAAAACTGAAAGCCATGCTTACTAAAAGTTTAAAGATAAAATAGCAGTTTATTTCTGTTTTTTGGCTGACAAACTGTTATTCTAGGATGTGACTGAAAGTGATTTTCATGACATGTTGACTGAAATCGATGTAATCGATCCCACTTTAATATTCAAACAGCATTGCTTGTTACGAGGTGACTGATACCGTGATATTATAGGGAATTTAGAGTGCCTATATTTTTCTTTGCTTCTTTGTTATTTATATCACTGCGTGGAAACTTCACCTGTAGTAATGTTTGAGTCATTTTCCAAATTTTCTTCAGGGTGATGCAGTTGATCTCCTAACTTTCTTGATTCTACCATAGATACATCCATACTCATTTGTTTCTGTAGATAGATTTTAACATTAAATCTAAAATATTTATGTTCAGCAATCATTTAATCAAGCAATTTAGTAGTATAGAGCAGTTCTAAACATTGTAATGCTTCTGTGTGTGGTAGATGTATAAAGACTCACTACTTCTACAGTAAACAGTAGTATTCCCTCTTTTATATCACCCAGACTATTCAGCTTACTAAGGCAGTTATTTATATATATCTAATTAATAAAAAATTGGAAATATATATTTATGTATGGCACCAAAAAAAAGCTTATTCTATCCTGAGAAAACAATAATATGGCTTAAGAAAAACAAGAATGTGAGGAGAGAGGCTCTTTTGGCAAATTACAACACATATCCTGAACATGACAATTTACTGCTTAAAAAGCAGCAAAGTTCCTCAACATTTTTCCTGCTTTCAAACTACTTCATCAGGAGGACAAAGAAATAGGAATAAAAATATGAATACAAACTCAATAATAATAATATGGCTTGTCTGGCTACACTAAAAATGAACAGTGAATATTATTTAACAAGCACGTTGCAAGATATCTGAAATTTGATGTCCTTAAGGGTTATGTTTTTTGTAAAATTTTTTGTGATCCAAACATATCCGCATAAGCATTGAATTGTTTTATTAGTTATCTTTAGGGCAACTGATTCAGGTAATTTTAACTTAGCCTTAAGTTCTAGCAACAATATTTCTTTTTAGTTTAATTTTAATTTATATGCTGAAAATTATGCATGTATCTCATCTCTCTACATAGCCTGGAAGATTCTGATATTTTTCTAGCAGCAAGTGTATACTAGCTTGTGGTTTGCTATATGTTGATTACATTACATTTAGAAAATTACCTCCATCCCAAATCCATCTAGAGCTGCATCTAATATTTTATATCGAAAGTCTTTTCCTGGATCACTGATAAATAAAGCTTCTTCTGAATTACTTAAATCAGCTGATTGGATGACAGAAATTACTTCCCTTGTATTTTTATTTAATGGTATAACCCTCTAAGTGCCAGTGATATGTCCAATGCTTTGTATCACAAAGAGGCCGATATGTTGTTGTTTTTTTTAACCAACAGGTTACTTCCTGTTTATGTATCATTCTCCCATAAATTAGGCTACTTAAAGGATATTTTACAAAATGTAAAAGTGTTGTTATAGAAAATCAGCAATATTTGAGAAATATAATGCTATATAAGCAAAGTACTGTGGAGCAATTTGGATCAAGCGATTTGAATCACAGTGAAAAAAATTAAATCTGTATTGATTTAAATGGGGCTCTTAACGAAAGCTTTGAAAGAATCAGTGGTGTAACTATGGAGTGAGGTGTAATTCTCTATCTATCTAGCTAGGTATCAATTGAGCTATCTAGCGATCATCTTCTTGCACTGCATTAAGTTGTTGTCCTTCACCCTTATAAACAGTTTAATACAATTCTTCCGCTCTTTGGTATCTGTTGTTGAGTTTTTGCTGTAGTATCATTTTCAAGCTTTAATGCAAACATTTGGCTCCTGTGTGTAGCCATCTTTCATTTTGCTTTCTTTAGCTCTTGATTTTATTCCAGTGCTCTTTTGATGAGCTCAACATTGAACTTGTGAGTTCCTTCTTTTATGCTCTTCCTTATGGTCTTGCACATTTCTACATATTCTACCCTGTTTCTAATATTACCTTTTTTATTCACTTTGCATATTTATTTCTTCATGGCAACTATTTCTTTTGATATTTGGGTTGTTTTTTCTTGTTTTACAGTAGATGCACGTAGGGCACGGGCAGTGTCTAAGATAGTCTCAATAACTTTTTCATTGTGGGTTGAAATGTCTGTGTCTAGAAGGTCTTGCAGCATGCTGAAGCTATTAGACAGTGCAAACTCAAAATTCTTATGATTTCTCAATAGCTGACTAGTGTTGATCTTCATGTTTCTTGACTTGATCATTTTCTTTTTGCAATCAATTTAGATTTTTGCTCTCACTAGATGAAAGTCATCTCTAACGTAAACGCAACAGTCAGTAAATATCATTTAATTTATTATGAAGTCAATTTCACTTGTATTACCATTAAGGCTTTTCCATGTACATTTTCTATGGACCTCTTTCCTGAAGAATGAATTCATAATGTACAAATTTTGTTCTTCTGCAAATTTATCAGTTGCGGTTCCAATATAATGGACCATATCCAAACAGTACAATAAGTTATAGAGTGACATAATGAATACAATCTTCTACTATGTATAGCCATCATTAAGATAAAAAAGGCAATTATCAATGACCTGACCAACCAAGGAATAGACAGAGCTTACATCAATATCCTCCAATTAATATATGAAAATGCAACTGCATCAATAGAGGTCAACAATGATAAAGTCCTGATCAACATAGAAAAAGGAACCGACAAGGAGACAGTCTCCCTAAAACTGTTTTCTGCTTGTTTAGAAGAAATTTTCCACAAACTAAATTGGGACAAAAATGGACATATGCATTTTGCAGATGATTTCATACTAATAGTCCTGAAGAACTGCAAGAAGACATTGTTTTTGCCTTATTTATTCTGAGGCTGGTGAAGTAGGGATCTCCCAGTCCCTATAGTTTCCTATGCAGTAACAACCCTCAATCAATCATAAGCATGGAGGGTTGTTGAACCTATTATTTTTTTTTAAATGTATTTATTTTAATTAACTGTCCCACTATCCCTATCAACAAAACACAAAAAATGCTCCCTGATAAACTGTTTCTTTCCCCAGGCTCCCCTAGAACAGAGATAACAGCCACATCAGGAAGAAACTTGCATCACTGTTGCATGTGTTTTCTATAATAATAATTCTCACAATTCTGAATAATTCTTTGCTCCCTTCACACACCCCTAGACTCACCTAGGACAGAGATAACAGTCAGATCAGTAAGGAACTTGGATCACTGCTGCCTGTGTTTACTTTTGGGGTATTTGGGGTAATTCTCCTTTTCTCTCTTCTCATACTACCAGATTCCCCTGAAACACAGATAACGGCCAAAATTAAAAAGAACTTTGATGGCAGCTGCCTGTTTCTACTCGGTCATACAAAATATTGGAGTATTTGGGGTAAACCTTTGCTCCCTTCTCACTCTTGTAAATTTCCTTAGAACAATAAATAATAAGTATAATGGTCTTGCGTTGGGTGTATACCATCTGGTCCAGGTGCTTTATTCAACATAATATTTGCCAGTCTCTTTTGGACTTTGCCTCAGTAACCCATGTACACGATGACAGAAATTCTGTGATTTTGTCTGTTTGCCCACAGACTGCCATAGTTGCTTCTTTTGTATATACAAAAGAAAAGAATGTGTTTAAGGTGTCAAGCCATAGCCTTATCCTCAATAATCAATTCACCTGTTTCAGCCTTAAGAGGACAAATACCAGCCTTAATTTTTTGTTAATAATATACTTGAAGAATTGTTTAGGATTTTTCTTACTCTCTTTTGCAAGGCTTCTCATATTTTCAATTTTAGCTAGCCTAATAGCTTGTTTTCAGATTTTATTACATTCTTTATACTTTTTAAATGATGCAGCTGACCCATCGGACTTAAACACTTTAAAAGGCTTTTGGTTTGGGAGGTGATATCTGTGCATCGATTAAATGACTGGTTAAGTAATAGATGGCAGATAGTTGTTTTAAATTGCAACTTTTCAAGTTGGTCTAAAGCTGCAAGTGGGGTGCCCCAGGGTTCAGTCCTGGGCCCAATGCTTTTTAATTTGTTTATTAATGATCTAGAAGTGGGAATTGTACGTAATGTCTCAACCTTTGCAGATGACACTAAGCTGCGTAAGGAACTACCTACAGAGAATGATGTTTTTCTCTGCAGAAGGATTTAGATACATTAAATGGGAAACAACTTGGGTAATCCTCATTAGAGAAAGATTTGCCAAGGCAAGACATCACACATAATAAGTTCTTTTGCGCATTTAACAGTAATACAATATGCAGTAGTTGAGTAATGTCCAGCAAATGCACAACAGGTAGGGGGAAAGGATTAGGAGCAGTGCACGGTTGTGTGATTAAAGTGGTAGTCCAAAAACTGACTGCAGTCATGGTTGCTGCAGCATGGGCAGTAAATGATCCCTTTCCTCCCAAGGAGGATATAGTTTGTCAAAGTTCCACCAAAGGTTCTACCAACACCAGCCCCAGTACTATTAATAAACCATCTAGAAGCACTGAAGATGACAACGAGTCACATTCCAGTGTTGAAGGAACAGTGCAACAAGGTGTAGCATCTCAACCAAATGCTGCAGTGAGACAAACAGGCACAAAAACACCTGTTCTGAAAGTAATAGTGAACTTTGTGAAAATCCATTCAAGGGGAAAAGTAAAAAGAAATTGTTTGAGACCTCTAAAAGTCTAAAGGAATATAAAAGTAGAGGCGAAGAAGAAGAGGGCAGTGCTGAGGATGAACTAATGACTGATGATGATAATGAAGAACTGATGTCATGTGCTGCACCCTGCTGGAAAATCCAAAGCTGAAGTTATTTTTCAAGGCTGGCTGTGCAATTGTTACATAAGCAGGAAATTAATGTTGTGGGCAAAGGGCAAAGGCATTCAGCCTGATAATAACCATTTTAAGGCAAATTATGTTGTAGGACTCACAACTTTTGCTTTCAGCGATTTCACTTTCAGCCCTCAGAAGAAGTAATATTGTGGTGGGAAATGTTGCAGTCATAGAAAACATAGGTGAACATGTTTTGGCAGTGGAGAAAATTTGGTTTTCTGACTTTTCGTCCCATTCCTAGTCCCTATCACTGTCACTGTCCACAAAAAACACACACTCGCTGTTAAACTGCTCCATTTGGGGTAAATCTGTTTTGCTCTCTTCACACAGCTGAAGAGTCTCCTAACACAAAGTAAATAGTAAAATCAAGAAGGAACTTGGGTCACAGCTGTCTGCGTCTTCCCAATCAGTCACACAGCATTTTGTAGTATTTGGTGTAATTCTCATTTGCACCTTTCTCATGCCCCTAAACTCCCCTAATACAACCAGTTAGAAGGAATGTGGATCACAGAAACTTTTCAGTCACAGAACATTTTTGGGTATTTGGGGTAAATCACCTTTGTTCCCTTCACACATTCCCAGTCTACCTTAGCATAGGGATAATAGCCAGAGCAGGAAGGAACCAAGATTTTGGTGTATTTTGATAAATGTCCTTTCCACTCCCAGACTCCCCAAACACAAACAACAAATATTCTGCCTAAACTACACTCCAGTTTCACTTTATTTGCCTATCCTAAATACAACTTCCTGCTGCTTTCTTTATCTCTCACAAGCACAGAAATGGAGTGCTGCTGGAACCTGACAACCCTTTTATACTAAACCCGTGGGAAATGAAAGGAAACTTTCTATATGGTGGGAGGAATTCAGTGTTACTACTGATTCCAATGCAAGGGGCTAGGTGTGAAAAAGAGTAAAATCTTCACTTCTTTGTGAAAAAGGTCCTGCTCATTGGGAAGAGACATTTTTCATTTGTTTCACTATTGAGGTGAAATGTTCCCCCCATCCCTACCTGGGACCTCAAAATATATTTTTGTTAAAAGCAGGGTATGTTCATGCACTCCTTTAATGAATTAAAACTAGAAAAAGTGGGACAGTCACCCCAATTTTTAAGTTAAAATACAACAAAATGCACTAATTTGGGGGCTACAGTAATTATTAATGCATTAACCCTTTTAGTTCCATAGGGCTACACAACGTACTGCAAAGCAATGCACTGCATACCCCTCTGGTACTGAAAGGGTTTTAAAAATGTATATTAATGCATTAAAAAGTAAAACCTACCCCCTTACAATGGCGACTCATGACCCTTAACTCACCGTTTACAATTTCTAAGGACAAATTAAAATATTTGGGTATTTATCTAGCTCCAACTACGTCCGCCTTATATTCTTTGAATTATTCTTCCTTATTGACTTCTTGTGCCTCAGACTTCAAAAAATGGTCTAAGCTGTACATTTCATGGATTAGCAGGATAAATTTGGTAAAAATGGTAGTTATTCCAAAAATACTTTATATCGTTCATACGGTACTGATCCATCTGCCAGCATCCTTTCTTAAATCCTTACAGAGCCTCATTAATAACTTTATCTGGCACTCCCGTCCCATCCAGATTAAAATGCCAGACTTGGCATGGAGCAGATCTGCAGGTGGCCTGGCCCTCCCATTAGTCACTGCCTATTATACTGCTTCTCAACTTTCTTTACTGGGTGCATTGATGCTTCCCAGTGATAATAAATTGTGGCTGCATTTAATGTCGGACATGTCCCATCCGTGTCACCTACAGTGCTTACCCAGGTAACCTCAAGGGAAGCTCCCTGCCTTTTGAATTCCAAACCCAATCCGTAATTCAATTCTGAAGTCTTTTGACTTATTAATCAGACATAATCTGTTGTGGACTTCTCCTCCCTCCCTTTTAACTTAATTATTGGGGAATCTGGATTTTCCTCCGGGCTCACAACGTGATGCCTATGCCCACTGCTGCACTAATGGCTCTCTGCTGATTCATCATGTTTTACAGAAAGGTGTGATACAATCTTTTGACAGGCTACAAACTCCACTGGAATTGCCCTCTGGAGACATATGGGGCTATACACAAATACAAAGCTACTTACTTTCTCCTTCAGTCAGGAGTAAAGGTATGCAACCCCTGACCCCTTTTGAGACCCTTTTTGCTGACCCGTCCACATGTAGACCTACTACCTCCGCTATCTATAGATTTATGCTCCAATTCAAGGTCACCACTTCTTTGGCCCTCAGACATCTTTGGGAACGAGATCTTAACATTACTCTTTCGGAGGAACACTGGCAAAGCATTCAACGCTCTGTGGCGCATAACTTTAGGAATGTATTAACGTTTGAAATGAATTATAAATTGCTCAATCGCTGGTATAGAACCCCGCAACTCCTCCATCGTATTTTTCCTGTGGTCTCCTCTAGTTGTTGGAGATGCTTGGAGGCCCAAGGTACATTGGAGCATATATGGTGGTCTTGCACTAAAATTCATCCCTTTTGGGAGGCGATTGATGGGTTTATATTAACATGCCTCTCCCACACTGTAGACATATCACCCTCTCACGATTTCTTTGGAGACTTTCCACCTGAATTACGATCCCACCCTGCTAAAATCCAAATTTTTTAAGTTTATGTTGCATGCAGCTAAATTATGCGTCCCATTATTTTGGAAATCTACTGAATCTCCTCCCATTCGGTTGTGGTTCTCTAGGTTGTCATCCATATTGATACTGGATAAATTGTCAGCTAGATTGGTTTCGGCAGGAGAGACATTTGCAGAGACATGGTCCATGTGGCAAGCTTTTTGTCAGACATTGAACATACCCGCCACCTCAACGTTGTCCCTTCCGGCAGATATAGTGGACTAGAGGCGAGGACAAGACTCTATTCTTTCTCTTACCTTTCTTGATTTTTTACCTGTTCTTTCTTTCTGCTTTTCTTTCTTTTCTACTTGGATAATCCCTTTTTCTAATTATGCCATAAACTGATTACTGTGTTTAGAGATCTGGGTACAGTTACAGAGTGGGCCTTCTGTTTAAAGTTTATGCCCAGTATGGGTTAATGCAGACTGCATAATAGATTGAGTCCATTCTACCTTAAGCTTACAGTACAATTATTTTGATGATTGTCTTTTTGTTATTTTAAGTAATCCTTTTCCATATGCTTGTATTTTTCCCCCCATGACTTCCTACTTTTTTTCTTTTCCTGTAATCCTAATTCCTAATAATAATAAAAAAAAAGTAAAACCTAACAAAAAAATTAAAGCCAGCTAATGAAACCAATATGGGGCCTGGGGTTCCAATATTGAATCATGTGTTGGCCAAATAAAATAAAACAAAAAAAACTGATATAGGGTCCAGAGCCCCCATATCAGTCTGGTCCAGAACCCCTCCCTAAGGGATAGGATGTCTTGCAAAGAGGGTCTGGAGCCCCATATTAATCCATAGATGCCCACAGGAAGGGGTAACTGACTCATTCCTTTGCCCTGGATATGTTAAAAAATATGCATGTGGTCCAAAGTCACCATATTAATTTAAAAAACACACTGGAAGGGGTACCCAGGATCCAGTTCCCTCCCCTGTGTGGTCTGTGAAAAACATATACTCAACCTAATGTTGATGCTCCAGCAGTATCCGCAAAGCCATGGTTCACCACATCAATAGCAGAAACACATAAAATAAATAATTTAAAAAATCCCTAAAATCACATTGTCACATTCTCCACTAATTAAAAAAGTCATGGGCACATGGAGAATCAAATGGGGGACTGATGATCAAGCCATGGAAAGCAGGTAAAATCTGGCCACTATCCAAACGGTTTGGATTAAAAAAAGCAAGGAAAATAAAGCATTCCAGCTATCCAATTCTAACCCCATTAAGCAAATATTTCTGGAATGGGATTGAGCCCAATTCTGACCCTCAGGATGTGACTGCAGACCTAACCAGCTGTAAATATTTTCCGAATAGAAAAATAACCATTAAGCAAATGTTTCTGGCTGGACTGGAATCTAGGCTTATGTTTATAGATTTACTTTTATTATTTACTTTCTTTATAGCTCTAGCTTCTGGTTAGTGTATTTTTTATAATGTGTATGTCTATAGCTTTATGTGTATGCATTATATGTGAGTTGCCAATTAATACATTACAATTATTTGTTTCTGAACAACTATATAGCTCAGTATATCCATTGCATCAGACGTCTTCTTTCATTAGCCATTTTCTTTCTTGTACTCATGTTTTGAAGCCTCAATAGTGCTCTATCCAAAGGAAGTAGTTTAATATACCAGAATTAATGATATGGGATTTAGAGGACTTTTATATCTATAAGTCATTTCTATTTTGTACCATTCACAGATAATTCTGGATAATCAGTGGAAGCCGTAGAGCCCTAGAAAAGTAAGAAATATCTGCTCCATCAGGCCATAAGTAAGACTACATTTTAGGCCTCGGAATACACATAGAAAATGTTTGCTGATGCTAACACAAAGCTAGGAGCTCTTGTCTTCTTATCTGTACCCTCCAGCAATTGCTCTCATATTGCAAAGTTACAAAACAATGTGGTGACAAGGATTAAGCTTCAGCACCAAGTATTTCTGTGGCAGCAAAGAATTGCTTGATTGTTATTTTTGAGACACATATTTTCTCACCGTTTGCTGAAAGAAGAGTTTTGGTAACCTGACAAGCCCGAAGCAGGACAAGTGATTGCTTCCTACTTGTATATCTGCCAGCTGTGGAGTTCAAAGTCGACCATCAATCAAATGTGAGTTAATTGATTCAATATATTATGAATTATATTGTGTAACCCGTTTGGCTCCCCCATTCTTGTGCTGTTCTACGAAGCCAACACGAATGTTCAAAAAAGCAATGGATGCCTATATAGCTCTGAACAATATTGAGAATTATGACAGAAGGCTTCAATGCACATAGGTTGTTGATACAGGGAAATGTCTTATAGCCATTTGGATTCAGGAAGGATTTTTTTTTTACCCACTTGGGGCTTAATTGGAAATGGCTTTAATTTTTTTTTTTTTTGCCTTCCTCTGGATCAACAGGGCAAATTTGGCATGGGGTGGACTTGATGGACGCATATCTTTTTTCGGCCTCATCAACTATGTTACAATGTTATGTATTTAAGTGTAAATAAACCTAGTTCATTTTTCAGTGTTAGTGTTCCTTTCAGCTGTCTGGCTCTTTGCCGGATCAGATTCTTGCAATCTTTCTTATTATTTCCAAATTCACCTACAAATTTATGCCCTCTTGTTGAACATACTTCATCAACTCTATTAATAGGTACATTGGATGTCTCGCATGAATTAGCCCTTTGTGGTTTAGTAGTGTATTTGTTTTAACAAATTTGGATCTAGGAACAAGGGGGGATATATTAAAGTGGAGTAAAGTGAAAAGTGCTCTAAAATGAATTTAGGTATTTGTAAAGAATCCTACGACAGTTCTTGAAGTCCTAACACTATCTAGTAGAATTTCTGAAGAAGTGGTGTTAGACTTTTCATATATTCTGGCAAATTTATGATAGAATGTCACAACTTGTGAAAATTTTGTGACACAATTTTAACACCATATATAATCTGTCCTAGAAAAAATTGTTGCAAATGCATTGATAGAGTAGCAGTTTATACCATATTTAAAAAGCAACATGCAGAAACATTTAAGAATACTTTTTACAGATCTCTTATATTGCCCCATATTTATAAAAGCAAACTGGTGTTATTCTGGTGTATACCAACTTCAGCATAAGGAGCAGGTATAAATTCCTTTTAAATTAAGTTGGGTTTTTAATGCCTTGAATGCTAGAGAGGTGGAGACTTATCTAGCATTCCTGGGGTTAAAAAGCTCTATTCAAGTGCATGGAATTTTTATTTTGTCCCCTCGGTGTAGTTGATTTACTCCACTTTGCTTTATGAATATGGGTCTAGTTCCCTTATTTTAACCATATAATTATACTGAATATGACTTGGTTCCTAATCAGAATCCAAGGCATGGAATCATCACATAGCACTGTTTGTCTAGTATATTCTGCTAGTAGAGGGATAGGTAGAGGCTCCCTCTAAAGACATAACTATCACTCCATACATATCTTTCATAGCCATGGAGCCTACTGGTGCCTCTGGGGAAAATAAATGATGCAATTTGCATCAAAAAGGGGGCTAGCCTTACTCATGAGTGGGGGTGAGGGCTTAGCAGACGTGTCCCAAAAGTCGGTTCGAAATGGGAGGAACTGGGTGGGGAAGGAGAAGAAGAGAGCGGAAAATGGGAGGAACAGGCTTGGAAGGTGCAGAAGTGGGCAGAGTTTCTTATTAAACTCCCAACTGTCAGAGAATCATTGTCTGTCCCTGGAGATCCGGTAATCAGCTGCAAAAACCGGAGTCTCTGGGGCAGATCCAGAGAATTCCCAGGTATGGCAATGGAGTATGTGACTATGTCTATAGACAGAAGAGAAGGAATCCAGAGAATCATCTGGAAAGATTAAAGGTATAAATAAAATAGAAATGATCCTGTAATATTGGCCATTAAACATCTAAAGCTTGGAACACTAGGCTATAGTATTGAAGGCATATCGAGACTGATGTATTAAGAAGAACTGGAGTTATTCTGGGAAACCTAACTGGACTACAGGAACTACTGAATGCTAGAGAGCTTTCTCACATTCAAGGGATTAAAAGCCCTATTTAAGTAAATGGAAAATTTGGGACTATGTATTGGTTTCGTATAATGCAGTTAATTTGCTCCAGAACTACTTCAGTACTATTTAGTATATAAAGCTCATCACTGTTATAAAAATGTTACAAAAAAGCAAGTATTATCTAGCATAACGCTGAAAATATGAAAATGAGTGTTGTGGTATTTCAGCATAGATTTAATATGCTATGAGGCCTGGGTTTACATCTCAAGCACCCAAAGCCCACACCCTCTTTTGTGGCCAAACCCATTTTTAGATGTATTCCTTACAGTAATGTTGTAATTTTCCAAAGGTATATGAAAATTATGTAGATAGGGATGAGGTATATGCAGCACATACATGACCTTTACTAGATGTATAGCCTGTTAAAACTGAACTTTTATTAACTCACTTGTAAAACCTTTGTTTTGTCCTCCTTGTTTGTGGTGTCAAAAGGAGAATTTTGTAAAAAAAAAAAAATACTTCAGTGACTGCAGTCCCACAGCACTCCTTGCATTTAAACAGATAGTAATGGTAAGACAAAAGTCATATCTGATTAACCCCATCCCGACAATTGACTTACCAGGTACGTCCTGCAAAAACTGTCACTTAGTGACAGAGGACTTACCTGGTAAGTCCCGGAAGTCCGGGTTGCCGTGCGGCTGCACGCCGTTTGGGGACTCTGGAATCATTAAAAAAAAAAGAAAATGTTAGCCGTATGCACGCAGGTGTCACTAAGGGGTTAATTATTATACTTTTTTTATAATACTCTTTTCCTATGTAATTGTAAATATTGGTGCAGTCGTCTTGTCATTTTATTTGAAAGATTCCCCCTTCTGCCCCTTTTCCCTATGTCACACAGAGTCTCCTGATATCTTTCAGCGCTATACCTAAGAAACTAATAGAGAGGAGTATCCTCTCAATGTAAAGTATATGTAACAATATAAATTGGTCTTATCTGCATCAGTAAGGCTCTCTCCATTTCTAATATTCACAACATATCCATTTTTGTTTCAACTCAGCACATCAAAGGTTCTAAACCACCAAAAATCCAATGAAAATAAGAAAGACGGAAATCCTCTCAATGTAAAATGTATACAACAATATAAATTGGACTTGTTTGCACTTACATCTCAGTAAGGCTCTCTGGTCTGCGTTCTCTCTCTTCGCAGTATATTGCAATTCCACTTCAAATATATGATGATTATTTCTTCTCTCCAAGAGATAACAAGAATCTCATATAAGTAATGATAGCCAATATTTTAATTATTTATGTAAATATCCACTTACGTGTCAGTATCGTCTCATTCGTAATATATAGAGTTTCTTTTCTTGATCTCCTTAAAGTCGATTAATATAGGGGACTGGTTCTTATATGTGGATCTACCTATACTAACGTCAGCAATAATAAAATGGATAACTGGATAAGCAGCTACTCCATCTGGAACACTGGTATGAAGCTGCCAATTAAAAATAAAAGCTCAGCATCTAACCTGAGGTACAACTCAAACTGTCCTCCAGTGTCTGGCCAAATTACACTTGAAGGGCAGTTAAAGCAGCACACTCACTGGCCTTAAGAAGATCAAGAAGAGAAACTCTATAAATTGCCAAAATTAGATAATATTGACTATAAGAGATTGACACATACGTGGAAATGTATTTAAGTAACTGAAATATGCTATTGTTATCTCTCTGAGAGAGGAAATAATCATAATATATTTGAAGTGGAATAGCAATATACTCCAAAGAGAGACAATGAGGAGCAGAGAGCCTTACTGAGATGTAAGTGCAAATAAGTCCAAATTATATTGTTTTATACACATTACACTGGCAGGATTTTTCATCTTTCTTCTTTTCATCATATGTTGGTGGTCCGGTACCCTTGATGTGCTGTAACGATGAATAAAATATCTTGTGAACATTAGAAGTGGAGAGAGCCCTATCACTAAAAAATGGGAGCTCCAACAAACATAAAAAATAATAAAAAATATGTGTATTCAATAAAAATTACATAATAGTTTTCTTGTGAATTTGATCACTCGAGTATAGGCCTGTAATAATCTCCCAAAAGTTCAAATGACGGGTAGGTGTATATAAATCACTGCGATTCGTACACTTTCATTAACAACTAGGTAGCGGTGTATGTCCAGTGATTAATGTATCGGTTCCGTAGGTAGCAACATAGTTGCTGATTAATAGTGGGCAGAGGTATATTCAGAATTGCACTTGCCGTCTCCCGTCCGTAATCCGTGTTGTTAGAAGTGGAAAGATAGCGGGCAGTGGTCTGTCAATAAAGCAATTATGCACGATGTTTGCTGTACGGACGGGAGAATGTCAGCACCATTACAGCAAACGTGCATAATTGCTTTATTGACAGACCTCTGCCCGCTATCTATCCACTTCTAACAACACGGATCTTTTGGGTCTGTGCACTACAGGCCATTAGGACTGAGCGACAGACTTACCCTTACTCTAGGCTCTAGCTATTTATTTAGTTCCATCATTTTTATCTAATTGACAGCGTTTATAGTAATAGGTAGCACCATTTCCCAATAAAGTTTTTTTGTGTAAAGTACAGAGGTGCAAATTATACCCAAGATTTTAGGGGAAAAGAAGAGTGCCTGTGTATAATACACACCCTCACACCATTGTTTCCCCCGTTTCAATAAAATAAATTTACTTAAGCTGCTCTGACTCCCTCCAGCAAGCTTTGCTTTGCCTGCCCTGCTTCAACTCACCACTGCTTCAACTCACCCCCCCTCAAGGTCCTTGCAGAGCAATACAGTACATCCAGTGCACAGAGATCTATGCATTGGATGTACTATATTGCTCTGTGAGGACCTTGAGTTATTACCATTGGCTTAAATGAAAAGGTCCTCTCAGGGATTTGCTGGAAGCGGGTGGCAGATCCAAGAGTGCTGCCCGCTGTTCACAACTGTTCACAGCCAACTCCGGAGGTGAGTTGAAGCAGGGTGTCACCCGCGCCCCTACCTTTCCCTCGGTGCTTGGCGGGCTCCGTTCTGCCTCCACCACGTCTGCAGTCCAGGCGTCTTTTCCTTTTCTTCACCCGACCGAAGCTGCCGTGCACTGGCGTGAAGCGCCGCCGGCTCGGTCTTTTCTACTATAGAGTTGGGCGTTGCGTGCGGATGACGTCACACACGACGCCTTTATCTTTCCCCCAGTCCCTGGCTGCAGCGCACTATTACTGTGTTCTGTAGCCAGGTGGATGCTGATTCCTGAGCTCCTGCTCTTACTGCTTCTTGTCCAGTGTTGCCTCACTTGTTCCAGCCCTAAGAGCATTCTTTGCTAGTGATTCCAGTCCTGATACCTGTGCATGACCCTGCCTGACCTTGACCAATCTCTTGCCTAGTGTTTCCAGTCGTGATATCTGTGTATGATCCTGCCTGACCATAGCTTATCCTCTTCTCGTGTATCTCCTGCGTTCTGAGGTCCAGTGTGGGTCATAGCTATACCTCTGACTTATTCCTGGAGTCTACTCCTGTATCCTTGTTCCTTCTTCCCTTGGAGAGTTTCAGCTACTATTGTGGCCTACGCTCTCTATCCACGCACTCCACTCCTCGCTCCCTAGCCTGCACTCTTCCCTGCAGGAGAGCTCGTGCTGTTTATTGTCAGGCCATCCTGGACTGACTTCCAGCTTCTCTGGGGCTAGTCATCCAGCCTTGCGGCTGGCACCTCTACCGGCCGTAGCCGCAGCAAGGTCTGACAATAGGCAGCCAACGCACGACCAGCTTCGCACCCCAGCGACGCACCACAGCACTCCCTCTCTTGCAGGTTTCCTGCAATTGGGTGACACAGGGCAGGAGGCAAAGGGAAGCAGATTGCACTGGGGAAACCAAAAAGAAATATGTGGAATTTTTTTACCCGTGTACGTACCACCTACTTCACATAAGATGAAGCAGGGCAAAATTGTGTGCATTATTCATGATATTTTAGTGTATATATATATATATATATATATATATATATATATAACAGAAAGTGTAGGCGAAAGCACTCACTCCAAGTCTAACTTGTTGCCCAGGTGCACAATCTCCATTATAAAGACATCCAGTATACAGAGGAAGGGCCAGCACCCGTGGGTCTTTTAAATAAGATTTATTTGAAACAATTTAGGCACAAAAATGGTCAACGTTTCGGTCCGGTAAACGGACCTTTATCAAGGCGTCTTGATAAAGGTTCCGTTTACCGGACCAAAACGTTGACCATTTTTGTGCCTAAATTGTTTCGAATAAATCTTATTTAAAAGACCCACGGGTGCTGCCCCTTCCTCTATATATATATATATATATATATATATATATATATATATATGTGTGTGTGTGTGTGTGTGTGTGTTTGATAGCAGGTTATACTTACGGCTGCATCAACTTGAATTGTTGTTTTGGTGTGTATTTATAGAGTGTTGTGGTATATCTATCTTTGTTATATCTGAAAGCCTGTTCAGACGGATTGCAACAAGGGACAATATTGTGTCGGTATAAGGAAAACCCTGCTCCCCTTCATCAAGAGTGGCAGAGTTTTCATTATACTGACAGACACAATATTTTCCGTCAACGCGATTTGTCTGGTCAAGCAACCGGATTTCAGATCTGAGATGATATATATATATATATATATATAAAACATGTAGGTAAAGTACTTTCTTAAATCATTGCATGTTCATTGTCCTTAGCTACATGAGGGACCTAGTGATAAATATATCCAAGTATAAGCTGGCCTAATGTAACCAACTCATTAAAACAATTACATTTTAAATAAAAATTTGTTTTCCTTGTTTTGAGATAAAAAAGAGAGGGTCATTTTTTTCAATGTAGTGAGAAAAGGAAAGAGTGAGTAGCCCCTGGGGAAGCTGCCAATAACAGCAACAAAACTCATTTAGCAATTTAGGGGATACATTTGATACCACACCATATGAAAAAGTACCCATTCTTTTTTAATCTTGAGAAAAGGGAATCAAATATTTAATTAAGATCTAATTGTCTCAACAAGGGCTGGATTCTGTTACAGGTGCTAATTTTATTTCTGCTTTTATCTCCTGTTTTCCCCCATAGACTTCAACAGGAAAATGTTTGATAAAATGGATGTTAACATTTAGCACCTGCAATCGATTCTAGTCCCAGACTGGTTACCCCAGTCTGGATTGCACTTGGATATTGTGATCTTTAGTTCCTGCATGGAGCTAAGGATGGTGCACATCCACTGATTTCACAAAGTATTTTACTTACACGTTTTATAAAAAAAATTCTGTCTGAATCTTTAATTACGTATTCAAGGCTTTGTCTCATTATAACAAGAGCTTTACAAAATTAGACATCATGAGTGTTTTTGGTGGTATCAGAACCCTTTACAAGAAATGAGTTTTAAATGCAATGACTACAGTGGGCTTGCAGTCTTTGCAGTATTTTTAATAAAATTCTACTTTGACACCAGAAATAAGGAGAACAAATGTTAAAGGTTAAGTTTTCAAATGAACGAATGAAAGTTAAGTTTTAAAACTCCCTGGAAATTAAATTGTATGTAATACTACAACTGAGAATAATGATACAGCATTGAACAGCATTGTGGCCTTCTATATTTTGGATGACATTAACTAAACAGCTTCTTAACTGTTAGTCAGCACTTTCTTTCATAATTTGATTTATCTAGGTCACAAGATTAACAACCTGTTGTCCCACCTTGTAATGTGAAGCTTGAGATTGCACTGTAGCTGTTAATGGCTCTTGAATTCATGCTATGTCTAGTGTGCTTCCTGCTTGCTCCCACATGATGTGATGTCACTGATGTCAGACCTGGAAGTTCAAAGGCCCGGTGAGTTTGGGAAAGACTGGTCTGAGATGACACATAACAGGGTTGTGAACTTGTTAGGTGGCACTGCAGCAAGTCGGATGGACAGGCCCGGGGGTAGGCATGGCAGGCGACTGCCAGGCACCCTAAAAATCTGCAATCCTAGGAAAGTGCCTAGTCTGCTTTTAACCTCATGAATACTACAGAGGACCTTTCTAGCATTCAAGGATTTAAAATCCCAATTTAAATAAATGTGATTTTTTTTCTACTAAGGAACAGTTTGCTTGTCCTACAACTGATTCACCTTTCCATTATACCTAAGTCCCAGTGTTTTGTCTGTGCAGAAAAGATCACTTTGAGGTGTCTAATTCCTTCACTACATCTGCAGCAAAATAACATCCAAGAAAGAATCACTTTGAATTTAGAAAGAGTAAGTGGTGCCAGTAACAGATGCAGATATTTATGCACATATGTCTATTGACATAGACGTGTGAAGTGAGTGCGTATTCTTGGTATATTTCCCAGACGGATAAATCTTTCAGATGACTTTTATTATGAAAGTATTTTACTAGGAAGGATACACTGAGACTGTCTCTTGTTTTCAAGTATGCCCTGGGTCATTTTATCGACCTCAGGGTGAAAGGTTGCGTTGACCTCGCTAGTATTAGAACCTGCAACCCAGGTTCTACAGTTGGTGCCTTAATCAACTGAGCTATCTAAGAAATTGCTTTACACAATTAAGAATATATCACAATGGATACGAACTCATAAAGAGCAATATGTTTGTATAGTTCAGTGCTCATTTCTCTAGTGTACACATGAACTTGTTAAATAAACTGCACAGGAAAAAAGAACAAGTTTTATGATTTGATGAACTAATGGCACCATGATAAAGGGAATAGTGTTATAAACACAGTTGCCCCCAGATTTATAAAAATAAAAATAGTTTATAAAAATAAAATTCCCATGCAACATGGGCTGGCTACTTCTCAGCAGTTACAGGCACTGAAGTCTTAATAATGACTAATGTGCACTTTTGCTATCATCCATTCTAGAACTTACCCAGAAGTACAGCCATCGGTGTTGAAGACTAAAGCTAACCAAATAAATCTATAATTTAGAGTGTTACATTTATTTCTGGAGCTCTGTGAGTTAAATATTTAAAATTATAGGACTGGATGGTAAAAGACATGGTAAAACATGCTGGCCATGAACTGGAAGACATCCAATTCCTAGCTACATCCTAGGTTACATTGCAGTTGATAAGTTTTTTCAATAGTCTTTCCTTACAGGTTCACATTAAGTTGTATCGGGAAATGTGTAAATATAACTATTCATAAAGCTGTCAACTGAAATGGAATTGAAGCCTGTTATTTTATTATCTTCATTTAGAGAAACAAAATAGCAAACCACAAAAGAGAAAAAAATGTAGCCTTGCCTAACCTTCGGACTGAAGTGTCATTTAATCTTTACCACCATTGATGGATTCCACCCAGTTTATGACAGCTGCTGACTGTTTATCCTATGTTAATGTTTTCCATAGGAATGAATTACATATCCGTGGATAGTGGCAGCATGCTGTTAAAATATATTGCTCTATACTTGCATTAACATTTTGCAAACAGCTGTGAAAATAGAGCTTTACCAATTAACTGGGCAGCATGTCATGTCCAGGCTGATATTTAATGATACTGGAGAATTAAAACCATCTCTTAAAATGTATTTCAACACTCCAGATGCATTTGGTTATACTGACTTAGCCAGTGTTAGTTTTCTATAGCTTTTTATACACTATAGCTTATGGTAAATTGAAGTTATCATTTTACCTCACATAGGTCTCTTCTCCAGGCATGTTACAAAATAAATAAGTGGAGTTTGCCAATTTATAAATCAACTTAAATTGAATATTTTGTTTTGTTCTCAAGATGTGACATAAATAATAGTTTGTGTAGAGAAGGGTTACTAAAATGACACACTGAAGATTGCTAGTGTATTTGTCAAGCAATGTAAAAAAAAAATATATATATTTTTTAGATATCCTTGATTAAAGAATAAGTTGTTATTTATATTATGATTCATTATCAGCAAAGATGATTTACAACATTTTTGTACTTTTTCAGTTCTTACCTAATTTTTGTAGTTGAGGATAAACCCTGTAATATAATCTGCATTTATATTAACCCTTTGATTGCCAGAGGGGTAGGGAACACATTGCCAAACAACGTGTTCCATACCATTCTGGCACTGAAAGGGTTAGACATTCTAAGTTTTAGGAGTATACGTTTGTGTGTATTAAATCCTTAGTGAGACCACACTTGATTTTTTTTTCAGTATATTTTTTGGGCACTAATTCCCAAACAATACATTATGGAACTGAAGAGAGCTCAGTTGATAGCAACAAATGAATAAAGGGAATGGAAGATAGTGCCAGAGGGGCATGCAATGCATTGCTTTGTAATGCGCTGCGTGCCCCTCTGGCACTCAAAGGGTTAATTACATAGAAATACAGTTCAAAATGACCTTGTAAATAAGGAAAAACATACCTGACAAGCAATATGTTTATGTCTATTAATATATTCAATATCAATACAAATAACACTATGGAGACATTTTCACCCACAGGGATCAATAGAAATTAGAGAAGAAAAAAGAGCTGTTGCTTTCTGCAAAATAAAAGGTTAGTTACTGTAAGAGAAATATAAATATTGAATTCAGTACTGAGGGACAGCATGTTGCTAAATACAGTAGAGATGAATCATATAATATTAATATTGTTAATTGTTTCTCACTTCGATTTTGCAAGTTTCCTTTCTCTGTCATCCAGTACAGGTTACTGGTAACTCTGGGTAGGCGATCTGCCCATTTAAGTAGGCAGGAACAATACTAGAATTGATTGCGGGGGTGGAGCCTACCTTCCCTCCTTGGCTGCAGCTAGCCAATCAGCTCCAATAAGATTTGTTGGTGAAGACACAAGGCAAGAGAACAGTTCTGCTATAGTTTTAGCTATTTTTTTATTTTTCTGTTAGATATGGAATACCATCATTAGGCGGATTACCATAACTGACAATGCCCTTAGATGTGGCTAGCTCAGTGACCAGGTGCTTTTTGTGGACCTTAAGCCCTGTGGGGGAAAATCTTGGCTACAAGTTCTTTCCTCAGGAGTCGCCCACCGAGGCTTCTTTTTTAAACATGGTAATCTGCAGGAAAGGTGAGCAACCCTTTGAGTGCTGCAGGTCCACTTGTCCCACAGTGCCCCTCCACACAGGTGTTTTTCATTTGGAGTTCCTATTGCATATTCCTGCACTCATTGTATGTCTGTTGGGTGTTTGGAGCAGGTGGAAATTAACCCTTTAGCTGCTGGTTTGGCTTTTTTTTGGGGGGGGGTTCTGACACTTTTCCTACTGGTTCAGTGTTTTTTGGGTATCTTAACATGTTCTAGTGATGTTTCATGTCATTTAGTTTTACACTTCCAATTTTGTAAAATTGAATGCGCACTTTACCGCATAGGTGCACAGTTTGGGACATATCTCTGCAACCGTTTAACCTAGCGACTTCAGAGATTGCTCATTTTACTTATCTGCCCTTGCTGTATCATCCGGTTCATGTTTCTAGTGTGTTGGGGGGCTAAGGGGGCTTTGGGCACTGTTTGGGGTACTTTTCTGGGAAAACTACATTTCCCATGAGCGCTTGCTTCTCACACTCGTTTCTGATTGGCTCCTGCCGCGGCAGCCATTTTGTGCTGTTTCCAGAATGAGTATCCTACACAGGACTTGGACTCTCCTTCTCTCCTCTGCTGATTAACCCTTCGCCTGCCAGATTAGTTTATTTTAACGATTTCTGGGGTGAAACTTTAATCCTACACACTGTAACTGGGTGATTTCTTATACAGTAAGGTTATTTGACACTGTGAGAATGTCTATACTGCTGGAGCTTGGGGCCAGACTAAGGATGCTGAGGTCTCTGTATCCCCCATTACGCATTGCTCTTCCTGTCATTCAGGATTACCTAGAGAATTCTCAGGTCATTTATGCCCAGCATGTTCTGATGTCCCTGAGAGTATTCCAGGGACCTCCAGCCATGCATTAAAGCCAGTTTGGGTGCAAGAGTTCAAGGCTGCTACTAGGGACCTTAGGTCCACATTGCAACTCTTTCCATCCCAGTTACAGGGGATCTTTCATTCTCGGCAGACCCCCTCCTCTGACAAGTGTTCCCTGCCAAATACCTGATGTGTCAGATTCCTCTGAGAAGGAACTGCTGGTGGATCCGGATATTGAGGAATGTTCTGCAGTGGGATCCTCTCAGTTTTTTGGGGACCCTTTTGAAACTGAGGGCCTGATCAAGGCTATTTTAAATACCTTAAACATTTCCTTGCTGCAGGAGGTCCCTTCTGATCCTTCTGATGTATTTCAGGAGCCTAAAAAGCCCTTTACTTGCTTTCCACCTAACCCCACTCTTGACCGCCTTGTGTCCAAAGAATGGAAGTCTCCAGACAGGAAACCTTCTGTCTCCAAGAATTTTGCCAAGCTTTATCCCTTTTTTTGAGGCCATGCTTGCTTAGTGGGTTCATGCTCCCAAGGTGGATGCTCCTATCTCCAGGCTATCCAAGTCTAGTGCCCTGCCAGCGTCTGCTCTAAAGGACTGGACTGACAAGAAACTTGAGGTCTCCCTCAAGTCCATCTTTGCCACTGCTGGCTCTGCCATGCGTCCAGCATTCTCTGCAGCATGGGTAAACTGGGCCATCGCGGTCTGGACTTAACAGCTTACCCTGGCTGTCCGTCAAGATGCTCCTACTTCGGATATGTTGTGCCTCCTTGCCAACATTTCTGAGGCACAGCACTATGTTTCTGTTGCCTTATTTGATGCCATCTGTTTGGTGGCTAGGGTTTCCACCATGTCTGTGGTTGCCAGACTGGCTCTTTGGCTCAAGATTGGTCTGCTGACACTGCTTCTAAGAAAGTATTGCTCTCCTTGCATTTTCAAGGCACTTCTTTGTTTCGGCCAGATCTTAAGGATCTGATCAACGAGGCCACAGGGGATAATCGTACACTTCTACTCTTGGTTCCTAGGAAGAAAACACCGCTTAAGCGCAACCAGTATTTTTGTTCCTTTCAGAATGAGACACGTCCGGTGAACCAGATGGTTCCCTCAGCTCCGCGTACCTCCGCCAAGCCCAAACAGCAATGGCAGCCCAAGGTCTCCTCCAAGCCCAAGGCTTCCAAGCCTTCTTCTGCATGACTCATTGAAGCCGGGTCCACACTCTGCTGTGAGTGATCGTCTGTGACACTATCACAGCATTTGGGAGGATTCTGTGACGGACCCATGGGTTTTACAGGTGGTGACAGAAGGGTATAGGATCCCTTTCGTATCTCTTCCTCCACTTTGCTTCTTTCCTTCTCATATGCCTCAGGGCGCAGAGAAACACAGTCTGTTCGATGGCACTGTTCAGGCTCTTCTGGACAAGGACATTCTAGAGCCGGTTCCAGTTCAGGACAGAGGTATGGATTTTTACTCAAAACTCTTTGTGGTCTTCAAGAAGGATGGCGGCTGTCATCCCATTTTGGATTTAAAGGATCTGAATTTCTTTGTGATCCGGACTCATTATAACCAGGAGTCTCTACGCATGGTGATTGCTGCCATGTCCCCGGGGGATTCCTTGCATCTCTGCATCTTCAGGATGCGTACTTACACATTGCCATTCATCCAGAGAGCCGGCAGTACCTCCGATTTGTCTGCGACCAGGGACATTTTCAGTTTTCAGCTCTTCCATTTGGTCTGACAACAGCTCCTCAAGTCTTCAACCGTGTCCTGGCAGCCTTAGTGTCCATCCTCCACCGGAAGAGCATCAGAGTTATTCCATACATGGACGACCTATTTCTGAAAGCCCCTTCTTCATCAGCAGGTTCAGCAATGCATTCATGCTCTCACCCATCACGGGTGGATCATCAACTTGGACAAGTTGGATTTTTTCCCATCCCAGTGTCTGGTCTTCCTGGGCCTTCTCTTCAACACTCAGAAGAGCATGGTGTTTCTCACGGACGAGGTAGCTCACCAGATCGCCCACAGGGTTTGTGCGTTTCTGGCTCAAGATCCAGTTTCAGCCAAGAAGTTGTCCTCTCTAGTGGGGAAATTCATCTCCACCATAGAAGTAGTCCCATTTGCCATGGCGCACACCAGGGAGCTCCAGAGATTCATGATCCAGGTGTGCAGGGGTCTGCCGGACCTTCTGAAGATGTCAGTGTCCGTCCCTCTTCATGTGGAACTGAGTTTGTCATGGTGGCTCGACCTCTCCAATGTGCTGAAAGGCAAGTCTTTCCTGGTATCCTTCTGGACCACGGTGACAACAGATGCCAGCCTCTCTGGCTGGGAAGCAGTCCTGGGTTGACTGAGCACTCAGGGTTGGTGGTCTCCGGAGGAATCTCTCCTTCCTATTAACATATTGGAGCTTCAGGAGATATTTCATGCCCTTCGTCATTGGACATCTCAGCTGGAAGACTGTCTGGTCCGAGTGGAGTCCGACAACGCCACGGCCGTGGCTTACATTAACAAGCAGGGCGGAACAAGAAGTCTCACAGCTTTGTTAGAGTTCAAGGCTATTTTGTCTTGGGCAGAAGATCATGTTCCTGCCATACCCGCAGTGCACATTCCTGGCGTAGACAATGTCATGGTGGACTTCTTCAGTCAACACAGAGTGGACAGCAGAGAGTGGGAGCTGCACCCAAAGGTGTTCACCCTAATTGTTCAGAAATGGGGTCTTCCTTATATTGACCTGATGGCGACAAGACACAACAGGAAGGTTCTGAGGTTCTGCTCTCGTGGGAGGGACCCTCTAGCTCTGGTGGTGGATGCAATGTCCATTCGTTGGTTATTCCCTCTGGCCTACATTTTTCCTCCCCTCCTAATGTTGCACAGGGTGTTATGGAAATTACGACTGGAGCGTTGTCCAGTCATTCTGATTTCTCCATACTGGCCTTGACGGGCTTGGTTTCTGGAGCTTCTGAATCTGTCAGTGGCGGAGCCATTCCGGCTCCCTTGCCATCCGGATCTTCTTCTCCAGGGTTACCTGTGGAAAGAGGACGTTCATAGTCTAGCTTTGATGGCTTGGAAAATGAGTCCTCAATATTGAAGAAGAAATGTTTTTCTTCTGGTGTGGTGGCTACTATGCTTAGTGCTCGCAAGCCAGTTTCTTCAAAGGCTTACCATCATGTCTGGTCTACCTTTCGATCTTGGTGTGTTGATAAGGACTTGCCTCAGGAATTTGATCTGCCTAAGGTCCTGGCCTTTTTGCAGGACAGTGTGGATAAGGGCCTCAGTTTGAGTTCCCTTAAGGTTCAGACTTCTGCTCTCTCTGTTTTCTTTCAGAGGTGCTTTGCCATCATTCCTGATGTCAAGGTTTTCTTCCAGGGTGTTGCTCATACTCGTCCTGTCTTCAAGAATCCCACTCCTCTGTGGGATCTTAACTTGGTTTTGGGTGTTCCATTTGAGTCCTTGGCTACTATTCCTCTACGCCTGTTGACGTGGAAAATGGACTTTCTCCTGGCGATCGTGTCTGTTTGCCGTGTTGCAGAGTTACATGGTCAGCCTGTAAACCACCTTTTTTGGTGTTTCACAAGGACAAGGCGGTGCTTCGCACTTCTCAGGAGTTTCTTCTGAAGGTGGTTTCAGAGTTTCACATAAATCAGGAGATTGTGGTGCCCTCTTTCTGCTCTGACCCCACCTCTGACAAGGAGAGGGATCTCCACTTGTTAGACATGGTGCATTGTCTCAAGTTTTATGTGCATTGCACTGAGTCTGACGCTTTGCTCATCATCCCTGAGGGTCCTAGGGCAGGAAGACCTGCATCCAAGTGACTATTGCTTCTTGGATCAAGTCCACTATTTGTAAGGCTTATGAGCTGAGGAAGAAGCCGGTCCCTTTCAGAGTCACTGCTCATTCTACATGATCTATTGGGGCGTCATGGACTTACAAGAATCAGGCATCTGCTGATCAGTTGTGCAAGACTGTCACCTGGTTGTCTGTGTACACCTTTTCGAAGCACTACCGTGTTGATGTGCTGGCATCGGCTGATGCCAGCTTTGGGAGGAAGATCCTGGAGGCAGTCTTGTCTGTCTAGGATTTCCTTCGATTTTTAGTGTTTCCTTCACTTTTGAGCCCTATTGGCTCTAGTTCAGTGTGCTGTGTAACAGTTTTGGGGTGTTGTTACCCCTGTTCAGTGTCTGTTGACACTTCATTGTTTTGTTGGGCTATCTCTGATCTGATGGTTCATATCTGCTCTGGTGACTTTGGGGGCCTTGCGCCTGGTCCTTGCCTTACTTCCCGCCTCTGGGAAACTCAAAGGTTGGACATCCCAGAGTTACCAGTAAACTGTATTGGACAAAAGAGAAAAGAGGATTTTAGTTTTACCTGTTAAATCCTTTTCTCTTAGCCCATACAGGTTACTGGTCTCCCACCCTGTCAAGGGACCATGCTTGGTTCTCCTGTGGCAGTCTGTGGGGGTCCTTCGGGGTCATGCTCACAGGAGTCTTCTTTCCCTTCACTATCTAGTCAATAGTTAGTGTCTCAAATCTTTCTAGAGCTGGTTGGCTAGCTGCAGCCAAGCAGGGAAGGTAGGCTCCACCCCCTGCAATCAATTCTAGAATAGTTCCTGCCTACTTAAAGGGGCAGATCGCCTACCCAGAGTTACCAGTAACCTGTATGGACTAAGAGAAAAGGATTTAACAGGTAAGACTAAAATCCTCTTTTCTTTTATTATGATATGAAAATTAATTTATTTAAAAAGAAAAAAATAATATTTTAAAAAATGTCATACTTTGTTTAGATGAAGTTCTCAGAGTGGTATAAAACAATTAAACCATCAACAATTTATTTTAGTTTTCATCTCCTGTTTTCATGCCCGAGGATTTAAAGGAACAGTATACTTTTTGTGATGAAATATGTTATGTTTTTTTTTCTGTTGAGTAAAACAAAGGTACTTCCTTTACTGAAAGATTATTTCTAATATCCAGTTACACTACTGATTTGGGACAAGAGGGCTAGGGAGAATGGTGTTTCAACTGTAATAATTATGTTCAGTCTTTTGAGTTTCAGTGAAGCCTTCAATATAATGTAATACTTTTGAACCAAAGTGTTATAAAGTGAAATTATTCTATCTAGCTTCAATACATAAGCTTTAGACCACCAAGAATGAGAATGAATACTTATACTACCTTGTTATTTGATTATCTCACAAATAAGTTGTCACTGCTTTTGATGATGCATGTTTTTTCATTTAGATTTGAGATGGTCAGTGTATAATATTCTTAACGACAAAAGGTGGGCTCTGAGCTGGAATACTTGGGCATCCGTTTGGATTTTTTTTACACTGTACAAGGGTTAATATTTAGGATTTATGTATCTTGTATTAGAAAATAGCAAACCATCTTTTTAATTATGTAAGTGTATAACAAACATTTGCCTATTTTATGACATAATAATAATAATAATACTCATAATAATATAAATTATTATTATCTGATCATAGTAGTATACTGCTAATACTACAGCTACTTCCATGAATAATTCAAAAATATTATTATTATTATGGTAGTAATAATGGTAGCATACTGCTCAAATTTATAATAGTAGTTACATTTTATTTATTTTAAATGTTATTATGATGACTATTATTACTTGATTGTGCTTCCAATCTCTTTGTAAATCTTAATACAATATATTTTGGGTACTATATCAGTTCTTTGTTTGTATGTTACAGTCATGTGCACCAGTGGCATCTTCCTGGTTTTTGGCTTCTGCCTCAACAACATGCACTTTCCTTAAACTTATGTGCTTTATGCGATTTTTCCAATTCATATCTCCCAGTCTCTGCCTGAGTAAAGAGTTATCCATTAATTCTGGTTATAGATAGCATTTATGTTCATATTTGATTACCCTATATAAAGTGATAGTAATGTTTTACAAAAAAAGCAGCTCTGATAAATATTCATAGTATTTGGGCCATGGAGAGTGTTATTTCAATTCTGTGAGAGTTGTAGTTCAAGAGTAATTGAATGATAAAGTATTCCCTTCCCTCCACTTTTACCTACTGTAAGTCACCTCACAATAGATGATGAATCTGGTCTCTTGACCGGACGGGTTGCAGCAATCTTCTTACTGTGAGCATAAGGAAAACCCTGCCCCCTTGACAGGTATTTCATGTGTTTTTCCTTGTGCTCACTAAAGATTGTCCTTTGATGTGATCCGTTAAGTCTTGCTGCTCTGAGGTGAGCATTGTTACATCAGTAAAAGGGGAGGGAGGGGGATACTTTATCTTTCAATTACTGTTGAATTTCAACTCGGACAGTATTGAAAAAATGCTCTCCACAGCCCAAATACCATGAAGATTAATTGGAGATGCTTTTTTTGTGAAACATTACTATCCCTTTAAGTTCAGAGCAGAGACTTCCCACCTTTTTCAGCTACTCTAGCCCCTGCATCTGAGGTACAATCTTTGCTCTGGGTCTAGTATCTTTATAGTGTGTTCAGGCCAGCGATGGATTCTGCAGAGGCCAACATTTGTGATTTAGTTTTTAATAGTTGCCTCCTTAACCACGGGAACAGAAGCTGGAATTTTGCAGTGGTGCTGTTGCGTACTATCGTGTGCAGCTTTCACAAAAGAAGTAACACAGCTATAATTTGATGAACAATGATACACTAATAATGTGATTCCACGATTTATCAGTTTATTATGCATGCCCCCTCTACTCATTCAGCAAATATATACAGTTTAATTGGAAGTGTGACACAGAAGTGCCCATTCTCCTCAGTCAGGGTAAAAGTGAACCACAAAAATATTGAGTTTTTATATGGCTATGAAATCAGTTTTGACCAGGGACATTTTATTACATGGGCGTACCAGGTGTACACTGGGGGTCACTTGTTCCAGGAGGAATGAAGGATTCACATCTGTCCCAGTTTTCTGCAAGAAAACAATTTCATTATGTAGTCAAATGGTTGGGAAGAAATTAGGCTGTCCTTGGTGCTCAACTTATCTTTGTGATTGTTACTCTTATGATAAATAAGATCCTATGGAAGTACTTTAAGCATATTAACCCCTTAGTGACCGCCCACACGCACACGTGGCCAGCACTTAACGCCCACCAAACTTTTCTCCCCATTACTTCCTATGATTTTCTGGACGCACATGTACGTGCTCTGTCACTAAGTGACAGTTTCTGTGGGACGTACATGTACGTCCATTATCGGGATGGGGTTAAGCAATGTATTGGAAACATCTCCAGCATCCATTCATAATTTTGCCTGGTTCTAAAAACCAGCCAGGATCTGGCTATCCTCCCTTGTTTATCAATTTAAGTTGGAATTTAAATGAAAAACTGTACAATTTCCTTCAGTCTTCAGTCAATAAGGCTCCAGAAAAAAAGCCTCTGGAAAACGTGAGTGCCAAATTGTGGCAAATTGTGAAGGTGAAGGTGAAAGATCTGAGAAAAAAAGAAGTCTTAAAATACTACGCTTCTGTGCCGGCTGTTTTTCTTCTTTTAATTTATAAACACATTTACTGAAGTTTATACAAACATTAATGTGAGTTTTGTTTCTGTGGAGCAATGCGATGCACTTCTATACACCACACAGTCTGATCGTCTTAGAGGGATACCATGGTGGGAAAGAGGGTTTTGAGACTGTCCCCTTAAAGAAGGTTACTTGGGAGGTAGGTCATCAACAGCCTCTGCTCAGTGCTCATAGGGATCGCAAGTAAGGATTTGTGATTTTTGTGTTTTCTTTTTCTTTCTTTTAGAACAAAAAGAAGTCAGCATGCCTACCTATACATCATTAAAACTGTATATAGAGTTAAAAAAAATAACTGTTTATATGTTAGGAAGGATGCTGCCATAGTGCTGATACTTGCCCTTATTGTTAGAGAAACACAATGGGGGAGATTCACTAAGCGGTCATAAAGAGTTGATAAAGTGGAGACGACGTCTCCAGTTAATCGCTTCTCCAGTTCAAGCAGCATATTCACTAAGATCTCCATAGTTGAAGAAATCTTTGTGCATCGGCTCCATAGAATAATATAGGAGAAGTGATAAACTGGAGAAGTCATATCCACTTCATCACCTGTTTATCACCGCATAGTTAATCCCCCCATCTCCTTCTCACTCATTAACAAATTGTCTCTGCAGGCAGCCGCAGTGTAATTAATATCTTGGTTGCTAAAGTCTTAAACATGGACTTGACACATGCATTGAGTGCAAGAAGGGTTTGCACATGTCTAGCTCTCAATGGATTTAACCCTTGACATACGTAATTTACAATATAAAGTATAAATAGGATGTACCTTATAGTTCCACCAAGATGCTGTATGTAAGATTTATTAGATTACTTTGCCCAGCCTTTCTTTTATTAACCCTTTCACTACACCACACTGATTCTTATACTGCAAATGGCTGCTGTAGTTTGCTTAGCCACAGGTGAGTTAAAACCGTGATTGCATTGACTGCTCTTTCTCCTAGTCAGCAGCAGGTCACTTTAGTCTTTTTTTGTATATTTTCATATGGCAGGAGTTTATATACACTATTGAAAAGAATTTTAGTTTCAATGCATAAGATACAGTTCTATTTGAAATGTACCTTGCAAAGTATAGTGCAAAATTAACATAAACAAAAAAACAGGAGAGTAAAAACTGAGTGTAGTATATTTATTAAAACAGATGAAAGATAAAACAATATATGCACCCACGTTTAGCCCCTCTTGGGCTTCTAGACGACTAGACGACATTCTGTGCCTGTACACTCCACTGCTACAACTGGACTCCCATTGTTCTCCAGCTGAAGATGTACACCTTAAAAGAGATGCAATAGTCCTGCGTTGGATACAATGTCCCAGTTATAACACCGTGGTAAAACAGGAAACAAAAGATACAAATCCCAGAATGAAGGAAAGTATCAAGGAGCTAAATCAGAAATCCAGGCTTAAGGAACACTGACTCTGACGTCATCAGCATAAGTAAGTGGTAATACTGGCAGCTATTGTGGGAACTCAAAGGGGTAGCGGGTGGGTCCGTGCTCAATGTAACAAGTAATCATGAATAATGATAACTGAGGATGGAAATAATATTAGAAGAAATGAGCATACATACTAAGACCATTATAAACAGCCAACTACTAAAAATATATCTCTATTACAAAAGTAATAATACAAATTAATAATTTAATTAGATATAAAATAAATTAAAGACAGAATTAATATGACATCAGTTATGTAAAATAGCAATTAGCAAATGGAAGTAATAATTCACCACTGAAAATATAATATTCAAAAACATGTAAATACAATTCTGAAAGAAATGTATGAAACAAGACTATAGATGTATTATGACAATAGTAACTTAAAGGGATAGTAATACTTCGTTTTAACTTTATTTTATTTTGTAGGCATGAAAAAAACATGAAGAATGATATAAGTCTTATCTCTCAAACCTTTATGGTTTAAGAGATATTCACAAGCAAAGTGTCCCCCTCCCGCCCCTTTTACTGATGTAACACTTCTCAGCCAAGGCAGAAGGGAGCTGCTCAGGTAGACGGCAGTGAGGGACAATCTTCAATTAAGATAAGGGAAAAACCTGAAAAGCTTGTCAAGGGGGGCAGGTATTTCATTGTTTTCATAGGAATAAGAGTGTCCCCTTCTGTTATCTGTCCAGTCTATGGACTGCATTCCACATCTGAGAAGAGATTGTTTACAGTAGGTAAAAGGGGCGGGAGGGGGAAACTTTGCTTGTGAATATCTCATAAACCATAAAGGTTTGAGAGATAAGACTTATATCATTCTTCATGTTTTTTTAATGCCTACAAAATAAAATAAAGTTAAAACGAAGTATTACTATCCCTTTAAGTGTATAAAATAGAAAGTTTATGCACTGAACAATAATTTAAATACACCCTCTCACTTGGTGACTTCATCTCATTCCTTGGCTTTAATTACCATCTGCATGCAGTGACACACTAATCTCTCTCTTTCCCTGACCTCACTGGCTGTGCAGTCTCAAGTCACTCAATGTCTCACAGCTATTTCATCATGGATGGCCCACCTCCATCTTAAACTTAATATGGCTAAGACTGAACTGGTTGTACCCCCTCCTAAAACCCACCCACCAACTCCTTTCTCCATCACAACTGACAATTCTTCCATCCACTCAATAACCAAAGCACTCTGTCTTGGGGTCATAATCGATTCTACAATATCATTCTCCCCCCGTATCCAAGCTGTCACCTGAACATATAGCTTTTTCCTGAGAAATATTACCAAAATACATCCCTTCCTCTGTATGTCAACAGCAAAAACTCTCACTCAGTATCACGGTGCCTGTGATCCATCATCTGTGGAATAAGGCCTTTTTCCCGCTTGTGACTTGGCAGCAGCGTGTCTGGTTGCTACCTGGCTATGGACTTCCTGTTTGCATACGAGCGTCACTACCGCGTGCTTGCTATTTTGTAGACTCTGCCTAATTGGCTGATTCATGTCTCTCTCGGTAGGCCTTATATGCAGCTTTCAGACCTAGCTTCAGTGCCCTTTACTGATGTATCTGAGAATTGCTTGTATTCTGCTTTTCGTTGTTATGCGTTCTTGGCTGCTGATTCCAATTCGTGTACAACCCTTGGCTCCGTCTGACTACCTGATTTGTGCCTCAACCTCTGACCTTGTCTGACGACCCGATCCATGCTATATCCCTGGCTCCGTCTAACTACCCGATCCGCGTATGACCCCTAGCCTGACTGAATACCCGCTTCATGTGACTGTGGCTCCATATGACTACCCAATACGTGTGTGACCTTGGCTTTGTCTGACTCCACTTGTCTTGTACCTTGGGCCTGGCTCGCTCTCCATGCAGGCCTCTGCCACCATACTACTCCTGGTTTGTCTCTACCCATAGGCCTTGTAGCTCTCTGGTCTTACCGGTATCCTGCTTGGACCCAAGTGTCCTTGAGTGTTGTGCTGAATGCTGTGGACCCTAGAGTTCTAGGGTATTAAGTCTCTTTAACCCTAGCATTTTAGGGAATCGCATCTCTGTTGACCCTTGCATTCTAGGGAAGAGATTGGCTGCTTACCACCCTGCTCCATCTCAGGTGGCTCCCAGAACCTTAGGCTTGGTTCTCTTCCTTGTTCCTGGTTCCAGTATTTCGGGCTAAGTTCAGTGTCAGCTCCTGAGTAGTGGACTGTAGCACTGTCTGCACGCCTGACCCCAGGAAGGTTGGGGAAGTGCTTATTTGCTATTATATTTATTATATCTTTTAATAAAGTGGTGTTGATCTTAACAGTACCTGTCAAAGTCTTTCTTTGTCTAAGCCACTGTGACGCTCAGGCACTCGACTACTGCAACACCCTACTCTCTGGTCTTCCTTCCTCTCATCTTTCTCCACTTCAGTCTGTTCTCAATTTGCTCCCAGATACCTACCTTCTAATCTCCTTCTGAAATCCCTCTATTGGCTAATAATAAAGTATTGTATTTCTTACAAGATTCTCCTCCTCTCCTTTATCCTTTGAGTGCCAGAGGGGTATGCAATACATTGAGTACCCCTCTGGAACTTAAAGGGTGAAGTTTCTTTGTTCTTCAGCACCCGCTTACATTTCTGCTCTTATCTCCCACTACACTCCTTCCCGTCACTTATTTTCTTCTCAATGGTTCTTCCTGTCCTCTCCCTACACAACTCAAGCCATCTCTCGGCTACAATCTTTTTCACTGGCTCCCCCTCGACTTTTGAATGTCTTCCCTATCACCATTCACCAATCTTCCACACTCATCGCTTTCAATCATCTCCTCAAAACCCACCTGCTCAAGGAGGCATCTCAGTAACAATATCCTCCTGATGCTCACTGATAATCTCATCAGAAACATTCTGCACTTCCTTACTGTCTCTGTATGTCTTCATTATTTCTAATTAGATTGTAATCTCCTTGGGGCAGGGTCCCTATCCCAGTGTATGATTCCCTTTGCTGCACTTTCCCCCACAAATAATTTAATAATTGCTTTTTAGCCTTATGCTCTTGACCCAGTTCTGTATTTTTGTATTGTACGATTACAGCTTCTGTAAAGAGCTGTGTACATGTATGGCGCTATGTAAATAAAGATACATACATACAAAACTATTCATAAATATTAGTGTAATGGAATGCAGATGTGCAGACTAATAATTAAAAACGTAAAAATAAGTAAGATGATCCACCAATGTAAACCACCTAAATTGAAAGTGAAATGTATGAAAAAACATTATGGGGGGGCTCCACCAATAATGTGAATGTGCAATAAACTAAAATTATCCCCATATTAGGATATGTGCCATGACAAAATACAAAACAGTAATACAAAATAATAATAGGAGGTATCACCAAGGCTGATAGAATTATAGATAATTTTTAAAAATGACAAAAAAAATGTTTTATAAAAGACCACAAAATCAATATTTAATCCCCGAGGATCTAAGTTTTTTTAATTCAAAAATCCAAAATGATTCCCTTTGTCTAAATTTTTTTTTTTTTGATAACCTTTTTTTTGATTTTCAAAGTACAAATATAAACAGCTTTGCAATGTAAAAGCACATGAGACAGCATGAAGTAACAGTGACATGATAGGGAACCCAACACCAGCGTGTTGGATGAACAGCATAGTGATCTCTTCCCAAAATTGAAAAATACGTCACACACTGACTGGACCAGTGGATTTGAGATAGTATTTGGGAAGGGAACATGGCAGGAACAAATAATAAACAGTGAGTGTGAAATGTCGCAAACCCAAAGGAAGCTAACAAAACCTTTATACAATCAGTGTCTCAAGTGGAAATTGCAAGAGTATAAACAACATAGAACGTAAAAAAAAGACAAAAGACAAACGCACGCCTCCAGAGGGGCCCAGACACCCGACTCCACCCTATGCAGTAAGAAAAGGAAGACTAAGATGGTAGAAAAACAGTAGACACCCCCATGTCTCCCTCTCCCATATCTAGACAAGGAAACAAAGAATCATTCCCCTCTTCCTCAATCACCAGCAACCCCTCCAAGGCATTATCCGTCAACAGTCTCTCCTCCATCCACGAAGTATACTTAAAGCAATGATAAAACTCCCTCTGACGGGCAACAGGCAAGGACAGAATTAAGGGTTCCCAAAGAGAGATAATACGAGCATCCAGCAGCTCTCTATCTGAAAGAGCAATCATCCAATGCAGTCTGGTGAAACTGAACAATTTAAGATTCCAGTGGCAAAGTAGGGAAGGTTGAGGAGATAACCAAAGCACTAGAATACATTTTATTGCCACCATATCAGCAAAGCCTTTGTCTTAATTTTAACTCCTTAAGGTCCTGGTAAATAACTTTCCCTTGAGAACCACTTTGACCCTTTCTGATGTGCAGGTATACGTGACCTGTTACATGTACCGGTGCACTGCATTGGGGTCTGATAGAGACAGCTCCAGTCTTAGAGCGGTCAATTTCAGACACCATTTTTACTTACAGTGCTCCCGGAGGAGGGCTTTAAGTAAAATATTCTATGGACGTCACCTGTCCTTATGGCAAAAACCGCATGACGGCCGTAGTATGTCACGTGGTCCTTAAGGAGTTAATACTCTATCACCTCCCCATTTGTTCTATCCCCAATACTGTAAGGTCTTTATGTTGACACCCATGCTTGATCTTACAATTGTTGGAGAAACAGTGAGACTCCAAGCAATATTTTATGAGTTGTTCTGAAAATCTAGTTTTGACCTTATGTTTGGTTCTGCCAGCTTACTGGAGTCCACAGTTACAAGTAATCAAATAAACTACGCAGGTGCTACAGCAGTTGATTGATTACATGTTCCTTGCCTGTAGTGGTAGATGTAAAGATCAATTGTTTAGTATTGGGCAAATGTGCACAAGTGGTACAACTGAGTTTGCCACAATTGTGCATTCCCCTACAGGGGGATAAAGAAAAAGGGGTAATATTGTCATATGTTTTTATGAATGTCACTGGCAATTACTCTGTTATTTAAATTACTATTTTTCTTAAAAACTACTTTAGATCTATCTCCTATCTCCCTTAACATAATTTGGTCCTGTATGACAATGTGACAATGTTTGTGCAAAATCTGTTTATGGAACTTTAGTGTTATAAGTGGTTCTAAAATAAGGTGCATGATTAGTTGTTTCTGGTGTGTCTTTTTTCACCTTATAATCAGAGATGGATTAAGGCTCCCTAGGGCCCTAGGCAATTTACCAAATTGGGGCCCCATATCTCTTTATCTGGTGCTTTTGACACAGAGTGCTACCGAGTACTGACATTGTGGCACTAATGCAAGTGGGAGCAACTGGATGATGCTAGTCTCTTTCAACAAAAAGTGCATCTGATAAAAGATGTTAGTGGCAGCAACAGCAGGGCCTCTATCTGTAACCCATCACTTGCAGCCAGGGCCTTGGCAGTAGCATAGGTTGCCATAATAGATGATCAGGCACTTCCCATAATTAGCAAACCTTGTTGATTTATTTTAGAGTTCGCTCAAAAGATTTATCCACAGTTGATTCATCATAGGATTTCTCCATAAACTTATGTTTCATAACCTCTGCTTTCTTTTTGTTTCTTTTTTTTTCTTTTTACTTGTTTGAATTGTGCTGCAATTTATATATGAAAAAGAGGAATTAGTAATACAGCAAATGTTATAATCATTGCTGCACATAAGAAAATGTTCCATCTTCAAATTCTCTTTAAATCCTTTGAGCGCCAGAGAAATTAATTGCACCCACCAACAATCAAAGGGTTAAAGAGAGATTTGTGTGTGTTTTGAGCCCTTATTTATAGGAATGTTGGGGAACCCCTTTGCCTGATGGCTCAGTGGGAGAGCCGCATGTGGACATAGGAAGAAGAGGCATTGGAGAAATACACTCCTCCCTGGATTAGTTGGTAAAGTGTCAGATATATGTGAAATGCATTGCTATTCATTACACACATATAAATGGAATGCAAATGGTTGAAGTTGCACTTGGGTTTAAGAATTTAGGTGGAAGACCACACAGGGGGAATATCAGATGAGCTAGGGGAAGTCACTTGTGCCAGCTGTGCCAGGAGGGGACTGCACAGAACAGAAAAATGCTAATAACTTGAACATAATTTGAATAAATAAAACACATCTAACAATCTTGTGAGATGTTTTAAAATAAACTAAGTTGTTTTAAGGTGGCAGTTCCACTTTGAATTACTGTTCCTAAACTCTAAATAACTTTGAGTATTTCTAATGCATAAAGCATTATCAGGCTTTTCTACACCACAGGCTTATTTGTCACTTTACAGTTAGCTACTGTCTGTGTTACTCAGATTGGCAGTTTGACGTTTAATATGTTACTGCATATACAAATCCAAACAGACTCTGCTCAGCCAGGCTCTAAGAGACAAGAGAACCCTAGTGCTCTTCCAAAGAGTAGAACTGGTTTTGATGCATTCATGGCACTGGCTCTTATTTTGAAGAATTTTAAGACAATTGAGGGGGTGGGTGGCAGTCTTATAACTTGTGGCTGTCAGGACAATAAAGTTTATTAGCTCCAGGGAATAAGTTATCTGAGATGTACTAAGGACCTATGGAAAGAAACATACATGTAGCAGCTCTATATTTTTTCTCTTAAAATGTATTCTCAGGGTAGAATCTGAGATTTGATGTGTATTGACTAAACTGAGGGAGAGACCTCAAGGTGCTCAATAATCCAGTAAAGTGGAGGTCAGAGATGCTGATCTAGGAACAAGCGTGCTATAGAAATCAGCAAGCTCTATTGGAATGGTGTCCTACCCAAGGTGCAGTCTCATTTAGCGCACTAGTTTAAATAGAGGAAATATTGTAAAGCACATTATACCGATCCTTCCAACATGGCAGTCCAGACAGGCGGTGCCAGGCAATTCCTCTCTAAACAAGAGAAACAGCCAACAGCCAAACAGCCAAATTTCGAAATAATCTTTCAGCCATGAAAAGTCTCCTTGGTTACAACTTTTAGACTATGTTCACATGAGCTAACTGGTTTGTCTCTGGTTCAGCACATACAAATCCACTCATGCATAATTAAATGCATTTCCCTGGCAATTCTCTCATATGGGGTTGTGGCTGAGGTGTTTTACATGGTTGGCCACATGGGTGTCAAAAATATAATATTAACCAATGATATGTGGGTCAGTCAGTCATTAGAATTTAGTAGCAGCATTGTTTGCGTGAACAATCTGCACGACATCCCAGAAGCCACCGTGCAGAACAGAAATTGATGTGTCCATCTTATGAGAGCATTCAAGTTGCAGTGTGATGTGTTATGCAGAGCAAAAGCAGCTGTTTGAACAGTACACAACTGGTTTCGCAAGGATGCATTTAGCTTATTTTTAACAAAGCTGAACAAAATACATTTATTTCAACATGGCATTAAAGTTCTAACTCATTAATGTTACATTAGATCATTAATTTTAAGTGGTTGTGCAGAAAAACATTTGTAAATTTTGGTACAGGTCAATAACTTCCCATTGTACACAGTTGGGTTACAACTAGGGGGTACCTGTCATATTGTTCCTCTCAGGTCATCGTCTTAGACGTCTGTATATGAAATGATGGATGAAGTGAAGGTGTTTGATCTTTATGGACAGAGAGCAACGATAGTAAAGGTACACAAAAAAGACAGATGGCATTATTTGGGGAGGGAGCAATTAGCACTTTTCACAGAGAGGCAAAAAAAAGCATAAAAATATAACACAAGTATAATAATAATATAATGAAATGCCTAAAATTCTTTGCATAAATGGATTATTCTACTGAAACTGTGATTTCTCACCTCTCTCTGAGTGGTGGAACCTTGTACACAGAAGATTCTCTACCGGAAATACATTTCCTTGAAGTTTCCTCTATATCAGAGTTTCTCAACCATGGTTCTCACGTTCCCCTAAATGTGCAGTTTGTTTGGATTTCTCTGCATGAGCACAGGTATGTATAGTGATTCTATCATTCTGAAAGTTGTCAGGAATAATTTATTTATGATATTTAATCCATAAACTTGCTTCGGTCATATGCATCTATAATTATCATTTATTTGATTTTCACAACTATCACACCAATCAGCCCTGGGCCAGATTTACTTATCAGACAATATTAGGTGGGGAGCCCTATGCACCCATATGTTTTCCCCCACATAACCACCCCAAACACATTTCGTATGATCTCCACTTACTTATTGTGTTCACTTGGTAAATAAAATCACATTAACAGACCCACATGCTGGTTATTTGTCACATGTCATAAATCTGAGGGTTTGAAATATTGACATATTTAGCATGATTCCAATGAGACAGTTCTTGTAATTATGGGGTTAATAATTTTGAAGGGATTTTTCTATACTACAAGGACCTTTTTCTTATGAAATAACTGATATTTTATGTCTGTGTGAACATTGCTGTGGTCTGGTTTTCCTGTAGGTCAAGTGACATCTAATAAAAAGAAAAGAGAGCTCAGAGAATAGAGAAAGCAGATCCTAGTAAAAGTATAGAAACAAAATTATTTTATTATGTCTGTCTACAAAGGATCTAGCCTGAAACTGCCTTTGGGAGAAAACATTTGCCTGAGATATTGCTGTATCTATCTGACATTTTCAGCCTTGAATTTTAAAAAGGCTTTAGCTTTATTGCCTCCTTGAAACTTTCTGGAGCCTAAGTTGTGCATTAGATGAGGTTTTTGTTCCCTACACAATTCTATCTGAAAGGAAGGAGACCTAAGTAAACAGTGGCAAAATGTTTGATTTTCTGCTGCAATCTGTTTTGCTGAGAACAGGCTAGACATATGAGGGATTAGTGCCAGAGAGGTATCCAAAGCATTGCTTAGAAATGCTTGGATACCGCTCTGGCACTCAAAGGGTTTAATATCTACTACTGGTGGTGCAAAAGTCAATAGTATATATCAGTGGTTCTCAACCTGTGCTCTCAGTGGCTATTAACAGGCCAGGATTTTAGAATTTCCTTTTAAGAGCACAGGTGAGTTAATCAATATGACAGAGCCTCTGATCAACACACTTGTGTTCTAGCAGGGAAATTCCTAAGTCCTGGACTGTTAGTGGCCACTGAGGGCATGGGTTGAGAACCTCTGGTATATATTAGCAGGAGACTAGTGATCTTTGTCTATGGTACTCAATAGGCATCTGTTTATTTATAACAGTTTATACAGCTGTAGAATACATTATTGTAGCAGGTGTAACACATTAGAAAATATTGTAAAGTTGGTACACTGGTAAATCGAAATGCTGTTTCCAGTTGCAGCTGTCGGGCTCTCCTGTCATGTGGCCAGATAAGCCTTGCAGTCTTTTTCTTTTCCCCTCCAGTGTGCTAGATACATTTTCTTTATTTCTGCTGTATTGCTCTCTTCTTAGGTTATTTTTGGGGCACCTGTGTGTTATGTCAGATTCTGAAGGAGACATGTGAAAACCATGCTATTGTCTGGTCTTAGATCTGAAGTGTCTTAACCATTTTGTTCACCCACTGCAATTCAAAATGCAGTTCTTATGCTTCGGCGTTGCCACTGTGTGTCCAGGGGAGTTTTTGACTTCTCTGGACATAAGGGACTCACACCTTCAAATGCCTGTTTACACTAATCAGCAGTGTTTCCTTTGCTTCACCTTTTATGATTGCCATTTCCAATTTACTGCCCTTTCTTCTGGGCTTGCATCTGCTCCATGTGTTTTCACAAAAATTATGGTAGCTTTACTTAACTCCATTACACCATATCTAGACAATGTCTTGATGAGGACTCATCAGTGAACCTTTTGAGTCTCCATCTTCAGATGTGAGCGTCCATTCTAGAAGAAGGTAATTTAAAAAAGTCCTCTTTGGTGCTGTCCCAAACCCTGGTCTTTCTCAGCATGCACTTGATATTCTCAGGAACTGGTCCAGACAACAGTGCCATCTCTCCCTCATAATGTTCCTCTCAGCCTATACAAGTATGGATCTTTGCCTGTGGCTTTAGAAAACCCACTTAACATTGGATCGCTTGTTCAGAGCCAAACTGTCCTATGGAACACTGGGAAGTTTCCCAGTAGGTCCTGAGGCTAGCCTAGCCGCCAGCCACCTTGGCCCCATGTGTCTGCCCTAGTCCCTATTTTTGTGAACGTAAGGGCTAAGGACTCCATCAGTCCTTGCAGTCAGAGAGGATAGCTCTCTTGGTGTCCTCACTGGCACTCCCTCTTGGTTATGAGCTGTGTGATTGATCAGTGCAGGACCAAGAGTGAGCACCAGTGAGGACGCCATGCATTGAATACAGCGCACGTGCTGGATACGATGTCACATCCGGTGAGGTGCCATATTCGAGGAGTGTGCTCCAGGGCAGACACAATAAATTGAGGTGGGGAGAGTAGTGTGGGGGGATTCTGGCACTGGATAGGAAAGTTTGTACTTATTTCTTTGTAACTGGGTAAAGTTCATCCCTGTACTGTCCTTTTGGCCACATAGGTAAATAGAGTGGGCAATATACTATGCAGATTGGTGACAGTCTTTAGTTCTACCCTGTAGATCTTAGGACCATGAATGGTTATTATTACCCATATTTGTACATGGGGGCCCAGTGTCTTAGCCTGGTCCAACAACAAGAGTCTTCTTTTGGAGCTATTCATCTGGTCCTTTAGCATTGGTCCTGGTTACTTCACTGCCTGCCTACCAGCCAGTCTGTCTTCATTTATATAGTTCAGGTTTGGGGTCTACCGGCTGCGAACCAGATGGCATCTCAGTTGAACCACAAGGTTGCTCAGTTTTGTTCCACGTGCTGGGATCCTCTTGAAGTAGATGGGCATCCTGTGGTATTTCCCTCCCAAATAGGATGGTCAGGACGGACTGGGTGTACATAATCCTGGCCTCACTGAGCATGGTTCTCAAATATGATCAATCTGTCAGCAGCTGAGCTGGGCTATATCTATGCCTGGATGCCAGAGCATTTTACTAAAACTCAATTACTGAAAGCCCAGTCCGGGGCTCCATAATGTGGCATTCTGCTAAACCAAGACAGTCTGTCTTGATACCTCTCAGGTATACTGTAGCTGGAAGACTCTGTTCGTGCAGCACAGCATTTACCTAATTAAACTTACAACCAATGGTCCTTTTCAGGACTGGTAATTCCTTGGGTAATCAAGGCCCTCTTTAGGGCTGGTATCAGGAAGGTAACGATACCACTGGATACACCAGGGATGGCATACTCCATACGTACAGTCTGGTTTAAACCCTTTTATAAGCACTGGGCTATATCTATGCCTGGATGCAACAGAACTCTACATAATTTAATAACTGAAAGCCCAGTTCGTTGCTCTACTATCAGTAGGGCAATAAAGGCCCTTATTAGGGCTGGTAATAGAATTGGTAATCATCCACAGTTATGTTTTTGGGCTGTTTGGGTCCATATATGAATAGCTACTCTTTCTAATTAATTATTGGCAAGCCGGTTTTGTGCCCCGGTACACTAGACTAGTTTATTTTTGATCTAAGACTAGGCAGGATCACATGAGGTGAACTATATGTGCCAACAACAAAGGTCCTTATCAGGGCTGGTAACAGGATTACATCTTGGTAGTTGGCACAGATATTACGTATTCTTATATATACCTATGCGTTTTTACCCTTGCTCGGGAACTTTACAAGTATGGATTATGTAGATCGATTAAGTCTGACATATTAGGACTTTCTCTAGCTGACCTGCTGGTCTGATATGTTCAGTTTTTGCTCACATCCTATGCTCTATATCCCTTAACCTTCACTTATAGGGCTATTTTGAGCACCATATGTGACTATTGCATTTCTGTCACTCGATTATTTTAGGCACCAATGCTCACAAATTATTTACACGCTCAACATATGTATAAATAATCATCAGTTTGTGGCAAACCAGCTTTTTTGCCCGGTATTTTGTTTTATATTTGCTTTTCTTCTTTTTTTTTTTTTGCATTATATTAAAAGTTAAGTTTTATCCATTGTGTTGCACATAGCATTTAGACAGCACTTATGTATATTATCGCAGACTACTTATTAGGCAGGGTATTTTTTCCATTTATTCCAAGGAAATTTAGTGCAGCAGATGAAAGACACATTATGCTCACTTCCCTTCGCAATCGGAAGATGTCCAGCAGAGCCATCATCTCAGAATTGGACAAAAACAGTGGGACTGGTACACCCATCTACTGTCTGGAGACGTCTGGTCAGAAGTCTTCATGGAAGACTTGTGTCCAAAAAGTCATACCTCCAATGTGGAAACAAGGCCAAGCGACTCAACTATGCATGAAAACACAGAAACTGTGGTGCAGAAAAATGGAAGCAGGTGTTCTGGACTGATGAGTCAAAATTTGAAATATTTGGCTGTAGCTGAAGGCAGCTTGTTTGCCGAAGGGCTGGAGAGCGGTAGAAGAATGAGTGTCTGCAGGCAACAGTGAAGCATGGTGGAGGTTCCTTGCAAGTTTGGGCTGCATTTCTGCAAATGGAGTTGGGTATTTGGTCATAATTAATGGTATCCTCAGTGCTGAGAGGTACAGGCATATACTTATCCATCATTCAGTACTATAAGGGAGGCATCTTACTGGCCCCAAATTTATTAGGCAGCAAAACATACAGCCAAAGTCATTAATAACTATCTTAGACATAAAGAAGAACAAGGAGTCCTGGAAGTGATGGTATGGCTCACACAGAGCCCTGGTTGCAACATCATCAAGTATGTCTGGGATTACATGAAGAGAGAGAAGCAAATGAGGCTGCATTAATCCACAGAAAAACTGTGGTTAGTTCTCCAAGAACAACTTACCTGCCGAGTTCCTTAACAAACTGTGTGCAAGTGTACCTAGAAAAAAAAAATATATATATATTTATTGGTACATGATCCCATCAGCATATTGAATTACATTTATTGACACATATCATTAATGTATTTAGTTTTTTGATTAAAGCCTTTTCTCTAGATTATTTTTTATGTTGACTTTTGGCTACATGTTGAACCATGGACCTTTAGTTCATAATAAGCGGCACCAGACTGGGATACAATATAACTTCTTTCACTCACCAATAGGGAACGATAACACGGTGCAAGGTGGAAAGATGAGGCGACATATCTATGGCTTAAGCAGATAAAGAGACATCCACTGCATTCAAATGTTCTTGGTAAAAACACTTTCTATTTTCAGTAATGGAACACAAGACACCGGGGAATCAGTTTCATGCATTTTGCACAATGTGCTTACTCATAGACATTTTTTAATAAAGTGTTTTTACGAAAAACATTTGAGTGCTGTGGATGTCTCTTTATCTCCACAAACCTTTACTACATGCCCAAATCTTTAGTTACATTTTGGACCATTAACCTTTGCCACCTGCTCTGACCTTACGTACTGATGACAAGCTCTTCTGCCTCCTTGGGTTCTAATCTGCACTGTGGGTTCACCAGAAGAGCTCAGTGGTTTCCACCTGGCTGTGCCAGCTAATCCTTGCTACTTTTTGGCATGCAATCATCTATTTTTAGTACTAGCTTTACCAGTGCTGGTTATATGAACTCAACAAGGTAGCATCTGCTGTTGGGACTCTTCCCAAGGATTGCATGCTAGCATAGATAACCACCTTCTCTTGGTAGTTCTAGGGCCATTTTGGCACTATCCAAACGTCAATGGATCTCAGATGCATTACAGCGCTTCTCTGTATAATGTGCTGCATAATTTTCCATTTAGGCAGGCTTTTTAAAGCCCCAGGATGCTAGAGAAGTATTCCCTGCACTGTACAACAATACATTAGAGACCTCTATGAGATGCAAGTTTGACTCATTCTATGATCTTAAAAATTGTTTCTGACATCAAACAATTATACCTTTTGCATCAATGAGCTGCTTGACTCCTACAAAATGATACACTCTCATATAGTGGCAGGAAGGTAAAATTCTCTGAAAGCAATTGTCATTAGAACCTTTCGCTAAAAATATCATCTCTGTGGTTACCATGACACTTTGGATGGATTCATGATAATCAGTCAGAAGCGAGCATTGAGTAGTGGACATGGATAGGATCTAATGGGCTACTTCATAGATGATACATCACCTTTCTGATATTTGCTAGACTACAGAAGGTTTTCTGCAATTATTTATTGGAATACATCTCAAATAAAGAATCTAAGGGCCTTATTTTGAAAAGAAAGTGGAGTAATTCTGAGGATAGCCAAATGCAACACAGAGGAAAAATAGAAAAGATCCCATTGATTTAAGGAGGCTTTTAACCACTTGAATGCTAGAAAGGTCACTAATGCATTGCTTTGCAATGCACAGGAGACCTCTCGATATTCAAGCAATTAAAATCCCCATACAAATGAATGGGAATTTTGCAACTCCCCTATGGTGTAGGTGTTTTTCCCCAATATTAGTCCAATTTTCTATCAAACATAAAACCTTAAGACTTATTTTTTAGATGTCGGTGCTTTGTCCACACTGTTTGGGTGCCAGTTGTATGAACAGGAGCAGGGTCAGACTTTACATTAGGCACATTTTGAGGGGTGACTCAACTGTACTGGAAATACCCACATTCTAAGTTGTGGTAGTGGCAACTGCAATCCCAGTGCCTCTGCACTGCACATACTGGCTTATGATGGCCAGAATAAGACATTTTTCAGCTTGATTATAAACTAATTTATAAGGGCTGTATGTTCAAAAGAAAATGAAGGAGTTCAGGATTTCAAACCAGTTGTATTATGGGGAAGGACTAAAAATACCTACTGATGTGTTGGAGACCTCGCTAGCATTCAAGGGGGATAAACTATCAATTTAAAATATTGGAAATTTGGGGAATTGTTGCACCCTCCCCTCACCTTCATATAAACCCAACCAACCCAGAAGTAAAAACACAAACACAGACAGAAAATGGTGGTAAGGCCGCAGCATTTACTTAAACCAATATTCATAAACCAAATTTTAAAGAAAAACTACAAATCAACCTCTTTTGCCATACTAGCCTGAGGCCTAACCAAATACTGAATTAGCCCTGCCCTACCAGCCAGGAGCTATCACCTTAAATGCATAGTAACCTGTCATGTAGACACCAAAACAATGGTAACCCAGATAAACAAGGGATGTAAGCTTACTGAAACCCACCCTGCAAAGTATGTAACCTAGGCAGGTATAAGCAGAAAGCTACTTGTTCTAAACAAATGCTGAGTGAACACAGAGCAACACCAGAGGTGCCGAAGGAAGACAGAAACAGACAGCGATAGCAAACCCCAAATACAGGAGAATGTATAGTTAAACAAACCCCAAATACAGGAGAATGAGTACCTTTGATGCGGGTAACGGGATGGTCAGGCAGTCTTGGGTCAAAGCACTCTTCAGCAGCAAAGGAACCCAAGCAGCAGGCAGAGGCATGATCAGGACACAAGCAGAGGTCAATACCAGGAGTCCAGCAACACAGCACAGAGGATCAGGCAGTAGGAGGATCAGGTCACAAGCAGAGGTCAAGACCAGGAGTCCAGCAGCACAGCATAGAGGATCAGGCAGTAGAAGGGTCAGGCCACAAGCAGAGGTCAATACCAGGAGTCCAGCAGCACAGCACAGAGGATCAGGAAATAGAAGGTTCAGGTCACAAGCAGAAGTCAAACACCAAAAAGACTGGATTCAAAATATGCAGGCAGAAGCATGGGGAAGCTCAAGGAAGAGCTAGTAACTGGTACTTGGGAGCACCAGGCCCTTAGACAGCAGGCTATTTGAAGGACCAGTTACAATGACATCATCAATACTCTGTGTCAAGTCACCCACCGCGTCAACGCTGCAGCGGGGAAGAGGAGGCAGTGACTAAAGGATTAACCCTATTTTTGCAAATACATATGTGTTAAAATGCACTGGCTAAAAGACAAACAACTAACAAATAACTTACCCACCCTATACCCTAATCCCTTCGCTAGCTTACCCTTCATAGGGGGATAGGAGGTGGACTGCTTCCTCTGCGCTGTCTTCCAGTTAAGGCAAGCTTAAAATGTAACATTCTACACCTATATTTACACCACTTTCCTGCCCCAAAACAGCTTACCTGTCTCAAGGTATCTCAGCCAATTATGTTATTGGGCAAGAAATAAGAATTCTAGATGTTTCTCATTGTTTATTTATTTAATTAACTTTCAGCCCTCTCTCTCTTTTTTATTTAAATAAATTAATTAAACTTTATTAATAAATAACTGAGCGACCAACCAACAAAGAATGGGGGGACGGCCCAACTCCATGAAGTTCGCTCCTTAGACAGTCTCTCCGCTAACATTCTCACCTATAGTGCAATTAGTTTGCCCCTGAAATCCTCCACTTTTCTTTTGAATATACCCTCTACGTTTATTTTCTGTGCTAGGGAAATTCGAACTGGATTGGGGATTAAGTTATTTTATAATTGGGTTTGTGGCTATAGGTGGGGTTAAAGGAACCTAATGTGCCCTTGCTTAGGGGAGAGTGAGATTTAGATCTAGCCTCAATATAGAATTGTGATAATACAATTAGAGAACGCAAATCTTAACCCTTTGAATGCCAAAAGGGTGTGCAATGCTTTGGACACCACACGGCATTCAAAGGGTTAAAGAGATAGAAATGCTTCTTCTTAACATTGTCTGAGTCAATAGTTTGAAATTTTGGAATGTTACAAATCTCAGGAACACTCTTAAAATTATTTGAATAGTTTTTAAAGTTTTTATCTGTTGTCCCTTTCCTTTATGTGACAACAGCCCCCCTTTTTTTTTGATCCAGAAGAATCTCTAGAACTGCCATTGCCACGGTAAACCTACATTGTGATCTGTTAATTGAGACACTTCCTGTATTTGAGTCTTCTAAATGAGTCCCAAGCACTACTTACAATATAGCATTACCATCTCTTCAAAGTCATTAGGAATTATGCAAAACAGGAAAAATAAAAATGTTAAAAGGTTAGTAATGTTTTATAAATATATATAATATTTATATTCAAGTTGAAAGGCCCGTTTACACGGGCCACAGTTGCACCTCTGTAGGCATGAGCAGTAGAGAGTGGCCGCACCACGGCTGATAAGGAGCGAATCGCTCCAAATTCAGACCGGAGTCCTCTCTGTGCGACTCCAGCCTGAATTCGGAGAGCCCTGTTCCATAACAGCCACGGCGCGGGCAGTCTGTATTGAGCATGACTAAAACACGCGCAGCTGTCTCTACTGCACATGACGACTTCTGACAAACCTTAGCGAATTATTATATAGGATTATAATGTGTACTATCACTCTGTTAAGTTAAAAATGCCGACATCTCTCTAGTACCTCTGAAATTATGTCATAACTTATTTCCCTCCCGCCCCTTATGCTGACGTTGGTCTTCTTTCCTCTGAACTGAAGGAGGATCTCGATGAGGGACAATCATCATTCAGTATAAGGAAAAACCTGCCCTCCTTCATCAAGGAGGACAGGTTTTTCATTATACTGAATGAAGGAAGATTGTCCCTCGTTGTGATCTGTCCGGTCAAGTGACTGGACTTCAGACCTGAGGGGAGGTGGCTTCCTTTACTGAAAAGGGGCAGAAGGGGGGCAAGTAATAATATAATATCACTAACAACTAAAATAAGCTGGGATTATATACACATAAAGGAACACTAACACCTAAAATGATCTGAGGTTGCATGTACTTAGGACCCTATTCTTCATGATAACATCTGTAAAACTGGAAAAATGTATTTTCAGATGCCTAAAATCCAGGTGTAGATTAGTGCTCCTGGCACCCCTTAGGCGTCTTTTCTTTAAAAAAAAAACAAAAAAAAAACAGTTTGGCTAGTTTCTTCTTATAACTCAGATCCTCCAATTCCTTTATCAGTTTTGTTACACGTCTCTGCACTTTTTCCAGTTCAATAATTTTTTTTTAAGAACCGGTGCCCAAAACTGTACTACATCTTGTAGATGAGGCCTTGTATACTCACCTGTCGTTCCCCTTATGACTGCCTATATAAGCACTTAATCACTGCACTTATTGTACCCCTGCTATATTAAATGTAATCTGTAAAGTGCCAAGTACACCGGTTGGCGCTATATAAATAAAAATATACAATACAATACAATACAATTTATATACAGGCATAATTATATTTGCATATGGTGCATCTATACCCCTTATTCTAGAGGATAGTACGCTATTTGCTCTTGCAGTGTATAGTCTATCAGTACACCTAAATCTTTCTCTAATGAAGATTCCCCAAGCCAGTTCCCATTTAACTCTGACTACAGTTGGAAATCCCATGGTTTTCAAAGATTTTAGTAAGTTTGAAGTTGTGAAATGTAAAAAAAAAGTCCCTATAGCTCCAATTTAGGAAATATTTGTGAACACCAGCCTAGGGTTAAAATGGTAAAAATATAATGTCTTGTATTCCTCTCCTTCATATGTTGAACAGTTATGACCACTTTAGTCAAGGCAGCTTATTTAAAAAAAAAGTATGTGCAATATGTGCAGTATGTCAACCCATACCAATGGGGGTCTCATGTTTTTTGAAAGAGCAGTAGCTAATGAATGCAGAAGAAAATTCTTTAGTTTTCAAAGATTTTAATATATTTGAAGGGGTGAAAACTGCCCATTTTCCCTTTAGTTCCACCTTCCGGAAACATTTGTGCACTCCAGGCTATGAGAAGAAAGGCAGCTTATGTGACACAGTGAGATATGTACTTTTAGGAAACATATATATTTTTATATAGTTATTGAGGGTTTTGTTAGGATTTACCATGTAACCAGTGAAATCTGCATTTTAGTTCATAAAGTCGAAATTACTTTTTAACACTCCTATTAAGCAGGAGTATAAGAGGCCATACATATAGTTAAATGTATACATATTTGGTAATCAGGGTATTCTTTTTTTTTCTTTAATTTATTTTTATTTCAGTTTTAATTATAAAACATAACAATCCAGAAATACACATACAGCGTATACATCAATTATTTTCCTTTTAAAAACAATTATTACTGCCATACCTAACTCCTACAGTGCAGAGAGAAGATCCCACCAAGAATGTTCACCTACGTATTACCAATCTGTCTGCCCAGCTTCCATCAAACCCATCTGCTCCAACCTCTTACACCAAAACTCCCATATTGCAAATCTCTTAAACGAATTTAAATGTGGCCAGCTTATGGCCTTTTCCATTTTTATCTGAAAGCACAACTGAGAAATAAGCAAAGGCCACAAAGCAGACAAAGGCTGTTTCCAGTTTTGTGCTGTTGTTATCTTGAATGCCAAAAAACAATGGATAATCATAGATCTTTCTTTACTAGGAATAATTGGCCACTTCAGATTCAATACAGCCACTTCTGGAGCTCTCATGAGTCTGATATTAGTGACCCTTTCAATCAAGTCAAAGATTTTCTTCCAGATTCCCCTTATACCGTCACATCCCCACCATATATGTACATATGAACCTTCTTCCCTATTGCATCTCCAACATATCTGAGGGCTACTAGGAAACATCTTATTTACTCTAGTTGGAACAAGGTACCAACGATTACCAACTTTGTACTGTGTCTCTAAGAAATTTATAGAGTGTATGTTCTCAAAAGATTTAGAAAGCACTGAGCACCACTCTCCATATTCTATCTTAATACTGAGCTCCTTTTCCCAAATCTTTATTTGAGGGAGTTGAATCTGAATATCTTGTTCCCTAACAATTTTAGTTGCTTTGGCTATTAGTTTATCCACCTTCGTATAATTGAATATGCCCCCGATTGGATTTGTTCTATCCATAGCACCCATCGGGAATTTACTAAAAAAATATTTTACCATAACGTACCTAAAGATCTCTCTATTTGGTAGATGAAATTCTTGCTGCAATTTTTGAAAAGTTTTTAACCTCCACCAGTTGACCCAAACATCTTATCCCTCATTGTTTCCATTCTGCCAAATTTAAATCTTCCATGTTATGCTCTAGGTTCTCCAATTTAAGAAAATCATACAATTTACCTTGTATGCCCAATTCTTTCTTTATTTCTTCCCATATTTGAGTTATCTGCTCCCATATTATGCTTCCCCCGTCTCCTTCTTAAAGGGACATTAATGTAGTAATGTTTCATAATAAACGCGGCTCTAATTAATCATCATAGTATTTGGACCTTGGAGAGTATTATATCAATACTGTCAGACTTGTAGTTCAAGAGTAATTCAGTGACAAAGCATCCCCCTCCCGCCCCTTTTACTAATGTAACACTGTTCAGCCAGAGCAGAAGGGAGATGCCCAGATAGATTGCAGAAAGGGACAATCTTCAATTAAGATAAGGGAAAAACCTGAAAAACTTGTCAAGGGGGGCAGGGCTTTCATTGTTCTCATAGGAAGAAGATTGTCCCCTGCTGTTATCTGTCTGGTCTATGGACTGGATTCCACATCTGAGAAGAATAAAGGTTTGAGAGATGAGACTTATATCGTCCTTCATGTTTTTTGAATGCCTACAAAATAAAATAAAGATAAAACAAAGTATTACTATCACTTTAAGTTCTTTTAAACCCTATACACTCCAGATCAAACAATCCATTCACTGCCTCCTTCTCTATTTCATACCATCCCTGATTCCAAATTTTGTCAATCTGTACTCTGTGTACATGTGAAGTCATACTAGCCAAATATATATGTCTAAAATTCAGGAAAGCAATACCTCCTCTATCTGTTTTTTTATATTAACAACCTTTGAGCAAGTCTTGGTCTCTTGCCTTTCCAAATATAGTTCACAAAACTGGATTGAACTATCGTTAAATGATGGTCCGGTATTTTCAAAGGCAACATCTGACATAAGTAAAGCCACTTGGGTATTATATATGAATGTATGATATTTACCCTTTCCCACCATGAAGTCTCCATTTGTTGCCACTCTTTCAGTTGTTTATTTGTTTGTTTTAATAATTTTATAAAATTCACCTCCATCATTTTGTCTACATCTTTAGTTACTACTATTCCTAAATATTTAAACTCTCTTCTAGCCCAAATAAAGTCATACTTATAACTAATCTTCTCTATATCTCTCTGCTCAAAGTTCTTCCCCATCAATATGGCCTTATTAATATTAATTTTATAATTCTAAACTCTACTATATCTATCCAATTCTATCATCAGGTGTCGCACTGATTCCACCAGCTCAGTTAGTGTTATCCACATGTCATCTGCATACAAATTGGTACCATATCCTTTTATCATATGATTATTTATAATGTTGATAGCCAAAGGTTCAATCAAAATGATATATAATAGTGGGGACAGCCATGAAGAACAAATATTTGGTCCTTTTGTTTGTGCCGTGGGGCCATCGTACAAAGACATAATCACCCTATATATCAATCCTTCTATACCAATCCCATAAGGGAACTACTCAGGGAGCCCCAGCTGACCCAATCAAACGCTTTCTCAGCATCCACTGCCATGGTCAGCAGGAGCTTCCCTCATCTAGTAGCAAAATCCAGAATATCAATAATTCTCTGTGTATTATAACATGATGATCTGCCCGGAACAAAACCAATCTGGTCCGAGCAGATCACCGTGTCCACCACTCCCTTTATCCTCTCCGCTAAAATCTATGAAAACAGTTTAACATCAACATTTATCAAGGAAATAGGATGATTATTTACAACATCTGCAGGACTCCTTCCCTCCTTAAGAATTTGCAAAACATTTGCCCTGAGCATTTCTTCTGGAAAGTTGCCCTGTCTTACAGCATCATTAAAGGTATTAGCCAAATTGGACCCCAACTGCGTCCTGAACAACCGAACATATTACTAAATCCATCTGGCCCTGGTGTTTTATAACTTTCTAATCTAATGATAGCTCTATCTACTTCGCTCTCCTTTATAGGAGCATTAAGTTTCTCTCTTTGACCTTCAGATATTCTAGGCAATTTTGCTGTTAATAAGTAATTATCTGTCTATTCTCCTGGTGTTTTCTGCAGTAGATTATATAAATTCTCGTAATATCTGTTAAATTGTGAACCTGTGTCTTCTGGAGTCATGTATATCTGCGTGTCATCTACTAATTTTGTTTATACGATTAGCAGCTTTTTGTTATTTCAGTCTAGCTGATAAGATCCTATCCATTTTATTTCCCCTGGCATAGTATCTTATTTTCAGTTTTTCCATATTTTTAATAATCCTTTTCCTAATCTTCTGATTTATTTGTTCCTGTAAGGCCCATATTTTTAATGCGTTTTCTTTTGAAGGGCTCCTTTTTATTCTGAGCTGCCGTATTTTATAGTGAAAGATATACCATACCCTGTTCTCTTTTTAACTTACTATTTATTTTTATTACGTTTCCCCTAATAACTGTCTTAAAAGCACACCAGTTATTCACAACAGATGTTTCCCTCCTTGAAGTAGTAATCAGGGTATTCAAAGACTAAAAATAGTCACAATTTCCACAACCAGTATAAATGTTTTTGAAATATAGTTAATAATGGCAAAAATATTTTTTTTTACTTATGACATCATAGCTTGTTGCACAATGCAAAATTTAGTTCTCTTGATGTACCATGAAAAAAACAGAGTTCATTCTGGGAAAAAAAACACAATAGGTATCATACCTAAATAGATAAATAGCACAAATGTGTCTAGTCAGCAGAGTACAAAAAAATTCCAATGCCTCTGACACTGAAAGGGTTAAGGAATCATACGTCATGCCAAAGGCATGATGTATCCTTATCCCTTTCATTGTCAGAGGCTTTGGGATTTTTTTTAGAGTGGGAGGTAGACGTATTTTTATTTTATGGTATGAAGGACTTCATCTTTTTATGCTTAGGATTCCAATTTGCCAGCTGTGAAGAAAAAATATCTTGTCTTGGTGTATAATCTAGAAAACAAGCAAGCGTATTACTCACTAATGAATTCCAATGTTAGGCAAAAGTTTGGTTTTTGTCTATGAATGTAAATGCCGACAACCGAAGTGACAAAATTACATGTGCTTTTATTGTTATTATTATTATCATCAGTGAGTCATTTCCATTATCATTATTACAGAATAGAAAACTCTAGCAAGATTTAACAACAGTACAAAGCAGCTACCTGTAAAGAGCCAAATAATGGAAATGCACCTCCCTCCCAGAGTGAAGGAGAAACTCTAAGTGATATACAGTATACTACAGTTTGGAACTCTCTGGATCTTCCCCTAGCTCATGTAGGGCTCAATACAATTCCCACTGGTAAAACAGTTAGTAAGGGGGGGGGGAATAAACAAAAAACACAGAACGGGAAATGCATTTTTGTACTGCAACTATCCTATAGCTGGCCCGGTACTGTCCGTCTTCTTTAACCTTCTGTCTTCATTCTTCAGTAATCTTCCTTCTTCTCTCTTCTTTGCAATCTGAATTTAAAAATGCCCCAAAGATGTGTCTGACTTTACCCTTTGAGTGCTGGGGTCTGACATATCTGTTAAAATAATATGCTGCCATTCTGCTTTTAAAAAAAAATTATCAATCTATCAAAGACCTTAGAAGGTTTAATCTGGCTTCGCTGCCACCTCCTCTGCTGGCTCCTCTGGCGGCGACAGGAATGCATAGTGAATCAGCCCCTCCACCCCACCAAATACCTTTCGGGCCATTGCCCGAATCAGAATGAGGGAATTCTGGACAGAGACTGGCTTTTTATATGGCCAGTCTCTGTTCCAAATGTATTCAAACCTACAATTGGATGGGATGTGTGCTTATGCACCTCCCAGCAAATCAGCTTCTAATGGGTTTCATCATCCCCCCCCACAAGGAGCTGAGGTACGTAAGCACACATACCAGCCAATTGTAGGCTGCAATCCATTCTGAGCAGAGACTGTCCATATAAAAAGCCTGTGTCTTTTCAAAATTCCCTCATTCTGACAGGGCCTGCTGCTTCCAACCGAGGTGGCAGCAGTGGAGACAGATTAAAGGGATAGTAAACCCCCCCAAAAAAAACTGTAAGCCTAATGAAAGGAATAATAAAACCATACTTAATGCCCTCATTCCCATCTCTCAAACCATTATGGTTTGAGAGATGTAAGAAAATAAAGACCTCCGCTCCATCCCCTTTCTGCCTGATGACCTGTAAAGCTGTCAGAGGCAGAATCCGGTCGCCCAACTGACGGCGGCTCTTCAGGAGCACTGTCATCGGGATATCTAATTATAATTACTTCATCGGTATGGTCTACAATGTGTGCCTGGCTTGCAAGCACCCGTTGTAGACCATTCCGATGAAGTAATTATAGTTAGATATCTCGATGATATCGCTCATGAAGAGCCGCCATCTGGTCCCGGAAGCAGAATCTCATGACGTCCGCTATACAGCGGATGCATGAGAAGGGGGGGGGGCGGAGGTCTTTATTTTCTTACATCTCTCAAACCATAACGGTTTTAGAGATGGGAATGAGGGAGTTAAAGATGTTTTTATTATTCCTATCATTTGGCTTACAGTTGTTTTGGGGGTTTACTATCCCTTTAAACCTTAGAAAGCCTTTCATAGATTAACAAAAAGAATGCCTTACTGTTTTTTTTTTTTTTTTAAAACAGGAATGGCAGCATATTATTTTACGAGATATGCCAGACTGCATTTAACCCTTAGAGTGTCGGAGGGGAACCCTATGGCACTCAAAGAATTAAGTGTGGCATATCTTTGGGGCATTTTTTTTTTTAATTTGGCATTGACTTTTTTTAATTTTTAGATAAAGATTGCAAAGAAGAAATAAGAAGGAAGATTACAAAAGAATGAAGACTGAAGAGAGAAGATTAAAGAAGAAGACAGACAGTAGCTGACCAGGGTGCTGGGGACCCCGCTGGACACCATGATTATAGGCAAGTGTTGATTTTCAGTGGATGTTGGTAACATTAGGGGGATTAACCCTTGAAGTGCCAGTGAGGTATACAATGCTCTGCAAAGAAAAGCAACGGATTGTGTACCCCTGTGGCACTCAAAGAGTTAATATTTTTATTTTTTTTATTACATTTTTAGTTCCTTGGATGTATTGATATGGCGCTAACGGCCCCATATCAATACATCAACTTGTGACTAGTATAGGGATCACTAGCCGCGCATGCGAGTGCATGTGTGTTGGAAACTACTTTTTTAACACACACCTGTGGTTTGCACTGCACATTAGAGACGCTGCACTATATGTTTTGATAGTGCAGTTTTATCGCCAAAAAAATAGGATTTTAGTCTTACCTGTTAAATCCTTTTCACTTAGTCCATACAGGTCACTGGTACTCTGGGAGGCGTAAGTCCCCTTTAATAGGCAGGAACAACTATGCAAATAATTTGCAAGGGGCGGAGCCTCCCCTCTTACTTAAGCCACCTTCTGGCCAGAGACACTTTAGATTGATTTGAGACCCTAAAACTGACCTCAGGTAAGCAAAAAGAAAGACTCCTGTGAGCATGCCCGAACGGTCTCCCACTGAATGCCACAGGAGAGCCAAGACTGGTCCCTTGACAGGGTGGGAGACCAGTGACCTGTATGGACTAAGTGAAAAGGATTTAACAGGTAAGACTAAAATCCTATTTTCACTGTCGTCCAATACAGGTCACTGGTACTCTGGGATGTACAAACATTGAGCTGATACAGAGGCGGGAAGTAAGGCAAGGACCAGGCGCAAGGCCCAAGTCACTAGAACTGCTATGACCAGTTGATAACATAGCCCAAACTGTAAGTGTCAACGGACACCAACCAAGGGAACAATCCCTGAACTAACACAGCACACGGAACTAGAGCCAACCAGGCTCAACAGTAAAGAAGCACTAAGGATCACAGAGCGGAAGACCTACACAGGACCTTCCTTCCAAAACTGGCATCAGCCGACGCCAGTACATCAACTCGGTAGTGCTTTGAAAAAGTGTGCACAGAGGACCAAGTGGCCGCTCTGCACAGTTGATCAGCAGAAGCTTGATTCTTGTAGGCCCAAGAGGCCCCAATAGATCTGGTGGAATGGGCAGTCACCCGGAAGGGAACATGCTTATTCCTCAACTTATAGGCTTCACGGATGGTAGCCTTAATCCAAGAGGCAATGGTAACTTTGGAAGCCGGTCTCCCTGCCCTAGGCCCCTCAGGAATGACGAATAGAGCGTCAGACTTCCTGATAGACTCGGTGCGATGAACATAAAACTTGAGGCAACGCACCACATCCAACAGATGGAGATCTCTTTCCTTGTCAGATGAAGGATTAGGGCAGAAAGAGGGAACCACAATCTCCTGATTGATGTGAAACTCTGACACAACCTTGGGTAAGAATTCCTTGGTAGTGCGAAGCACAGCCTTATCCTTGTGGAACACCAGGTAAGGAGGTTTACAAGACAAGGCCTGTAACTCTGCTACCCGGCGCACTGACACAACAGCCAAGAGGAAGGCCATCTTCCAAGTCACAAGACGTAATGGAATGGAAGCCAAGGATTCAAACGGTGGTCGCTGTAGAACTCCCAGCACCAAATTGAGATCCCACTGGGGAGCAGGACTCTTAAAGGCAGGTCTAACATGAGTCACACCTTGGAAGAAGACTTTCACATCAGGAAGGACAGCAATCCGTTCCTGGAAAAACACAGACAAGGCAGAAGTCTGAACTTTGAGGGAACTCAGACTGAGCCCCTTATCCACACCGTCCTGCAAGAAGGCCAGGACAGTGGGAAGATGGAAGTCAAGTGACAACTTCTTGTCAGAACACCATGTCACGAAAGTTGACCATATGCGATGATAGATCTTGGAAGACACAGGCTTACGAGCACTGAGCATCGTCGATACCACAGAAGGAGAAAAGCCTTTCTTTGCTAGAATCGAGGATTCAACCGCCATGCCATCAAATGGAGAGAGTGAACATCCTCCTTCCACAGATACCCCTGAAGAAGCAGGTCCGGACGGGCTGGAAGTGGGATCGGATCCTTCACTGACATGGCCATCAACTCCGGAAACCAGGACTGGCGAGGCCAGTTTGGAGCAATCAGGATGACAGGACAACGTTCTCTCTTCAACTTCTGGATAACTCTGACCAATAGAGGAAGAGGAGGGAAGATGTAAGCCAGGGGGAAGTCCCAAGGGATCGACAGGGCATCCACTGCTAGAGCAAGGGAGTCCCTCAACCGGGAGCAAAACACCGGAACCTTCCTGTTGTGTCTGGTAGCCATCAGATCCACCACAGGCATCCCCCACCGTTGAGTGAGCATGTGAAACACCTCTGGGTGAAGAGCCCATTCTCCGCTGTAGACGGTGTGACGACTGAGGAAGTCTGCCATGACGTTGTCCACGCCTGGAATATGAACTGCAGAGATGACAGGCACGTGATCTTCTGCCCAAGACAAAATATCCTTGACCTCCCACCAGGCGGAACCGCTTCTTGTGCCGCCTTGCCTGTTGATGTAAGCCACCGCCGTGGCGTTGTCGGACTCCACTCTGATTGGAAGACCGGTCAATTGAGACTCCCAGTGCCTCAGGGCCAGCCGGACAGCTCGAAGTTGCAGAACATTGATGGAGAGCATGGATTCCTCCAGACCCCATTTCCCCTGAGCACTGAAGCGACCCCAGACTGCACCCCAGCCCCGAAGGCTGGCATCCGTAGTGACTGTGGTCCAAGGAGGAACTAGAAAGGATTTCCCTTTCAGGAGATGAGAGAGATCTAACCACCAGTGCAGACTCGACTCGACATGAGGAGGAAGAGAAACAGACAGATGTTGATGATCTGGATGATTCTTGCACGTCTGGATCACAAATCTCTGAAGATCCCTGGAGTGGGCCATGGCAAATGGCACTGCTTCGATTGTGGAAATGAACTTCCCCACTAAGGACGACAACTTCGGTACTGGAATCTCGTCCATGTCCAGAATTCCAGCCACTCTGACAGCTATCTGGTGAGCCACGTCCTCTGGAAGAAACACCATGCATTGGCGAGTGTCGAACAGGAGACCCAGGAACAGAAGCCTCTGAGATGGAATCAAGTCTGACTTGTCCAGATTCAGGATCCAGCCATGACGGTTCAGGGTGTGCATGCACATCTGTAATTGCTGAAGGAGAAGCTCCGCAGAGGAGGCCTTCAGTAGGAGATCGTCCATGTAGGGGGTCACTCTGATCCCATCCTGATGGAGCACCGCTATCAAGGAGCCCAACACCCTCTGGAAGACCTGAGGGGCTGAAGTCAGCCCAAAGGGGAGCGCTGCAAACTGAAAGTGTCCCCTGTGGCAGGCAATCCTGAGATACCGCCTGCTCTCTGGATGAATAGGGATGTGAAGATAAGCATCCTGAAGGTCCAGGGAGGCAAGAAACTCCCCTGGAGACATTGCTGCAATCACAGAGCGCAGGGACTCCTGGCGGAAGTGGGAAGTCACCACATAGGCATTGAGATCTTTGAGATCCAAAATGGGACGGGCTCCTCCGTCCTTTTTGGCTACCACAAACAGGTTGGAATAAAATCCTGAACCTGTGTCCCCTTGAGGAACCGCCTCCAGGACCTCTTTGTCCAAGAGATCCTGAATAGCGTCGTCGAACAGACGCCTTTTTGTGGGTTCCTGAGAAGGACGAGTAAAATGGAACCGAAAAGGAGGAAGGGAAGAGAAAGGGATCCTGTATCCCTCTGACACCACCTGAAGAACCCATGGGTCCGCCTCTGACTCCTCCCAAGTCCGGCGAAAGATGCGGAGACGACCGCCTACAGCCGGATGCGGACCCGGGTTCGGCGAGTCATGCCGAAGCAGTCTTGGAGGTCTTGGCCTTGGAGGCAACTTTGGGCTTCCAGGACTGTTTGGGCTTGGAGGAGGAGCGCGTAGTGGGAGGACCCGTTTGGGCCGAGGAGCGTGTCTCAGTCTGAAAGGAACGAAAGGACCGATTGCGTTTGGCTGGAAACTTTTTCTTAAAGACTGAGGGTAGAAGAGTACTTTTACCGCCAGTAGCCTCACTGATCATTTCTTTGAGTTCAGACCCAAAAAGCAAATTCCCCTGAAAGGGCAAGGAAAGCAAGGCTTTCTTAGAGGCTGTATCAGCAGACCAAATTTTCAGCCAAAGAGCGCGTCTAGCCACCACAGAAGAAGTGGAGGCCCTCGCCATCATGCGCACAGCATCAAAAGCAGCGTCAGCAACATAGTTCTGAGCTTCAGTGATATTAGCAAGAAGCTGCAACTGTTCAGATACCGGCGCATCCTGGCGAACCGCTTCAGTCAGTCGTTCAGTCCAGGCCGCAATAGCTCTATTAACCCATGCCACCGCAAAAGTGGGGCGCATGGCTGTGCCAATGGAGGCAAAAATAGACTTAAGAGAGAGCTCTAGTTTCTTATCCGTCCAGTCCTGCAAGGCAGAGGCATCTGAGACAGCCAAAGCAGTAGATTTGGATAGTCTAGACACAGGAGCATCCACTTTGGGAGGATGAACCCATTTTGCCAGCTCCGCCTCAGGAAAAGGGTAAAGTTTAGAAAACTTTTTGGAGACAGAGGAAGATCTATCAGGATTCTTCCATGCCTCAGAGACCAGACGGGCAAGAGTAGGATTAGTTGGAAAACAAACAACTGGTTTAGATGGCTTTTTCTGAAAAACATCAGTAGGATCATAAGTGGATTCCTGAGTCAGAGGAAGGTTGAGCGTATTCAGAACCGCTCTGATCAGACCCTCAGCCGAAACTTCAGGGTCACACTCATAGGGGTCCCCAATGGACCTGTTAGATTCAATAACAGTACGTTCCTCAGCATCAGAATCCTGTAAAAGTTCTTCTTCAGAAGAATCAGTGATATCAGGAGCTCCCTGTGGCTTAGGCAGGGAGGTCCTGATAGTAGAGGGGGTCTGCCAGACCTGGAGAGCCCCCTGTATCTGAGAGGGAAAGAGTTGAAGCGTGGATCTGAGATCCCTAGTGGCAGCTTTAAACTCCCTCACCCAAGATGGCTCAATAGCGTGGCTGGGAAGCCCAGGGTTGCTATCTTGACCAGTACAATTAGGGCATAGATCCCCCACATTATCGCCATCCAGCCCAATGTGGCAAGAGGAGCAAAACGCCATGGGGGTAGCAGACCCCCCATCCTCCTTAGACTTGGGTCTAGCCCCTAGCTCCAGTGAAGCAGACATGCTCACAGCGTCAATATACCCCACTAATAACACTATCACCCAGAAAAAGTGTGAAAGATTAAAGTTTCACCCCAGAAATGTTCTAAAAACGGACTTATCTGGCCAGCGAAGGGTTAATCTGTTGAGGAGAGAGAAGGCTCGGTCCCTGCGTAGTGTACTCGCCTAGGAAAAGTACCACAAAATGGCGGCCGTCATGACAGCCAATCAGAAACGAGCGCGAACCAAGCGCTCATGGGAAATGTAGTTTTCCTGTCCAAGTACCCCAAACATTGCCCGAAGCCCCCCTGAACACCCCACATGAATAAAACACATTCCGGATGATAGATCAGGAGCCTAGAATTAAAATGAGCCCTCTCTGAAGTTGCTGTGACAAGCGGTTCCAGAGATATGTCCCATACTGTGAATTCCCATAGAGAGTAAAGGAGCCCTTGCGTCTGAGCGGGAAAAAGCCGCGCTTAAAGGCGCGGAACACCATTTTTAATAAAGTTTAGTAAAACATTAAAAAGTGCCCAAACAAGCATGAAACACATGAGAAACATAAATAAATGAATACCCAATGCTCCAAAACTCAGAGAATAACACAGAAATTGCATAAACAGTAATAATGCAATAAAAACACCCTATGAGTGCTGGAGTGTATTAAAACTCCCAAATACAAGCCCATCAAAGGGACACTGTGGGGACAAGTGGACCTTCAGCACTCAATGGGTGACTCACCTTCCTTGCTGGACTTCTGTCTTCAGGTGACCATGATAAGGAGGGAAAGAACCAGAGGTAAATTCCCCAACAGGGGAGCTGCTTAACACAAGCTGTCCCCTCTTCAGGGCATAAGGTCCACAGAAAATCCCTGGAAGCTGCACCAGCCACTTTAAAGAGGGCAATTCACAGCCATGGTCACCCTCCTAATGGTGGTATTCCATATTTGAATAAAAAATAATAAAATACTAAGATGCATAGATGTTCTCTACCTGGTGTGCAAGCACACCAGGAACAAATCAATCTAAAGTGGCTCTGGCCAGAAGGTGGCTTAAGTAAGAGGGGAGGCTCCGCCCCTTGCAAATTATTTGCATAGTTGTTCCTGCCTATTAAAGGGGACTTACGCCTCCCAGAGTACCAGTGACCTGTATTGGACGACAGTGAAATGTGTTCATTAAAGTGTGTTGAAGCCACAGCACATAATTCAACAATTTTTTTTATTATGTCCAATGGCCGCAAATGTTTATGTGGCAGTGATTTTTGACAGCACAGTTAATAGAATACCAAACTGTGCTTTCAAATCACTGTCACCAGTTTTTGATTCTAATGTGGGTGACAGAATTAATCCCATAGTCTGAACAAAATATGAAGACAGGTGTGAAAACACAGCTTTGTGTGAAGATGTGTGAGGACTCTGTTTTGGGTCAAGCCTCTGTATATATAAGTGCTTAGTATTGTATGAACCTAGGTGTGAACACAAAACATTAATATTTTGCTGGAGGGGAGTATGGTGTAGTTATTTATTAACCCTAAAGAGGTCTCCGACTGATTTCTAGGTAAAGCTTTGGGGACCTCTGTTGCATCCAAGTGATTAATGGGCCTTCTGCTTTATGCTTTGCTCACAGCCCAGTAAAGGCTTAACATGTGCACATGTTTTTTCATAGCAGATTTTTGGAAATTGTAACATAATCAACCACTTTATCTTCCCCTCATTTTCTGTGCTGATAAATACTTACCGTAATACTCCTAAAAAATATTTACATGATCAGTAATGTTGTTGCAAGATAGGGCTTAAATGATACATTTTGTGCTGGCTTTTCTCAGAACAAAAAAACAACAACAAATTACCAGATAATAATAATAGTAATCATAAGAAGAAGAAAAATAATAATAATAGTTCCAATTATATAGTTCTTTTGGAGATTTATGCTAGATAGAGAAGCCTCAATTTTTAAAGGGATACTAATGCCCAAAATACATTTTATTTTATATGGTAGATTTTACAAAAATAAAGTATTTGGAGAAAGTCCTATCTCTCAAACCTTTATGGTTTGAGAGATATCCTCTGCTAAAATTCCCCTTCTCCTGATGTCTGTTGTAAAGCTAACAGGAGATCTGTGTCAGCCAACACGAGGAGGCTCTTCATCAGAGCCTCAATAGAGATATTGGAAAATAATTACTTCATTGGAAAGGTCTACAAAGTGTTCTTGCAAACCAGGTACACTTTGTAGACCTTTCCAATGAAGCAATTCTTTTCCAATAATGCAATTTTGGCTCTGTTGCAGAGCCGCTGGTTGATTCCCGGACCGGGATCTCCTGCTGTCAGTAGAGCGCTGACATCAGGAGAAGGGGAGGGGGAACTTTAGCGAATGATATCTCTCAAACCGTAAAGGTTTGAGAGATAGGACTTTCTCCAAATAGTTTATTCTTGTAAAATCTACCATATAAAATAAACTTTATTTTGGACATTACTAACCCTTTAAGTGTGTGACAGACATACAGAGGTTGATGTATGAAGAATTATAGCATTTCTGGGGCAAATCATGGGCAATGCTTTGGATACCTCTATGGCACTCAAAGAGTTAACCACATGAATGCAAGAGAGGTTTGCTAAAATAGTTTGCACCAGGTCTACATAGTACAACAGTTGTGTAGGTGTGATTGTATATATATATATATATATATATATATATATATATATATATATATATATATATATAAATATATATATTAGTGTAAAAGCCCGTTTACATGGGCCAAGGTCCGGGTGATGTTAACCCTTTGAGTGCCAGAGGGGTAAGCAATGCAATGCTTTGTAATGCGTTGCGTACCTCTCTTGTACTCAAAGGGTTAAGAGGCCGGTCCTGGTCTGCGTACTGCCGCCGCATCACTGGGGGTGCACGCAATACAGTCATACGCTGTAGAGACTGCACGAATGCTCCCAGCATTCTGTGAGTTCAGACAGTCTCTACTGCGCATGACTGCATCGGACAAACATTCTAGCATTTTTATATATATATATATATATATATATATATATATATATATATATATATACAAAAAATGCAAATAGGAGAGAAGCAAAGGGACAATCTAAGTCAGTCATATAAATAATATAAAATCTTTGAAGAGCAGATAAAAGCATATCTGTCTTTCAATACAGGAAAGAAGACAGTTATTACTAATTTATTTTATGTTTTTCCCAAATGAAATATGGATGATGCTTCTTTGCCTGTCAGCCATAACAGTAAAAATATAGTGTAACATACATCTCATAATTTCTATTGCACCTCAAGGAACTCAGTATCATTTGCATATGAAAGAAACATTCCAGTCTGCAACTTTTCATAATAATAATAATAAAAAACGAAAGCTAAACTTTCACTTTGCTTAATACAAAGCATTATTTCAAATTATATTTTAATATCGTTTTATGAGTCTGCTGAGAACATGCATAACCAGCCAAGGGAGGAAAAAAAAGATTTAAATTATAACTTCATACTTGGAGATTTATGACTTGGTTTATGCCTAAGCAGAGAAAGGAATCAAAAGCTTCTTTCTCTTTTTATATTAAAAAGGGCATTGCTTGAAGAAATGCCACACATTCCTGAAATACAGTTATATTTAAACAACCAGCTTGTCCAAAATTGATACAAAACAAAAATATTTCCTCGAAATTGAACATTTTTTTTCTGTTTATTTCTTTTTTTTTGTGAAAGTATTTTACCAGGAAGAATAAATTGAGGTTATGTCGCATTTTCAAGTATGTCCTGGACTTATTTTATCTACCTCAGAAGGGGGAAAGGCAGAGGAATAGAACCTGCAGGCTCGCAGTCTGAGCAAATTCTAGAACTTGTGTATTAACCAACTGAGCCATCACTCCAGTCTGTTTGTTCCTTTTACTTGTTTCAATTTCCAAAATAAGTTTTAGCACACCAGGTGCCAAAAGGACTGAGTCACAATTTTACACACAAGGACTGTATGGTCAAAAGAAAAGCAGAGGAGTTTGGTGCAAACCATTTGCACTATGGGGGAGAATTTAAAATTCCCATTGATTTAAATGGGGATTTTAACCCCTAAAATCCAAGACAAGTCTGAAAGGCATTGCTTTGCAATGCATTGGAGACCTTTCTAGCTTTCAAGGAGTTAAAATCCCCATTTAAATAAATATACATTTTTGGTATTTTTAGTTCTCCTCGTAATTGGTTGGCCCCAGAACTCCTCCTCTTTTTTTTTTGAACAGTTGTCCCAAAAGTAGAAGGATAATACTGTACATATCATGCTTTTGTATATTTATTTCAAGTGATAAAGTGTACCATTTTACACTAAGGGCTATGGGTTTAAGAGATAAGTAGAGGGTAGAAATAAACCATAATTCCCTGTAACTTAAAGGCATGGGTGACCTCATTAACTCTTAGCGTGTCAAAGGGGTATGCAACACATTGTTTCGTAATGCCTTGTGTACCTCTCTGGCATGCAAAAGGTTAAAGTTGTAAAAGTCCCATTAAAAATCAATGGAAATGTGTAATTGTCCCATATGATGTAATAGGTTTGCTCCAGAATTGCTCCACTTTTCTTTTGTTATGTTTAGTTTTCTTTGTTTTTATTTCTATACTAGAGTAAAAGCCCGTGTACACAGGCCAAAGTACGTAAAGAAATCCCAGCATTCTGTGCGTTCGGGCAGTGTCTACTGTCCATGACTGTATCAGCCTGCTTTCAGGCAGTGTATACTGTACATAACTGTATCAGCCTGCGTTCAGGCAGTCTATACTGCACATGACTGCATCGGCCTGCGTTCAGGCAGCCTCTACAGCGCATGACTGCACCAGCCTGTGTTCAGGCAGCCTCTACAGCGCATGACTGCACCAGCCTGTGTTCAGGCAGTCTCTATTGCGAATGACTGCATTGGCCTGCGTTCAGGCAGTCTGTACTGCTCATGACTGCATCGGCCTGCGTGCAGGCAGTTTCTACTGCGCATGACTGCATCGTTCTGCGTGCAGGCAGTCTCTGCTGCGCATGGCTGCATTGGACAAACATACATCTGGTCTTTTTTAATATAGGATTGTACCCTTCATTATACCCTTGCTAAATAGCATAAAATACTTAAGGTTGCACCAAAAAATCCAAATTACGTTTTCGTGGTTCCTTGAGAGAAAAATACTAAGGGCCCTACGTTCAAAGAAAGAGTGAAGGTATTTTAGGTTAAACCAGTTGCACTATATGGAAGAATAAGGCATGCTAAGAGGAACAGGAGTAATTCTGGACCAAACCAACTGTACCAACTCCCCTGCATCATAGGGGAGAAATACTTATTCCTGTTGGATTAAATTGGGCTTTTAATCCCTTAAATAGAGGTCTCCAATTCCATGCAAAGTTTTTAGTTTTATTTTTTGGACAGCATCTAATTTTTTTCCTACCACACAAATTTGGGCCAGATTTGCAGAAATTGAGGGGACTGACACTGATTTCTACACTTCAGCTTAATAGTCAAACAGTTCAAAAGTTATAACAAGACATCCACACTATATAGCTGTAATATCACTCAGCTATAATACAATAGGTCAAATAGTGTTACTCATCACTTAATTAATGCAACCATACTAGTTTGGGATCTCACTGCTAATCAATATTCGTGTAGCAATGCTACAAAACAAGAATATAAAAACCATTACAGAAAAGCTTATAAATAGCCATAGAATAAAAGGTAGCAATCATACTATATGACAAGATGTACATAAGCAATGGAATAAACAAAATGAGTACCGGTAAGTTGTACACCACTTGGAAAACCTTTGGATGCTAATGGCATAACACGTGTCACAGCACGGGATATGCTTCACCACAACAAAACAGTTGGATGACCGATTGGTATTCATGCCATTGGGTAGAAGAGATTTTAATATTAAGACCCAGTAAGACTCTCTCCCTTTAAAAAAAATATTTGTGTCTGTCACCAACTCTCTTCAGTATTGCTATGTGTTAACCCTTTGAGTGCCAGAGGGATATGCAACACAGTGCTTTGCATTGCTTTGCATACCCCTCTGGCACTCATGGGGTTAAATGCCTATTGCCTTGAGCTCATAGGTTAGACTACTGGGTGACAAAAACTGTCTTTCCTTTTCTTATGTTACTCTTTATCACATCTAACCCATTCAGTGCTATTGTGAGGCAATTCTTTGTAAACCTCCCTGGCATTTAGAGCATTAACTTTAATAAAGTGGTTCACTTTATTTTAATCCTTTCAGCGCCAGAGAAGTGTGAGATATATTGCAAACCACTCTGGAACACAAAGGGTTAAATGAAGGGTGGTAAGTAGTGGACAGAAGGTCCAAATGATACTGGTACCATGATATGAATATAAGTTACTTACCTATATTCCAAACCAGTTCAGACTGAATATTGGATTTAAGTCCAATAAGTGTTCTATATTATTCATACCTTTGCGCACATCCCCTAGATCTGTTGCTGGACTACAATCTCCCATCATCCTGACAATGGGAATGTAGTCTAGCAACAGCTGGAGGGCCTGACATTGTTCACTGCTGTCCTAAATATTCGGGTTTGCTATTTACTGCTGCAGTTCTTCAGTCGATCAGTAAACAGGCATTGAGTCCATTAGTGATTTAAAAGTGCCACAGATATATTTCTTCTATGTCGCTTGAGGGGCAGATGGCCATGCACACATACATTTCGAATACCTCTCTGCAACACAAACAGTTAATTCTGGTCTTGCCTTGCCAAAAAAGTAAACATTGGTGATACGTGGATTGCACTGGGCTAAAAGAACACTGAGGAACAGTTCACTGTACTTAAGTGGAACCTAGAAAAATACCAGGCAAAATAGTTACTAGTTTACCTATAGTAACATCTGGATGATGCACTGAAAAACTCAAAAGATGGATACAATGAATGAAGGCAACGTGCCTGATCCCCAGGGCTAACATGACAAGCTCACACTTGTCAGGTTAGCCCTTCAGAGAAGGGCTACTAAAATGGTGACTGTTTTACGGGAAAAGACATATCAGTATAGACTAAAGGATCTGAACATGTATAGCTTGGAGGAGAGAAGAGAGAGAAGAGATATGATAGAAACATTCAAATACATGAAGAGATTCAACAAAGTACAGGATGGAAGTACATTTCAAAGGAGTAATACTGTTAGGACAAAAGGCCATAGTCTAAAACTAGAGGGACACAGGTTTAGATGTAATGTAAGAAAGTTTAACTTCACTGAGAGGGTAGTAGATAAGTGGAATAGCCTACCAGCAGAAGTGGTGGACGTTAATACAGTGACAGAATTTAAGCATGCATGGGATAGGCATAAGACTGTCCTAAACATAAGAAAAGACCAAGGACCAAAAAAGGTTTGAGGTTTTTACACTAGGAAAATGGGCAGACTAGATGGGCTGAATGGCTTTTATCTGTTGTTAAATTCTGTGTTTCCCTGTTTCACTCACCCCCCTTTGCCTTGACAACTTAGAATATTAAATCTAGGAAAAAGATTATGCAGTTTTTCCAAAAACACATGGAATGTTTATTGTAGTTAATTGTAAATTTTCTTATTTTATTTTTCTACTAGTGTAAAAGACTGTGTACACGGGCCAAGGTCTGGGTAATGTTAACTCTTTGAGTGCCAGAGGGGTACGCAACACATTTCCTCTGGCACTCAAATGCCTGAACACCCGCAGTCTCTACTGTGCATGATGGCTTCTGACAAACATTCTAGCAAATTATTATATAGGATGTTTATGTACAAATAAGTTACATGATATACACATAACTTTCTATCACTTTGACTTCAATTGCCTTCATTTATTGGAACATACATTATACCTTTCCTTTGCTATATTGTATACTACATCAAAATACAAATATAGACAGAAATAAAAAAGAGTAAATGGAGGTTTACACTGAGACAAACTTAATAAATGGAAATCCCAATGTAATTTCATGTTAAGTGGTAAACATCTAGGGAAGGGAAAGAGGTGCAGTTTTAAAGGAAATCAACTACACCATGGACTGAAATAAACATTGTCATGGGACCTTTAATTAACTGAAAGCTAGAAAGGTCTCCAATGCACTAAGAGGCAATCAACCTAGCATACAGGACCAGCCCCCTTTAACCCATTAGTGACCACAGGGATTTGCAATAGATTGTGAACCAAAGAGCTGCACGCCTCTCTGTTCCTTGAATACATTTAAATTGCTGGAAATTTTCACTTGACCATATGATTCAGTTGGATTGCTGAAGTCTTGTGCCTCTTCTTGAATACAGCCTTTAAAGGGATAGTAATACTTTGTTTTATCTTTATTTTATTTTGTAGGCATTAAAAAAACATGAAGAAGATAAAAGTCTTTTCTCTCAAACCTTTATGGTTTGAGGGATATTCACAAGCAAAGTTTCCCCTCACTGACCAAAACGGTCAAGTTTGCCATCTAGCTGTCAGATTTGGAATCTGGTCCGTGGACTGGCCGTGGCTCTATAGCAGAGCCGAGATCGTGAGATATAAGAACTACTTCATTTGAATAGTCTACAAAGTGTGCCTGGTTTGCAAGCACACTTTTTAGACCCTTCCAATGAAATAGTTATTTTTATATCTTGCGATCTCAGCTCTGCTGGAGAGCCACCGGTTGATCTGCGGACTGGATTCCAAATCTGACAGCTAGATGGCAGACTTGACCATTTTGGTCAGTGAGTGGAAACTTTGCTTGTGAATATAAGACATATCATTCTTCATGTTTTTTTAATGCTTACAAAATAAAATAAAGAAAAAACAAAGTATTACTATCCCTTTAATGTTTTGGTAGGAAGACAGATTTGGATTATCTGTTGATTAGAAAACCTAGGGAATTGAAAAGGGGCAGGGTCTAATCAATTTCCCTTAACAGTGCCTGAGTGCAGATCTTCTCAGTGTTTATGGTGACTCATAAATATAGTTCATACATTTTAATTACTTCTCTTCTAGTCATGTCAGACTTGCCATCAGAAAATAGCTGAAGTATGTCCCAGTATTTACAATGATGCAGTGTAAACCTTAGCAGTAAAAAAATAGGTACTTCCTTTTTGTGCCCTGGACATTTTATTTGTTGACAATACATTAAATTTTTCCAGAGAAATAGCAAAACATAATTGTACACAATGTTGCTTCAGAATTTAAAATGTTGAGATATGAAATAATAGCAGTTACTGCTATTTATCCTAGTCTGTCATCAGTAAGAGAAAACACACAAAAAAGGGGGAACAGGAAATCTAAGTGTAGTATATAATAAGAGAGATTTTATTATTAGATAAAGGAGTAAACAAAAATAGAGTAAAAAATTGTATTATGTGTGTAGATAAATAATACCATACAGGTGCAAAGCTAATATATTTAAAGGGATAATAATGTTTCAAAATAAAAGCAGCTCCAATTAATCTTCATAGTATTTGGGTCATGGGGAGTGTTATTTCAATACTGCAGAGTTAAAGTTCAAGAGTAACTGAATGATAAAGTATCCCCATCCCATCCCTTTTACCCAGTCTAAGCTACCTCCCCTCATGTGTGGAATCTGATCTTGCGACCAGACAGCTCACAGCAAGGAACAATCTTCAAACTGTGAGCATGAGGAAAACCCTTCCCCCCTTGACAGGTTTTCCCTTATGCTCACTGAAGATTGTCCCTCTCTGTGATCCATCCAGTCTTGTTGCTCTGAGGTAAGCAATGTTACATCAGTAAAAGGGGTGGGAGGGGAATACTTTATCATCCAATTACTCTTGAACTACAACTCTAAGAGTATTGAAATAACACTCTCCATGGCCCAAAAACTGTGAAGATTAATTGGAGCTGCTTTTATTTTGAAACATTACTATCCCTTTAAAACATAAATAAAATGTATGTAACAAAGGATAAAAGGTGGAACAGTTAGGAAGCTCAGACAATACCAGAGTACCAGATAAGGGGAACTAATTCCATAAATCTGGAGGATAGTGAGAAATGGAGACAATAATATAGAGGAGATACTTAAAGGAGATCTAGTGAGCACCAATGAGTATGAAGAAGGGGGACAAAGGAGACAGATATCCACCCCCTAAAGATAGAGTACTTACAAGACCATTCCTTGTCTCTAAAGCATATCGACCCAGTTCACTTTATAAGCTTTCTGGATCAACTTTGTGATATAAATGCATCAAGACCATACTCCGTCTCAGATCTTGTAGTCTCCTATTCTGTTGTCCCTTTACACCTTTTAATCTTCTTCTTGCTCCTGTATAGATCTGTTTTATTTTACAGATGAAATTAAAGCGTTTTGGGGTTTGTATCACCTCTTCGTCAGGATAATGGAATTTTTTATTTTGCCTCCTATGGTGCTGTTAGTTTGCCCCATAATTTCTCTAATTCTTATTTGTACCTCAGTCTTAATATGCCTTATTGCTGTGCAGTCAAGCTGCTAACTATTTGCTGGATTCAACCACAAGTGACAACATTATCATGGATATGATCTCCTCATTTCCCCTTAGACTCCAACAGGAATGAAGGAGAGAAAATGTTGAGATAAATGTACCTCCTGCAGTTCACTTGAGCCCTATGAGTGTATGATTTGCTGCAAGGTGTGCTGCTGGACAATAGCACATACAGGCTGATGAAGCAATTCTAGATCAAACTAACTGTAAGGAGAAAAATACAAATTTCCTTTCATTTAAATGGGGCTATTAACCGGCTGAGTGCTAGAGAGGTTTTCCAATGCATTAAGAATTTTTACTTGTTCCCTAGGGTGCAGCAGTATTGTTCCACTTTTGTCTCTGTGTAGAATAGCCAACAGGGATGATGACTGAGAAAAACAAACCTCTTTTTTTCTTGAAGGGATACAAATAAATAAAATGTCTTAGACACATGCCCTATATCCTGCAGGAGGAACTAGGAATGAAACATAGGAATAACATAAGAATACGTTGCTCCTTATTTAATAGATTGACTTACCTAGCTATGTATCTTATATACAACAGTCAGGTGTATCTGTCTATACAGATTTTGCATTATATCTGCAGTTTAATGTTTATAGTGAAGCCTTTCTTTAGGTCACAGATTCTTGAAACTAACAAAAGGCTTCAACAGACTAGAATGACACAAAATACTCAAGCTGAAATCATATTGATACAGATTAAAACTGAAACAACTATCTGTAAACTAAAACAGATCAAATGCAAGCAAAACAATAAAGAGAAATAACTGTCTGCTGTTTGACGGTAAGTCCTTCTGATAAATATTTAAGAGCGATTTATTCTTAGGGCTTAGTTTCCCTTTAATTGGGAACCTGTGGTCTATAATAATATAATTTTGATTTGCTTTCAGATAAATGCAATATACTTTTGTAGAACCAGGGGTGGAACTTTTCTCTAAAGGATTTCTCATTCAAAGGGTCTATGCCTGTTGTCTGTTGAGAGTAGGTGTTAAACTAAATTGAATGTCATTATATACAGGCAACAATAAAATATTTTCCTGAAATGTATTTTTATTTATTTTTATTCTTAGTAATGTGGTAGTGGTGAGGGGTTAAAACCTAATTCAAACTTTTGCACAGAAAGGACTAAAGCAAATCCAAATTAATTTGCTATGTCCATAATCATTTATGTAATTTCATAATGTGGCATTTTTTTTACAAATATAATAAAATATAGAGAACGGAGAAAACAACTAAAATCTTAGATGATTAAAAACCTACTAGTGTGCTGTGTATTATTTTAGCTTTAATTGTATTGATATTTTTTATTACATATTTATGACTTTTCTCATTTTAGGGTACTTTCAAACTGGCAACAGAACTGCAGCAGCTCACTGAACAGTTCTGTCGCTCATTTTGATTCCCACACCCATTCCTTTGTTCCACCACAGAGGACATGTCTGAAAGCCACCCAAGTGAGCACCCACCAATATTGTTGGCTGGCACCCACATAATTCTGACATTTTTTAGAAGTTCCGATGAGCACTGCAACCTCCTGCAACACTAGTGTCAAAGGTCTGCTAATGGCCCTATAGACTACTATGCAGACCTTTCTTGTTACATCTTTTTTGGTGCATTTGTGAGAGGAAACATTTGCCAATTTTAAAGGCACCCAATATTGTACCTTTCACAATAAGCAATGTTTCCACAAAGCATCTCATGTGAAATGGACCTAACCAATGCTTGTTTCCTTGTTTTCACAACTAGTTAGCTTAATCAAGATATGGAAAAACATTAAATGCATTCTTATTTCCTCATAATAATTTTGCTAATTAGTTATTGTCCGTTATTTCCACACACTGACCAGATGATTCCTGACACCAGCTGATACTAGTAGTATCCTAATTACCTTATATAGGTGTTACATTCCATTCACACACAAACACACATTAAAAAAACATGCAAAAAAGCAGAGTGATTAATAGCTGTGTGCTTTGGTAAATCTTTGTTGTATACACCGAGTGATACTAATGCCTCCCACTAGCAACAGATTACCAGGAACTGGAAGAGCTACATTCCTCAAATGAGAAATGTTTTGGATTGAAAAACTGATTACTTTGTGGTCTAGCGGTTTACTAAAATATTCTGGGCACATTAATCTGATATGTCCACACTAAGTAGGCAGGTATTTATTGTAAACAGTGCAATTACATTTTTTTCCCATTTAATCAGTTTCTGTTTGTATTAAAAGTGTCCGTTATTTTTATTTGTTTTAATTATTTAGCTAATCACATTTATTTTATTACTATGATATATTTTGGTGCTGTTGAAGATTGATATTGTCTTTGTATGGCATTTGCATTCTGCTCATCATGTCTGGGTTCCATATTGGCCATAGGCTATACCCTTACTTAAGAATCTTAATTTAGGATAGCAGTGTTACTCCAGTGGTGTAGATGCCAAATTATTGAGCATCACAGTAAGGAATAATAGTTTTTTATTGGATTAAAATTAAATTTTCAGGACAAACTATTGAGAGCAACAGTCTCCCTTTATCAAATCAAAAGCAGACTGAATACAAAAATGAAACATCCCAGTTATATTCTTGGCTTAAGAAAACAAACAAATCACATAGTTTCATTGTAAGAGGAATGTAGAAAATGGGGGGGGGGTGACTGACAGGGAAGATATAGAGACAGGGAGAGAGACAAATCCATTGTAGACAGAAATAAATGTAAAGTAAGGAAAAATCACATGAGGAAGATGGGTCAATTCGAACTAGAAGGAAATAAAATGAAGGATATGTTTTATGAAAGTTGGTAATGTGAGAGGAATCCCAAGTGCTTATTTAGTCCAGTGGGTTTGGTGTTGAGAAAACTGGTGATCTTTATTCCAAATGTCTTTCTCTCTTGGGAGTTTTTGAAATGTACTCTGAATATTTTCATTTTAAGGTTATATGGATGGAGTGGTCATGATGATGTAATAATAAATATGTGATGCAGCAACCTATTCAAGGGTAAATGAGGTGACACTATAGTGACTGGGTAATGTGTTTGGTAGAAATGAAATATACCTGAACATAGAGAGAAAAAGCAAGAGCTACCTATTGTAACATGACGCCTTGTATCATAAGCTGGATACCTCCGTTATAGTTCCTTTCTCCCTCAGAGTAACACTCCAATAGTATAACGAATCTCCTATTCCCAAACATCAGCCGAGACTTGATGAAGGGAAGAACTCTCTTTTATTGACTCAAACACACAGCTTATATACACTACAGAGAATCTTATCTAGATCAGCATGTAAACGAATACTTGGGACAGTGTTTCTATGCTTGACCAATCAGTCACCAGCATCCTTATCCGGATAAGAATGCAGATTAAGACTTGAAATCATACATTCTTAACTGGCACATCAATAACCTCCTCTGATTGGTCAAGGAAGCACAGCAGGAATCAATTAACATTCCTTAGCACAGGCCTGGAGTAGAGTGGAAGCAAAGCCCAACCCCCACCATCTCTGCACTCCAGAAATGTATTGGAAGCAACTATGGCTAAGCTCAGTCTATGGGTGTTTGTCTTTTGGGTAGAAATAGTCTGAAGACATGAGATCCCATATGTCTAACACACCAATATCTCCCATGGTCGCCATAGTTCCGTCACACCAATTAGCACCAAAACCCCCGCCATACCCCTGATTCGTAAGTAGCAGTGATCACTGAACAGAAAATAGTTATGGGTTAATACAAATTTCAGTAGTTGCAGAATAAATTGCCTATACTCCATTGAGACTGTAGTGTCCCTGGTAGGAACAATTCCACTGCTCTGATCCCTTGTTCGTGACCAATCGAAGCGTATAATAACTCCACATCACATGTTACTAGTAGCGTAGAGTCATCAACAGAGAGGCTCTCAATTTTCCGTAAGGCATCCCCTGTATCCTTTACATAAGAAGGTAAATCTTGGACAGATTTATGTAGTTTAGCATCCAAAACTTGGGATGCTTTTTCACATAGACTACCCATACTGGACACAATTGGTCTCCCAGGTGGATTGGTCAGATTTTTATGTACCTTCGGCAACATGTAAAAAGTTGGAATAATTGGATTGGTCACTGTTAGAAAGCGTTTTTCCCCAGAGCTTATAACCCCAGAATCACTATCCTCTGACAGAATATTAAGATGAATGTCCAAAAAATCTTGTGTAGGATCATTGAACAGTTTTTTGTAACAGGAGGTGTTAGATGGCTGTTTAAAAGCTTCACTAAGATACACATTCCCACCTTTATCTGATGGATTTATGACTGTATCTTACCAATTCTGCATCTCTCTAAGTGCCTGTTGTTGTACTCGTGTCATGTTAAAAGGACCTTTTTTATCCACCAAAGCTATAACATCTCTCATCACCAATTCTGCATATAAGCGTACAGAGGGACAGATATTCATTGGAGAAGTAAAAGTAGATTTTATTTTTAATTTATTAGGTGCAGGTGCCTCATTTTCCCTCAGAAGATCTACTAATTCATCTAATAGGGTTTGTTCATCCATAATATTTTGAAAGGGGGGGAGAGTATTTTGTTGCATGTTGAAATTTTCATGAATACATCCAGTATCCAGAAAACCAAGATTAGACTGTTGTAAGTGATCTGTGTTATTGAAATGTTTATGTAGCAACAGCTTCCTGCAAAACAGAAATAGATCTTTATAAAAGTCAAATTTATCCAGTGAGTGTGTGGGGGAAAAAGACAGTCCCTTATTGAGGGCTTCTTCATGCTCTTTAGGTAGAATGTGATCAGTCAAATTAATGACTATCGATGTCCACTCCATGACTGATGTCCCTCTGGCTGTTCCTCTGATACCCCCAAACCTCTCTGTCTCTGAGATCTCTGTTTACCCCCTCAAATTGTCTGTCTCCTATGTTCTGATACCTCCTGCAACCTTTGGCACACCTTGGGTGTTGTCCCAAATTCTGAGGACCTTGTTGTGTGTAATATTGTGGTTCCTGTGATATAGCACTACTTGCCCCCTCTGTTTCAGAATAATCTGATTCTGACTGATCTGTGTCTATTTGGGCAGTATTAGAATCCTTATTATCAACAACATTCCACACATACACTCCTCCCACCTCACAGTTAAGATTACTCTGGTATTTACTCCTTTTCTTGTCAAAGATCTTTTTTCTCAAAATTATCTATCTCCTCATTAAGTTTATCTATCTTTTTCTTGATATCCACCTCATCAATTAGCTTAAGTTTTTCTTCTATTTCTTGTACCTGTTGTGTATATATAATTTTATTTACTAATTTCATGGTCCGTTAAGATACCCATCAATTCCATGGAGCACTTATTAAGTGCCTCCTCCCATTGTTTATTCAACGCAGGATTATTGAAGTTCACTGATGGCATTAATTTGATCCTAAGTCCTCTTGGGATCACCTTTTTGTCTAGGTATTTATCATAAGAAACCTTGCTCCACCTGGAACACATTAGTTTGGTATTGATTTTCTTGTATTCTATTCGTAAATCTTTAGAGCTCCTGTTAGAATTGCTGCTAGAAGTAGTAGAGAGGCTGAAAATATCCTCTGCCTGTAACGCCCATCTCTCTTGGTGATTTGTAAATGATAACATTTCTGGATTTGACATCCTGCGTATTTCAGTGTTCTATCACTGAAAAGGAGAAAATCCCTACAGACAGGGACATACAAGACTAAATAATAAATATGTGATGCAGCAAACTATTCAAGGGTAAATGAGATGACACTATAGTGACTGGGTAATATACTTGGTAGAAATGAAATATACCTGAACATAGAGAGAAGCAAGAGCTACGTATTAGCACCAAAACCCTCTCCTAATGCCTAAGAATAGCCATTACAGCAGAGAATATAAAGAGAAAGAGCGAGATAATATAAAAGCTAACCTTTATTATATACAAAATAAAAGCGATAGATAAAAACATAAGCAAATTGAACATATAGTATAACCCCAGATAATTTCTGGGAATTGCACTTTTTAGTAAGTATGTCAGCAGGAATGGATAGGTTAGACTAATAATGATACAACGGAGTTACATTCACTGTGTGTAACTGTATAAAGAGATACTCCTAATTATTTATATAAGCATCAATGTGAAATAATCCCAGTATGAGCATATTATCTCTGGGAATGGCTAGAGCCCAATGAGATCCTTGCATCTGCCCCCTAGTAAATCATAATGTAATGGTCATAGTCAGACTCCTCTAATATCCATGCTAACTCCTAAACATCACAGAGATACATATGGCTATTAGAGTAGAAACGCATAGCACCTGGAGGTCTGTGATAGCTAATCAAAGTATCCGGAAAACAGCTACCTCCAATATCACTGCTAGCTAACTTATATTACAGCAACACTAGGTGTTTTATATTAGCACCTAGAGGTATGTCTGATATCGCCACCAGTTTTCACATGTGATTATATTCAACAAATCTCCTCAATTATTTGAACTGCTGCCAGTCCTTTAAGATTTGCACACTGTAGCGATAATAGGGTGTCTGAGATGCTGTCACAGTACCTTGTTTCCAGCGCCGCTTCAGCGATGCTCGGCATCTTTCCACGCGTCATCTGCAGGCAAGAGAGGCTTCAAGTATGATGCAGGCCTCTGTTTTATGTGTGTTTGTTTCCTGTAGTCTCCTCCTACCTACTTCCTCCCTCTAGCTGCTCCTCCTACCTACTTCCTGTTGAGGGGTTTAAAAGGCAGACTGAGTCCTGACTCAATCACCCTTACGTTGTTGTTCTGAGCAGTTCATTTTCTGGTATTCCTGATTCCTGTGTATGATCCGGCTTGTCTGTCCATCCATTCTGGTGTTGACCTGTGGCTCTGTCTGACTATTCTCCTTGGCGTTCTGATTTGGCTCAGATATCCTTTCTGGTGCAAACCTGTGGCTCTGGCTGACTACCCGCTCCGTGTATGACTTTGGCTTGCTCTTTTAAAAGAGATGGTCATTCAGCAAATTATGGGGCAGTGCATAAAGACAATCGCTTATTTAAAACTTCTAACCAGAGGTAATTGCACAGATATTTCTCATTGCACACCGGCCAGAGTCGTATCGGGCAGTAGCACTTGAAACAAAGATGTGAACAAAAAACTATACGAAAGACTCGGTGGAGGGAAAACACTGGGCTGTCATCAAAAATCATTGGGTAACAGCTTGGTATCCGGGTTTCCAACCAAAAATCCTAAGCGGGTCCTTCTAACTAACCAACTTGCCTATAGTAAAGTATAATTTGAGGTTCACAGAGTGCAAAAACCCTAGTTTCTTTTCCTGACGCACGTTTCGGTTGTACTCAGCTTTATCAAAGGATGCCGGGAGCCTTGATTCGCCCGGTTAAATACTCTAAGGCCCTCCCTTAAAAGGAAGAGGAGAACTTCAGCCCAATGTTCATTGGTTATAGAATCTGTCAATGACACATATATGTCAATATGTATTCGTTATGTTGTGTATGCATCATCCGTACTCATTGCAGCAGACCCTTTTTAACAAAAGCCCTAATCTTAACTTAGATACTTAACAGTAAGATTTATCCTGTGTAGACTAGTGTAATAATTCTACACAGTGAGACACTCATTGAAAAGGTGCTTGTAACGTATATCAATGCTCGGGGACATACCCACTCAATATAAGTGCTATTTGCCATTAAGGATGAAAAATTCAAACATATGGGGCATATTAATGACAACATATGCGTATTCTAGGTACCATATTGTGCACTAAATGTGCACAAATACACTATCGTCAGCAAAACTAGAAATGTATACTTGTTAGTTGAATCCATATAACTAACAGACATGGTGATTCATTCCCATAATATCTTAGTGATTCAAATTTTTCCTGTCTGGAGATTTTTCTTGTATCATACTTACTAAAAAGTGCAATTCCCAGAAATTATCTGGGGTTATACTATATGTTCAATTCACTTATGTTTTTATCTATCACTTTTATTTTGTATATAATAAAAGTTATTTTTTATATTATTTTGTTCTTTCTCTTTATATTCTCTGCCGTAATAGCTCATCTTAGGCATTAGGAGGGGGTTTTGGTGCTAACAGGTAGCTCTTGCTTTTTCTGTCTATGATCATGATGATAACCAACAGAGGTATGGTTAGTTTTTTCACAGTTTTTCTCAATAGATTGTTTGTATGCATTAAGATTCTTACTTCAAGCATGATCCTGTTGAGATAGCTAGAATGTCCAGGGGTTTCTTGGAGGCAGAACGCTTTGCTTTTTTGGAGTCATGTTTGCACGCTATATATTTGGGCATATTTCTATTACAATGTACACTGAGTTTGAAACAGGACCAGAATGGTCCAGAATGTTAAGCCACTGTCATGCTAGTGTGACAATAAGATTGAGGGTCACATTTAATAAGCTAAATAGGTGCAGTTCTGGGTCAAAATAACTCCACTACAGGAGATAATTAAAAATTCCCCAAATTGCCATTGATTTAAATGGGGCTTTAAACTTCTTAAAGGGATAGTAATACTTCATTTTAACTTTATTTTATTTTGTAGGCATTAAAAAAACACGAAGAATTATATAAGTCTTATCTCTGAAACCTTTATGGTTTAAGAGATATTCACAAACAAAGTATCCCCCCCCCCTGTTCAACCAGATCAGAAGGGAGGTGCCCAGGTAGACTGCAGAGAGGGACAATCTTCAATTAAGATAAGGGAAAAAGCTGAAAAACTTGTCAAGGGGGGAAGGGCTTTCATTGTTTTCATACAAAGAAAATTGTCCCCTTCTGTTATCTGTCTAGTCATACAACCTGATCCACATCTGAGAAGAGATGGCTTACACTAGGTAAAAGGGGCGGGGAGGGGAACTTTGCTTGTGAATATCTCTCAAACCATAAAGGTTTGAGAGATAAGACTTATATCATTCTTCATGTTTTTTTAATGCCTACAAAATAAAATAAAGTTAAAACAAAGTATTACTATCCCTTTAAATGCTAGATGCCTCAAACATATTCTGAAGTAATGCAATGAAGATCTCACTACTACTGACAAAGTTAAAAGCCCCATATAATTGGAAATAGTCCTTTGACCCACAAGGTGCAGTTGGCTTGCTCCAAAATTGCACCACTTTTCTTTATTGAATACAGCCATAAATTATTCAGCTATACCAAATTTACTGTACAGATACTTACTTAATATCATCTTTGCTCAGGTGTTCTGAGTGCACCAATAGCAAAAGGTCAAGGTGAGACTCAAAGAAGTAATAAGATGAGTACTGTACCTTATACTGATGCTTATTCCTATAATCACCCATCAAAGAATAAGAGTCTACAACAGCAATAAATTGCCATTGCACAGGGTGCCAGAAGAACACTGCACTATGTTCATAGGTATCAGGGGAATGGCATGGTGGAGATGGCTGTTGGAACACAGACTGTTGAAATAGCATCTAAGGGGTTCAATATAATTCCATGACAGACTAATAGTGTGAAAATGTGTTATAGTTAATTTTAAACCTTTGAGTGCCAGAGGGGTACGCAACACATTGCAAAGCAATGCGTTGTGTACCCCTCTGGCACTCAATGGGTTAATTAACTTGGACTTTATGTAATTTTGCTTGAATTATATGATGATTAATGGTATTTGGATTACTGACTTGAAGAATGACAACAATCAGCACCATAAACTGAACAATATCTTCTGGGTGCATTTGTGTGACTGGGATCTAGTAAATCCTAACACTAAGTATAGCAATTCTAGTTTATATTATGTTACTTCCAGTGTTTAATAATACCTAAAACTGGAGGCAAAATCATTAAGTTCATAGCAATCTGTTACTATGAAAAAATGCATAGTATATAGCTTATAATGGTGAAAAACAAGGAAACCTAAACTTTTGGCAGATGTTTCATTCAAATGTTATTACACTGTAAACTCATTCCTCCTTGCCTTCACCTTGCCCATTTAAGAGTTCAATACTTTCTTGTGGCCAGATGGTCCTATTTTTGTTGTGGTCTCAGGAGAGCAGAGTGTTGCAAGCATAATTTAGGGCTCACCAGGTTTTTATATATTTGTTTATGTATTTTGGGAGGTTTTGGCTCCTCCCATTTTCCTGGTTACATACTCCCTCTACAGAAGTGCTTTTGCAATTAGGGAAGCTGTAAATACCTAACTTATTCCCCTCATTAGGGTTTTGCTCACAGCAGAGGTGTCACGGTTTTTTAAGACCCTCAGACCAGTGTGTGAATAAGAACACAATTTTATTAAAAATAAAATAAGGCAATAACACGCCCTCTAGTGGCGGTAGATATACACCAGTGGTGATTATATATATAGATACAATGGTAAATGCACAATTGACTTATAAGTACAATTACACAGCAGTAGAATAGCGTATACCCCCAAGGGGTTAAGTCCTTGATAACAGTCAGTCTCAGATGTGGATGTTTGGAACGCCCAGGGTGTTATAAGGCTGTGCTGGAGACCAAGACTATCACCGGCTGGATACTGGACTGCCTCGCCACGGTGTTCAGTAAGAAGAAGCACAAGAGTCCAGGTAGCCCCCTCGGGCATACCTACTAGAACTGCTTCAACTAGTGCAAGTGCAAAAGGCCCCCACGGGCGTGATTGGAACCGGCCTTCAATGCGAGAGCTGCCAAGCCTCCTCAGACTTAACCAGACAACGGGATAACATACGCTAGAGCCGACAGCCCCCTCAGGCGTAATTACCGGAATACGAATGCTGATGCCTGTGCCTGCCACCACTCGGTAAAGCGGAATCGCTCAACGAACAAGAGATAGAGTCTTAGGCGCCCAACCGGCCAAACGGATGTGAATACTCTGCAAGGATGTGTGGAGCTGCCGACGGAGAGCGGCCAACTCAGCAGTAGTATCACCGAGAAAGAGACTCTTACAGGAGTAGCGAGAGAGTGGAACCCAGGCGGCACTGCTAGCGTTAAATAGCACTTTTACTCGAGGCTTTTCAGCGGTATAGCAAGGCTCTGCAGTCTGAAGGAGGCGCGGATACGCACAACTCTGCAAAGGAAAATACACTGCACAGATCGGAGTACACCAGGCAAGGCAGTCACACCAAAAGCTGGAACAGCAGATAGAAATGTCGCGGCGGCGACAACTGGAACACAGGTCACTGTGGAAAGCAGGAGTCGGTCTTCGGAGCGGGAAGTCAGCCAGGCCGGGTCGGAGCACGTAGAAGGCAGTCATACAAGCCGGGTCGTACACAAGCAGGAACGTCAGCCAAACCGGGTCAGGATCCAAGGGTGGTAGTCAGACGGGCCGGGTCATACACGAGCAGGAACACAGGAGAATAGTCAAGACAAGCCGAGTCGGTACACAGGAATCCGGAACACAGGAACACAGCAACAGTATAACTGGCACAGAAACACCACGAAAGGGCGACTGACAGCTGTGCTAGCCAGGTATAAAAAGGTCACCAGGGGGCGGGCCAAATCAACACAGCAAATCAGTATCTGCCATAGATGAGACTGACAGGAATCACAGGCAGTGTGATAAGAGGTAAGACAGTATCACTGGTTTTATACTAAATACATGTTCACTTGAGATTTTAGCCAGATAGGGACTTGCATAATCTGGGGTGCCTTGAGGAGGTAGAAAAGCTATACATGCTTTTGCCAACAATCATGTTTCTTAACCTCACTGTTTGTTAGCTGTAGAAGTTACAGGTTATTTATTGTTAAAAGTTGGGATCTGCTGCGCAGATATTTTTTTTAATACCTAATGTGCAAATTGCTCTCCAGTGTCCGAGATCCAAGTGAATTCTACTGTAGCGTTTCCCAGTACACTGAAAAATTCTAGAAAATTCTGTGAGAGGATCTATAAACTATGACACTTTAGTTTCCATAGTGCCACCATAATGAATTCAAATCATAGTATTACAAAGTAGTGAATTGCAATGTTCATAACAGCTGTTTTTACTGTCCCTCCCTCTGACTTTTTTCCTTGTGGCATAGTTGATTTGCTTAAGAATTGCACTACTTTTCCGTGGTACATGAACCTCACCACCTTTTAGAACTAAGACAGTTCATATGTTCTGGGCCAGAGCAGGTTGTGACATGACTGACAGCCAGTACTTCAGTGACAGGCAACCAATGTCCCCTCAAGGGCTGTGCACTAAATTAGTTGACTTGGTAAGAACCATAGTCTTGATTGTTGATGAGTCAAGAGGTAGTCCCACATTTTTCCTTTATTCTCCAGTCTTACTATTTAAACTTTTATAACACAATTTACTTTCCCTGAAAGGTTGCTGACAAGTTATGGTGGACTAATTTGAGCTGATGGCTGTTATAGTTGTTGGTGATGGATCTTGGTCAGTAGCCTAAACACTGCCCTCCTAGCAATTTCAGGCAGTGTTGAGTGTTAAACTGATCCTATAACCCTACACTATCACCCTTACCCTTTTACATATAACCATTTCAGATAATTGGGCAATGCATTGCTGACCAATCTGAGTTAGTGGGGTAAATAATGTAACAGAAAGTGCCTGGCATACCTTAATTAACATAATCTGTAAACCTAAATAGCTCAGAAACTAGTTTTCTAAATAAAAATAATAAATGGTTAATACAACAAATAGATGATTTTGAAAAGCTCTAATTTTATTGATAGAGTTCCTCTAACAAATGTTTTTTTATTTGTTTTTGTTTATTTACAAACCTAAGGGATTCTTCCTCTTGGTGGGGCCCTTACTTGATGTCTAATCTGTATGACAAATAGCTGGGAACTGCATGATATTTACAATCACTCCTTAGCAATGGTATTTGCCTGACACTCCCTTCACAATTATGATTAATTTGATCATGTTGGCACAAGGTCTTAACATAATTTCTATGTTTAAACTATTAAATAAAAACAGTATCTCCAGGAATCATCTTCATTATCTTTTGTCACAGAAACAGAACTTTGTTAAAGAAATTCAGAGTGGATCACTTCTGAGCAGAGAGAATTTAGACTCTCTTGGTTTCTAGATGGTTTAATGACTGGGAAAGTTGCTACCGATATCCATACTAGATGACAACATGTTCTCTCTTGGTGAGAGAGATGGTGATGCTGGTTGTGTTTAGAGGTAAAGACAGTCCTAGTATGCAGTGTTGGATAGATGGGCATGGTGTCTCCATCACATGGTAGCAGAACCAATCCAAATATTTAATAAAGAGCAGTAGAGCATAGTAGAGTATTCCCATGTAATGTGTCCATTAGTTTATGTTGAACTAGTAAGATCCTCTTAATAAAATGTTCTAGACATTTCGCCATATTTGTGTTTTGTTTGTGTACAAATAAACATGTGGTTTTATGTTAGCACGTATTAACACAAGTTGGAGAAACACTGGAAAATGTTTACAGTCAAGTATCTTCTCTACTGTGCCAGCATCACAGTACTTGACTATAGGGCTTTGCTACAAAAATTTTTTGCTCCTCTTCTGGATACAAATCTATGGGGAAAAAATAACTTCTTATTCGTATTCTTACATACTGACAAAGTATTGCAACACTGATAGACCTGCTAGATGAGGTTGTGGCAGCCTACTGAAATGTATAGGACTACCTGCTGAGAAAGCAGTTGAGTTGAAGGAAAATGTTTTATCTGTGCAACCCATATAACAGAAAAATGTCTTTATCACCTAAATTTACATCACTGCTGGAAACTAAACTCTCATCACAGCTCAATTTCATTTCATTATTTTTACATGAAGTTCTGAGAACTAAAAACATCTATTAAAGGAAAACACTGAAGAGAAATGTAATGGCACTTTATGTAAAAATTGTGGGGATTAGGATTTTTTAACTAATTTTCTTAAATGGATAGATACACGTGTTCTAGTGTCCAGTACATATGAGATTTTTAACAAAACCTAGTAAAGTGATGGGGTTGTAAGATAATGAAAGTAATCACCCATCAGAAAAAACTCTATTTGAGGTACAAAATGTCAGACCCAAAGGCGGGGACAGGAAGAAATCTGAGTACCTGGGAGCAGGACATGGATGCTCCTCCAACAAGAGGCTGCTGAGCAAGCTGCTAGGGGGCGACGCTAGGGAGCGGAGCTAGGGAGCGTAGGTTGCCTAGGCCAGGGTTGTGCTGCGGCTGAGCCGCCTAAAGGTGCTGGCCGCGAAGCCAGATGTAGTGGCCCCAGCAGAGGAGCCGCTGGGTAACCCCGGATAACCCTAACCTAGACAAACTATACTCAGAGGTCCCCAGGGAGGAAATGAATCTCCAAAAGAAAAGGTACTCACTCAGGTCTCTCCTGGCTTGGTCAAGGCTGGTCCGGGTCATACACAAAGATGCAGGCAGGATCAGGCAGAGGCTTGGTCAAGGCAGGTCAGGGTCATACACAGAGGCACAGGCTAGATCAGGCAGAGGCTTGGTCAAGGCAGGTCAGGGTCATACACAGAGGCACAGGCTGGATCAGGCAGAGGCTTGGTCAAGGCAGGTCAGGGTCATACACAGAGGCACAGGCTGGATCAGGCAGAGGCTTGGTCAAGGCAGGTCAGGGTCATACACAGAGGACAGACTGGAACAGGCAGAGGCTTGGTCAAGGCAGGTCAGGGTCATACACAGAGGCACAGGCTGGATCAGGCAGAGGGTAGCTCCAGGAACAGACAAAGAGAGTACCCAGGCACTGGAAGCTCTATTGGACGCTATACAAACGCATCCACATAGAGCTAGAGGAGAAAGATATAGCTCCCCTAACCGGAAGGAGCCTGGAGAGGGTGGCTAGAGTGTCGGCGGACCTTCCATCCCATCTACTCTATGGTCCGCCGACATGCGCATGCGCGCCGCCTCCGGATGCGGCGAAGAACAGTGGAAGCCGTGCGGGGACCGGGAAGGGAACCCGGAACCGCAACAACGCCCAGAGTAAAGGTACTGGGCGAAAGGGACACCACACAAAAGATAGTATTTCTCTTTTGTCCAATGTGGAACACAGGAACCATAGGTTAAAATATATTCTCCTGAAGAAGGGCAGGGCACTTGACTTAAAATGCTCTCTGGAGGAAGAGACTCCTCCTACTCCACTTTACCCACACCAATTGAGTTCAGTTTTAAAAGTGACCTCAAAGGAGATTGGTCAGGGTAAAGATTCTCTTATTGTTAGCTTTCTTTTTTTCCTGTAGGAACGGTGCTGTGTAATCCCTCATTAGGCAGGCTTCTATGTCAGGCCTCCATTGTTCGTTTGAACCATAGTACAGACTGTACAGGGCCTAGGTCTGCTAGATGATGGCTTGCACTAGCAAACGTTTTCCTCTCATTTATGCTTAGCTTGCCTGAGTAGGATATGTATATATACATAGGAGCCTGAAGACTTGAAGAGGACAAGATTTCCTGTATTCAGAGTGCGGGGGTCCTGTAAGTATATCCGTCTATTCTTCTAGCAGCCACAGTCACACTTTCTGTGGTGAAATCGCTAACTTTGCACTCTTCCTTTCTTTCTGTCCTTTTACTATCCTTTTTCTCTTTGGGGATGATTTTACAAAAATGTATATAGTTCAATTACTTTTGGTTTTTGTGTCTGCTCTGTGTGGACTGGAGGCCATACTACATGGGTCATAGACAGTACAGTTGGGATTTCTGCTGCAAGGTCAGATTCTGGAAGACAAAATGGTGTTTAATCTTCTACTGTTTCTTACTACAATTAAGGGATACCCTTGGAGACCTCCACCCCTGAGAGGCAGCGATCAGGACCGAAGGCTGGAGAACCTCCATGCCATTTTCATTTTGGTGGGAAAAAGAAACTATATTTCCAAGGGAATCAGGGGTGTTTCCCTCTTAATCCTTTTTCTTTTTGTCAGATTGGCCTGCTAAGGGACTTTGCTGCTACTTTGTAACCCTTAGACCACCTTGGCAGTATTGTTTTCCCTAGTAACCCTTTGCTCCTTATATCACACTGGCCTTCTAAAGGACTTTGCTGCTTCATTCTGTCCCTTTTTGGTCTGTGGCCCATATACAGCAGTTCCCAAACCCCTCTTCTTCTGAGCAGGAGGCTGTATGAGTTGAAGCCCCTTTTTTCTCCTATGGGTAATATTCCTTCCTCTTTTAAATTGGAAATAAAAGATTCTGTTCAACCCCATGGTCAGCTTGTGAGGTCTTTGAGGTGAGGTTTGACCTTTAGGTTGAATTCACAGGATTTCTCTGTTTTGCTCCAGACCCTCGAACCCTTCTCACGTTTTTGAGGTCACGATGGTCATTCTGTGGAAGTTTCCTCTGCAATATGTGTTTCCTAGATCCCTCTGATTACTATAGTATTAAGGAGAGTTAGTACAGAGCAGACTCATGTGATGTTGCTTGCTCCATTCTGAGCCATCTGGGGCTGGTTTTCAATTCTTCTCACTTTTCCATAGCTGGGCCTTTTTTAGTATCCACTCCTGGACCTCTTTAGTCAGGATGATCTGTGTCATCCCAGAGGTAGAGATTTTGGGTTTGATGGCTTGGATTTTTTGGCCAGCATCCTGAGGTAGAAAGGTTTCTCTGGTTCTGTCTTTGACTCTATAACGATGGCTAGAAAGCAGGTGTCTTCCACAGAGTACATCAGATTATGTTCCTGAACAAACAGTAAAGCTATGTAGACATATGTAATCATGCAAAAGAGATTTGCTTGCACAAAAAGACTAGACAAATAATTCCATCAGCTTTCACTTGCACAGCTTTTCTGTACTTGTGGTTTAATACTGCTCTGAGTTTGCACCTGCTCCTAACACATCCTCTGACCTGGATGTCAAGCAGCAGGTATGAATGTTCACCGCTCATTCTACATTACCTTACCCTACTTAGCTAGGAGTTTTCCTGATCAAATGGAACTTTGCACATCCAAAATTACTTAAACCCAAAACGACCAGTGACATGCCAGGGCTATCACTTTTTGTTCCCTTAAGGTTCCGGTGACAATTCATGTACACCATGTACACGGTGGCACATCATGTACTTTGAACTTACAGTGCTCTTGTAGGAGTGCTGTAAGCAGAGCCGGCCCTTACATGGGTCCCGGTGGGTCCATGGGACCCAGGCGGCACTTTGACAGGGGCGGCAAATTGCCGCCCCAAGGCATGTTCTGTCGGGTGTTCTGGGAGCTGTGTTATGGAGTGAGGCTGAGAGAGACATAAGCTGCAATATGGAGAGTGGCTGAGGAAGTGCAGAAGAGCTACTGAGGACCCCTCTCTTCCCACAACTCACCTGCTACCCTAGAGATTGGGTGGCGGCATGCAGGGGCAGGTTCTCCATTCACACGTGGCTGGCGGGCCGCTGTGTCACTCTCTCTCATGCGTGCCAGGAGGAGGAGGATAGCTTAGCTAGGCCTGGCCATGGTAACTAGTTCATCAGCGCACGAGGGTTAACTCTTTGAGTGCCAGAGAGGAATTCAACACAGTGCATTGGGTAACTTTCTGGCACTCAAAGGGTTAAGGTTGTTTTGTTACGTCTTAATTAAAAAAAAAAAATGTGCACTTGTATCTTGCCAGTGCTTTGCCCTGACCCAATTAATGGAGGCTTATTTGAAATGGGAAGGGGTGGTAGTGTTGGAGGAAAAAGTGTCCCTTTTAGGTAATGTATTTTTCCCTGTCTATGGTTATAAGTGCTTTTAGTCTACATGGATGGGCATTGTAGTCTGGTTTACAGTTTGAGGGCATCACTTTATCCACCCTGCTGTATAGTGAGTGTATGTTTGTGTCTGTGTGAATAAATGTGTATATGAGTGTGTATGTTTACGTGTGTGGGTGTGTATGTATGTGAGTCTGTGAGTGTATATATCAGTATGTGACTGTGTGTGTAAGTATGTATATTGATGTGTGTGTATTTTTTATTATGTACTTTAGTGTTGACCCTTTAGGGCTATATTAAAAAAATAAAAACCTAACCTTCTCAATATTAACTCTGATTTAATGGTTAAAACACTTAAGAATCAGAGGGGTGTGTAACACATTACATTGTAATGCATTTTGCACCCATCTGGTTCTCAAGGGGTATAGTGAGAACATCAGATGGTAATGTTGATTTGTCATCTGGATCATATATTACACTGTTTGCATGTTTAAACCCCTTGAGGACCAGTGAGGTGCGCAATACCCTTCACAGCTGTCTGGTCCCCTGTTGGTTAACCCTTTGAGTGCCAGAGAGGTATGCAATGCATTGTGTTGGATAACTCTCTGGCACTCATGGGGTTAAAGGGCAGTGGGTAGACTGGGATCATGCAGGTATGCGGCACTTAAGACAAGGGGTGGGCTTCATGGTTGCCCTTCAGATGTCGTTGGACTACAACTACCATTATCTTCAGCCAACAGGAGGATGATGGGAATTGTAGTCCAGCAATAGGTGGAGCAACGTCATAGTGGTCCGGCATACCTGGCCTAGGTAGGAGCAGATGCAATAACATTTGAATGTAGAATCACACAAATGAACCCTTTGAGTGCTAGAGAGATATCCAATGCATTGCAATGTGTTGGATACCTCTCTGGCACTCAGAGCATTAACTGCTAGGCAGCGTCATTTTGAGCTTATTTCATTTTATTTTAAAACCCCTTTCTGGAAAACTTATGTTTAGTCATGCACAAACTGGCTATGAATGATAGAAGTTATAGACCCAAGAACAGCTAGAGAGTGGAAGAGTAGATGTGCTCAATCTGTGGCTCTTCAGCTGTTATGTGACCATAAATCACATCATAGTTGAATTCGTTAACATAATGGATGTGGGCGTGGTTTTGGTGTGTGGGGGGGCAGCATTTCATCTTTGGTCCCAGGCAGCACAATGTCTTGGGCCGGCCCTGGCTATAAGCACAAACAGGGTCTGAAATTGACTGCTTCAAGATCGAAGCAGTCTTTCTCAGACCCCCGTTCCGTGAACCGGTACATGTCACTGGTAACGTGTTCAGGTGCACCGAAAACAATCAAAGCAGTCCTAAATGGAAGGTCACTTCCCTGGACCTGGCCATTAAGGGGTTAAGTACAGTAACTGGGAATGGGGAAAAAAACTATTCAGAAATGAAAAAAAGGCAAAATTAACTACACATTTTTTTAAATGATACACACTGAGCCTAAAATATAGGTGTGAGTAGGTTATAAAACAGGTCATACTAGTAGTGTTTGAGGTGAGCTATAACATAACTAATGGTTCAATAATCAGAATAGCAAAAATACAGAAACCACATCTTAGTAAACATATCACTATTAATACTGAAAATGAAAACTGTTCAATCTTATGGCAACATAAGTGAGTTAAAACTCTTCTTATTTAATTCTTATTTCTTTGACAACAGGACCTTTCTTACGTCTATATAGTTATGGCTTAGGAGAAACAGAAGCATGCTTTGTTAAAGGTGTGTTAAAGGGGAAGTGTATCTAGAGGTAGTTAAAGGCTCTTAATGTGGGTAAAATAAGCACTTACCTAGTTAGATGTCCTACATACAGCAGTTAGATACAGCTATGCATATATTTTAGCATAGTCCCTACATTTGCCTGTATTTGTTGCGCGCCATTTCAGGCCTGCATCCATTATTCTCATCCACACAATTAAGAATAGACTTTATCAATCTGAATGAGATTAGACATGAAGAACCTGTCACATAAGGGCCTCTTTAAGGTTTTTACAAATTAAATTAATTGTTTACATTATAAGTGATATACCACTAGGGTGGATAGGCACTAGAACCAATCAAGTCACTTTAACCCCTTCGCGACAATGGACGTACATGTACATCCTCTGTGGCTGTCACTTAGTGACAGAGGACGTACATGTACGTCCAGGAAATCCGGATCCCCGCGCGGCTGCACGACGTTCGGGGACTCCGGATTCGTCTGAGAAAAAAAAAAAAATGTTAGACGGGCGTTAAGTGACGGCCGCGTCTGCACGCGGCCGTCACTAAGGGGTTAAAAATATACATACCATAAGGGTAGGGTGCACTCTAGAGCCAAGAAACAACTAAAAGAACGTAAAGTGGAAGTTCGGGAAGGGAACCAGAAAGAAGATACCACCCACAAAACAACCACCAAAATCAGCTCCTTAAAAGAGGCACTCACATAAAAGTGACTATAATATTACAAAAATATAAATGTTTATTGAGTTCACAAAAATGACAGATCACATTTTAAAACATTTAAAACATAATAATCCAGATAGAGTTCCTGAATTTACCTAATCAATGAATACACAAATATGCATAATTCATATAATAATCCTATAGAGTAAACGAACAATCCAGAAGGGTCAATCCTCATACAAATCATGAATTAACAAAGTGCACAGTGTACATATAACAAAAAAATCTAAAAAAGAATCTGTAACCTATGAGTGCAAATATATACTTGTGGACAAATTGTGAACCAATATAGCATATAGAGAGTTAAGAATAATAAGAGTAATACTTATCTCTCAATGCCCTAAACTGGACTATCAGAAAAATATAAACCTAAATCTATCCCTAAAACTTTCCCTAACACACGTCTACACTAAACCTACCCAACTACCTACCAAAATACCTAAACTATATTTACTATTAAAAAAAAAAAAAAAAGTTTTAAAAATTTAAAAAAATTTAAAAAATGTTTAAAAAAATCTAAAAAAATTCAAGGGGGATGGGGGGTGTCCCACAGATCAGAAAACACTGATCTGCAGCAAATTGATCACTCCAAGAGTGATCAGATGGGGGGAACTTATTGATCACTGCAGAGCAGTGATCAAAGGGTTAATTTTCTTTATTTACTTTTGAAGCGAATCGCATGTTGCAACAATGTTGCATGTTGCAACAATGTTTCTACCGCTTGTTACTAAGTGTCCCGATACCGGGACACTTAGTAACAAGCGCTTTGAACTCTTCCATCGCTCCGTGCGGCCGCGATGGAAGAGTTTAACCCATGACGGTGCAGGACCGTCATGGGTCCTTAACGGGTTTGCAACCCATGACGGTCCTGCACCGTCATGGGTCCTTAAGGTGTTAATTCATGATTTGTATGAGGATTGACCCTTCTGGACTGTTAGTTTATCCTATAGGATTATTATATGAATTATGCATATTTGTGTATTCATTGATTAGGTAAATTCAGGAACTGTATCTGGATTATTATGTTTTAAATGTTTTTAATATGTGATCTGTCATTTTTGTGAACTCAATAAACATTTATATTTTTGTAATATTATAGTCACTTTTATGTGAGTGCCTCTTTTAAGGAGCTGATTTTGGTGGTTGTTTTGTGGGTGGTATCTTCTTTCTGGTTCCCTTCCCGGACTTCCACTTTATATTCTTTTACATTATAAGTGATGACAGATATATTTAGTCACACAGTCATATTTGAGGTATGTGAATAGGTGAAACAAACTATTTAACCCTTTGAGTGCCAGAGGGGTACACAACGCATTGCTTCGCTATGCTTTGTGTACCCCTCTGGCTCACAAAGGGTTAAGCATGGGTGCACAAATAATGTCCACTGATAAATTCCTGCATATCTCAGTTGCTGCCTTCCGTGACTTCTGTTCGACACCACTGGGTTAAACTGAAAACTGCCAACAGTGACAATTTGCTTCCGGGACTACAAGCCAGATCCTTCCCTTATATTGCAGGTGTTCTCACCATGCAGAAAAAGTGAGCAAACAATGTTATTTCTTCTCACTGCTAACCTGCTAATCTCTCCTGGATTGGCTTTATTTTTAGTCCATGAGAATGATAAATCAGCTGCTGAAAATATGTTGTGCCAGCTACTTGGGAAAAAAAATGAAAATGCATTGTATACAAATCACAATATGCCAGTAGCGTGAAGAGAAAATAAAGTAACAAGTTTTATCAGCACAAAATAAGAGTCCCAGCCAGTAGTTCAAGTTCTTTATTATGGATTAACAATTTGCGTGCCTGAGGGGTATGCAAAGCATTGCTAAGCATTGGTTTGCATACCCCTCTGGCACTCAAAAGGTTAACATGGAATTGTCACTTTGTTAAAAAAAATGATTTTGAAATAACTTTCAAATATACCTATAACATTATTTATTCCAGTTTATCTACATTAGACTACTGGCTGGCATGCCAACTAAGCATTACATCTCACACTGCTCTGTCTCCCACCTGGATGACATGACAGTTGCTGGACGTTTAATTCAACTGAAGTAGGCAGAGTGCATGAGCCTATTTAAACCTTTAAGAAGGATGTGCAATGCAATGTTAAGCAATGCAGTGCACAACCCTCTAGTTCATAAAGGGTTATGATTATCATGTGCAGTAGACACGGCTTGTGTCCTGTGATCCTGCTAGTTATTGTCAGGTCAACCTACATGGATTTGGCATCCAGGGCTAATTGAAAATACTATCTCTTGAACCACTGGCTTAACAAAAGGGGTGGCAGGGGTCGCACCTGTGACTGGGCCTGCCAATCCAGGGGCCCAGCCACCCCCTGCGACCCCCTTGCCTCACACTGAAGCAAGTAGGCCTGTGCTGCCTTCTGCTCAGACCTCTAACAGCTGATCTCCCTCTCCGGCGCTCTAGTAATGCAGAGCACTGGGATATGACATCATCTCCCAACACTCTGCATTACTGAAGAGAAAACTACACCGGAGTTCCAGCTTCTGAGGTCTGTGCACAAGGAGGCACAGACCTCTCCTGCCACAGAACTAGACCACCAAGGAGGTAGGAGATGGACACTGGGGGGGGGGTCAATAGGGGCAATGTGGAGATTGGGGCAATGTGTATGCAGTGTGAAGATTGGGGGGCAATGTGGAAGCAATGTGGAGATTGGGGGGCAACGTGGAGATTGGGAGGGCAATGTGAAGATTGGGGGGCAATGTGGTGGCAATGTGGAGATTGGGGTGCAATGTGGAGGCAATGTGGAGATTGGGAGTCAATGTGGAGATTAGGGCAATGGGGGGAAATGTGGAGACTGGGGACAATGGGGGGGGCAATGTGGTTGGGAGGGCCATGGCAATTTCTGCATCAAGACTACTACACTCCTCCAGCTCATCTGCGGAATCTTCTCCCACTCCTGTGACTGCGTTCTGTTTTTTCTTTGCCTCTCACGCACCCTCGCTATCAATTGCTCCCTCCAGGCAGTGAGGGAATTGGAACTAAGTGCCATCTTGCCTTTGATTTGAGGATCGCAAATTGTGGCAAGCATTAACTCGGGACAACTGTCCATGCGCTCTTCTATGAGCTGAGTCAGTTCCTTTATGAGCCTTGTTAAAAGGGCAGCAACATCGGGAATTATTTTACCCTCAGCACCAGGTAAGCGTTCCCTATGGACAAGGAAATCGTCAATTTTTAAGGAGAGGTGTGTGAAGAGGGGAATAACTTTGGCCAGGCTAACATTCTCTTTGCTTAAAATGTCAGTCAAAGCATAGAAAGGTGTGAGGACTGTCACTACTTGTTCCATCAGGGCCCAGTCAGCCCTGCCCAGTGCTCTGTTACTGTCAATGAAATGTTGACATGACATTGCGTGAACTGCTTTTTTCTGTTCCAGGATCTGCTCTAGCATATCTAAGGTGGAGTTCCACTGGGTCCCAATATCTTGTTTGAGGCAGTGGTCTGGGAGGACTGCCTTTTTCTGTTCCTTCCTGAGGAGCTGGCTATCCTTGGTGCTCCGATGGAAGTGGCCAGTAATTTGTTGGCATGACTCTAGAAGTGCTGACAACCTTCCAGTGTTATTGCCATTCTTGAAAGCAGCCTTAACTACCAGATGCAGAACATAGGCTGAGCAGTGCACACCCACAAATCTGTAATCCCGGAGAGACTTTATCTTGTTAGCTTCACCATCAGTAACCACAAAACCCATCTGTGCCTGTGTGCCTGCCTGCTCCCCTAGGCACTGCACCACCATATTCTGCAGTGATTTGTGAATGTTATCTGAGGTGTGCTGCTGATCCATTACCTCAGCATGAAGGAGGAAAGAGCCCCTGCTTGGCTACTGCACCTGAACTTGTTGTTGGTATCGGATTAAGTAATGATGTGTCTTGCAACACATTGGGCTGCCACCAATGTGCTGTCAATGACAGGAGGCATGCTGGCCACTCGGAGCACTCCATAAGTCAGTGACAAAGTGCACTGACTGGCCTCCAGCCTTTCCTAGCAGGTCCTTCAAAAGCCCAGCGAATGATCGGTACAGTGAAAACACTGTAGTTCTACTAAATGTGGTGCGGGATGGAATTTTATATTGGAGTGCGACAGCCTCCATAAGTTGCTGGAAGGGCTTCCTCCACCAAATTAAAAGTAGCACCCCCAACGGCTATGAGCTGTGCAATGAGGCGTATGATTTTTTGTGACTGCTGTTTGCACATCCCCTTTGAATGAAATCCACCAAAATCTTCCAGTGTGGCCTGTATTGATTTTGGGATGGGCTGTGACTGTCTGCTCTTAGAACCAGACGTGGCATGATCCACCTGCCCTTTTCCCTGCCTACTTGTGTTGAGTGTGACACTGGTATATGTAGTAGTGCCACTTTCTGCACTTATCAACACTGACTTGTGGTAGTTGTTCAGGTGTTGGTTCATCCCGGAGGTGGTTAGATGAACCAACGCCCTCCCATGGCTGACTTCCCTGCCACACAATTAGCATTTTGCTAGCCGGCCATCGCCAATTGTCACAAAATGCTCCCACGCTTTTGAGCGACGGATGACTCTGGCAGTTGAAATGGAAGGTGGTGGAGAAGAAGAAACTGAGGTGACACTTTCTTGATCTTCACATGCTGGAGCAACCTCACTATGCTCTTTGGTTCTTTACAGGGGTACTAATAGAACTAGACATGGCAGCAGGGATGTTGGGAGTGGGATTGGAGGAGGATAGCGGAGTAATAGTGGTCGTGGAGACAGTAGCAGCTACTACCTGTCTGGGAGACTCAACTGGAACTGGAGAGGCAGGTGTTGAGTTTTTAATAGAAGACACAATTGTAGCTGGAGAAACAGTAAGAGAACTATGGGCAGCAGGGGAAAAATCAAGCCGTGGGGAAAATCAAGCTCTGGGGAAAAATCAAGCTCAGGATGCCTTGGTCCCTCATATTCTTCTTCTACCTCTTGTAGGTTGGGACAGGAAGAAAAATCATCAGCAGCAGATTTTGGGAGACCTGCTGAATTGCCTCTTCTGCCTGGTGGCTACCAGGAAATGGTAAACAACTATCTCCCGCACCCTCAATAACATTTTTTGGACAAGATATGCTCTCAGTAGCAGTGACAGTGGTGGCAGGAGGAATTTTCTCCAAATACTGCAATAATTCCCGTTTGGACTACTTAAACAAATGTTCGCTATAAAAATCCTGAGTTGATACTGCCCGCAGTTTCCGACCAGTAGTGTTAAACACGCTAGGTGTCCCTACATTTATAGAACTAGCTGTAGCGGAGGTGGTGACAGAACTGGTAGTGGCACTAGTCATTGTGTAGGTGGTTCTGGGGGGATCATCATTAAACAGCTGACGACGAGAAACAGATTCCAGATACTTCGTGGTCTCAGAGGAGGACCTGGACCTCTCTACCCTGCTAGTAGAGGTAGAATGACCTGCAGTTCCTTTCTTATTTTTATTTTTTGGTTTAGTGTGCTGCTGCTGAGTCTAACTATGACATTGACTACTAGTACTAGAGACAGTCCTTTTCTTTAGCTGCCTGCTGCTGCTAGCTCTGCTTGAAAGCAACGGCACTGTGGTGGTGTTGGTGGTTGCTGGGTCACTGCAGCTGGTACCAGGACGCACAACATCAGGTTTTTCACTAGGACTCAAATCCATTACAGATAGGTCAGTAGTGTATGATAATAATTTTACAATTTTAAAACCTGGCCACACGACAACTGTCAGACTGAGTGTGTCACTCTGAAAATTCTTATTCACACAAATTCCTAATATTTTTCTTTTCAACAGGAACAAAGATGACTTGCGGTGACAATAAGGCACTTATGCTAGATGCTTGCCTGCTACGAAAATGTCAGACTGGCTGTGTCACTCTGAAAATTGTTATTTACACAAATTCCCAATATTTTTCTTTTAAACAGGAAAAAAGATGACTTGCGGTGGCAATGAGGCTGCAATGCTGGATGCCTGCCTGCCTACATAATTGTCAAACTGGATGTGTCACTCTGAAAATTGTTATTTACACAGATTCCTAATATTTTTTGTTTAAACAGGAATAAAGATGACTTGCGGTGGTAATAAGGCTCTAATACTGGATGTCTGTCTGCCTACACAATTGTCAGACTGGCTGTGTCACTCTGAAAATTGTAATTTATGCAAATTCCTAATATTTTTGTTTTAAACAAGAAAAAAGGTGACTTGTGGTGGCAATTAGGCTTCAATGCTGGATGCCTGCCTACACAATTGTCAGACTGGCTGTGTCACTCTGAAAATTATTATTTACACAAATTCCTAATATTTTTGTTTTAAACAAGAAAAAAGATGACTTGCAGTGGCAATGAGGTTCTGATGCTAGATGCCTGCCTACACAATTGTCAGACTGACTGTGTCACTTTGAAAATTATTATTTACACAAATTAATAATATTTTTCTTTTCAACAGGAAAAAAGATGACTAATGGTGGTAATAAGGCTCTAATGCTGGATGCCTGCCTACACAACAACTGTCAGATTGGCTGTGTAACTTAAAAAAAAAACAGCTCCTGACAGTGGCAATAAGGCACTAGACTGTCACTATACTGGCTAATAAGGCACTAGACTGTATAAGGCACTAGAGTGGCACTAGACTGGCTAACAAGGCACTAGACTGGCTAATAAATCGCTTTTCTGGACACTCTCCTTCTTCTCTGTCTGAGCTCTAACAATAGACTAACAGGAAACACAGGCTGTCTGGGTGTCTGTGTCATTAGTCCAACCCCATGAAATGAAAAAGTTAATTGTACTAGAGAGGACCCCCATCATGAAATGAAGAAGTTAATTGGACTAGAGAGGACCTCCATCATGAAACAAAGAAGTTAATTGGACTACAGTGGAAGGGAAAGTAGTGCATGCAGTTGCGGGAAGCCGTTGTCCGAATTTCCAAAATTTACATGAAATTTCGGACTAGGACTGTTAGGATTTGTTTTTTTTTCTTATGAATGGCCCTTGCCTTTCCGCCGTCCCAAATTACGCTGAATGACCTTTATTCATCCAAATGCCGAATTAGGCTGAACTGATTTGCACAAGTAGTAGGTATTAACTATCAATATATTTCTTTGAGAACTCGGTAGTTTTGTTGGGAAGAAAAATGGATCTGTGGTGAATGAGGAATTATAAAACAGACCGTAATCTGTCCTGGTGACAGAGGCAGAAATATCTTCTTAGAAATAAACAAACTGTTTGCTGTAAAGGTAAGAATGTGATTAAAGATATGTAACTATTTGAACTTTATGGATAACCTAGGTTGCGCTCATCAGGAATGCATATATTTTATTAAGTATAGGCTTCATGTCCAGTGGTGTAAATAATGAATGGTGGGCTCCGATGCAAGAACATTTTTGTGCCCAAATACCATGTCAAACAAAAATTCTAAAACACGGTATATATGGTAAGAAAAATATTTCTTATTCATTTAATTCTACATAATGTTCAGTTAAAAAGTAGAGAGTATCTGTAAAGTGCTAACAGAGGACAAACACACTTTATAATGGCACATCATATGTGTGAAGTGCAGGTGTTCTCTCTAGGTACACAAAGAGCTAATGGCCTAGAGAAAACATCTGTGCCTCACTGAAGTTATTGAAGGCAGAAACATACTTCTTGGGTTGGCTGTTTTTCTCTTGTGCATAGAAGATTTACCTGGTATTTCTGGGCTGGACTGGCACTGTGCACAGTATCAGACTGATATGTAAATTTAAATTTCTTCTCTGCAATGGCACAAGAGAGAAAAAACATGATTCAGCAGTAAGTGTGTGGTTACCAAGCCATAGAGAAGCCCTTTACAGTTTGCTTTGTTTTGTCTTGATAAGTGCTTACCACACCTTTCTTTCTGTCTACTCGTGTTTAATATGGGAGTCTAAAACAAAACATTTTTATTCAAGCAATTTCAGTTTGTAAACATAAAACACAAAACAAAAATCTATGGTGTGTCCTTCCAGATGCTGACAGACTTAAACCTTCATCACCATTGCCTGATAACAACAGCTGGAGGTTACACACTATTGATTTATTCAACTTTCACTGCTTTCAGACATTGCACAAAAAAGCAATTTAAAAAAACTCATATGACAGTAATATAAAATTGTTCAGATGGTCCTCACTGCAAAAGATCCCTCAGGCCCCATACTCATCACTGTCCCTTGACAAACTACAGACTGCCGCTCAGCTCCACTTCTGCCAATAACTATTAGAAGACATCAGACAGAGCAGTGAAGTTAACAGACTGAGCTCTGCTCACTAACTGGGGTCACAGTCCTACACATCAAGTACCCCTGTCAACACTTATGACAAAGGTGTGTCAATTTGCAGTGCACACCATTCATAGGCCACCACAGCTTTCCTCTGGGGCTCAATTCAGTTGCTTCCAGTAAAAAATAAAAATTGGCAACATAGTTTTGCAAGCACGCTTTGACATTTTATTACTCGTGTTGTGAAGAGCCAAAGTGTGGTAAAAAATTACAATGGCAGTTAAGACTTCACCCATGTAGATCAATGGAACAATCAAGCCATTTGCTGTTCAGTTGTGTGCTATGAATGGTAACACAAGTTAAAGGGATACATTTTCTGCCAGTAATACCTCCCCTACAAAACCAAGACATAGAACACATAACACATGTTAAAATCCCCTGTCAAACACCAGAAACCATGGAAGAAACATCTAACACAGGAGTTATGACATATCAGAATGAGAACAACTGCAAAAGTAACCCAAAAATCCCAAGAAAGCACCCTTGAAATCTGCATTCCGTTCCCACAAAGCCTGGACAATTTACATGAACAAGGGATGTGCAAATCAATGAGAACCAATGTGTTACATGTTCCTCCAGGCCACCAGAGGATAACAGATACAAATATGTCATATCCAGCAAATATAATATGAACACTTGTTAATCACAAAGCATAGTACCCTGTGTTTGCAACATAAGTCCACAGTTTTTCAATTCCCTCTATCAGACCACCATCTTATATCCTTCTCTCTCTCCCTCTCAGCCCCTTCCCCCATCCCTCCCCCCAGCAGATTTATAAGGGATACACGCTCACTTGATCTCTCTGGTATGAGCACCTCACTTAACTCCAGTCTTTCCTCTACCTTAGCCATCTCTGACACAGAAATTCTTGTTAACTCCTTCAATTCAATCCTATCCTCTTCAACTGATTCATTTGCCCCACTGAAACTACCTCAGAGTCGTCAAGTAAATCCATGACCCTGGCTCAACTCCCATACCCACTTCCTACATTCTTGCACTCGGTCTGCTGAAAGCCTTTGGATGAAATCACGCTCATATGCAGATTTAATCCATTTTCAATTTCTGATGTCCTGCCTACATTCTGCTTTATCAAAAGCTAAACAGGAATACTACACCACACTAATCCACAACAACAAATCTAACCCTCGCTGTCTCTTTGCAGTCTTTGGCTCCTTGCCCCATCCTTCCACAGCTTCCTCTCACCCCATACATTCACCTCAAGCTTTTGCAGAACACTTCAAACACAAGATGGAATCTATTAAAAAACCTACTATTCCATCTGTCTCCGAACTCTCTCTCCTCAAACCCCCTTCATCATACTCTGATAGTTTTACTCCTGTAACAGAGGAAGAAGTTTCTCAGCTTCTCCTATCTACCCACCTCACTACCTGCTCCTTGGACCCTTTGCCCTTACTCAAACCACTTGCAAGAGTCCTTACACCTATATTAACACACATTTTCAACACCTCTCTCTCCACAGGCACTGCCCCTTCTTCGTTCAAACAGGCACAAATTAAACCCCTACTCAAGAAGAATAACCTTGACCCTCCTGTCTGTCTAACTATCAGCCTGTCTCCCTTCTACCTCAAAACTCTTAGAACGCCTTGTCTTCTCCCAAATTACCAAATTCCTCAACTCTAACAAGCTTTTGGACCCTTTGCAGTCTGGTTTCCAGTGTGGTCACTCAACTGTAGAGTGGCTAATGATCTCCAGACTTCAAAACCAAAGGCCAGTTTCCTATACTTATGCTACGCAACTTATCTTCTGCCTTTGACACAGTTAACCATTCTCTTCTTGCTCAAATTCTCCATAATCTTTCTGAAATCAAGCTGCTTCATGGCTCTCCACCTATCTCTCACAATGTTCCTTTTTTGTGTCCTCTGGCAATAACACCTCCTCTACAGTCCCTTTGTCTGTGGGGGTGCCTCAAGGCTCTGTTCTGGGTCTGCTACATTTCTCACTGTACACCCTTCCATTGGGTGAACTTATTAATTCATTTGGCTTCAAGTATCATCTCTATGCTGATGATATCCAGATTTACATGTCCACTCCTGATCTTTCACCTCAAATACAGTTACAAATTTCAGTCTGGTTCTTGGTCATATCCTCCTGCATGGCACACAGTCAGCTGAAGATAAACATGTCCAAACTGAACTGCTCATTTTCCCTCCAAGACCTTGCCCTGTACCCAGCTTCACTATTACAGTTTATGGAATTGACATTGATCATGTCAGCTCAGCATGCTGCCTTGAGGTAATATTTGATTCCTCTTTTTCCTTCTCCCCCCCCCCCACATTGTCTCTGTGGCTAGAACATTTCACTTCTTTCTCCACAAGATTGCTAAAATCCGCCCGTTCCTCTCCGAACAAACTACTAAGGGCTAGATTTAAAGGCAGCCGTTAAACCATCCGCTAAGTAAAAAAGGCACGTCGGCCGCAAAGAACACATGGTTTACGGCAGATTCAAAGGTAAGCGTTCAAGAATAGCTATCGGGCGTAGGCACTACAAAAACACGTTAAACAAAAACCAGCGTCGCACCTGATTTTGCATCACTGTGCGTCCCAAACACCCGTTAAAACACAACTTAAGTCAAAATGTTACATTACGGCTGCCGTTGTGTAGCAACCCTGATAGATGCACAAACAAAATTCAAGCCTACAGCCAATCCCAAGGCCCCAAAGTATCAAAAATGTTCAAATACACCTATATATACCTCAAAATAACGGTTACACCCTGTCTGTGTTTCGAGTTTCATCAAGCTAGAGCACAGGACCCAGGAGTGGAGGATTGCATTTAGAGAGAGAGAGAGAGATAGAGAGAGAAGCATACAGAGGAGTAAGGTAGAAGGATTTTGGAGAGGAGAGAGTTACATTTAAATAGACACATAGCACACTTTTGCACATAGCACATACATCCATACAAACACATACACATACATACACATAGTCTTTTTTTTTTCATCACACCTTACACATTTTAAACTTTATTTTCACAGTGTGAATCCGTGAGTGAAAGTGTGTGACAGAGAGTGAGTGGGATCGAGTGTGTCTGTGAGGGCGTGTGAGAGTGCCTGGGTGTGAGTGGGTGAATGATGGCCAGGAGAGGAGGACAGGAGAGAGGGATGGGGAGACTAGTGGAGGAGGAGGAGGGAGGTCAGGAGGGGATCCCGCAGCAGAGCAGGGGTGGGAGAGGGAGATACGCAGGGCGGAGGGGGACCAGGCCCACAAGAACAGGCACACTAAGAAGAAGAGGGACAGATCCTGCAGTGGGACGAGGGGTAGTGCCTGGGGACCACCACACACAGGCAGGGGCAGAGCAGGCAGGACACTCTGGGTCTGACTCCTCGCATGCCGGAGCTGAGGGGGACAGGGTCAGGGATTCCCGATATACCGATGAAGAAAACACGGCCCTCGTGGAGGCTGTGCTGGAGAGGGAGAGTGTCCTCTTCCCGGGGGACAGACTCCCTGGCCTGTCTGCGAGGAGGAGAGCTGCCTGGAGTCAAATCTGCAGCAGAGTCAATGCGGTGGCCACCTGCAGACGGGATGTGGACTCAATCAAGAAGAGATGGGGCGACTGCAAAAGGCAGGTGAAGAGGAAGATGGGGGATGCCGCTCTGCACGCCCGAGCCACCGGAGGTGGGCCACCTGTCCCCATCACCTTCAGCGCATGGGAGGAGAGGCTGCGGCAGACACTGTCGTCTACCCTAATTGAGGGGGTCCCTGGAGGATCAGACACTGGGGATGAGAGGAGCCTCCACACCACCGGTAAGTGCATCACCCCAAAACCACACACACCACCTCAAACCACACACCCATCACAAACAAGCACTCACATCCCAACATCTGCCCTTCATTCAACCACACAATTGCACCAACACAGCACCCTGAGGGTTTAAACAGGAAGCAAGACAAGGACAAATGTCAATGTTCAACAAGGCCAAAACCTGTCCAACTCCCTGGTTAACCCTCATGTTGCAGTGCTGATCACACACAATACACACAAACCATGCTCAGTAAAGTGTTGTATGTCAAACATCACAATTGTTGTCACACAGTGTTACCCATGTTCACACAGGGAATCCAGCACATAACCCCATGAGTGCCAGAGGGATCATCAATGCATCGATCAACAATGCTTTGGCAACCCCTCTGGTACTCAAAGGGTTAACCAGACAACAAACACATGTCGATAGGTTAACAATTACATGACACATAGGGGACATTCACTAAGCGGTGAAAAAGAGCTGATGTAGAGAATTTGACACTTACATACCCTCACTTTACCAATTACAATGTTAGTCTATGGAGAACATCCAATAACAGGATTCAAGCTGCACAGGCCCCATTGTGTGGACTCCATAGAAAACATTGCAGATGGGGAAATGAGGTCAGCGGAGAAGTCAGCATCATAATCAGTTCATCAGGTCCACTTAACCGCTTACTGAATCACCAACAGGATGGATTAGGTCACAAATCACAGTGCCACTGAGAATAAATGCTTGTATGTGCAACACACAGGCCAAAAACAATCACACATAACTAAAGGTGAAAAAGTTGGCCTTGGTGTTGTGTATGCAATCATTTACGCTAACTTCAATTTACATAGCTCACATTTGATTCACATATAGATCCTCAGGAGTGCTGATGCCATGGATGAATGGTACACCAGACACTATTTGCAGGATACATATGGGAACCAAATATGAACCATTGAGGTTTGGTCAGTAACAGGCCAGGGATTATGGATATCTATGATCGGGTCTGGCTGCCTCACACAGAAGGATGGATGGGCTGATCCAGGAAAAAAAAGGCCTCAATCAATGATATCCTTCAATACTGGCTTGATTGTTGCCCCTCAGGATTCAACTTCAACAGACCTCATGGACAGAATCCTGTAATGTACATCAATCCCTGATTGCCACGGTGGTATCCCATGCATCACAATGCAATGCATAGGATACCATCATGACAACCAGAGAGGGACATGTCTAATCTGACAAAATCCAGCACTGTACGGGATGAACTGATAACATAGGGATGAATACTACTTGAATCACACTGCAGATCTAGTCAAAAAAGATATGTACAGAAAGAAAAACAACCAGATTTGTATGTGGATATGTCCCTTTCAAATGGGTACAAATAGGTCCCAACAAGATGTAAACCCAGAGTTCGGTTCAGTACGTGTGATTGTCCAACTGCCCATATATGTGCACCCTCAACAAAATAACTCATATTGATATGATCATCAGAGTACATATACCCAGTATATTACACCTACTTGGATGGGTATCACTTGTATCTATGAACGTTCATTTGTGATGGCTGTACATATATAGGCAGTTAGACAATCACATGTTCTGAACAGATCTCTGGGTTCATATCTATCAAGGATATGTTTGTACCCGTATGAAAGGTACATATACACACATATCAGACCATATTCCTCACTGTGTACCTTGGCATGGCAATGGTTAATTTCACTTGATGTAACCTTGCAGGCATCATGAAGAGATGTTTAGAAAGATGTTACTGTATGTGACAGCTGGAGATGTCAGTCGTATGACCACACGGAGGCTCTTCAGCAGACCCAAAATTGAACCAATTGGAGATGGATCCATCATTGACATGGTCCACAGAGCGTGCTTACAAACCAGGAACACTTAGTAGACAATGGCAAAGATGTAGTTATCTCCAAATGGGTCAATGTGGAGTCTGCTGAAGAGCCTCCGTGTGGTCAAATGACTGACATCTCCAGCTGTCACATACAGCAACATCTTTCTAAACATCTCTCTATGATGCCTGCAATGTTACATCAAGGTGAAATTAACCATTGCTATCCCGTTAAAGAGATAGTAATACCTAAAATGTGAAAGGAAAAATACATGTCATAGGATTGATCCACCGGGTAATGCAAGGGTATTCCCACTACTGAAAGGTGTTTCATCACAAGAGTATAACAGCTCAAAGTTGAATATTTCATGGACAATATCAGTGTGGCCTGAAAATGTACTATGCCAATGTTGCCAGACCATCCTCTGGCTAGCTTTGGTCCAGGGAGCAGATATCCACAAAGGATGATGTGGCAACAGCGCAAATGTACAATTTCAGGCCACTGGGATGTGGCACCAAAGGAATTCAACTCTGAGCTGCAATACATGTAGAATACAACACCCATCACCAGTAGGAGTACCGTTGTTTCACACAGGGGGATACACCATACAACATATATGTTCCTTTACACATTTCAAGTATTAATATCAATTTGACACCATCATGGCTAAGTTTACTGATCACACATTCTCAATCCTCCACACAGGTTATGTGTCTCCAGCACATCAGGAGCCCATGGAGGAGGCCACCTCACCACCCAGTGAGGAGTATTTGGAGGAGGGGACCAGCCAGTGGGCACCGTACCCAACGACATCCACACCTCTTGGCCAGCTGGATGCACCAACCCTGCCTGCACCGACTCTGCCTGCATCAACTCTGCCTGCACCAACTCTGCCTGCACCAACTCTGCCTGCATCAACTCTGCCTGCAGCAACTCTGCCTGCACCGACTTATTACAGTGACTGGATGCCCCCCACCACCTCCAGGAGCTATTATCCCCCAGCAGCAGCAGCACCACCACCAGGGAGGCAATGGCTGCCCGGTGATGTGGCCACCACCCAATACGGGCCATACCCACAGATTGACCTACCCTCCTGGATGGCTCCCCAGCATGGCCCCAGGTATGATCCTAGGTGGGGGCCAAGCACATACCAGTGGCCAAGGTTTGACCCTTGGCCACTCGACTACCAACACCTGGGCCTGCTTGGGGAGCCCCAACAGCCTATGCGAAGGGACGTGTTTACCCCACCACCTCCACCAGCACAGACATCGGTGGGCAGCAGTGGGTCAATTGATGTGGTGGGCACATACCCATCTGCAGCACAACCAACACCAGCAGAGGAGGACACAGCAGCAGCAGAGGAGGACACAGCACCAGCAGAGGAGGACACAGCACCAGCAAAGGAGGACACAGCACCAGCAGAGGAGGATACAGCACCAGCAGAGGAGGATACAGCACCAGCAGAGGAGGACACAGCAGCAGCTGATTCACCAGGCACAAGCATCACCAGCAGTGAACGGCCCACGAGGATGGAAGCTGAGTGTATGGCTCTGCAAAGGAGACTACTCAGGTCAAGCCTCCGCACCAATGACAACATCACCAGGAGCCGTAGGGAATCCCGTATAAACACTAACAGGATAGAGGCAAGGATCCATGCCCTGGAGTCGGAGGTCATGAGGATCAACACTCAACTCCATCAGCTACACACGGGGGTGATAGACCTGCTTGCACAGCTACTGGTGGAGTTGAGAGAGCTGAACCGCAGGGAGGACTTACGTTTGGAGAGGGAAAACCTGCGCTCCACAGAGGGATCCACTGCCCCCACCACCCCCTCTAATGTGACCTCCGAAGCCACACCTAGGGGGCAAAGGGTGACCAGGAGATCATCCAGGTTATCCACTTCTGCCACACAGTCTAAGCCCCCCCCCCCAAGAAAAAAAAATAAAATGCCCAACATGTTAAATTTCCCCTGAATAAAGGAACATGGTGCTTTTGAATCCTGTCTGATCTGCTTTGAATTTGGTCATAGATTTGGGTGGCGGAGTTGTCTCCAATGCATTGCCAAACAATTCAGTGAATACAACTCCTGCCTAGGTAAGATGTTTGTGGAATGTTACAACATGGGTTCACACACACATCGTTGTACAAAATCAACTGTAAAAACATCCCTGTTGCCATATTACACTGTGTTATATGGCAATGTTGTGTGTTGATTTTGCATAACAAAACATTCCCCTTAGCCCAACATTTGGTACAACATTGAACATTCATCTACATCATATGTTGTGTTTAACCCTTTGATAGCCAGAGTGGTAGGCAACACATTGCAAAGAAATGCGTTGGGTACCACTCTGGCACTCAGAGGGTTAAGGGGATAACCAAACAAACGGCTTAGCGGTGAGATAACAAGCAGGACAGATAAATGGGACATGTATCCATATTGTCTTGGATTCACACACTCATTGTGCAACAGACTGACTGGGGAAGCCAATGTTTTCAACCTAGGATTTCAATGTGTAGCACACACATTGATATCCTGGGGTGAGCATTGGGGCCTCCAGTAAGTTGACTTGTTGTTTTTTCTAAGGGTGTAACAGACTTCCCCAGTGAAAACACTTGTCCACTTGGTCATGTACTGTGATATGTCCCAGTGGAGCAATATCACTGAACATTGATTATACTGAGCAACACATTAACTGTGAACAGGAATTCACTGTGGAAGTATGTCCCCTTTATCACCTCTTTACCACTCCCACAACACATTAGTGTATCACTGCCACCATCTGTTAGCGTGAAAACATCACTGAGTCCACTCACTTGCAAACAAGTGGTGGAGTCCTGTGATATGGGTGATGCCTTTCCATGTATGGGGATACTCTACCCTGGGTGTGGTAACGCATTGACAACTGTGTTCTCAAATATATCCTCCTACAGACACAGATAGAATGGTGATGGTTCATCTTTATTGTGTCTCAAAGTACATTAGGATGTACATGTGTTTTCTGTGTATTGCCTATATGCATTGAACACCTGTATGAGAACACTAAATGTACTTTGAAACAAAAAAATAGTACTTTAGTAACACTGCTGCCCAGCTCATGTGTTGTCCACAAGGTTTGACAACTCTGTAGCTGGGCATCCTAACTGTACAGGTTATAAAACTCAGGAATTAGTGTTTTCTGTGTCTATATGAAAATGATCCAGTAGAGGTTTGTGTGAACCTCAGGTCAAACTTTGCATCACCAACAACATCAACATAAACAGCAAGGGGTGATCTCCATGAAGGGGATGTCAAGATATCAATCCAGTCACATAGAAGAACTTCAGTTCAAGGATGGATCATGTTACGGATGCCTGTGGAAGAAGAGGACAGGATTTGGAGCAGTTGACCTGAACTGATCATCAAGCAACAACAATTTAGTCTTTTTGATCCCCTCAATTTTCACAGTTACAGGTGAGTACACAAACCATTGCTTGACAATGTGTTGTGTACTCATCTGTAACCAATTATGTGGAGAACTAAGGACATGTGCCCCAGCCCTATGGATATGTGCCCCTGACATGGATACACACATCAACAAGTATTCTGAGAGCTCCATGGAAGTAATGAATTTGGGCTGCCACTGTTAATGTGACAGTGGCAGCCCAATGTCATTTGTTCCATGGAACTGTTAGGACACATTTGTTGATGTGTGTATTCATGTCGGGGGCACATATGTCTGCACACTCACAGGTCAGCATGGTGTCCCTGGTAATCTGATCTACGTCTCATGACCTCTACATTGTGTGCCCATACCACTGTACATCCACCCCTGTGCTGCTCTTCTCAGCTGTAGCACAGTACAGGTCCCATTTTGAGTCCAATGGCCCTTTAACCCCTGATGTGACGGAGTATTATCCAATGCATAGCATTGGATAACACTCTTTCGCTACAAGGCTAGCATGGTTGCTCTGGCTATGCTCATGGCAAATCAAGTTAGCTGCTGTCAATCAAGCCCTGTAAGGCGATGAACATGGGTTATGTGTTGTACCTTGTTTCTCCTGAGGGTGTGCGTGATATCCTTGGGGTCTGTATGTCAACGTGGAGAGTGGAATGGAGGATGGTTTTTGAGTCCACACACACAATTTGCCAGGTCCGCTGCCAGTGCAGTGCTGTGTCACTGTTCCTGTGGGGTGAGACAGAACAAAATGTGCAGTGTGGTTAGTGTCACAGGACTGATGGGGGACTTGCATGGATTGTTTGCATGCCTGTGTTATACTCACATGTAAAGTGTTCCGTGATGAGCCTGTCTCTGATCTGTGTCCCTCTCAGGGTCTCCTCAACGTGTCCGATGTCCATGGGCACTTCCTGTATGGGGGGGGCCTGGATGTGCTCCAGCAGCCTGGTGTCCACTGCGATGTTGTGCAGTATTGCGCACGCCACAATGATGTCGCACACCTTTCCAGGTGCATACTGCAGTGCTCCCCCCGAGTGGTCCAGACATCGGAATCTTGACTTGAGGAGGCCAAAGGTCCGCTCAATGGCATTCCTCGTTCTGCCATGAGCCTGGTTGTAGCTTTCCTGGGCATGTGTTCGAGGATTGGCCAGTGGGGTCAGTAGCCAGGACTTGCATCCATAGCCAGCATCACCTGTGTAATGTGAGTGACATGGTGAGACAGGGAGCACATGTTGTGTGAATGATGTTTTGTGTGGTAGACGTAGTAGCTGTGGGTCAGGAGCATGCTAAGCAGCGTTGTGTGTACGCCTGTGTATGTGATGTGATTTTGTATTGTGAACTCACCCAAGAGCCATCCCCCTGTAAAAGTTCCATTCTCGAAATCTCTGTGGACTGAGGAGTTTTGGAGAATGTATGAATCATGTGAGCTGCCAGGATACTTTGCACAGACATTCATTATCCTCATATGGCTGTCACACACCATCTGCACGTTGATGGAGTGAAAGTTCTTCCTGTTGATGAATATCTGTGCGTCACGTGCTGGGGCCTTAATTCGGACATGGGTGCAATCTATAGCACCCATGACCCTGGGCATGCCTCCCCTGGCGTAAAAGGCCTGCTTGACTTGTATCCAGTCCATGTCGGTGGTGGGGAAATGTATATAGGTACTGGCCTTGCTTTTGAGGGCTGGCAGGACCTGGGCCAGCACCCTGGAGAATGTGGCCTGTGACATGCCAGATGCGTAACCCTCTGTGGACTGGAAGGCCCCGCTTGCCATGAAGTGCATGGCACAGAGTAGTTTCTGCAGGCCAGTTAGGGCATGGTTGTGGATGTAGATGGGATCCACCTGCTCCTTGATGACCTCATACAAGGCAATGATACTGTCAGGCCTCAACCTGTAGCGATCAATTACCTCATCATCGGTCATTCCAAAGAGGGTGACCCTTGGGCGGTATACCCTGGGCCTTGGTGGTCGTCTATACATCCTGTGCCCTCCAGGTGGGGATGGGCTCCTGTGTGGCTGCTGAGCCAGAGCCTCCTCACTTGCAACAGGTGGTGGCTGTTGATCAGGCATGCTTGGAGGTTGCTGATGTTCCCCAGCTCTCTCCCTTGCACGCTTTCTCCGCAGCCTTCGCAACAATATGTAACCCAACATACTGTTTGCTCTCTCTATCTGTCTCTATCTGTCTCTATCTATCTCTCTCTCTCTCTCTCTCTCTCCCTCCCTGAGTGGAAAACAAGCCACAAGTGAGTGTGTTGAGTTGTCCCTTTAAGTACTTGCTAGGGCGTTGTGTGGGTGTGGTGATGAGGTGAGTGCTGACCAATGGTGAGTTGTTTTTGTCCAGGTAAGTGTTTGCAGGTGTGTGTGTGTTATAAGATGTGGTGTGTTGTGCTTGTTCTGTGTGTGCCATTTGTGGACGTGCAGTTGTGGGGTGCAGGTGGCGTGTTGATGTTGCCCAGGTGAGCTTGTATTTGCAGGTGTCCGCTTTGTGTGATGACCCCCATTGTTCCGTGCCATGTTGTGTTGTTGTTTTTTTGTGTGTCGTTGTCCCTGTGGTGTTGGTTGTTGTTGTGTGTGTAGTGATTTGTGTTGTGTGTGCATGTTTTTGTGTTGTTTTGGCATTGCACGGGTTAATTTTCCCATTTACATGGTTGTGCGGTAAGCCTTTTGTGTCTTTTCCTATGTAACGGGTGTTTTGTTTTGGGTGTTAAGTGTCTAACGGCTAAAAAAAGTGGGTCTTAACTTTTAGCCGTTAGGTGTGTCTTTTTTTCAGCCGTTATCAGTACCGCAAGCCTTTGAATAGCTCTGGGGTATGTTTTACCATGCGTCTGAATGCACGTAAGTGTATCGGCCGTAAGGATTCTACAACTGCCGTTAGCTGGTCTTTAGACGGATCTTTGAATTGCAACATGTCACTTAACGCACCCGTTAGTGATTTTTTTTGCTAACGGCTGCCTTTAAATCTACCCCTAAATCTCTTATACATGCCCTCATTCTGTCCCACTTAGATTATTGCAGTGTCCAACGAACTGGCCTCCCTGCTACTCATCTTTCACCTATGCAATCTGTTTTACACTCAGCTGCATGAATCACCACAAAAAATTAACCTGCTCACATAATTCTTAGACATCTGTCATGGCTCCCTATTCAGCAATGCATCACTTACAAAGTCCTTCTTCTCACCTTTAATGCCCTCCACACTGTTACCCCTCCGTACATCTCTTCCCTTATCTCCTTTTATGTTTCTGGCTGCCTCCTTTACTCAGAACACAACACACTTCTTGTTGCAGAATCCACACCCTATGCGCTCTCCCGTCGCAAACCTTTCTCGCTTTCCACTTCATACCTATGAAACTCCATAACCCTCTTGAACAATCCCCCTCTGTCTTTAAGTCTATCCTGAAATCTTTTCTTCTGGAGCACTAGGACCTCTGGCCAAACTCAGCACTTTTAATCTCATCACTTGACACCCTCATATCATGTTGCCTGTCATCTATTACCCATTTGGACTGTAAGCTCCTTGGGGCAGGGACCTCTCTCCTATTGTTTCTATGAATATGACACTTATTTTATCCCCACTTATTTATTGTAACATAGTCTATTGTAAGGCAACGCGTACACATCAATCACACAGGACATCACATCCACACATGACAGATAAACAGCAATCAAAACAAACTCAAACAACAACAGCCACACCGCCATACACTCACCTGGATAAGCTCCCTCATTCCTATTGATCCATTTTTACCCGCTGACCACTCCTGGCCGACCCCCCTGCCTTAGAGGGATATCCCACCATCTTATCATTCTGTGAATGAGGTGTGTGATATAATCCTTGCCTGTGCCATACTACATAACACTGCAATGGACACACGTTTATTGGGGGATGTACATTCCGAACCTATTTTGGAGGTGCCTGTTACACAGCCAGACCCTGAGAGGGACATAGACATAGGACGGGCTTATCTTGGACTTCTTTGCTTGTGAGTACCATGCAGATGCCATGCTATGGATGGTTCCTTTTGATTCTGTGAGTTCAACTGACATATTGAATTCTGTAAGTGCATGATGGAATTGCCACTTAAGGGATATGACCTACCCCCTGCAAACACTGGTACATCAGTATTATTAACTCCTGTAATTTCTTCCTACAGGATTCCATGGCATGGCCTGATGCACAATGGAACAAAGGAGAGACATGACATATCCCCTAATGGCCCATTGATATGTGTTGGTCTTGAAGCAAGTTGAGTGTCCCTGAGGTGCTCTACACCATGACAAAGCAAGGTGTTGAGGACTCACACAACATACATATGTTGGAAAGCTCAAGTGACATCATCTGAAATCCTCACATGTCTCCTGTTAGGGATATTGGACAGTCATGATATGCACTTCCACATCTCAGTGTAATTTTGGAAGGAACACAACAGTGAAATTTGCCCTGTTCTTTAGTCATGACAACATATGAATCTTGCATATGTTAAACCAACCTGTTCTTTGGAATGCCAGAGGGGTATACAGCGCATTGCTGTTTCATGCATTGTGTAAATCTCTGGAATCCCGATAGTCCCCTAAGATTCCTCCCCACCCATAAGCACACCCCTGATGAACACTGAACTTGGAGAATTGTATTGTAAGAGTGGAGTTTGCATGAGTATGACCTCTTTGCCACATGTCTGACATATTACCGTGGTAAGGAACTGTACCTTGGTGTTGGAGGTCTAGAGTCTGTGTGTGGTAACAATGATCCTGAGTTAAATAAAGACCTGTTTCCCGTCAACTTTTGTTGAACTTCAACTCACATGATACCCAGACAACATAGAATTTGACGGCAGATAAGAACCATTCTGCCCATTTTAATACTATAAAAACCTCAAACCTGATTTGGTCCTTGGTCTTGTCTCATGTTCAGGAAAACCTTATGCCTATCCCATGCATGCTTAAATTCTGTCAATGTATACACTTCTACCACTTTGCTGGTAGGCTAGTCCACTTATCTACTACCATCTCAGTGAAGTTAAATTTTGTTACATTACGTCTATACCTGTGTCCCTCTAGTTTTAGACTATGGCCTCTTGTCCTAACATTTTTACTCCTTTGAAATGTACTTCACACCTACATTTTGTTGAATCCCTTCATGTATTTGAATGTTTCTATCATATCCCCTCTCTCTCTCTTCTGACCTCCAACCTATACATGTTCAGATCCTTTAGTATAGCATGATATTCATTTTCCTGTAGACCAGTAACCATTTTAGTAGCCCTTCTCTGAATTTTCTCTAGAGTATCTATATCATTCTGGAAATGGGGTCTCCAGTACTGTACACAATAATCCAGGGGAGGTCTAACCAGAGATCTGTACAGTGGCATGACCACTTCCCTTTTTTCTGCTACTAATACCCCTAGGCAGGGCTCAAAATTTCCACTTGCCACTAGCCAATGGTGAGTGAAAATTTAGCCCTTGCGAGTAGAAATTCAGTTCTAGTTGGTATGTTATGGCTTGCAGTGGCGAGTAACTTTTCATGTCTGACTAGTAGCAAAGGACTTCAACTTTTAAGCCTTGTCCCAAGGTATACAACCCTGCACTCTGCTTGAATTCCCCACTTCTTTGTTACATTGCCTGCCTACCTTTAAGTCATTAAAAATAATTACTCTCCAACCCCTTTCCATGGTCCCCTTAACAGTATTTTTTCCTTTGGATCTTTACATCTCAAGTGCATTATTTTATATTTATCAACACTAAACTGCAGCTGCCACACTCTTATCCATTCTTCTAATTTTGTCATTTAGCTTATTCCCCCAGGAATGTCTACCGTTACAGATCTTTGCATCATCTGAAAAACCTTTTGCAATATCACTAATAAAAATATTAAAAAGAATGGGCTCCAGTACAGATCCCACTAATAACACTCCCTTCATACGAATATTCTCCATTGACTACCCCCCGTCTCCTGTCACTCAGCCATTGTCTTATCCATTTAACTATTTTTACATTCAGACCCAAACACTGCAATTTATTAATGAGTCTTCTATGAGGACAGTGTCAAATGTTTTACTGAAATCTAGATAAGCTATATCTACTGCTCCCCCTTGTTCTATTATTTTAGTTACCCAGTGAAAAAAATCTGAGGCTAGTTTGACAAGATCTCCCTACTATAAACACGTTCTAGATTTCTTTGTTGTTAGGTCTGTTGCGAGTTGAAACTGAACAACAGCGGATGTGCTGTGTTTGGTTACCACTGCTGAAGGACTGTCCCACACAGTAAAATGTGAAAAAATAGTGTTCAATTAATTGCTTTGCAATGTATGAGACATCTCTGGCACTGATCTTGTTAAATACCTGAAGGAAACAAAGACATGATTTTTGTAAAGGAAAAAAAGTGCATTTTTATTGCGGGAAGATATGACACACATGGCATAATTTATTTATTTTCTTTGGAGGGGGCAGCAGATGTGAATGCCCTTACCGGCTGTCTGGTGACTCTTATGTGTCTTGGGCTTCTTGAGGGTGTCACACTTGAGGGGAAGGTGGTTTCTGTTGAGCCCACCGTTGACTGTTGGGCTCTCTACATGGATGGGATTATGCTCTCATACTTAAATGAGCAGCTGGCCAAGCAAGTCACTGAGTACTGCACCAATATGCTGTATCTCGTTGTGTAGGATGGCATGCTGGGATTCCAGAGCTTTGAAATTGGCTGCAGGTCTCTCCATGGTGCAGAGACATCCCCTGTTGAAGCATCTGGTCTCCCTCCATAGCCTCCTCTGGATGGTGATGTATTCCTCATCCATCTGGGTGGTTCTAGTGGCTGCAGCAGATGATGAGGGGCATGGATGCTGCACATGTAGGTGCTGCTGATGCCTCTCCTCCTTGTTCTGTGTCTGCCCCTTGACCGATAGTTTCTTCCTGTTCTGAGTGCACTTCCTATAGTGGTATTGGTGAGGCAAATGTGGTGTCCACAGGTGAGATGGGGCCAGCACATTATACAGTTGAGGTTGAGCGTTCTGCCCCCACCAACATAGTCAATTTTGGCTCACCGGATGATGGGTCCATTATCTACAATCATCTATGTGCTTCTTAAGGTGTGTGTTGTGGTTACCTATGGATATGGTTCCACATTTTGGCTATTCTTAGTCTGAATGACCTTGGTGTACTGTGTTCATCCCATGTTTCACATGTTTACATCCCTGTGACACGACTGTATATGGTAACATGTCTAACGTTCAAGAACATAATAAATGCTTGTATTTCAATGGGATGGCTATTTTTGTTTCTGTTAGGTGAGCATGTTTGAGAAATGTAGCATTGAGGAAATTAACCTTGTGATTCAATATGAGCTGGCCTGCTTGCTGCATCAGATTTCACCTACTCTGTACAACATTACTGTAGCTCCTTGTTTTAACCCTATCAGCGCTGAATTGCTGAACTTGGAGGGACCACTATTGGCCAGATGTACTGCTGCTACTGTGATGTGTGCTACTAGCTATCATGGTTTGTATGGTGGACAGTTTTGTATCATGTTACTTACTGGGAGGCTGTAATCTGTACCCCAGCCACCTTGGATCCCCTCAACTGCTGTCATGAACAGGTTTTGATGTAGCATAGTCTCCCAGGAATTGAAGGTGATGTTCTCTGGTGTACCACCTCTGGTGCCTCTCGCATGCAGAGGCAATACAGAGTACAAGAAGCAATAGTCACCTTGGATGCAGGACTTCCTGCCCTAGGACCCTCAGGAATGATGAACAAAGTGTCTAATAGCCTGATAGGCTCAGTGCAATGTACATAAAACTTGAGACAACGCACCATGTCTAACAAGTGAAGATCCCTCTCCTTGTCAGAAGTGGGATCATGGCAGAAAGAGGGAACCACAATCTCCTGATTGATGTGGAACTCAGAGACCAAGCAGAAACTCCTTAGAAGTGCAAAGAACCACCTTGTCCTTGTGAAACACCAAATACGGTGGTCCACAGGACAGAGCATGTAACTCAGCGACACAGCAAATTGACACAATCGCCAGGAGAAAGGTCATTTTCCACATCAACAGGCATAGAGGAATAGTAGCCAAGGACTCAAATTAAGATCACACAGAGGAGTGGGAGACTTGAAAACAGGACGAGTATGAGCAACGCCTTGGAAGAAAACCTTGACATTAGGAAGGATAGCAATGCGCCTCTGAAAGAAAACAGAAAGCGCAGAATTCTGAACCTTAAGGGAACTCAAACTGAGGCCCTTATCCACACCATCCAGCAAAAAAGCCAGGACAGTGGGCAGATCAAATTCCTGAGTGCCCACTGTGTGTTGACTAAGGAAGTCCGCCATGACGTGGTCTACGCCTGGAATGTGCACTGTGGATATGGCAGGTAGGTGTTCTTCTGGCCAGGACAAAATAGCCTTGACCTCTAACCAAGCAGAAAGGCTTCTTGCTCCGCCTTGCTTGTTGATGTAAGCCATGGCCATGGCGTTGTCGGATTCCACTCAGACAGGACAGTCTTCCAACTGAGAAGTCCAATGTCACAGGGCATGAAATATCGCCCGAAGCTCCAATATGTTGATCGGAAGGAGGGACTCCTCTGGAGACCACCAACCCTGAGCGCTCAAGCGACCAAGGACCGCACCCCAGCCAGAGAGGCTGGCATCCGTCGTACCAGGAAGGACTTGCCCTTCAGCAGGTTGGAAAGGTTGAGCCACCATGACAAGCTCAGTTCCACATGAAGAGGAAGAGAAACAGACTTCTTCAGAAGATCCGTATGACCCTTGCACACCTGGATCACGAACCTCTGGTGCTCCCTGGTGTGTGCCATAGCAAATGGAATCACTTCTATGGTGGATATGAATTTCCACACCACAGAGGATAGCTTCTGGACTGGAACTGGCTCCTGAGATAGAATCATGGAAACTCTGTGGGTGATCTGGTGAGCCACTTCGTCCCTGAGGAACACCATGCTCTTCTGAGTTTCGAAGAGAATGCCCAGGAAGACCAGACGCTGGGATGGGACAAGATCTGACTTGTCCAAGTTGATGATCCACCCTTGATGGGTGAGAGCCTGAATGCAGTGCTGAACTTGCTGATGAAGATGTTCCGCAGAGGGGGCTTTCAGAAGCAAGTCGTCCAAGTATGGAGTAACTCTGATGCTGTTCCTTTGGAGGATGGATATCAAGGCACCCAGGACACGGTTGAAGACCTAAGGAGCTGTCGTTAGACCAAATGGAGGAGATGAGAACTGAAAATGTCCCCTGTCGCAGGCAAACCGGCTGTACTGCTGGCTCTCTGGATGAATGACAATGTGTAAGTACGCATCCTGAAGATCCAGAGAAGCAAGGAATTCCCCCGGGGACATGGCAGCAATCACTGTGCGTAGAGACTCCTGATGATAATGAGTCCAGGTCACAAAGGAATTGAGATCCTTCAAGTCCAAAATAGGGCGACAACTGCTGTCCTTTTTGACAACCACAAAGAGGTTTGAGCAGAAACCCGAACCCCTGTCCTGGATAGGCACCGGGTCTAGAACATCTTTGTCCAGAAAAACCTGAACAGCTCTGTCAAACAAACAACGTTTCTCTGCACCTTGAGGCGTGTGAGAATGACGAAAACGAAAGGGATCTTGTATCCTTCCGTCACCACCTGTAAAACCCATGGGTCCGCCACTGAGTCCTCCCAAATGCTGTGATAGTGTCGTAGACGACCACCCACAGCAGAGCACGGACCCGGGTTCAGTGAGTCATGCCGAAGAAGTCTTGGAAGCCTTCGGCTTGGAGGAGGCTTTGGGCTTCCATTGCTGTTTGGGCTTGGAGGAGGGACATGGAGCTGAGGGAACCGTCTGGTTCACCGGACATGTCTCATTCTGAAAGGAACGAAAATATTGGTTATTCTTAAGTGGAACTTTCTTCCTGGGAACCAAGGGTAGAAGAGTATTCTTACCCCCTGTGGCCTCACTGATCAGATCCTTAAGATCCGGTCCAAGCAAAGAGGTACCCTGAAAAGGTAGGGAAAGTAAGGCTTTCTTGGAAGCAGTGTCAGCAGACCAGATCTTGAGCCAAAGAGCTTGTCTGGCCACCACCACAGACCGCAACGGCCCAGTTCACCCATGCTGCGGCAAACGCTGGACGCATAGCAAAACCTGCAGTGGCAAAAATGGACTTGAGGGAAACCTCAAGTTTCTTGTCTGTCCAGTCCTTCAGAGCGGAGAATGGCAAGGCATTAGATTTAGACAGCCTGGATACAGGAGCATCCACTTTGGGGGGATGAACCCACTGAGCAAGCGCAGCTTCAGAAAAGGTATAAAGCTTGGCAAATTTCTTGGACACAGATGGTTTCTTGTCCGGGGATTTCCACTCCTCAGACACAAGGCGGTCAAGAGTGGGATTAAGTGGGAAGTAAGTAAGGGGCTTAGCAGGCTCCTGGAATACATCAGAGGGATCAGAAGGAACCTCCTGATCTAGGGGAATGTTAAGAGTAGTTAAGACGGCCCTGATCAGGCCCTCAGCGGAGGGATCAGGATCAGCCTCAAAAGAGTCCCCAAAAAACTGAGAGGACCCCAACACAGAACACTCCTCAACATCTGAATCCACCAGCAGTTCCTCTTCAGAGGAATCTGACATGTTAGGTACTCCCTGAGGTTTGGGCAGGGAAGACCTGACTGAGGAGGGGGCCTGCCAAAACTGAAAGGCCCCCTGTAACTGGGATGGAAAGAGTTGCAATGTGGACCTAAGGTCCCTAGTCGCAGCCTTGAACTCTTGCACCCAAGCTGGCTCTATTGCATGGCTGGAGGTCCCTGGAATGTTGTCAGGGACATCAGAACATGCTGGGCATAAATGACCTGAGAATTCTTTAGGAAGCCCTGTGTGACAGGAAGAGCAATGCGCAATGGGGGATACAGAGACCCCAGCCTTCTTAGTCTTAGGTCTGGCCCCAAGCTCCAGCGGTACAGACATTCTCACAGTGTCAAATAACTTTACTGTACAATAAATCACCCAATTATAGTGTGTAGGATTAAAGTTTCACCCCAGAAAATGCTAAAATAAATTTATCTGGCAGGCGAAGGGTTAATCTGCAGAGGAGAGGAGGAGAGTCCAAGCCCTGCATAGGATACTCGCCCAGAAATGCTCACAAAATGGCTGCCATGGCAGGAGCCAATCAGAAACAAGGGCACAAAGCAAGTGCTCATGGGAAATGTAGTTTTTCCCAAAAAGTACCCCAAACAGTGCCCGAAGCCCGCTGAGCCCCCCCAACACACTAGAAACCTAAACCGAATGATAGAGCAAGGGCAGACAAGTAAAATGAGCCATCTCTGAAGTCACTAGGTTAAACGGTTGCAGAGATACGTCCCAAACAGTACAGTCCCATAGGAGTGAATGGAGCAATGACGTCTATACGGTAAAGCACTCCTTAAAGGCGCAGTACTCAAATATTACAATTTTTAAAGTAAAACATTAATATGTGTAAAACATCAATAGTACATGTGAGGATATCCAAAAACACTAACCCGGCAGGAAAAGTGTTAGAAACCCCCCCAAAAATGCCAAATCAGTGGTTAAAGGGTTCAGTTACTACATAAACCTGCTCCAAACACCCAACAGACATACAGATATACCCAATAAGTACAGGAGTGTGCAATAGGAACTCCAGGAATACACCCCTGTTCAGAGGGGCACTGTGGGACAAGTGGACCTGCAGCACTCAAAGGGTTGCTCACCTTCCCTGCAGATCTTCTCTCTTCAGATTATCATGGAGCAAGAAGTACCTCAGTTGGTAACTCCTGGGGAAGCACTTGGAATCAAGATTTTTCCCCTCAGGGCTTAAGGTCCAGAAAAAGCACCTGGATACTGAGCTAGCTACATCTAAGGGCATTTTCAGTCATGGTAATCCGCCTAATGATGGTATTCCATATCTAACAGAAATATAAAAAAAGATTCTAAAACTATAGCAGAACTGTTCTCAGCCTGGTGTTGTCTTCACCAAGGAACAAATCTTTCTGGAACTAGTTGGCTAGCTGCAGTCAAGGAAGGAAAGGAGGCTCCACCCCCTGCATACACTTTTAGAATTGTTCCTGCCTACTAAGGGGCGGATCGCCTCCCAGAGTTACCAGTAACCTGTATTAGACAACAGAGAAATGCTATAAAATCACTTGGTGCTAGAGGGGTCTCTAACATACTGCTCTGCAGAACTCAGAACGAGGGTGCGGTGAGCAAAATGGAGATGCCCCTCAAAATTTGGCAGTTATACAGTTCAATGAATATTACCATTACTGGGAATATTATAATCCAGTCAAGGCCAGATTTCCTGTTGGGCCTGTTCTGCTTTATGGGAAATAATGCCATGACTAGACTACAATATTCCCAGCTATGGTAATTTACATCTAGCTGCACAAATCATAGGCAAGTGATAGGTTACCAGATACACCTCAAGGGCTTCATATTTGGCCCTTGAATATCCCAAAAGGCAGCACCTCATGAATTAATATTCTAAATAGAAATAGATGACAAGCTAAAGGATGTGAAAGGTTCTGAGCGTGAACAGAAGTGTGCTGCCTGTTCTACGGCTAATCACCACTCAAGAGCATCACATTTTAGCTCTCTAGTGCCATTGCAGAGGAGAAATTTCCACATACATATTATAGTAATCCTGCCCAAAAGGGCGGGATTAGTCTAATATGTATCCAAAATCACGGGCATGTCCCCTCTGCAGGGAAATACCAGCTACTCTTACACAGAGAGGAGGAAATGTGGCTGAGGGACTGAGCTGTGAGTAGAAGAACCAAATCCCCAGCAAAGAGACAGAGGCAGGGGAGTGAGACAGCAGGAGGGGAGATGAGGAAGGGAGAAACCAGAGCAGGAGGGCAGTGACAATTTTTTTTGTCACATCTGGAATGAGGAACATAAAGACAGACATCTAAAAGCATTATCTTTACTTCATCTGAAATTAAAGAGGTGTAAAGTAATTCACCAAACTGCCAGTGTAAACTCCTAGTTCTTTTAGCCTCGGTCCGCTCGCCCAAGTTAGTCTGGTATCACAGTTATACTGATGGAGTCCCTTTTGGTTTTCTTCCAATCCCAGTAGTATGCACTGTCTCTAGGAAAATTATACCTGGTCACCTCTGGGAATAAGTCAGTTGTTAAGGGCTTAGTTGAATGAGCACCATCTCAGTAGTATAGAGTTCCTGCTACCGAGTGCCTAGTGGGGGTGGGAGACCGGGAGATGCTTAAAGTCACAATGAGGTCTGGTTGTCAGTAATTCACTCAGGGGTTACAGTACAAGATACTTGCCATCCTATTTATAGTCTCTTTACATCAAGTTATAAGCTGTCTCTATTACTAAGCAATAATATAATTTACACATCCCATAATAAAACTGCTTCATATTTCTTCTCCCTATCTAAAATCCTATTAAAAGATTATCTTTATTTCATAAATTAAAATAAAAAATATATAACATATATAAAACAAAATTATATTCTACAAGTACTAAAATACCCTAAAAGACAGGTCTATTTTATAAATAGTACCCTCGAACTACTTTATGCAATAGCCAAAAAAAGCTATTAAATACTAAAATATTAATAAAAAAGGGGAAAACAAAGTAGTTACTCAGATGGTAAAGCAGCTTCACTTGCATTATTGTAAGTTAAGGCATTCAGCCTATTTATTATTAATATGTCGCCCTGTATTCGGCAACCTTTAACCATGAGACATCAAAATCTTGGTGTTTTGATTCTGCTGACATTCTGATATTGCCCTTTTGATTTACGCAACATTTTAAACTTGCTGTTTTGATAGTCACCCAATAGATGGTGACAATTCAATAGGATACCAGATGGGAAGGATGGCGAGGATATGGATGAGGATGATATGGTGGTTGAGGATGATAATGAGTAGGATGAGGATAAGGATGAAGAGAAGCATGACAAGGATGATGATAATGAGGAGAATGTGGATAAAGATGATGATGATGAGTAAGAGGATGAAGTAATGGATGAGGATGATGATAAGGAGGAGGAGCATATGAGTGATGGTGAGTAGTATGTCACAGTTGATACCTCCTCACAGTGGTTCCCGCTGCATCTGTGGCTTCCTCTTCCTGCCGGCAGTCTGTGCGGGCGTGCGTCATGGAAGAATCCTCCAGTGATGCGGGCACTGCTCTTAAAGGGACATGGTCCCTATTGTGTGCTCCACCTCCTCTCCCTACCTGCATAAAGGATACCTGGACACCTGGTTCATTTGCCCTTACATAGGTGTCCAGTGCCGTAGTCTCAGTGTTTTCTGTATTGCTCTCTGTGTATGATCCCTGGCATTTTCTGACCATTCCATTCTGGTGCTGACCTGTGGCTCTGGCTGACTATCCACTCCATGTTTGAACCTTGGCTTAGTCTGACTATCCATCCTGGTGAAGACCTGTGGCTCTGGATGACTACCCTCTCTGTGTATGACCCCTGGCCTTGTCTGACCATCCATTCTGGTGCTGACCTGTGGCTCTGGCTGACTATCCACTCCGTGTATGACTGTTGGCTTAGTCTGACTATCCATTCTGGTGCAGACCTGTGGATCTGGCTGACTACCTGCTATGTGTATGACCCCTGGCTTTGTTTGACCATCTTCTGGTGCTAACCTGTGGCTCTGGCTGACTATCCACTCCATGTATGACCCTTGGCTTAGTCTGACTATCCATTCTGGTGCAGACCTGTGGCTCTGGCTGACTACCCACTCCGTGTATGACCCCTGGCCTCGTCTGACCATCCATTCTGGTGCTGACCTGTGGCTCTGGCTACCTATTCACTCCATGTATGAACCTTGGCTTAGACTGACTATCCATCCTGGTGCAGACCTGCTGCTCTGGCTGACTACTCGATCCAAGTATGAGCCCTGGTCTTGTGTGATCTTCCGTTCTGGGGCTGACCAGTGGTTTTAGCCTAGTACTACTTCTTTTGCCTGTGGCATTGTCGCTACCTGGTCTGGTACTAGTGAGTGGCTGGGACATATCCCCTGCTCTTGACTACCACTATTTGAGACCTTCCAGAGCAGTCTCCTATTTCTGGTAGGAACCTCTTGCTCTGGTTCTGGGTCTGCTCTCTCTCTCTTATGGTTTGCCTGCTGCACTATTTCCTATTACCTTTACTTATTTAATAAAGTTGGAGTTAGATTACAATACTTTTTTCTTGCATCATTATTGGTTACCGTGACACAGGATGATGATGAGCGTGAGAATGAGGAGGATAAGAATAATGAGGATAATGAGAATGACAATGATGATGGCGATGAGGAGGATATGGATAGGGATTATGATGAGTAGGTGGAGGAGGATGAAATGAGGATAAGGATGGTAATGAGTATGATGATAAAAAAGAAGAAAAGGGTGAGAATGAGGACAATGATGAAGAGGTGGAGGATGAAGGTGATGATGAAGAGGAGTAGGAAATGTGGGTAAGGATGATGATAAGGAGGAGGATAAAGGGGATGAAGATGAAGAGGAGGGTGAGGAGGATAAGGATTATGATCAGGTTAAGTAGGATGATGATGATAATGATAAAGGGGGGAATGATGACAATGAGAATGGGGAGAAAGATGAGAGTGAGGATGATGATGATGATAAGGATTATGAGATTAGAAGGAGACAGAACTATCCCCTGTAACTATAGGCCAGTATCTCTCTTGCCTTTTGCATCTAAGCTTCTGAAATGTCTACACTGCTCCTACCTCCAACCTGCTAGACCCATTACAATCTGTAAGGTTAGAATGATAATTAGGATGATGATAAGGATGAAGATTATGATGATTAGCAGGATAATCATGGAGAGGAGGATAAGGTAGGATAAGGAGAAGGTTGATGATGAGGAGGATTAGAAGGATTAGGATGATGATAATGAGAAGAAGGAGATAACACTGCCCTCTGTAACTATGGACCAGTATCTCTGCTGCCTTTGGCATCCAAGCTTCTACTTCCACCTCAAACTTGACCCATTACAATCTAAAGGATGAAAATGATGAGAAAGATGATGAGGGTGATGATAAGGAGGAAGATGATGAGGAGGAAAAGGGTAATGATGAGATGGATGATGACGAGGATGAGAAGGATTGGGATGATGAGGAGACAACACTACACCCCTGCAACTATGCACCAGTATTTTCCAAGCTTTTGCATCTAAGTTTTAGGTTTCCTTAAAGGAATAGTAATGTTTCACAATCAAAGTAGCTCAAATTAATCTTCATAGTATTCGGGACATGAAGAGTGTTATTTTAGTACTGTCAGAGTTGTAGTTCAAGAGTAATTGAATGATAAAGTATCTCCATCCCACCCCCTTTACCTAGTGTAAGCCACCTCCCCTCAGATGTGGAATCTGGTCATTTGACCAGACAGATCACAGCAAGGGACTATATTCTTACTGAGAGCTTAAGGCAAACCCTGCCCCCCTTGACAGGTTTTTTCTTATGCTCATTGAAAATTGTCACTCTCTGCGATCCATCTGGACAGTCTTGCTTCTCTGAGGTGAGCAGTGTTACATCAGCAAAAGGGGAGGGAGGGGGATACTTTATCAATTACTCTTGAACTACAACACTGACAGTACTGAAATAACACTCTCCATGGCCCAAATGCAGATTATTTGGAGCTGCTTTCATTGTGAAACATTATTATCCCTTTAACACTCATAACCTTCTAGACCCATTACAGTATGGAGGATGAGGAAGATGATTAGGATGATTGACGATGAAGAGGTGGATATTGATGAGGACAATGAGGATGATGTTGAGGAGGATAAAGCTGATAATGAGGATAATGTTGAGGAGGAGGAAGAGTAGGAAGATGATGACAAGTATTATGAAGAAGATGACTAGGAGGAGGAGGATGAGTAGGAGGAGGAAAATGATGATGGGGATGATGAATAGGAGGAGACAACATTGTCTCCTGTAACTTTGGAACAGTATCTCTACTGCCTTCTGCATCTACACTTCTTAAACATCTAATCTATGCCAACTGGTTTGGTTTCCTTAACATTTATTACCTGCTAGTCCCCTTACAACATGTCTTTCCCACTGCAAATGGCTAAGGTCACTGCTTGCTACTTATCTGTTTAATCTCTCAGCTGTGAATCATTCCATCCTCTAACAACTTCTTCATTCTCTAGGCATTTGTGACTTACATTGGAACTTGCTAGCCTCTTAGCTATCTAACCAATCTTTCAGTGTTTCCACCGCTACCTCATCTTCTCCTGTCTACCTCTCTTCTGGGGTGCCTCCAGGTTCTGCCCTAGGATTAGTCTCTATTTACACATTTACTTTTGGCGAATATATTAACTCATTAGCACTCAAATATCACCTCTATGCAGACAACATTCAGCTTTTCTACGCACATTTCAATCGAGTCATGTATTGCCTACTATTTTTTTTTGGATGGCTCATAGCACTTCAAACTTAGCATGTCTAAAACTAAGCTATCCTCATTCCACCTAAACTAGGCACTGTTTTTGGGTGTCTGGAGTAGGGTTTTGATTAATGCTTGCCACAGTAAGATACATTTTTCACTTTTAATGTATTTATTTTGTAAGGCAGTATGAATGCATTTTAGTGAAATGCAGCAATTTGTTTTCCATAAGGATTTTCAATGTAAGTGGGGACAGGTCAGTCCATCCATCCAATTAGATACATTTTAGAGCTAACATTTTTGTAAAATCTAGTAGTTGAATTTGTATTTTGAGTGTAGGGCTGTCAAAGAGCTGCCCAGAATGAAAGATGCTTTGGGAATTTAGATGGACACATGTAAATAGTAACGGAACTACCATAGAATCTCCTGCTAGTAAGTTGACATCCTGGGGCAGTGGGGCACGAATATAATATTTGTAGTAGGTTGGTTTTAGCATGTTCACATTTTGAGCAACAGTTGATTTGGCTCATGCCTATTATATTAGCTGGAGTTGGACGGAGGTAAGATCTGTTCAGAAAATGGTAGGGCAAATTGTTTAAGTATGTGGATGGAGAGCTTCTCATCATTCTAACAGTTCCTGGGAGGTTAATTTTCTTGACAAATGGTATTGTTTGTTAGTAGTTATCCTTGTATCTGCTCTACAGTCATTGATAGAATTGTTAAAAGGTTTTATGAATGCGATGTGCGATTTCTGTAATCTGTATCCTAATACGTTTTCTAGAAGTTTGCCCTGTATCTTAGCCTGTTGTGAAAAATATACCTTTTCCTCTATTATGATATAATTAGGCTGATATTTGGAAAATGGCACCATAAATGTATTTGGCATTTAGATATATTGCTTTGTAGAATGGTGTAGGAGATCTAGTTAAATGTTTCTGTTATTTGTTAAACTTTATAATTGACTCTGTTTTGCTTGGCTAGATAAGAAATTATATGTCCTCAGAAGACTGCTTTTGAAGCTTTCATACAAAAAATTTAATAATATAGAAAAGTACTCTTGAATTTAAAGACCTAAAGTTCTGCAATAGTGCAATATTAGTATTGAGGGGTTTCAGATAAATTAATACTTTCTTTCTCTTAATAGGATTATGGATGCCCTCTACATTATATGAAAAGTGTATGTTGTATGGTTAGAAGCATATAGTCTTCATCATATTGTTGTTCATGTGTCTTGAATAAGGATCATTATTTAAGCTGAAGTGATATGGTGGGGTCATCAGAATCTTCTCCCAGGAGGAGGATAAAGCTAAAAAGTCAAGATGATGCCAAAGCAATCCGTGTGTTAGTACGAGAATAGGAGGTTTCCAAAGAATATAGGGAGAAACAAGTAACATGGAAAGCAGTAGCATAAAACAGGAAATTTAGCATAGTTGTACTTCATATGTAAACCAATGGACTATAAAATTTGTCCCACCCAGGAGAGGATTATGGAAAAAGTCTAGGGGGTTGAAACACACTGGGTAGGGAAATTTGGGCAATTAAGCATTGTGGTTTGGCTTATGAGGTCTCGCCACAGCATGTTTGTTGGTTTGTGCCACCTTCCACCTCAGCATAGTCAAAATCAATGGTATAGTCTGATACAAAAAACACTTGCAAATTCTAGGAACAGTAGGCATTGCACAGAGAGCTCAATAGCAAAGTATTTCTTGTGACAACTGTGTGGCAACAGGTAAGTCGTCTTAGAAGATTTTGATTACAATAGTAAAAGTCTAGGGAATTAGTATAACTGGGACATAATAGAAAGATTATTACCAACTGCCCAGAAGGCAGAGACTAACCATGGTGCATTAGGCATCATATTCAATTGGATGTTGAGGAAATGATGACGCATCTACCTGACAAACAGGTGAAGACTTCATGTAACAGATTACAGTGTATTTGTAAATATTAGAAACAGCTGTCATTCTGTACTTGAATTATGTAGTAACAACTTGAATCTTAACCGAACAAATTATCAAAGAACCTCACACATTTTAAGTACAACAGGAAGAAGGCACAGAAGTCAGAGTCCATGTGATGCTAGTCTCTTTATCTTCTAGTGGCCGGTTTATCTACCATAAGTGGAGGAACAAGCAGAGCTATTGAGGTAGAAGGTTTAAAATGCACCATATTCACTTGATTTATTTTGTAAGCTGCCACCAGGTATTAGCCCCCGCCTGTACCAGACAGGGGGTGACAAGTCCTATCCAATCAAGTGTGTCTGAAAGACAGAGAATTAGTAAGGATGATAATAGGATTTTAGTGTTCTACTAACTCCCAGAATTCATGTGATTAAAGACACACAAAAAGTAGTAAGCGGGAAAGAGGTAAAGAAAATCTCCCAAGAGAAAAGGATTTAACAGGTAAGAACACTAAAATACTATTTTCTCTTATGTCCAATATGGAACACAGGTTACATACCAAAGCTAGGATTCCCAGGGAGAGTATAGAGAAAAGACTTCCCAAAGATTATTCAAGAGCTAATTAACCCACAAAAAACAAGAGCCCCATTGGCTCAGAAACTACTGAACCACAACTGGTAGTATGAAAAAAGGCAAATCCTTAAACAAGCAGAACTGGCTGCAGCACCTTCCAGCCAAAGATGGCCTCAGCTGAGGTCAAGACTTTGATGCGTTAGGATTTGGCAAAAGTTTGCAAGGAGAACCAAGTTGTAGCCTTGCAGAACTGTTCATCTGAGGTCTGGTTCTTGTAGGCCCAGGAAGTACCCAGAGATCTGATGCAGTGCGCTGCGTTCTTAAAGTGAACAGGTTTTTTCCTGATCACATACACTTGACATAAGGTAGCCTTGATCCAAGAGGCAATGGTAACCTTGGAAGTGGCCTGACCAGCTCTGGGACCCTCAGGGATGCCAAACAGAGGGTCAGCCTTCCTAAAAGGCTTGGTACAATGCACAAAGAAATTTAGGCAGAGCAACACGCCCCACAGATGGAGATCTCTCTCCTTATCAGACACCAGAATCTCCTAATTGATGTGAAACTCGGATACCACCTTGGGAAAAACTCCAGAGAGGTACAAAGTACCACCTTGTTCTGACAGAACTTTAACTTAGTGACCCACCGTACAGAGGAAAGCCATCTTGAGAGTCAATTGGCGCAAAGAGATGGAGTCAAGAGGCTCAAAAAGAGGCCTCTGCAAGACACCTAGGACAAGGCTAATGTCCCAAGGAGGAGTGGGATACTTGAAGGAAGGGAAGGAATGAGACACCCCTTGGAGTAAAACTTTAACATCCGGAATAACAGTAATTTGTATCTGGAAGAGAACGGAGAGTGCTGAAATATGAACCTTAAGAGAGCTCAAACTGAGGCCCTTGTTCACCCTATCTTGAAGAAAAGATAACACTAAGGGAAGATCAAATACCTGTGGAGACACATTCTTGTCTTCGCACCACTTGTGAAAAAGAGACCATTACCTCGGAAGTGTTACTGTTGTCAAGCAAAACCAGGAGCCAGACAGTATAGTTAATAGATCCTTTATTATGAGAATAATGACAGTAATGCAATATATAAATATACACACACTGGGTGACTGAAATGGCAAGAACTGTATCAGGAATAGCAGTCTCCCAATCTCTGCACCACACTGTCTGAAACTAGGCCTCAGCCCACTGGAGTCTCGTGGTAAAGTAATGCCCAAGAGATACTGACTCAGCCTGCAGTCAGTAGCTAGGAGTCTGCTAGAGCCCGAGGTCAGTACTAGGAAGGATGTCTGAATAATGGAACCAACAAATTGAGCAAACAGACAGAGCCTTCTAGTAAGCACCAGATAGGATAGTAAGACAAGCCAAAGTCATACACGGAGTGGGTAGTCAGCCAGAGCCACAGGTTTGCACCAGAAAGGATATCCACTGAAGCTGGATGAGCAGTGGATAGAGCCCCAGGTCAACACCAGAGTGGGTAGTCAGACAAGCCTAGGTCATACATGGAGCAGGTAGTCAGCCAGAGCCACAGGTTTGAACCAGATAGGCTATCCACTGAAGTGTTTGTATGCTGGATGCACAGTGGATGGAGCCCCAGGTGAACACCAGAGTGGGTAGTCAGACAAGCCTAGGTCATACACAGAGCGGGTAGTTAGCCAGAGCCACAGGTTTGCATCAGAAAGGATATCTGAGCCAAATCGGAATGCTGCAGATGACGTGTGGAAAGACGCAGAGCGTCACTGAAGCGGCGGCGCTGGAAACAAGGTACTGTGCCAAGAAGAGACCAGCTTCCAGGCCTGGATTATAGTGGATATGACCTCGGCGGAAAAACCCTTCTACTTCAGGATGGTGGATTCAAAAGCCATGCGGTCAAAGCCAGCCTCTCCACATCTTCATACCACAAGTGACCTTCAATCAACAGATCCGTCCTGGGAGGTAGACTAATTGGGTCCTGAAAAAACAGGCTAGGCAAGTCCGTGAATCATGCCCCCATGGGCAAATAAGAAGCAGTCAGGATGACCAACTCCCTGTCCATTCTGACCTTCTGGACCACCCTGGGGATGGGAGAAATTGGAGGAAACATATAGGAGAGATGAAAGCTACACGGAATGGTCATCACTTCCATTGCTAAGGTCAGGGGATAAAATCATCTGGATGCTCTGGATTCCTGAACCAGAATCTGAGGTTATCCCTCTGAAATGCCCTCGCGTGGAACTGAGAGTATGGAACCACCTCTCCAGGGCTGCCACCAAATGACATAACTCCTTCTTGAAGTCCTTTATCATGTCTGAGAACCACTCCAGTGCCTTAAACATGTCCTGGGACAGTACCTTCTCCTCTGGGAGAAAGACCTTCCCCTGAAAGGTGTTGAATCTCATGCCAAGGAAAACCAGAACCTGGGATTGAGTCGGAGAAGACTTCTACAGGTTTAAGATCCAGCCACGGTGCACAAGAATGAGGGTGAAGTCATGGACATGCCAAGGCAGGATTTCCTCTGAAGAAGCCTTGATGAGGAAATTGTCCAGATACGGGGTCTGATCTCTTGGGCTGCCAGGCGTGTCCGGGTTTTGCTGCAGTGTTTGCATGTGAGGTTTGCGAACTTTGCATCCTCTGAGGAGGTGGATGAAAAGTACATACCTTCCTCACCAGAAAAGAAAGCTTGGTAGAGATCTGAGGCAAAAATGTGCTCTTTCCACATGTAGAGTCACTAATGATCTGTTTCAGGTCAGGCCCAAAAAGGGGCTTAAACAGGAAAGTCAAGGAAACCAGTGACTTCTTGGAGAAATAGTTTGCAGAACAAAGCTAAAGAGACTGGGTACTGTTTGCAGTTTCTGAAAAGGCACAGGCCTTCTCAGAGAGCCTGGTGACATCAAACATCGCCTCAGAAACATAGGCATTGGCCTCCATGATGTAGGCCATCAGGATCAATAAGTCCTCTTTGGCAATATAAACGTGCAGAGCGTCAGAGAATTGCTCATCCCAAATGGCTACCACCCTGTTGACTCAGGCAGAGGCAAAAATAGGCCTCAGTGTCTCCCCGGTAGCCACAAACAAGGCCTTTTGACGGGAATTAACCTTTTTATCCACCTGATCCTTAAGGCCCGCAGCATCTTCAAGTGGGAATGATGCACAATAGGTCTACAGCAGCCACAGTACCTCAGCCAAAAAAACGATATGGCTTAGCAAAGTGCTTAAGGAAAATCCTCTTATCAGGAGTTTTCCACTCATTGATAAAGATCTGATCAAATGCCTCTGGAAGATATCTGGAGAGGGACCTCCCCATCAGAGACCTAAAGGGTCTCCAGGACTGCTCTGATGAGCCCCTCAGCTGAAAGGAGAGGATCAGCTTCATAGAAATCTCCATAAGAGTAGGAAGAATCCATGTCCTCATATTCCCCATCATCATTCTCTTCTTATGTATTAAAAATACTACACTTAGAGGACTCCATTTCTCCTCTTTTGCTTGTGTTTTGCACTCTATATTTTCAGATAGAGTTTTTACTTTGGGGTGCCCAAGGACACCTACATATGGGGCTGCACCAGGGTATAGTTGGAAATGTTAGGAGACTCTGTTTACTGACTGTTGAGCAGTATTCATAATTTCATCCCATTGACTTTGGACCATTTCATCCATTTATCATCCCATTTCATTTTTTCATCCATTTCACCATCATAAGTTAAGTCCATTACCATTATAATTTGACTTGTTTTGGGAACTACTGAATATTACATCATCAATTATGTATTTTATTTTTTTTCATTTTTATTCATTTCATTATCATCACTTTCATTTATTACCATTATTCTTTATTTTTCTTTTGGTATTACTTTTCATTATTTGGTTTTATTCTACCATATTGGATATCATTTTTTGTGATATCTATTCTTTCAATTTCTTTTATATATTTTCTCTTTATACAGCATATTATATTTTAGCATTTTAGCACTTGGCATCTCATACTGTAGCTGTTTTTGCTGCGCAAATCTAACCCTCTAGTTACTATGGTGAAGTAATATAACAAAATCTTAAGTGCGCAAAACACCAAAGTGAAAAAAATCCACCACTCTTAAAAATATAATAGTTATAAAGGTCAACAAGAAATAAAAACTAACACTATCACTCTATGTGTTATAAAAAACATAAATTCCAAATATCTAAATATTTCTGCGCCCTAAATACTATATAGTAAGTCTTAGACCAGATAAATGAATAAGACACTACAAATTATTATATAATAATAATGTCACAACTCTATTATAATAAAACCTGGATATAACCCACCTAGATCCTGGAAATATTCAAAAATATACAAAATAGCAAAATCGCTAAAAATATACAGAATATATGTTATTACACAATCTCTCCCCACTGAGGTTCTTGCTTCACTACAAAAGATAATGTTCTTACAAAAGAAGAAAAATGAAACAATGTAGAAGTGTTCCTCGGACAAAGTATCTACTTCGTCATCAGAAAACAACCACACGTCTGCGGTGAAGCAAAATGTATCCCCCGTGTGGAACAACGCCACAAGAAATATCTACTACAAAAAATCTCTACATATACTACCTGACATGCAACAACATGTGTCCAAAGTTTTCTTTTGAACTACACTGTCCACCATATGGCAAAACAATGATTCAATCCCTGCATGAGGAGGTGCAACGAAAAACGGTAATAATAAAGATATCACCTGCTAATTAACTTTACATTACACCAACCACAGCGTGCACCGAATCTCGTATCCCTATTGGTGGAACTGTTTACACAAAGGTTGAGATCAATAATTAATACTTGTGTATAAACACCATAATATCTTTATTAAAAATCATGCACATACTCTATTTTAAAACATAAAGTCCACTCAAATATTCTTGCGTTGGTGTACACTTAAAAATATCTTTTTTCCAAAATATCTTTTTTCAAAATAACCGGAGTGTAGAAGTATAAGACGATACAAAAGTCTTACTAAGGCACTGATATTCACAACGAAGTTGTAATATGTTAAAGCGATATGTCAGATGACGATGCAAAAGTCTTATTGAAGCACTTCTATTCACAATGAAGTCTTAGTATGTAAAACGGTATGGTACATATATATTCTTACTATGCCAAGACTTAATTGGGCAGATGGATTTAATATATCCCTCTACTGGTTATTACCAGACCGAGTGTTGAATTCCAACTTACCACCGCCATCTTCACTTGGTCTTACTAGTGATTCTGTCGCATTACCGTACTATTGTAAATCTTCAAACTTCAACGTTTTACAGCTTCTTTTCCAACTTCACCAACTTGATCTTACTGGTGATTCTGTCGCTTTCCCATACTTTCGCTAAACTTACAACTTCAGCGTCTTATAGCTACTTTTCAACTTCCGTAACTCTTACACTTAACACCTTGATTCAATAATTCTTCTTTCACGTGTGTACTTCCTCATAATTTTGTCATTCTTAAAATAGATCATATATAAGTACTAAAAAAGAAGAGTGGACTTGTAAACTAGTCAACGCGTTTCTGAAGGATACTCCTTCCTTTTTCAAGACAAAAGTATGTATATAACCCATACACCTCTCAACCCTTTTATTTCAAAAAACCCGCCTTACAATTAAAGGTATACCCCTCCATCAGTTCAAAAGAAAAAACTTTATTAAATCTCTTAAAGAAAACCAAACAATTCAAACTCCGCATTTAACCCCTTAGGCTGAAGTGTTTCCATATTAAAAATCCACCTGGCCTCGCTGCGAGACATAGCGGCCAAATGGTTACCTCCTCTCCAATTACATTTAACTCCTTCAACCGCAAAAAAGGTCAAATGTTTAGGGTCCGAATCGTGCCTTTCCTTAAAATGTAAAGAGACACTATGTTGTTCATATCCCTTTTCAATGTTACGAATATGCTCAGCTATTCTAATATTAAGATTTCTTTTTGTACGTCCCACATATTGTTTAAAACAACTACATTGTAAAACATATATCACATTTTTTGATTTACAAGAAAAGAAACTCTTTATTTCAAATTGTTCCTTAGTGCTAGTAGCCACAAAATCAGTTATTTTCTTTTTATTCTGCGTTTTTTTACAGCATACACATTTATTACAGCTATAAAAACCTTTCATCTTTCCTCCAAACCATTCCTGTTGTTTAACAAATCTATTCCTAACTGATGGAGCTACAATAGTACCTATATTTTTTGCTTTTTTATAAATAATTTTAGGATTATCTGGTAAAATAGTTTCTAACCATCTATCTTGTTTCAAAAAGTGCCAATGTCACCTTATAATTTTTTTTGAAATATTTATAGTCTGTATTATAATTGGTTATTAATGCTAATTGAAAAGACCCATTATTCTCTCTTTCACCACTTTCTTTATTCTTAGTTACTAATAATTTACTCCTATCAATGTCTCCAATCCTAGTTACAGCTTTATCAAGATCTTCCATCTTATATCCTCTTTGTGCAAATTTATCACAAAGTTTCGGTAATTCTTCCTCAAAAACAATTGGATCCGTACAGTTCCTCTTAAGTCTTCTAACCTCTCCAAATGGTATATTCATTAGCCATTTATCAAAATGGCAACTATCTAAAGGAATCAAACTATTTGCATCCACAGGTTTACAATAATTTTTTGCATAAATTTTATTAGTTTCAATATATAATGTGACATCCAAAAAGTTGATAGAAGTTTGACTATAAGTTTCTGAGAACTTTAAATTGTAATCATTCATATTGATATATTCCAAAAACAAGGTTAATGACTCAACATTCCCCCTCCAGATAAAAAACACATCATCGATGTATCTTTTCCAGAGCACCAGACTTGCACCAAAGGGGTTGTTATTCCAAATGAATAACTCCTCCCACAACCCCATAAATAAGTTAGCATAACTTGGTGCAAATCTGGTGCCCATGGCACATCCAAGTATCTGGAGGAAGAACATTGAATCAAACCAAAAATAATTGTGAGTCAAAATAAATTTAATACACAAAATAATAAAATCAATCTGTTCTCGGCACATATCTGTTCTTTGAGACAAATAAAAATCCACAGCCTCACAACCAACCTGATGGATTATCACCGAATATAACGATGAAACATCAACTGTGACTAGAAAATAGTCTGGTTCCCACTCTATTCCATTCACAATATTTAAAATTTGTGTAGTGTCCTTAATATAAGACCTAAGACTCTTCACTGAATCTTGTAAGAATCTATCTACATACGCTGAGAGGTTTGAGCTCAGGGAACCTATACCCGACACAATCGGTCGTCCTGGTGGATTGACCAACTTTTTATGGATTTTAGGTAAATAATAGAATACAGGTAATCTAGGATCTTTTACATTAACAAAATTATATTCTTTACTATTAAGAATGCCCTTATCTTTACCTTGATCTAATAACTCCTTTAATTCTTCTTGAAATTTTATTGTGGGATCCAAATCCATTTTTGTGTACGTCTTACTATCAGACAGAATCCGTAAAGCTTCTTTATTGTAATCCTGCAAATTTAATAACACTATCCCTCCCCCCTTATCCGCGGGACGTATAATTATTTCATCATTATCTCTTAGTTTCTTCATAGTATTCCTCTCTTGTTTCGTTAGATTATGCTGAAAATTCCTTTTACTGCTGTTAAAATTTCTAATATCCCTTTCTACCAATTCCTGAAAAATCTCCATTTTCTCACTAATCTCTTCTTTTGGAAAGAACTTAGATCTCTCTCTTAAATCAGTATGTATAAACTCATTTTCTTCTAATTTAATTTGAGTTTTATTTTTCATATGATATTTCTTTAAACATAAATTTCTCACAAATTTTTGAACACTAATGTATGCATCAAATTTATTGAATGCTACATTAGGGGCAAACTTTAAGCCCTTTGATAATATCTTTATCTCAGATGTATTCAATTCATATTTGCTCAAATTAAAAATCCCATTATTCCTACCTAAATCTAAGTTTTCTGTATTTTTTCTTTTTGATAAGCCTCTACCTCTATTTCCTCTTCTTCTAACAACCTTTTCTTGTTGTTGTCCAATTCTATCTTTTCCACATTTTTTTGTTTGTACTTCTTTTTGCCCCCTCCTAAAAAAGATGAGGAAGTTGAGGGAGTTTCTTCATTAACATTCGATTCATTAGTTACCTTCTTTTCACTATACATTTCAGATCTCTTATCACCTATTCCTTCAGCAATGGAGTTTTTTCTCTCTTGGTAGTAACCAGGTTTAACATATCTATATCTATGGTTCCCATAACTCGATTTGTTATAGTAACCATAATAATTTGATTGTCCATTCCTTTGAAACTCTCTAAACTTAGATCTATATTTCTTATATTTGACTATTTTCCACTCTTCATCTTTTGATGTTTCTTCTTTACTTTCCTGATCTACTTGATGACCAGTTGTTCTCTCTATTAAGTCATTTTTATTAACCGGAACACTATCTCTAATAAATTTCTTTTTTTTAATATCTATAATTTTCTTTTCCATAATTTTAATTGTATCTTTCATTCTATTTTCAATCTCTTGATATCTATTAGATCCTTTAAAACGATCAAGAGATAATAAAGAGGTTTTTATTTTTTCTTCCACCTCATCTGCTAATTTTGTTCTAAATTCCACTATCAATCTCATCAAGTCACAGGAACATTTGTGTGTAATTTCAAACCACCTATTTTTAAATTCCATTTCTTGTATATCAAATCCAGCCTTTGATATACAAGAAATGGAATTTAAAAATAGGTGGTTTGAAATTACACACAAATGTTCCTGTGACTTGATGAGATTGATAGTGGAATTTAGAACAAAATTAGCAGATGAGGTGGAAGAAAAAATAAAAACCTCTTTATTATCTCTTGATCGTTTTAAAGGATCTAATAGATATCAAGAGATTGAAAATAGAACGAAAGATACAATTAAAATTATGGAAAAGAAAATTATAGATATTAAAAAAAAGAAATTTATTAGAGATAGTGTTCCGGTTAATAAAAATGACTTAATAGAGAGAACAACTGGTCATCAAGTAGATCAGGAAAGTAAAGAAGAAACATCAAAAGATGAAGAGTGGAAAATAGTCAAATATAAGAAATATAGATCTAAGTTTAGAGAGTTTCAAAGGAATGGACAATCAAATTATTATGGTTACTATAACAAATCGAGTTATGGGAACCATAGATATAGATATGTTAAACCTGGTTACTACCAAGAGAGAAAAAACTCCATTGCTGAAGGAATAGGTGATAAGAGATCTGAAATGTATAGTGAAAAGAAGGTAACTAATGAATCGAATGTTAATGAAGAAACTCCCTCAACTTCCTCATCTTTTTTAGGAGGGGGCAAAAAGAAGTACAAACAAAAAAATGTGGAAAAGATAGAATTGGACAACAACAAGAAAAGGTTGTTAGAAGAAGAGGAAATAGAGGTAGAGGCTTATCAAAAAGAAAAAATATAGAAAACTTAGATTTAGGTAGGAATAATGGGATTTTTAATTTGAGCAAATATGAATTGAATACATCTGAGATAAAGATATTATCAAAGGGCTTAAAGTTTGCCCCTAATGTAGCATTCAATAAATTTGATGCATACATTAGTGTTCAAAAATTTGTGAGAAATTTATGTTTAAAGAAATATCATATGAAAAATAAAACTCAAATTAAATTAGAAGAAAATGATTATATACATACTGATTTAAGAGAGAGATCTAAGTTCTTTCCAAAAGAAGAGATTAGTGAGAAAATGGAGATTTTTCAGGAATTGGTAGAAAGGGATATTAGAAATTTTAACAGCAGTAAAAGGAATTTTCAGCATAATCTAACGAAACAAGAGAGGAATACTATGAAGAAACTAAGAGATAATGATGAAATAATTATACGTCCCGCGGATAAGGGGGGAGGGATAGTGTTATTAAATTTGCAGGATTACAATAAAGAAGCTTTACGGATTCTGTCTGATAGTAAGACGTACACAAAAATGGATTTGGATCCCACAATAAAATTTCAAGAAGAATTAAAGGAGTTATTAGATCAAGGTAAAGATAAGGGCATTCTTAATAGTAAAGAATATAATTTTGTTAATGTAAAAGATCCTAGATTACCTGTATTCTATTATTTACCTAAAATCCATAAAAAGTTGGTCAATCCACCAGGACGACCGATTGTGTCGGGTATAGGTTCCCTGAGCTCAAACCTCTCAGCATATGTAGATAGATTCTTACAAGATTCAGTGAAGAGTCTTAGGTCTTATATTAAGGACACTACACAAATTTTAAATATTGTGAATGGAATAGAGTGGGAACCAGACTATTTTCTAATCACAGTTGATGTTTCATCGTTATATTCGGTGATAATCCATCAGGTTGGTTGTGAGGCTGTGGATTTTTATTTGTCTCAAAGAACAGATATGTGCCGAGAACAGATTGATTTTATTATTTTGTGTATTAAATTTATTTTGACTCACAATTATTTTTGGTTTGATTCAATGTTCTTCCTCCAGATACTTGGATGTGCCATGGGCACCAGATTTGCACCAAGTTATGCTAACTTATTTATGGGGTTGTGGGAGGAGTTATTCATTTGGAATAACAACCCCTTTGGTGCAAGTCTGGTGCTCTGGAAAAGATACATCGATGATGTGTTTTTTATCTGGAGGGGGAATGTTGAGTCATTAACCTTGTTTTTGGAATATATCAATATGAATGATTACAATTTAAAGTTCTCAGAGACTTATAGTCAAACTTCTATCAACTTTTTGGATGTCACATTATATATTGAAACTAATAAAATTTATGCAAAAAATTATTGTAAACCTGTGGATGCAAATAGTTTGATTCCTTTAGATAGTTGCCATTTTGATAAATGGCTAATGAATATACCATTTGGAGAGGTTAGAAGACTTAAGAGGAACTGTACGGATCCAATTGTTTTTGAGGAAGAATTACCGAAACTTTGTGATAAATTTGCACAAAGAGGATATAAGATGGAAGATCTTGATAAAGCTGTAACTAGGATTGGAGACATTGATAGGAGTAAATTATTAGTAACTAAGAATAAAGAAAGTGGTGAAAGAGAGAATAATGGGTCTTTTCAATTAGCATTAAAAACCAATTATAATACAGACTATAAATATTTCAAAAAAATTATAAGGCGACATTGGCACTTTTTGAAACAAGATAGATGGTTAGAAACTATTTTACCAGATAATCCTAAAATTATTTATAAAAAAGCAAAAAATATAGGTACTATTGTAGCTCCATCAGTTAGGAATAGATTTGTTAAACAACAGGAATGGTTTGGAGGAAAGATGAAAGGTTTTTATAGCTGTAATAAATGTGTATGCTGTAAAAAAACGCAGAATAAAAAGAAAATAACTGATTTTGTGGCTACTAGCACTAAGGAACAATTTGAAATAAAGAGTTTCTTTTCTTGTAAATCAAAAAATGTGATATATGTTTTACAATGTAGTTGTTTTAAACAATATGTGGGACGTACAAAAAGAAATCTTAATATTAGAATAGCTGAGCATATTCGTAACATTGAAAAGGGATATGAACAACATAGTGTCTCTTTACATTTTAAGGAAAGGCACGATTCGGACCCTAAACATTTGACCTTTTTTGCGGTTGAAGGAGTTAAATGTAATTGGAGAGGAGGTAACCATTTGGCCGCTATGTCTCGCAGCGAGGCCAGGTGGATTTTTAATATGGAAACACTTCAGCCTAAGGGGTTAAATGCGGAGTTTGAATTGTTTGGTTTTCTTTAAGAGATTTAATAAAGTTTTTTCTTTTGAACTGATGGAGGGGTATACCTTTAATTGTAAGGCGGGTTTTTTGAAATAAAAGGGTTGAGAGGTGTATGGGTTATATACATACTTTTGTCTTGAAAAAGGAAGGAGTATCCTTCAGAAACGCGTTGACTAGTTTACAAGTCCACTCTTCTTTTTTAGTACTTATATATGATCTATTTTAAGAATGACAAAATTATGAGGAAGTACACACGTGAAAGAAGAATTATTGAATCAAGGTGTTAAGTGTAAGAGTTACGGAAGTTGAAAAGTAGCTATAAGACGCTGAAGTTGGAAGTTTAGCGAAAGTATGGGAAAGCGACAGAATCACCAGTAAGATCAAGTTGGTGAAGTTGGAAAAGAAGCTGTAAAACGTTGAAGTTTGAAGATTTACAATAGTACGGTAATGCGACAGAATCACTAGTAAGACCAAGTGAAGACGGCGGTGGTAAGTTGGAATTCAACACTCGGTCTGGTAATAACCAGTAGAGGGATATATTAAATCCATCTGCCCAATTAAGTCTTGGCATAGTAAGAATATATATGTACCATACCGTTTTACATACTAAGACTTCATTGTGAATAGAAGTGCTTCAATAAGACTTTTGCATCGTCATCTGACATATCGCTTTAACATATTACAACTTCGATGTGAATATCAGTGCCTTAGTAAGACTTTTGTATCGTCTTATACTTCTACACTCCGGTTATTTTGAAAAAAGATATTTTGGAAAAAAGATATTTTTAAGTGTACACCAACGCAAGAATATTTGAGTGGACTTTATGTTTTAAAATAGAGTATGTGCATAATTTTTAATAAAGATATTATGGTGTTTATACACAAGTATTAATTATTGATCTCAACCTTTGTGTAAACAGTTCCACCAATAGGGATACGAGATTCGGTGCACGCTGTGGTTGGTGTAATGTAAAGTTAATTAGCAGGTGATATCTTTATTATTACCGTTTTTCGTTGCACCTCCTCATGCAGGGATTGAATCATTGTTTTGCCATATGGTGGACAGTGTAGTTCAAAAGAAAACTTTGGACACATGTTGTTGCATGTCAGGTAGTATATGTAGAGATTTTTTGTAGTAGATATTTCTTGTGGCGTTGTTCCACACGGGGGATACATTTTGCTTCACCGCAGACGTGTGGTTGTTTTCTGATGACGAAGTAGATACTTTGTCCGAGGAACACTTCTACATTGTTTCATTTTTCTTCTTTTGTAAGAACATTATCTTTTGTAGTGAAGCAAGAACCTCAGTGGGGAGAGATTGTGTAATAACATATATTCTGTATATTTTTAGCGATTTTGCTATTTTGTATATTTTTGAATATTTCCAGGATCTAGGTGGGTTATATCCAGGTTTTATTATAATAGAGTTGTGACATTATTATTATATAATATTTTGTAGTGTCTTATTCATTTATCTGGTCTAAGACTTACTATATAGTATTTAGGGCGCAGAAATATTTAGATATTTGGAAACTATGGTGAAGTAGTAGGGGCCACCGCACATAAGGGGCACAGAGACGCTAAATAATCCCTAGGTCACCCTGTGTGGCAAAAGGAACAATGTGTGTGTGTGTGTGGGGGGGGGGTAACTGAAGCCCCTGAATCTTAGAGTCCGACATGTTTCTGAGAAAAGTGTCCCATACTTGGTAAAATACTAGATAAAATGTCCCCAGATTAAGAGAATAAAGCTAAATACCCAGAAATACACTTATCTGGTAAGCGAAGAGTTCATCTGGAGAAGGACAATGAGGAGTGTCAGCCACTGCATAGGATAAGCAAGAGAGAAGTAAGGGTATCCGTTTAAATGGTCGCATGCGAAAAAGCAATTAACAAGTTTCCTGAGTAAAAAGTCGACATGACAATTTCGCTCTGCATGACAGTGTGAGATTGTCATGTCGCGTTTGAAACATTGGTGGTTTAGGGTGGTTTAGGGTGTTCAGGGCAGAGTTTTAGATCCAAACAATTTGTACAAACAGATTTACAAGTACTCCACAAAGGATGTTGCTTTTTCTGGGGAGTTGAAGTGTGTGGTTTTCATTACAGTTGGATGGTTCTGGATTTTTGGTACAGTGCTCTTGGCATATGTATTTTACTGTAATTAATATCACTTATGGGAAGTAACATAGTTATGTTTACAATTATTTTTTAAGTTCATTACAAATTAAAGTTAAAAAAAAGTAGAAAAAAGCTTTTGCTACTGCAGGGTCATTTGGGACTTTGGTTTGAAAAAATCTTGCAAATGACCTAAGAGGGAGAAGACATCTGCCTCAGGTGCATCTTCCTGAATAACTCTACAGAGCTGGTCACAGACCTCTATGGCTTGACAAGCCCATGCAGATTAAAATGCAATGTGAACAATGGATACTATCCCTGAAAACAAATGTTTCAAAACAGAATCAGATTTCTGTCCTCAAAATGTTTTAGGGCTACTGCATTTCGTATGGGAATAGCAGACTTTTACATTTCTGAAAGAGATTTTGAGTAGGGTCCCATTTCCTTCCCTTTCCTTTCAGTCTTACGTGGTTTGTTGGAGACAATAACTCACACAATACAACTAATAACTCTTTTCAAACTGGCAAGGTTTGGCTGTGCTGCTCTGCTCTGCTGCTCGATTCTGCTGTCTGAGCTAATCCAGTGCTCTGCTATCCTTTACTGCTGCCTTCCCTTTGCTGGATCAGGCTGAATCAGCTGACCTCTCTGTGTTTGCTCACCTGACTGCTATCAGCCAACAGCCAATCTTCCCAGGGTATTTAAAGCAGCTTGGCTCACTACCTGATTGCCCTTGTGTGGTGTGCATCTGGCTCCATCACCTCAGCAACCCCCGGCGCAGGCTGCCCCTATAGCTGCTGCTGTTCCCGCTCCAACTATCAATAGCGATTCCAATGTTGCTAGAGGCATGACTGGGTCTGTCCCACTTCCCCAGCGTTATGGGGGCGACCTTAACCAGTGCAGAGGCTTCCTGAACCAGGTCAGTAACTATCTGAAGATGATACCACAGTCCTTTCTGTCTGATAGGAGTAAGGTGGGCCTTGTGATTTCCTTACTCTCTGACAGGGCCTTGGCATGGGCTAATCCCCTTTGGGAGATGCAGAAACCTATTGTGTACAATTACTCTGAATGGCTTCTTTTAAAAGGTTATTTGATGTACCGGGCCGCTCCACCTCAGCTGCCAAGCAACTAATGTCCATCCAGCAGGGTACAAGGACGGTTTTGGATTATGCCATAGAGTTTCATTCCCTGGCAGCCGAGGTTGGTTGGAATAATGAGGCTCTCATGGCTGCTTTCTCTAATGGACTTTCAGATACAGTTAAAGATTAAATTGCAGCCCGGGACCTCCCCAGATATTTAGAGGAATTGGTCTCATATTGCATATTGATTGACTCCCGTATCCATGAGAGACCTTCCTTTAGGGAGTGCCTGCAGAGGCATCACATCCATTTAGCCCCAAGCTTTTTGTCCCCACCCGTGCCTCCCTCTCCTCCCATGCCACCTAGTCTCAAGACCTCAGGTGATGTGGAGCCCATGCAGCTTGAGTTCACTAGCCTTTCGGTTGCTGAAAGGGCCTTTAGGAGGAGGGAGGGCCTGTGCCTTTACTGCAGTAAGGCAGGGCATATGCTGTGAACTTAGCCCACACATCCAGGAAACGCCAGCACCTAAGGTCCTATAGGGGACAGACCTTAGGTGGCATCTTGGTGTCCCTTGGCTATCCAGAAGGATAAAGCTCTAGTCTCCGTTGGGCTCTCCTGGGGCGAGTTTTCCATTACTACAGAGGCACTTATTGACTCTGGTGCAGCGGGCCTCTTTATTGACAGTGCCTTCACCCAGAAGCACTCCATTCCATTGCAGCTCTCTACCACTCCACTTGCCATTGAGGCGATTGATGGTAGACCCCTACAGTTGCTGCAGGTCACCGACGAAACTCTCCCTTGTCTGTAGCTGTAGGGGCTTTCCAACATGAAAGTTTACAATTCCAGGTGATCCACTCACCTGACTATCCTGTGATCCTGGGTTATCCATGGTTGCAAAAACACAATCCCACGTTCGAATGGGCAAGGGCCAAAGTCATGGCATGGTCACCCAGCTGTTCCAAGACATGCCTAGTGAAAGTGGTGAAGGTTCTAACCACATCCTGGTACCTCTGTTGCCTGAAGAGTAGCAAGAGTTGCGAGACGTATTCGATAAGGGTTGGGCTGGTGAGCTCCCACCTCACAACCCATATGGTTGTACCATTGAATTTCAACCTGGGGCCATACCCCCTTGAGGTAGAGTCTACCCTCTTTCTGTCATGGAGAATAAAGCCATGGTGTAACGGTTTGTTCAACACTCAGACACAGTGGGTTAGGATAAAACACAGTTTTATTAAAACAAACACAATGAGAATTACCCTTGACGGGCTATAGCGTAACTCAGCAAAATAGCCAGGTGCAATACAGGACTTAGATTTATGCCTACACAGGCCCAGTATAATAGTAAGTGAGAGAGTTCTTATACTGTCACAGGTCAGGCTTGACAGGGTGAATACCCAGCACAGCATGGGTTAAAGTCCCAATAGATATAATCAGTCTATGATGTGGTGAGTTCTCAGTAACGCCCAGTATGATGGAATAACAGCAATAAGGAGAATGTAGTGCTAGAATGGAGATAGAGTACTATAGATTTGCCGGAGTAGAGTTGAGACTTATACCCCCTGCCATAGCATTAAACGGAGGCCACACAATACTCTGCAAGAGCTGTACGGAATAAAGCCAAGGGCACCCTGCCGGTGCAGGAACAGATTCAACAGTACTCTGCACAAGCTGAACGGAATAGAGCTAAGGGCACCCTGTTGGTGCAGTAATGGAGGCAACAGTACTCTGCATGAGCTGAACTGAATAGAGCCAAGGGCACCCTGCCGGTGCAGTAACAGAGGCAACAGTATTCTGCAAGAGCTGAACGGAAACGCAACCAATGGCACACTGCCACAACAGTAACGGAAGTCACAGTAAGCTCTACAAGAGTTAACGGAAGGCTCAGCAATCTGTACACTGCCGTAGCAGTAATGGAGGCAACAGTAGCTCTGCAAGAGTTAACGGAAGGCTCAGCAATAGGTACGCTGCCGTAGCAGTAACGGAGGCAACAGTAGCTCTGCAAGAGTTAACGGGATGCTCAGCGATAGGTACACTGCCGGAGCAGTAACGGAGGCAGCACGGACACGCTGTCTGGTAGGCCCAGACAAGCGGAAGTCAGAATGTCGCCCAAGCGACACAACAAAGCAGGAACTGGAGAGCTGGGCCACATCACAGAGCAGGAATGCCAGACAAGCCGGGTCAGGTCACGGAGCAGGAAGTCAGCCAGGCCGGGTCGAATCACGGAGCAGGAACGTCAGACAAGCCGGGTCAGGTCATGGAGCAAGAACGTCAGCCAGGCCGGGTTGGATCATGGAGCAGGAACCAGAAGCAGAGTAGTCAGATGGGCCAAGTCGGTACACGGGAACACAGCAACTCAAGTCAACACTGGTACAGGAACACCACAAAACGGCACCAGACAGGTGCCAGAGCCCAGTATAAAAAGGCCATACTGGGCGGGCCAAACATAGCTCAGCCAATAGGAGCGCAACAGACAGAGACTGACAGAAAGCATGGGCACCGTGATACATGGAGAAGTATGTTGTGGATGCGCTGTCCCGGGGGTTCATCCGCAAGTCCTTCCCTGCTGCTGGGGCCAGATTCTTCTTTGTGAAGAAAAAGAGTAGAGAACTGAGACCCTGTATCGATTACAGGGGGCTCAACCGTATCACGGTCAAAAACGCCTACCCAATTCCACTTACTACCGAGCTATACGATTGATTAAAAGGGTCCAAGGTGTTCACCAAGCTTGTTCTGTGGGGGGCGTACAATTTGGTACTGATGAAGGAGGGCTACAAATGGAAAACTGCATGTAATACCAGGAAAGGGCATTACGAAAAAGCTCCCGCGGTTTTCCATTTCTTAAATGACGTCCTCCGGGACATGCTCCAACAATGCGTGGTGGTATATTTAGATGACATCCTGATCCATTCTGCCTCCATGGGAAGCCACCGCTCAGATGTAGCCCGAGTTCTTCAAAAATTAAGAGAAAATAATCTGTTTTGCAAATTAGAAAAATGTGAGTTCCACTGCAAACAGGTCACCTTCTTGGGCTATGTAATCTCAGAGGTCGGTTTCACTATGGACCCTGAGAAACTCTCAGCTGTTCTCAAATGGCTGCAATCCTTAGGTCTCCACTCCCTGCAATGTTTCCTTGGGTTCGCTAATTACTACAGGAAATTTATCCGCAATTTTTCTTCAATTGTAAAACCCCTTACCGACATGACCAAAAAAGACGGTAACTCCACGCACTGGTCTCCGGAGGCCATCAAAGCCTTTGAAGCATTAAAAGTCGCCTTTGCCGCAGCACCCATTTTGGCACACCCAAAACCTGAGCTTCCATTCATCCTTGAGGTAAATGAGTCTGAGACAGGAGTAGGCGCCCTCCTGTCTCAATGTCTTCCACCTGAGAGCCAGTTGCTGAGGAGTGCAACTATGAAATTGGAGGCCGCAAGTTGCTGGATATAATACTCTCTCTCAAAGAATAGAGACATTTGCTCGAGGGAACCTCAGTACCAATACTAATCCTCACTGACCATAAAAACCTCACATACCTCTCTATAGATAAGTGCTTGACTCCAAGACAGGCTCGATGGGCCTTATTTCTGTCCCGTTTTAATTATGTGGTCTCGTACCTGCCGGGTACCAAAAATGTCAGGGCTGATGCCCTATCCAGACAGTTCTTGGGCGCTAAGGAGGAGAGCCCTCTTAGTCCTATTATCCCCCCGGACCGAGTACTTGCCACCATACATACAAGCATTACATTTCCCCTTGGGAAGAGAATACGGGCCACCCAAGTAGATGCATCTGCTGAGACTCCTTCTGGGCACTGTTTCATACCTAGTAACTCCGTACCAAGGTACTTTTCACATATAATACAAAGTCAGCAGGGAATCCCAGTAAGAACCAGCTTCTCTGGTTGGTTTCCCATACTTTCTGGTGGCCAGAACTTAACAAAGATATTGCTGCCTTTGTTGCTTCCTGTCCAGTCTGTGCGCCCGTCACCTTCCAGTTGGCCTTCTCCAACTCATACCTAATGGGGTGAAGCCATGGTCACACTTGCCATGGACTTCATAGTCGACCTCCCTTTGTCTAACGGTAACACAGTCATCCTCATGGTCGTTGACCGATTTTCTAACATGATTCACTGCATACCTTTCAAAAAGCTCCCATCCGCTTAAGAGTTGGCTACGGTCTTTGTCAAGGAGGTCTATCGGCTACACGGGGTTCCCAAAGTCATAGTTTCTGACCAGGGTAGCCAGTTTGTCTCGAGATTCTGGAGGGCCTTCTGTGTGCAACTAGGTATCCAACTCTACTTTTCCTCGGCCTATCACCTGCAATCAAATGGGGCCACGGAAAGGGCTAATCAGGCCTTGGAGCAATTCCTGCAGTGCTAAATCTCAGACCATCAGAATAATTGGTTGGACCTGCTACCTTGGGTGGAGTTTTCGCATAACAGTGCTGTCTCAGCTTCTAGCTGGCTCTCCCCCTTCATGGTGCATTATGGGTATCAACCCTCCATGATTCCAGATTCGTTCTGTCCCCAGGGGATTCTGGCATTGGAGGATCATCTCCAGCAAATCCGTTCCACATGGGTGCAGGTCCAAGAGTCACTGCGACGCTCACAACAATCCCAGGAGCTACATGCTAATCGTAAATGCCTACCCGCACCTTCCTACCAGGTCGGGGAGAGGGTCTGGTTGTCCTCCAGAAATCTTCACCTCCAAGTGTCCTCTCACTCTCAGAAACTGACTGTAACGGTTTGTTTGACACTCAGACACAGTAGGTTTGGATAAAACACAGTTTTATTGAACAGTTGCAATAAACAATAACCCTCACGGGTCCAGTAATATATTACACAATATAGTACTGACACAGGACGGGTTACAGTGAGATATACCCACACGGGTCCAGTATATGCAAAATACAACAACACAATATACTGACACAGGTCAGGTAACTTTCGTGTGATTCTTAAGCTAGGCAGCACTGAATGGGTTACTGTTAGACCAGAAGGACTGACAGGCCCTAATAGCGCGAGGCCCTTTAATACTCTCAGTCTGAAGAGAGTGCACAATATTGAGTAACGCCCAAATAGACAACTGAGTCCAGAGCAACTTGTGGACTGCCGTAGCAGTAGCGGAGGACTGGCACCCAACCGTAGACTGCACGGATAGATAGCTGGTGACTGGCACCCACCCTGAAGTGTTAACAACTCTCGGACCAAAGTCAACTGCACAATCAGGTGAACTGCCTGAGGTGCCCATAGTAAACACAACCTCAGCGTGAATGGCAGGAAAAGGTCCAGCATATCGTGGTGCACGGATGGAAGGAACACACCATCAATGTCACCTGAGAAACACCGACAATAACGGAGACTAGACTGCAAGCATATAGTGGTACGAGGTACTGTCTGGAGACAGAGAGGATCCTGGATAACAACCCCAACCGGAGACCGGAAGGGGTGTCAGCAGGAGAGATGCAAGCCAAAGGAGACCAACCAGGCCAGATCGGTACACAGACAGGAACGTTAGCCAATCCGAGTTGGTACACAAAGCAGGAACGTCAGCCGGGCCGGGTCGGTACACAGAGCAGGAACGTCAGCCGGGCCGGTACACAGAGCAGGAACGTCAGCCAATCCGGGTCGGTACACAGAGCAGGAATGAGTAGCAGAGTAGTCAGGCAGTCCGGGTCGGTACACAGGCAGGAACGAGATGCAGAGTAGTCAAGCAATCCGGGTCGGTACACAGAGATCACACGAAAACAGGAATAAGCGCTGGTAACGGAAACACCACAAAAGGGCACCTGAGAAGTGACAAGACTCAGTGTTTAAGGCCAAATACTGGGCGGGACAAAGTCACTTCAACCAATAGACTTAAGCAGTAGTGGAAACTGACAGAATGTCGCCAGCATGCACGGACACCGTGATACTGACTCCCCGGTTTGTGGGACCTTTCCATAGCCTACGATGGGGGAACCCTGTGGCCTATGCCCTAGACCTCCCACTGGATACACAATGTGTTCCATGTCTTGCTACTGAAACACCTGGTATGCAATTGTTTCAGTATGGTCACTCCTTGACCCCATTCGGTGCCTGTTGACAGCCATGAGGAGTTCGAGGTCCGCTCCATAGTCGACTCTCATAGGTTCCGAGGGAGGCTTCAATATTTGGTCCATTGGATGGGGTACGGTCCTGAAGAGCGCTCATGGGTTTCAGCCGCAGACATGCATGCCCCCTTCCTCCTCTGAGCTTTCCATGCACACTTTCCCCATAAATCTGGTCCTGGCCTGTGGGGGGGAGTTGTTCAGGGGGGTACTGTCAAGGTTTGGCTGAGCTACTCTACTCTGCTGCTTGATTCTGCTGTCTGGCTAATCCAGTGCTCTGCTGTCCATTACTGCTGCCTTCCCTTTGCTGAATCAGGCTGAATCAGCTAGGCTGTCTGTGTTTGCTCACCTGACTGCTATCAGCCAAAAGCCAACCTTCCCAGGGTATTTAAAGCAGCTTGGCTAACTACCTGATTGCCCTTGTGTTTGCTTCTGGCTGCAAGAGTGTTCTACTGCCTTGCTGATTACCTGTGTATGACCTGGCTTCCTCTGACATCCCTTCTGGCTCCTGGATTGTTCTGACTTCACTGATCTCTGTATTCCTGACCCCGGCTTGGCTGAGAACCTGTCTTGGTTCCTGACCCTGGCTTGTCTTTCGGTTTACGCTTCTGGATCATGATTTTGTTTTGTTTGCTTTTGTTATTTTAATAAAGGTGTTTTGCACTTTATATTTTTGTGTCTGTTTGGTTCCTGGTCCCTAAAAAAACTTTCTTGATAAAAACTTAGTGTTTTTATTTTTTATAATATATACTTTGGCACAGCTTGAGTCACAGTTTGACTCAATTTGAATCATTATAAATTACAGGAACAGAAACCACCTGGCTACCAAAATACCAAGTTGCAGTCTAAAGTAATAAATACAATTATGAGCTGTAATAAATTTAGAATGAGGTGTTTACCTGCAGTTGGACTGTGCTTGTTATACTAGGAAAGAAAAGCCCTATAATACATTTTTTCATAAAAATTGTACAGCTAATTTGGCAAATAGTAGTCCTGTAGAAGGTACCCCTTGACACTTGTATGGAGTAACACTTCCACCTGTGCTGTTGCCTATCCAATACACCCCAGTTACATCCCCCATCACTCTTCTGTTTCCCTCCTCTTCCTTATTGTATTATTTTCATATTTCTTTCCTTTGTTTTGCTTTTACACCATCCAAGTGCTGGGACCATATCTTGGTTGTCATTAGTTCATAATTCCTTCTGGAGAAAATCTTGCATAGCAGAATATTTAATTACCTGATTGTCTTAGTTGAACATGTTTGTTAAGCTATGACATATCCATCCCGTGATGATCCACCTGTCATGACTGCTTCTCTTAACTATGCTACGATTGTAATCTCTTTGTTTACAGTTATATAAAAGTAAAAAAAAAATTGTACTGTACATTTATTTGTTTCTTAAAGTGTCAATAAAGATTTATAACATGTGAACACATATGTTACAATTATTTAGTGTTCCTGGACTAGAATAAACTTCTACACACACTCGATTATTGGTTCCATGTAGTTGGTTCTAAGATCTCGAGAATTAGGATTATTGTGGCACATTTTTGGAGCCAAATTAGGCAAAATAAATAAATAAATTAACATCAAGGTTATATTGCTGTTTGCTGGTTAAAGGGATAGTAATACTTAAAATGTAAAAAAAGTATATGTTGTAATATCACAGTGGCCTGAAATTGTATAGTGGTGTTGTTGCTACATCATCCTATGGAGATTTATGGTCCTGGGACCAGACCTGTCCATAGGATGTTGTAGCAACAGCACCACTGTACAGTTTCAGACCACTGTGATATTGCACCTAAAAAATTCAACTTTGAGCTGTAATAACTTTTGAATAAAACACCTTTCAGCAGTGGGAGTACTCTTGTTTTACTCAGGGGTATAAACCCTACAACATATATTTTTTTAGATTTTTAAGTATTATTATCCCTTTAAGAGGAGGGGAAAAGTTAAAGGAAATTTTATAAACTTATATTCTGTTTTCTGCAAGAAATCTATGTCAGAAAAATCTAGTTCATGAATTGTCTGGCTAGCTCTACATTAACTATAATATATTAAAAACTAACATATCGGGGGGGGGGCATGGCTTGACTGCCGACGGAATGGCAGCTTAGTCTCTGAGCTCCGGTATATCCACGTTTATTTATGCTACTTACTAAGGCAGATCCTCTCTTGTCCATACCTGACTGGGTCCACAATCCCCGAGAGAGGCATGCGGCAGAGAAAACGGGTGTCCAATATCCCTAAATCTACCTTAAAACACTATTTTCCATCAGAGGTGGATTGCGCGCCAACACAGAGCCCGCCCTCTCCTTCACCGTCTTCAGACTCCTCCGCACAAGACCTAGGGGACTCACTGGATCTCGCAGGAGCTGGCGCCATGTCGCTCCTCCACCGCTCTCTTTGCTCCCTAGCCATGATTGTGTTTTGGTAATGCTATTATCAGTCTACTGATTATGTATTACTATTTCTGTTGAGTGTTTGGGGGAGGGAAGGGAAGTGTGGTGGGAAATTATGTGATTTTTTTTTTTTTTTCTTTTTTGTATGGTACGGAACATTGTTACCCGTTTTAACTGTCTTATTCACCTGTTACATGTGATAGTGCTACACCTCCCAGCCAGAGACCAGGGAAGCATGCTTAACTTTATGTACTCCGACTATGGCAATGATGGGGGTCATTTTGACATTCTCCAGCTATTTTAAATCTGTCCTATGACTGTTTATGGCGGCGGAGGGTATTATAGCAACCTCTGAGCTGTTTTGCTTCTCTATAATTTTGCTGTGCTGGTCGACGACTTGGAGGTAGGGCAACACATCCAAGAGGAAATGTATATATGAAGGGGTTCCAAGGGGTAAGTCGAGGCTTCTTACACTCTTAAAGGACTTAATTTGCTGATCTGTATGGTAGCCACGGAGATTGATTCCAGCAGGTCTATAACCTCCCCTAAGGAGTAACCTGCTGATCATTGCCCCTTGGTTCACCCTATCACTGCTCATACTCCCCTGTATTTGTTGTTGACTGTAACATTTCTACTCTCGGACTATGTTATTACTTGTGCTATGTTTCATTATACTATTGTCCCTATTTATGCCCCTGGAACTTCTCATGACTTAGTTTACCCCATCCTCGGTTTTACCCCTCCGGCTGTCACGAGGTGATTCACTAGGTTTATTCCTACCCTCCTGCTCCCATAGAATATGATGTCCCTGTACAACTTACTCCTTGACATCCATCTTACCCAAACTCCTGTCTATATAGTGCTTTTATTACAACATGGTTACCATGTGCATCTTGGTAAAACTCCATTTGTTCTTTCAAGTTCAAATGGATAGACCTAATTGTCCCCCACCCAGTGATTATAGACCAACAGACTCCACAATTCTGTTTAGCTTATCTCGTGGTACATCTGACCTCCACCACCCATGCTCATCTGCAACACTCACTGGAACTCTCTCTGCACCCCCACAACTTACTGTCACCTTACCCTCTCACTGACTCACGCTATGGTGATTACATTCTCTCAGTGGGTTATTAGCCTCTTAACACTGTTTTGGTGTTCTTCCACTCTTAATCTTTATTCCTTCTCTGCCCTCTTCTGCCTTATCTCACCCCACTTTCCTCAATCCTCTTACTGGGGGGGGGTGGGGAGCCGGACCCGTTTTGTATAGCTGCTGCATACAGTTTACTATGTATAACATGAAGGTAATGACCCTCAACGCCAAGGGATTGAACACACCTGAAAAGAGATCTCACTTGATACGTGACTGTAAAAGATTCAAAGCTGACATAGTCTTCCTTCAGGAAACCCATATTAAGACCCCTTCTCACCCTCAGCTAACTTTGCATCAATACCCGAACGTATATTTTTCCTCGGCTATGGTTAAACAGAGAGGTGTGGGTATCCTTCTGCACTCCAGACTTCCGTGGGTTCTGATGTACAAGATAGCTGATGACGAGGGCAGATTCATCTTTCTTAAGGGGCTGATACACAATAAGCCATTTACCTTAGCCAATATTTATGGTCTTAATAAAGCTCAGTTATCATTCTTGCAGACAGTTCTGTCTAAGCTGGACTCCTGGGCTGAAGGCCATATTATATGGGGTGGAGACTTTAACATGGCTATGCATCCTTCCATAGATACCTCCTCAGGATGTTCCCCCTTCAGGGTCTCACATCTCTCCAGGCTTCACAAGAGGATAACTGAGCTGCAACTGATTGATTCATGGCGCTTACTCCACCCTACTGATCGCGACTACACCTTCTATTCTACTCCACACGCTTCCTATAGCCGTATAGACTATATCTTCATCTCCCAGTTCCTACTTCATTACGTACAGTCAGTGGACATCCACTCAGTTGTGTGGTCCGATCACTCAGCGGTCACTCTCTCCATTTCTTTCCCTGAAGTGTCCTCTTCACCTAAATCATGGAGGCTTAATGAGTCTTTGCTTCAAGATAACGCCATTAATGTATCAATTAGTAGATCGATCCAAGATTATTTTCTGACTAATGCCACGGGGGAGCTTGCTGCCACCTGACATTAGACAGGAATTGGACCAACCATTCCAGGAGGAAGAGGTATCCCGGGTCATTCGCCACCTGCCCCTGGGCAAGAGCCCAGGACAGATGGCTTTTCCTCCATGTACTATAGATCATTTAGGGCATTGCTGGTACCTCACCTGACTAGGGTGTTTAATGCAATTCAGGCAAGTAATTCCTTCCCAAAACAAGCCCTTGAAGCTCACATAGTGGTTCTACCCAAACCCCATAAAGACTCCTCCTTATGCTGTAATTACCGCCCGATTTCCCTACTCAATTTGGATGTGAAGATTTTTGCCCGTATCCTGGCGGATTGCCTTCGGCCACATTTGCCTTATCTCCTCCATCTGAACCAAGGTGGTTTTGTCTCGGGTAGACAAGCTAGTCATAATACATCTGCGCTGATCTCTTTAATTCACTCCTCTATTAAAACATAAAAAGACACCTGCTGTTCTCCTAGGTACAGACCCAGAGAAAGCTTTCAGTCGGGTGAACTGGATCTACCTTAAAGCGGTTTTGATTAACGCAGGGTTGGAACCTTTTCTCATCGCTTGCATAATGAGCCTCTATTCTTCTCCGTCAGCAAGGATTCTAGTGAATGGGACATATTCGGATCCATTTTTCATTCAAAATGGGACACGCCAGGGATGCCCTCTCTCTCCACTTCTTTTTAATCTGTCTTTAGAACCCCTATTACATTCTGTTCGAAACAATCCTAATATTCAGGGAGTCAAGGTAGCTCGATCGGAGCACAAACTTCTTGTTTTCGCAGATGATGTCCTATTTACTCTGACTAATCCGGCTTCCTCACTCCCGCGGGTGTTGAATGCCCTAGATCGATATTGTCTGGTGTCAGAAGTGAAGATGAACCTCTCTAAATCTGAAATTCTGAACATCAACCTGACTCCGAAGGAGATGTCTCCATTGCAGAGAAGATACCCATTCAAGTGGGCGACCTCACATATCACTTATCTGGGTATCAAATTATCTTCGAAGATCTCTGATATCCCACAATTGAACTTTCTTCCACTCTTGGACTCGGTTAAATCTAATTTCAAGAGATGGCGCCCGTTGTTCACATCCTGGCTAGGACGTATAAACATTTTAAAGATGATGATCCTTCCCAAAATACTCTATGTTTTTAACACCATACCTATACCCTTCCCAGGTCATTTGATAAATACTCTACAATCGGAGGTCACCACCTTTATTTGGGCTCAGAAAAAACCTAGACTCCGTTACGCTATCTTATCTAGACCCATAGCTCAAGGTGGTTTAGGACTTCCGGACTTTCACACCTATTATAGGGCATCAGCCCTCTCCAAGGTGTTTGACTTCCCTCAGGCAAGTAGGAAATGGTGGATAGACACCATAGATGCGGATATAGCACAGCTAGATCCAATACAACTCTTGTGGCTGAGACGCTCTGCCGTTCCAACCGAATGTAAATCTCACCCAGTTTTAGGTCACATATTGTCTCTTTGGCACTCTACTGACATCCCCAATCCGCTATCTACTTTCCCTTCGCCTCTGATAGCTATTGTGGGAAACCCGGACTTTCCAGCGGGTTTAAAACCATCTGTGTATCAGGAGTGGGAACCATATGACCTTACTACCCTAGGGTGTCTACTTAAGCTGCCACAACCCCTAACAAGAGAGGAGCTCCAGATACATTTGGGACAACATAGGATACCTTGGTGGGCGTTTTTCCAACTTCGAAATTGGCTATGAAAATATTCAGGTAGTGGAGTGATTATGAGAGATCTCACCAAGTTCAAATCCATCCTAGCTTCTAGGAACGCAGTGCGGCGTCCCCTGTCGACTACTTATAACATACTATCTGACTCCTCCGCATACCCTAAAACCATATTTTTTGACTCTCTGGGAACATGATCTGTCTTTGCCTTCGGATACGTCTATCTGGGACTGGGTCTTTCGGGCTAACTTTATGTATGAACGTTCATCCAGCATCAGGGAGATGAATTACAAACTGTACATGAGATGGTACCTCACTCCGCAAAAGCTATCAAAGATATACCAGTCTGCTTCGCCATTGTGTTGGCGGTGCTGTTTAGAAGTGGGATCATTATATCACATATGGTGGACGTGTCCACGTGTGTCCCCATACTGGGAAGAAGTCCGCTCAATCATCTCCAGGAAAATGGGGATAACACTTTCACTTGATCCTTTGATCTTCCTATTCTCTTATATTCAGTCCCCTTATTAGGTATTCTCTTCTGTTTTTGCTTTTTGAAATCCTGTTACTTATACAGCTATTATATTCAGATTGGCGTATGTTCTTTATTGCCACCTTTGATAATATGACTGTTAGTGGACTTTGCTTTTACCATTGTCCTTTAATCTGTCTTAAGTATACTATTCTGTTCAAAACTTCATTCTGTATGTTACTTCAGAACTTTAATAAACATTAAAAAAAAACTAACATATCATCACTTCAGGCTCCAGAAGCCTCACGTTACAACTGCAGCATTCTGATAATATCATTGGAAATTACTACTGCACAAGCATATGTAGTAAGGTTGTGTCAAAGCTTGAACCATACATTTTCATACACAGGGATATCGGTTTTAAACAGTAAAAAAGTGGTTCCAATGGCATATCTTCACAACATGAAGAGAAAGTGAAATGAGCCATCTCCTGTTTATAGAACAGTTAATTTGTCTCTGGCAATATTACCCTTCACCCCTTACGTTGTTGCATTTTAGGATGCCTTTCCGAAAGCCAACTCAAGTTTCTTTATGTTTGTGAAGAAAGTTCAAATGATTGCATTTAGATGGGGAAAAAAATTATCAAATCAACTAAACAATATTTTGAATTAAGTCAACGTTTTATGTATACTTTGAACTATGCTAATAATGACATAAGATGGGCATGTCCTGTCAATAAATATTTTATGTATTAACCATATAAAATGTAACTCTTAACATAAGAGGCAATCAAAAAATCAAAGAATCACATTGTATTTTAAAGCAATAATATCCAATTAAAGCTCATCTGCTGTTGGAAGAGGAAAATTATGCCAACTTCAATCTTGTCGCTCTGTTGACATTCATAGGAATCCTTCATCCAGAAGTCCAGTATGTCCATTTATACATCTTTGTAAATATATATTGGACAGCTGTATAACTGACACACACACTTTATATAAGTATAATCTTCTGTCTAACTAATTAGTCTTTAGCATCTGCTTAAAAATTATGTTATTTGGTGGCAGTTTTCCAACCCACCCCAAGATATCTGGCTTCATTGTTAGTAAAAACAAAATAATGAAAAGTCACACACAGTTTGAACAGTATATATATATATATATATATATACATATACATATATATATATATATATATATGTGTGTAAAAAATCACATAGTATTTGTAAACCCAGAACCCTCGAAGTGATTGTTCTTCCACAAAGATGTCTTACAAATATGTAAGCACTGATTTCAACAAAATATCTAGCTCCCAATTCAAAGGCTTCTGAAACGGGCCAGCAACCAACAGACAGAACAGAAGCACTAGGTATTAAGATTCACTAGCACACTTACTACCACCACATTGGTGTGCAACAGATTAACAGACATTGGCATATCACTTCACTAATTGTAGCACAACATGCAAAGTGCAAATGCTTACTAGCTGTAGCTTCTGAAACAGTAGATATAAAATAAATTATCTGTTCAAGGCACTTGAGTGGAAAATAGTGGTTTATAGTTTACAATTTGGCTCAACTATTGCAGCATAGGAAGGCAACACTACAACAGTAGACCTTCTAAACATATAGTGTGTGCTGCTAAACTACTGTGTGATACAAGCCAGTAGGGCTTTGGATTGACAATGCAGTACTTTATCTTGTGAGAAAAGAAATTTGCAATATATTATTCTGAAATGCCCTGTTGTGTCTATAACAAGCATTAATGATTAAACTATATTAGGATCTGAAAGTTCTGCATTTATCAGCATTTGCCACAAGCCTATGAATTGTCTCTGGCTTTGTTATTCAGTGCCTTATTACGAAAGTACGAGATGATCAATACTGGAGTACACCAAGTGCGACCTAGGGGACAAATAATAACAAAGTATTTTACCAGGAAGGATACATTGAGATTATCTCTCATTTTCAAGTATGCCCTGGGGTATAGATGTTATTATTAATGGTACCCATTTTATCTACATTGGAAGGATGACCCTGCTGGAAAGTAGCCTGTGACTCTGAGGTCTGAAAAGATTCTACAGCTGATCAACCAACTGAGCTATTCCACAGGCTAAATAAATTAAAAATCATGTTGATTTATGTTGGCTTTTAACCCTTGATTGTTAGAGAGGTTTCCAAATCTTTGCTTAACAATGCATTAAAGGAGTTAAAATTCCCTTTAAATCAATGGGACTTTTCATTAACATCTATGGTGCAGATGGTTTGCTCCAGAAGTGCTTATATATTGCCTTCTGGATAAAGCCAATAACTTACTGTATATACAAACGTGTTACAGATATCACATGTAAACAGTTGCAATAATCTTGTAATCTTGGTTTAACTGAACAGTCCAAAAGATAGCTTACACAATTCTGGTGCTCCCACATTTTAATGAAGTTACCTCATCACCAAGCACAACAATTATATCACAGATCAAATTGAAGGATACCTAGAATTAAGCCTTCAAACCCATTTGGAAAACTGTATGTTCATTGCCAGATCTGAGTTTCTGACTCTGTTCTTCTCCAAGATGCACACTATTGGCTGTCAATGACAACACATGGGGAAATGGGGCTTCTCCAAGCAGGAGTGAAACAAGTGCTGGAGCCTATTATGTGCAGAGCACAAGGGAAATAATTTATTACTAGGTGATAAGAACCCATAAAGGTATGTAGAGCATATTGAAGATGTGTCTATTTAGAACTGAATGCCAGAACACATGTACATATAATGAATAAGGTTAATAATATAACAATGTAAAGATGCAGAAAAATTGACCCTTCTTTGGAATGTCACGAAATGTTCCTATGATATTCACAAGCAAAGGAGAAGAGTTTTGCATGCTACAGTTTTATCTGTCAATGCTAGTCTTCTTTACATTTTGTATTTTAAATAAAATAGATGTTAATAACCTAGTGCAGTGCACTTTAAAGCTGGTTATGGCTACAGCAGCAAATAACAGTTGGAAACAGTCCAGCCATAATACTCCTATTTCAGTTGAAAATGTAAGTCTTTTAGTTGACTGCTTAGGAGTCTAGACCAGAGCTGCACAAACGGTTTCTGAGCTTTATTTAAGCCATAAATACCTCAGACATTTATACCCTTCGCAGGGGACATGTTTCCCAATGCCCCTCTTACCTTCAGACCTGAACAGCAACTGCTTCTTGTTCCTGCAGCCAAACATTGTGGTATTACACTCAGGACCAGCTATGATGTGATGTATGACTACATGAGTAAGAAGCAGCCACTGCTCAGATCTAAAGGTAAGAAAGGCACTTGAAAACATGTCCTTGCAAAGGGGAGCTAATCAGTTCTTAAATATAGTGCAAAAACAGTTTGTGCAGAGCTGATCTCTTAAGTAGGCCTCATATAGGCTGATTTAATTTAAAAATGGAGCAATTCTGGGGTAACACAACTGTATCATAATGAATAAAATTATTATTTTTTTGTACTAACCAATAAATCCTTTTTTCTTGGGTCATGTGGAACACAGGAGCCATGGATAAAGTCTCCTTCATCAGAAGGACAAGACACTGAAAAAAAGAGATGTCTGAGGTGAAGACTCACAGCTTGCACCACTTTACCCCACCTGGATGTGCTCAGTTTTAATGTATAGCAAAACCAAAGGAAACAAAATTGGAACAAGACAGGAAATCTCCTAGACTACAGACCCTAAGAGGACCCCTCCTACCCAGGACTCAAACTATTGAGTTTTTCTCTGGGAAGGAAGTCCTGTGTTCCACATGGACCAAAAGAAAATTATATATTGGTGAAAACACAAAAATCCCCTTTTCTCTTATATCCTATGTGGTACACAGGAACATGGAGAGACACAAAAGCATCTACGAAGATTCCATGGAGGCTAGGAAAAACCTCCCCACCAGAGACACACCAGTTCTAATAGAAATAAATTGGTCCAACAATGCAAGTGAACAATACAAACCAAAAGAACAGGGACCGATGTTAATGGCCAGCAGAAAATCAGAAAGGACTCCTATATGTGGACAATGCTCTGTAGAACCTGCCAGCTAATGCTGTCTTCAACCAAAGCCAATACATTAACACAGTAGTGTTTGACAGACGTTTGAATGGACAACCATGTTGCCACCTCACACAACTGCTCAGCAAAGGCAGGAATCTGATAGGCCCACCAACTTGGTGGAATGCATCCTACCTGAAAGGGCACAGGCTTCTTACTGAGGACATATGCCTGGCACATGCTCACCTTAATCCAAAAAAGCCAGTGTTACCTTAGAAACAGCATGACCCAAGAAAGGGCACTCAGGGATGACAAAAAGTGAATCAGACTTCTGAAAAGGCTGTGTTCTATTAACGTAGAAGTTCAAGCACCTAAACACATCCAGTAGATGTAGTACCTGCTCCTATCTATGATATGGAGCTGGAGAGAAAGAAGCAAGAAAATTTCCTGAGTGATGTGAATCTCAGATACAACTTTAGGGAGGAGCCTTATGGGGATCCTCAGAACCCCCCTATCAGGGTGGATGACCAAAATGGAAGATAAAGCCTGGAGTATTGCCACCTGCCTGTCTTGAGCATCAAGGAATGCAGGGAAACAAAAAAAAAAGTGTTCAGAATAAACCTTCCAAAGCACTCCCAAAACCAGGTTCAAGTCCCTCCGAGGAAGGGGATTCTGAAAGACATGGTAGTTATGAGACCAAGCACTTTCCGAAGACCACCCTGAAGAAAACCCAATCAGAAGTAAAATGATTGTGGCCATGACCCCTGATCCTCGCAGCACTTCCAAAACAGAGACTTGGAAGAGCATGTCTTTTGAGTCTATAGCATGGTAACAATGATAGTCAGAAAACCCTTCATTCTCAAAATGAACTTCTCTACTTGTGGATGACAGACCAAAGACCCAGAGTCAAAAGGTCCAGATGCATATGAAGCTGAAATGGCTTCTCCACAGATAGACTGAGAATATCTGAAAACCAGGCCCAAGAGGGCAACCAGAATGACATGAGCCCACTCCATCCTGATTTTCCACAGCACCTTCGGAATGCAGGCTGGAATCTCTGCTCCAGATACCTTTTTTGCTCATTGCCCTGCCCTTCTTAAGGACAGAGCTTTACCCATGGTTTACTCATGGTTCTGGTGTTCGATACAGGACATAAGAGAAATAAGGAACCATGGGGTAAACTTTCCACCTCCAGAGGGCAGAGCACTTCAAATAAAAGGGATTGCCTTTGAGGCACTGACTTCCTTCTTCCCTTCCAGCTTTAACCTCACCCCCCAGTTTCAATATATAGCAAAGTAGCAGAAAGAAACAAGAGCGAGATGAAAGAAGGAAATCCCCTGAACAAAGAACCCAATAGGAACCCTCTTCCCAAGGGACATATATCACACGTTTTTATTCTTTGGGTTGGAGTCCTGTGTTCCACATGGACAAAGAAAAAGGATTTAATGGTAAGTTCACTAAAACTATGTTTTTTCTTTTATGTCCAGTGTAGAACACAGAAACCATGGGCATATATCAAAGCATCCACTACAATTTCTGGGCGGGCGAAAGAGGAAAAACAGGCAGTACCACATTCCGGCCAAAGCTGGCCTCCACTGAGGCCAGGACATTGACACAGTAATGTTTTGGTGAAGGCATTCAAAGACAACCAGGTTGCCACCTTACATAGCTGCTCAACAGGGTCCTGGTTTTTGTAGGCCCAAGAGGTGCACACAGATCTGAATATAGCTTGCAGTGACTTGGTAAGGGACATACTTCTTTCTGAGAACAAACACCTGTCAGATAGTGACCTTATCCAATAATCTATGATTGCTTTGGATACTGCCTGGCTTGCTTGAGGAAACTCAGGCATGACAGAGAGTATGATTTCCTGAAAGTTGCCTGCGATGTACAAAGACAATGCACCACATCCAGAAGATGGAGTTCCTGCTCCTACTTGTTAGAAGGATCAGGGCATTAAGAAAGAAGGACAATTTCCAGAATTATGTGAAAAATCCTCTGAGAGTATGAAGAAACAGATGAAACAGGCACAAAAGGAGTCCTGTGATGAATTCCTAACACCAGTGTAGGGTAGGCGTGAGCCATCCCTCAACAAAGATCTTGACATCAGATAGAAATATAATCTGCTTCTGAAAAAGAACTGAGAGGGCTAAGATCTGAACATTAAAGCGGAACTACCACTGCAAAACAACTTTAGCTTAAATAACTCCACATCTGGCGAATAGCTGCTTAGTAGTGCTAGTCGCCAGAATTATTACCTTATTCAATAGATTTATCCTTTCTTTCACGGCTGACAGACAGGATGGATTGCAGACATCTTGCCATAGTGACATCCGCATGCCTGCTCTGTCAGTCCCTTCCTGAGCCGAATGGCTTCTAGCAACGCCTACTAGAGCCGGCTGGGACTGACAGAGCAGCGCGCGGACGTCACTATGGCAGGATGTCCGCGATCCGTCCTGATGGTCAGCAGTGGAAGAAAGCATAAATCTATTGAATAAGGTAATAATTCTGGCGACTAGCGCTACTAAGCAGCTATTCGCCATATGGGGAGTTATTTAAGGTAAAGTGTTTTTGCGGTGGTAGTTCCGCTTTTAAAGAATTTAGACTGAGACCATTGTTGACACCATCCTGAAGAAAAGTCAGAATTGTAGGAAGATTAAAAGAATGTGGGTATATTTCCCAATAAGCTCACCACTGGTAAAACAGAGATCAGATCCTATGATGGGCCTTGAATAAAACAGACTTCCTAGCCTGAACCATAATGGAAATGACAGCGGAGAATCCTTCCTTCTTAAAGATGTTTGCTCAGATGAAGGCAAAAAGGTTATGTGAAGGGCAGATTGAGAAGATCCATGAACCAAGCACAAGCCCAGGGCCAAAAGGGGGCAATCAGAATGACTTGGGCCTTTCTATCTTGATATTCCTCAGAAATGGTGGAAACATATAAGGCAGATGGACGTTTCATTAAATGGATATTGCTCCTATCGCTAGAGTGTCCTTATTTTTGGTGCAGAACCTTCCAGTTATAGAGAGATACCATGAGAACCACAGATGGAAGACCCTAGAGTATGATAATCTGATCGGATACACTCTGATTTCTGGGATCCAGACACTGCCATTTTTGAAAGTCTGTGAGCACATTTTCTACTGCTAGAATGTGAACTGCGGAGATGGCTGGGATGTGAGCTTCTACCCATTGAAGAAGTTCCCAGATCTCTATCCAAGCAGACTCGCTTCTAGTTCCTCAGTGGCAATTTATGTAGGCAACTTTGTCTGATGTTTCAAGTGTTCCACATTGGATGTAAGAGAAATAAAATCACCACTGGTTTAAATAATGATTTTACCTCCTTTAATGCTAGGTTTCCCAAACATTGCAAAGTGAAGTATTACAGACCATTTTAAAATTCAACTCATTAAAAGCACCACTTAAACCAATGTGGATTTGGGGAATTTTATTTGCTTCTTAAGTTTTACTCCAGTTTCTCTTATTGAAATAGATCTTAAAAACTTTAGATGCTGGCACTGCCTCTATAACCCATGGATTAAACCAAGGCATTAAAGAAATAATAACACTTCATAATAATATACCCCAGACTTGTCTTGACTTCTGAAATTAATTTGAATTTGTACTGTATATCATGTCCATGGAGGTGAACGTGATTCTTTTTTTTTTTTTTTTGCTGGATTCCATGATGCAGGACTTAAAAGTCTTAATAAGGCTAAAACACGTCAGAGGAGGCATTTAGGGTTTTGGAGTTTGGCAACAAATAATCATATCCACATCTGTGGGCATGGTATCCAGCACTAATTAAAAAAAATTGGGGCAACTATTAGGAGGTGCTAGTGTTTCACTAATGATGTTTTACTAATGATGTAAAGGTGTAAACCCTGATGTTAACATCACTTCTATTTGATTCTCCCAACCCCACATTAATATGGTGATTTTCCAAATGATGCAGAAGAACATTGTATCTGACTTAAACAATTCTGGTGCTTCCTACAAATTGTGAATCAATGGTTTGGAGAAGTCTCTGGAATTAAAGAGGTTAACTACTACTCAGCAATTTACTTGGAATCTTCCAATCAGAAAGAGTTGTTGTACCACATGCAAGTATTATAAATGGTGTCGTGTCAAAGTGATCTGCACAACAGATTGCTACCATAGAAGGTTCAAAGGTACTATGGGAATTAATCGTTTGATACTGCATTAACATCTGCAAGTATGGTTTTCAAACTTCTTTTACCCTCTGAATTCCAGAAGGTGAGCAACACTTTGGGAAGCAATGCATTGCGCACTCCTCTGGCACTCAACAGGGTTAAACTTTGCAACAATCTATAGCTATAAAAAAAAATATTTAGAAATGTTTATGTGACCTCACAAAAATGAATTAGTGCACTAAAAATATCTAATACAAAACTTTGTCTTAGAGTACTCAAAGTGACTTAATATTTACAGTGTTAACAAAATAAAATACAAAGCATTTTTTTTTAACTCGAATACTAGTCACTTAAAAAAAAAAAAGTTAAAAATAAAGTAAAACAAAAACACAACAAACAAATAATAGACAGAGTGGACCAATCTACAAAGACCAAGAGGAACAATTCTGTTGCAAACCAAATGCACAATATGGTATAAACAATCTGAAAATTTTTATTTTTTAAACCTCAGTGTCAGAGAGGTAACCAAGGCATTGCAACACAATGCAATGGATAACACCTTGGCACTCGGTTAAATGGGGATTTAAAGGCTTGAGTGCTAGGAAAGTCTGTAAAGCATCGCTTCTAGCATTCAGTGAATTAAAAACCACAAGTAAATCAATGTCCCCTTGGGTTAGGGTGACCAGACCTCACCTTTATCCGGGGACACATAGGAAATAGGTATATTTCAGGACTGTACTGAAATCAATCAGCCCTGCAGCATGTATTTTTCATATGTGTCCCAGGTTAAAGGTGAGGTCTGGTCACCCTACCTTGGGTGCAGTTAATTTGGGCCCCAGAATTGAATCACTTATTTTTAGGCATATGGGCCGGTATGTATGTGCAGGGTACGTACAGTGCAATGTATGAAAAGCGCTATTCTTGAGTGCAGATATCAAAAAGGGCATGCCATTTTATTTTTGTAATCAATCAAGGAAATGGGAGCGTGAGTATACATATACAGCTTAGGTGCTTGTTTACACAAGGCTGTAATCAATTAGCTTAAGAGGTGCAATTCTGGAGCAAATCAATTGCAACAGATATAAAATTGCCCATTGACTTAAAAAATCCTTATAACACCTTAAATGCTAGCAAGCTCTTCAACACACTGAAAAGCAATACACTAATGACCTCTCTAGCATTCAAGAAGTTTACATTTTTTTTTTAATCAATGGGATTAGCAGGAAGTGATATTTTTCCCCCTACAGGTTTGCTGCAGAATTGCAACACTGTAAGATGATTGAGCGGATAGTACTTTATGCATGGAAAGTTTGACATAAGCTGATGTCTTAGCATATCCTTCTTGACTTTAGGGAAATATATTTGATCATATCAATGTTTAGTGTATTTTAGATAAACTGCCCTTGCTGTAGAGTTTCATATATGGAGGCCATTACCACCAAAGAATTGTATTCCAGTTTAAAGAACCTGGTAATAATAAACCCATACATCTTAGCCCTCTGAGTACCAGAGGGATATGCAACACATTGCATTGCATATCCCTCTGGCACTCAAATGGTTATTCCTAATTACCTCCACTTTTCAGTTTTGAGTGGATTGGTTCTCCAAAATTAGTTTTTAATTAGTATTGAATAACATGTCCATTTATGCAGCCATGAGTCTTTGATGCAGGGCTCCCGGACTCTAAGAGCTTTATTTATAAAAGCAAACTGTAGTCATTCTGGGTTAAACCACATTTACCTTAGGGGGACAAATTAACATTCTCATTGTTTTAAAGCAGAACGTTCACTCAAATCAAAAAGCCCTCCAAATCATTATGTACATAGTGATACATGTATCCATACTAGGATTACCCTGAATAAGTCCGGCATTATTGATAAATCCAACTCATTCCCAGATGCACAGACAGGCATCTTGCTGTACAGCATCTGTGCACCTGCTCTGTCAGTCCCTTCCTGTACCTTAAAGGGATAGTAATGTTTCATGATAAAAGCAGCGCTAATTAATCATCATAGTATTTGGGCCTTGGAGAGTGTAATTCAAGAGAAATTGAATGATAAATTATCCCCCTCCTGCCCCTTTTACTGATGTAACACTACTCACCTCAGAACAGCTGGGAGGTGCCCAGGTAGATTGCAGAGAGGGACAAACTTCAATTAAGATAAGGGAAAACCTGTCAATGGGGGTATTCATTGTTTTCACAGTGAGAAGATTGTCCCTTGCTGTTATCTGTCTGGTTAAGCAACCAGATTCCATATCTGAGGTGAGCAGTGTTACATTAGATAAAAGGGGTGGGAGGGGGAAACTTTATCATTCAATTACTTTTGAACTAGAACTCTGACAGTATTAAAATAATACTCTTTATGGCTCAAATACTATGAAGATTAATTGAAGCTGCTGTTTTTGTGAAACTTTACTATCCCTTTGAGGTAGAATGCAACTCCTCACCAATCCTAGAGGAGACCGGGATGGACAGCACAGGCGCACAGATGTCTGTGCTGATGCCTGCCTGCTAGTCTCGGAACGAGTTGGATTTCTCAGTAACACCGGACTTTTTCGGGGTAATACTAGTATGGCTATGTGTATCGCTATGTGCATGATTTGGAGGGCACTTTAATTTGAGTGAAAGTTCTGCTTTAAAGGAGTTTTAACCCCTTAACAGCTAGGCAAAGGGGTGCAACACAGTGCGCTGGAGGACTTTCTAGCATTCAAGGGGTTAAAAGCCTCCTTTAAATCAGTAGTTGGTGTGCCCCAGAATATCTGCTGTTATTTTATACAAAGGCCTTACATTCCTCCAACTGAGATCTTCATAGGGGAACTTCAGTAAGAGGAGTTTGGGGTCTTGGAGTCCTACAACAAAGTATCATATCTGCCTCCATGGAAATTATATCCAGTAAATTAAACATAATTTTGTGAAACCAATCAATACAGAATTTATTCATGGCGGATGTTATCCCTACAGTAATATGTGGGGGTTAGTTGTTAGGAGGTGCATATGTTACTTTTATTACTGTATACTCAAAATGATACCAAATGCGTTGTCAATGGAGTAGCTAAAGTGGAACTGTAAATATTTTGCTGATTAGTCAATGTGTATTTCTTGATTTCTAATCCATAAAGTATTTTATACTGGAGACATCTCTAGCATCCAACAGGTTTACTGGATCATGTCATATAATGTTAAAGTGGAACTGTCTCCTCTTACAAACTTACAATTAAATCAGAATGTAAAACTGTGTATAATTATTATTATTTTTTAACCAATATACTTTTGATATATCCTTTAAAACGATTACCTTCTGGCTTAGAGCTTGTCGGTGCCTGAGGTACAAGCTGAGCTGTACTGCAGGCATATTATTGCAAGGCTGGCCATCCCCTGTAAAACAGAATCCCCGCCCTCCAACTTCCCTGCTCTTCGTGATGTATATATTGTAGTGAGAGTGTGTTGATAGAATGCAGTCTTGCTATATATATTTTGGCATCCCAGTGTGCATGGAGCACCTGTACCTGAGAAAAACGACAGGCTTATATGGCAAAATTGAAAGCGATTTGGAGAGAGAGCACTGCCAATCTTTTAATTTGTCATTGAGATGGACATGCTGTCCCTCCTGGTTGCTCTGTTACACAGAGGTAAACTTAAAACATAAAAAAACTTTTATATTTAATTAAAAAATGGTTGTTTTTTGCAATAGTAAACTTATTTAAAACTATGTACAGGGTAGGCGACAGTTCCATTTTAAAAATTAGAGGTGTTGTCAAGCAGGACAGAAATGGAACCCTCCCAACGATGAAGAGTTTAAATGAATCCTAGACATCTATCCAGTTTACCACCTAATAAAAACACAATCCTAGTTCCTAGAAGGATCAGATATTGGTGATGTTCATCAGAGAACTGCCAAGCAAAGACATTTATTGCCTAAACACTGCAGGGCTACTAAATGTCTGCAACCGCCTGAAGGCAGAGCAGATGAGCTTCTGTTTATTTCTGTGTGTGGTGGAGGGTAGGGGCTGTCATTGGGGAATATTGGTATATAACGTTAGCAGAGGCAAGAAATGATGGACCATATACACAAATACAAAAATGGAGCAAGTCTGGGGCAAATCAGCTTCACCATAAATTGAAATATCCTTGTGTTGGGGACCTCTCTATCAATCAATGGATTAAAAGCTCCAATGAAATCAGTGGGAAGCTTTATTTGTCCCCTGCGGTGCAGCTGAATTGTTCCAGAATTGCTCCAGTTTATCTTTGTGCATATGGTGCCTAAAGTTCTAATTGCAGTACTGGATGTCTTAATTCTGGGCAACCTGAGGTGCTTCGGGTGTGTAGCACTACAACTCTTGTTCATCTCAGCCAGCTGGGGATGGTGGGAACTGCAGTCCTCTTTAGCTAGAAGGCCTAAGGTTACCCACTCCAGTTCAAGATAGCACAAACTATATAAAAAGACTACTTCTACAAAAACAAATTGTGGGTGGGGGCTGAGATGGAAAAATACCCTGTATAATGGAGATTTTGCTGTGAACAACAAGCGGAAACAAAGAGGGGAGGGTGGGAGGCTCTTGAAAAAGGCTGTTTTTATTAAAATCTGCACTCAAGATGTGACAGTCTGTAAATTTGTAAGCAAAACAAATGCACTAGAGAAAGTCCATTAGATCCAATCAAAATTGCCTGTGCAGCCTGCAATATATAATGCTCTCTAGCCCTGATTGGTAAAGTTTTTTTTTTGTGAAAGTATTTTACCAGGAAGAATACACTGAGATTGTCTCTCGTTTTCAAGTATGTCCTGGACTCATTTTATCTACCTTAGAAAGGTGAAAGGCTGAGCCGACCTTGCCAGGACTAGAACCTGCGACCTCTGAGCAGATTCTATAGCTGGTGCCTTAACCAACTGAAAGTTAAAGTGGAAATGGGCTTTTAGTGGTTAAAATTAAAGTAAACTCTATTAAAAATGGTCCCTTATAAAAGCACCTGCATCTGTTTATATTTTAAAGTCACCGTGTATCATTTGAAAGACATCCATAACTAAAAATCCTTGTCCGATACAGAGATTCCAAAGGAATTGCACTGCAATGCATTGGAGGACTCTGACAGACAAGGGATTAATACACATATTCACTGCAACAGGTACTGAAAAGTCCTTCACCCTGTTTCATAGAGGCAAAGAGATAATCTTCCACGCCGTCAGCAGTTGCCATGGATACCATGTAAAGCTAAGCATTGCTGGCTGGGTGTAAAGCTATAGAAATTCCACGTAGTTTTCAGGAATTAATCCAGTCTTCCTGTTGAGCGTCCCTCCTAACCAGCCAGGCTCCTGTGATGGATGAACTGTGTGAGAAGAAACAAAACAAGCATGTTACTTTCACTAGCAAACTCAGAAAAAGAGGCCTCGCTTGCTCATGGTGATTTAATTATTTAATCTGTTGAGCATACCTGGGAAGTTGTGTCCCCGTATGTTATGGACACAGGTATGTTGCTTCAGAATTTGCAACAGAACTGCGTCCATTACATGGATATGTTCCCCTGTCCTAAAATCACATTTAGTGTTTTAGACACCATTTTCCTTTTGTCTCTTTGTTGTCTCCCTGGTCTGTTTGGGTAGGAAAATGACAAAGAAGGACAGCTGCTCTTTTGATTCTGTTCCTTCTAGGAGGAGGGGTGTGTCAATCAGGTAAAGTGGGCTGGAGATGGGTGGGGCTTGCCAACAATAAAAGAGGTGTGCAGGGAGTCTTGGAGGAGTCTTTTGGGAAGAAGGGTCTTGGAGCAGGAGAGCCATGGAAAGGGAGATGTGACCAGCAGCAAGGGGTCCATGCCTTTCCTGGGCCCCAAGAACTGTTCCAGGATCCTGGCCTGTTTTTTCCCTGCGGCACCATCCTCATTGTTCCAGATAGATGAGTATAGAAACTAAGTATCTCTCTATTTTTTTCATACTATCTATAATATTTCTAGGAAAAATACCTTAGTAACCAACGTATAGTGTTTTCTACTATAATTGTTGTATTATGTGTTTTATTTGCACTTCAGTAAGTAATTGTCTACTTAATATTATTAGATGTTTTAGCTAGAATATATTTGATAATATACAGTGTATTGTTAATATTATTGTTTGTTATTAAATATTATTGCTTATTGCTAGTACTGGGGTGTTATTGTGTTAATTGTGGTATTGGTCATTAGGACAAATTTCTCTGGATATATCCTTTAATTAAAGGGTTGGCTTTTTGGGTGTGTGCAAATTCATATTGCTTCTAATAGCTGTGTTGGGGTTTGTGTGGTGTGAGCAAGTTGTAGGCCCTGGCCTTGCCTTTGTTCATAGATTTTATCTCAGAGCAAACACATTGTCTGACTCCATCTTGCTAGGCCCCAGCCTGTCTCCACATGGTTGAGGACGCCATTTTGTAAAAAGCACATGGTGTGAGTTTGCAGTTTCTTCACAACTACATTGATTTTAACACAGCTGCTATTGTGCAACCTTTTGCGCCAAATTAATTCACCCAAAGCCACGAACTTAAAACAAATGGCGTAGGTGGCAGAATATTCGCAGAAATTATTAATATTAATGATTAATAACCATTATTGACATATTTCCTAGAAATTAATATTTTGTTAAAAAATAAAATTTTTAATAATTTTTAATTAATATTTTTTCCTGGGCAATTTAGTCAGTAAGCGTCCCAAGTTATTTTTGTGTGCCAGTACCACACTGTGACAAGAATGGTGGGTTTTAGTATTGTCACATTGCAAGGGGTTTATTCACTAAAAGAGGATTTGTGTGCTGGAATACTCTTGAATTGTAATAGGTGTACTTTGCATGCTTTGTTTATAGACTTGTGGGGCCCTCATAGAGGAGTTTCAAACTTCAAAGTGTATAGATAAGTGCTCATATTACAGTTACCTGTATTGTCTGTATTGCATATATGATACGTGCCTGGGTATTGTGATGTGTATGCCTGGGTATTGTGTATGTGTATGGGTATAGATATATACAGAGGCAAGAGGGAGAGTTTACAGTTACACTGCTTCAATTAACCCTTGTGTGCTCTCATTAGAGGAGTGCTAACTTTGAGGCATTTTAATTGTAACCGTTTAGGTCAAGGTTCTGCAATTGCCGGACGTGATATTTCTAGTGTGGCTAGATTTATTGCGCATATGCATATCTCTGTACTGTCAAGATTTCCTATTAAAGGGACTTTAATTAACTCTTGTGCGCTCTCTGTAGAGTGTAACTAACTCTGAAGTCCTACTTCAGTTAAATCCTTGTGTGCCTCTGCAAAGAAGTGGCTAACTTTAAAGTCACGCTTCATTTATAGACTTGTGTGCTTTCCATAGAGGGTAACTACATTGGACAATTGACTAGTCACTAGCACTTGTACCTAGACAGGTAACTTGAATGCCTGAGGCAGGTGACTAACTAGCATTTGTACCATTTGTCTTTGTGGAGATGTCACTAACTTTGAAGTAGTGCTTCAATTATAAAACTTGTGTGCCCTTTCATTGGGAGAACTAACTTTGAAGCCCAATAGGAAGTCACCTGACGTGCAGGTGTGTGTATATGAGTTTACTTGTTTTCTTGAAAGGCATAAAAACATTCAACAGTTTGTGTGTTCTGTAACTTTCATAGTGGTTTGCGTGTTTTCTCCCTGTGTGAAAGTAAAAACATACGTGTGCCTGCTAACCTGTGTTCAGGTACTTGGTTAAACACGCATATCTGTTCTGCTGTTAAATTGCTTTAATTAGAAACACTTGTGTATTGTTTACAATACTAACTTTAAAGTATATTTAGCGGAAAGCATGAATTTCCTGAAAGCATGAATTACTGAGTGCTTTGATGGGAGATTAATTCTACACTGCCCAAAGTAATATGTCTGGATAAACTGGATTATTACCTACATAACATCGTACTGTATCAGGTGACTTTGAGCGCTTGTTCCCTAGGCAGCTGACTAACTAGCATTGTACCATTGCAGTGGACAAAGGACTAGTCACTAGCACTTGTACCTAGACAGGAAAAAAATTCATTCAACAGTTTGTGTGTTCTGTGACTTTCACTGTTAGTTTGAGTGTTTTCCCATGAGTGAAAATAAAAACACATAAGTGCGGCCTGAGTGTGTGTGTGTTAGTGGTACAACACATACTAGTAAGGCTCACTACAAACACGTGATTGTCCTACCGTCTGATTGCGCTTGAGATTCTGACTGAGAGAATGGGATTCTTTAAGAAGAAGTTGAGTGCATTGATTGGGGACAAAAGACCCAAATTTGGGGCTGTACCACATTGGGCTACTGCTATGGGTAGATGGAATGCCATAGCAGATGAGCTAGTACATCACAGTGCTCCAGTGTACCCAGAGGTTGGGGAAGAGATAGGAGGTATGGCACTTAAGCTTGATTTAGGGGTCTATTCTAAACGTGAGAGCAGAGCTGCGGCAGAAGTGGGGTGGATTATTTTACATGCCTTAAAAAATGAGGTAGTAAAGAGACAAGCCCTAGAAAGAGATTTAACTGATGTAAAACAAAAATTGTTAATATCAAATGAATGTTTGGAAAATAACAATGCCCGTAAGACTGAATTACAGGAGACTAATACTCGGCTAATCAATAAACTTGACCGTAGTCGCTCTCACAGGGGTAAAGTGCCATACACCACCAGAAAGGTGAGAACACTGACTACAGGGCCCTGCAGGGACCAAGAGTCACTCTTCTCATCCTCCTCTGAAGAAAAGAAGTACTCAAAATACTCATATGTTTCCTCCTCTGATGATGACGAAAAGGTGGACAGCTTCAAAGCTTGCCCACTCATCACACAGCAGAGAAAACAGAGGGTACACAGGGACTGTGATAGACATGAGTCTGTAAATGCTAAAAGAGGGTCCCCTTTGTCAATGATAAATGGTACAGCAGAAAATGGTCAGATTTTTGTGAGTACAAAAAGGTTAGCAGAATTGGGGGAATACAAAACAGAGGAAAAGGTTAATCAGAAAAGGGGTGTCTCCATGGCTTGCAAGCCAGAAAGGAAGGATGAAGGGAAACCACCTATTGACAAACCTAAGAGGAATAATAAACAGGATGCTTCCACACACACACAAAGGTGTCAAGGAAAGAAATTATGGTAGATCTTGTTAAAGCTGGTGTCAATGTAGATGAGCTAAAAAAAAGGTCAAATCATGTCTTGTTCAAAAGGTGGAAAGCTTTTAAGAGAAAGGTACATATTAATGTACCTATTTCTAAAACTCTCACTAATTAAGCAAATCTGATATACACACCATCTGAATTTAATATTCCTGTTGCTAATTCCTGTCCTCCTGTTCCCCATCTTAGGAAAACAAAATCCCTGTACCCATTATGTGCCATAGCGGACAATGACGGAATGGACCCATGGGACGGCCAATCCCCAGCACAAAGTTACCCATCAAGGCTGGGGATTGACAGCCCCATGTTCCTTTGACTGTAGGGTGGGGAAAGGAAACCAACCACACCTAGGTTTTAGCCTTAGTATACACTGGGGCCGAGGTAACAGTGTTACAGGTAACCCTTCCAAACTTGTAGGCCCCATCATTTCACAGAGAGGGTGTAGGGGAAAAAGTAACTAAGGCTATACAAACCACAGTCACATATTCCATAAACAAAGGGCCCCTGGGTTTATGGATAATATTTTGAGTTTCCAATTTCCTAACAATATCTTGGGGGTAGATATATTGTTAGGATGCATAATAGAGATGCAGTTGAGAGGTGTTCAGATTTTGGCTTTGCTCACAAACCCTCTTATGTTCATGCGGCATGGGAGGTGGTGAGAAGAAATACAAACTGGACACCTGTTGTCATTCTCCCTCCCTGTAGTCCAACAAGGGCTGCCAGGAGGGTTGAAAGAAATCAGATTAGTCAGTTTTAGTTCATCCTGCAATTTTGCTCTTTAAACGCTCCTGTGATTCCTGTTAAGAAGTCAGACGGTTTCTTGGTGTGGAATGATAGATTACTGGGGACTCAATAGAGTGGCACCGCCATTGAGTGCTGCGGTCCCCAGTATCATCCCTGTCATTTATGACAGCCAAACAGACACAGGGGTGGCATGCAGCGATTGATATAGTGGATACTTTCTTTTCCAATTCTCATTGCACCTGAGTCACAAAATTCCATTTGCATTCACTTGGGAAGGAAGCTAATATACCTTTGATGCCCCAACACTATCAACACTCCCCCGCCACATGCCATGATCCGGTTGCCAGAGAATCAAGCCAACTTCCAATACCTTTTAGAGACTGTGACATTAAAGGCCCCAACCACTTGGGGTGAAGAGGCCTACCTATCTGTGCAGAGGTAGGCCAGGAGTCCAACTCTCATGAAGTGGAAAATGGTACGCAAAAGAGCAAGGTGGATTAACAAAGCTTCAATTGTCTCACAACATATGAATTCTTGCCACATCCAAATACTTGGAAGATACCTGCGTTACAGCTTTCTCCAATCAAGTCAGCTTTGCCATATGAGGAATTATACCCTGCAAAGAACAAAAGACGCTGGGCTGTTGTCACATGCAATCCGTATGGAGAGGTGGTGATACAAGAGCAAGATACAGGTGATTCAAATTACCAGAAGTATGCCGATATAAAGAGACTACCTTTGGCTTATTACATGGAACATTAGTGTGGGGAGGTACAGAACTTTGAGAGAAGATTTGGGCAGCCGCCTGAACAAGACTAATGCCAAGAGTTGTGGGGGAAATGAACCTCAATAAAACTACGGAAGAACTGACTCAAATAAGGAACCTGAAGACCAAAATGAAGACTTCCCGTAGATATAGTTTTCAAAACTGACACCAGTGCTCTCTTTGCTGGTCAATCCAACAATGGGCGCAGGCTATCCCATATCACCCCAAGCCTCGGGGTTGATTAAAAGGTGCAATGGGCTTTTGAAAGGACAGATTCATACATTATCCCCAAGTATGTCATAGAAGGGGTGGGATAGAACTTTACACAGGCCTTTAGGATTTTACATGACTGACCAACAGAACTTATCTCTATATGCTCGGCTTACATGTAATGACAATCCATTTGTTAGTTTGCGGGTTGACATGTAGTGGTAGCCACCCCATATTTCAATTTAAACTAACATTTTATTTTATTTTTTCTCTTGGTAGTGGGAGAGGTTAACAGAAGTTAGTCTTTCCCATAGGAGGCAAAATGCCTCCAGGAACAAGAGGTAACCTTAGTGCTCACTAAAAAACTGACCAAAGAGGGTTGGAGCACAACAGGGAGTGTGAGTGTGGATGGATGAATGCATCTCTGTCTAAGAATGACCCAAGTAGGTTAATTGCTGGTACAATCCTAGGAGAGGTGGCAGCCTGGGTACCCCATAAAATCTTGTTATCCTTGGATGAGGATAAACAAGTGCTCATGGGGTCCAAACTGTGGGTGTTACCGCGATCCACTGATCAGCACAGGCAGAAAGGAGAGGTTATTTCAGATGGTCCTGGTAATACTAAAGTTGTATTATGAAATGGTGATTCTGTACCTGTCTTCTTTCCCTCAAATAGATTGGTGGCTGGCTAGCTCCTCTGAACCCTTGATCGTCCAACACATTCATGAACCCCTTGGCCAGCTATGCAAGAGTGGACAACTCCTCTGACTGTTGCGGCACCATCCCTGTCAGTGAGGAAGGAGGGTACCCGTTCCTTGGAGTCCCGTGGGCACAGCGAGAAATGAGACAACTCTCTGGACACAACACTGGACTCTACTACCAAACTGTATTATGAGCAGCTACAAATCAGGGCGGTAGCTCTCCAAAATTGCCTAGCCCTGGACTGTTCTTACTGCCAAAGTAGGAGTTTGCAGGCTGGTAGAAAAATAATGCTGCAGTTATATTGTGAACTATGAAGGCGAATTTAATTATGATCCATCGAAACTGACAGCTATAATCGACAGACTCCAGGAAACATCAGACGTTGGACTATTTGGGCGATTTGGGAAGTCAGTGACCTACCTATCCAGTGAGCGACTTTAGTGTGGTTTATGACATGGGACCAAGAGGTGGAATGTTATGGACACAGGTATGTTGCTTTAGAATTTGCGACAGAACTGCGTCCATTACATGGATATGTTCCCCTGTCCTAAAATCACATTTAGTTTTTTAGACACCATTTTCCTTTTGTCTCTTTGTTGTCTCCCTGGTCTGTTTGGGCGGGAAAATGACAAAGAAGGACAGCTGCTCTTTTGTTTCTGTTCCTTCTAGGAGAAGGGGAGGAGGGGTGTGTCAATCAGGTTAAGTGGGCTGGAGATGGGTGGGGCTTGCCAACAATAAAAGAGGTGTGCAGGGAGTCTTGGAGGAGTCTTTTGGGAAGAAGGGTCTTGGAGCAGGAGAGCCATGGAAAGGGAGATGTGACCAGCAGCAAGGGGTCCATGCCTTTCCTGGGCCCCAAGAACTGTTCCAGGATCCTGGCCTGTTTTTTCCCTGCGGCACCATCCTCATTGTTCCAGATAGATGAGTATAGAAACTAAGTATCTCTCTATTTTTTTCATACTATCTATAATATTTCTAGGAAAAATACCTTAGTAACCAACGTATAGTGTTTTCTACTATAATTGTTGTATTATGTGTTTTATTTGCACTGCAGTAAGTAATTATCTAGTTAATATTATTAGATGTTTTAGCTAGAATATATTTGATAATATACAGTTTATTGTTAATATTATTGTTTGTTATTAAATATTATTGCTTATTGCTAGTACTGGGGTGTTATTGTGTTAATTGTGGTATTGGTCATTAGGACAAATTTCTCTGGATATATCCTTTAATTAAAGGGTTGGCTTTTTGGGTGTGTGCAAATTCATATTGCTTCTAATAGCTGTGTTGGGGTTTGTGTGGTGTGAGCAAGTTGTAGGCCCTGGCCTTGCCTTTGTTCATAGATTTTATCTCAGAGCAAACACATGGTCTGACTCCATCTTGCTAGGCCCCAGCCTGTCTCCACATGGTTGAGGACGCCATTTTGTAAAAAGCACATGGTGTGAGTTTGCAGTTTCTTCACAACTACATTGATTTTAACACAGCTGCTATTGTGCAACCTTTTGCGCCAAATTAATTCACCCAAAGCCACGAACTTAAAACACCGTAGCAGGCTCATGGTTTGGGAATGGGTATGTCTATATGATGTAAACTGTGCAATAAAGTTGGTGGGGATTAATATGTTGGGTGTGGCTTAATATGTTGGGTGGGGCTTAATTGGATCATGAGGAGAAGAAAGTGGGGTTATAAGAATAGGTGAAACAGGGTGGGATGTAGGGGAATAGCTGAGAAGTTAGTGGAGTTACCCAAGAATCTCACAACAGCTGGATAATCAGCCTCTGTCCCCAGAGACCTGGCAGCTCTAAAAACCAGTGTCTCAGGGGTGGATCCAGAGATCTCCCCAGAGCAAAGCATGTTTTCATACATTTGTTGCAGTTTACAGTCAAATGAAAACTTTCAGTACTCTTCTGTGAACAAGCCACATGTCATATTGTTTTCAACAGACCTTGCACTTTGAAAAGATTACATTAGTTTGTGGATATTCATTAACATGACCAAAAACAATTTACCCAGAATCCAAAAAAACTGAAAAAACCCAAAAGCAAAAAAAAAAAAAAGACAAACAAACCCCAAAACATTCTAATAAAATGAAAGAAAAACAACTGTCCTGGAGTGTATTTTATATTTCCTACTAGGAAATATAAACACCAAAATTTGTTCTTTATGGGCAGGTCTTCAAAAACAATTAGCAAATGAAAAAAAAGTCAAATTCACTTTTTTTTCTTCTCATTTTAAACCAATCTACATTTCAGGCACACTATAAAGAGAAACAAACCATGTAACCCTACATGCTATAAATGTTTTAAAAGTGCACAGATTTCAAGGACTTATCATTTGCATATTGACCCCCTGGCAGGTTTGCTATGAAATCTCCAGTAGATGAAGAAAAAAAAAGGAGATTTTTTTCACATTCAAATGCGTTGAAATGTACTGGAAATCCCTAAAAAACATTTAATACCATATTAGGCTAGGTAGCTAGAGGCTGCCTCCGTAAAAATGGTTCTCCACTGGTATGAGCTGACATAACCAAAAGAAACAACAATACCATACAGACTAAAATCAGTCAGTTTTCTTGCTTTTTTTACATGACATAGCTGCACTTAAATGTTTCTAGTAACTACAGATAAGATAAGAAGGTAGACAAGGTATACCATTTTATAAAGAAGCCAAACTAGCCCCACATCAAATATGGGCTAATGTTCTTTTCTACCCTTACACTGGTGTATACAAATGTTTCCAGAACATGTCAAAAAAGGGAAAAATATTATCATTTTTTTACATTCCTAAACCTTCAAAGGTATAGAGATCTTTGAAATATATTGGATTTCCTACTATATTTATTAGCAGCACCAAAATCTGCTATTTGTCTTACATTCTTCAAATATTACCTGTCTGTCCTAAAATGGGTGAGCCTGTAACAACTACAAATATTTAAAAAAGGTAGACAAGGTTTACAATTTTGGAAAGAAGACAACCCACTGCATCAAATAAGTGTTTACTTCACTTTTATGTCCCTAGGCAGGTAAGCACAAATGCTCCCAGAAGGCCAAGCTACAGGAAAACAATATTATTTTTGACATACAGTAGGGGATGTCAAGGGCAGTAAACTATACCTATCATTTTTATTTTCTAATATCACTTATGTGTATTAAAATGGTCATAACAATTACAGACAATACACTATCTTGGAAAGTGGTTATAGAAGATTTTTTGTAATTTTTTTTTTTTTTTAACAGTCACCCCTTCAAGAATACTAATCATTGAAAATCATGGCATTTCCTGCATACTCAGTATGTACTGATAACCCAAGAAAAAGTTTTTTTTATTTACTTGCTAATAAATCCTGACCATAGAATTTATGTATGATAAACAAATAAGATGCTCATCTACATATGTTAACGCATAAAATATAGGGTAATACGGCTTTTACAGCCGAACCCGCTAACAATGAAGGGGTTAGCCTAATAAAATTGGCAACATCTCATAATTAAGAATCCAGTCATGAGCATATTGGCAAGTCAATTACTTACCAGCAATTATGATTAATTTAGACTCCTGGGGAAAAAGCTGATAATAGCTGAATAAGGGTTCAAACTCTACATTGATGATACTCAGGCTTATGGTTCAGAATGCAGTCAATTAATTCATACATTTCCCTGAGTGTGTGGAATAAAATATTCAAATATTCTCACAATACAAAACTGAAATTGAACCCAATGCACCGAATATTAAATGTCTTAAATGAATAGCCATAAACTCTGGGACAAATACAGAAGACCCAAAATTAAGAATTCCCAGAGAAGTGTTGAAGTAATAGATAGAAGACCACTATTAGATCACTAATGCCGGAGCATATCAGAATTGCCTGCGGTCAATAGAACGCAAACAGCCTCATGCTGGATAGATCATGGTCTGGTGCATTTTGGAAGCAGCTATGGAAACATGTAACCAAAAAGAATCAATATATAGATCTTATAAAATGCTGGGGCATATCCAGCTTGACAATTATTTGAAAGATAAGGCACTAATCAGACTTCTTCTGCACTGTATATAATAGTAGATCGCATAAAGACTAAATGTAAAAAGGTTATATTGGTAGTGTCCATAATGCAAGCCCGGAGATGACCTATCTTGCATAAAAAGTAAGAAGAGGAGAAATAATTATGAGCACGTTTCAGTAAGAGACAAGACAAGATTTAGGCTTGCTAATTACTTAGTAATATGGTAGCAACCAAGATGATCTGATTACATAACAAACATCAAAAGGGCTAATTTCAATGGAAAGGTATAATTATATCGGAGAGGATAGTATAATTGATGCCGGAGCTATAGCTATGTATATTTCTCGTCTTCTTACTTTTAGGCAAGCTAGATCAGCTCCGGGCCTGCATTAGGGACACTATTAATATAATCTTTTAACACAGTTAAATTTTTTTATATAATCTACTATTATAAATGTCGCATGAGAACCTGATTAATGTCTTATATTTCAAATAATTGTCAAGCCGGATATGCCCCTGGGTTTTAAAAAGAGGATTTTAGTCTCACCTGTTAAATCCTTTTCTCTTAGTCCATACAGGTTACTGGTAACTCTGGGAGGCGATCTGCCCCTTAGTAGGCAGGAACAATTCTAAAAGTGTATGCAGGGGGTGGATCCTCCCTTCTCTGCTTGGTTGCAGCTAGCCAACCAGCTCCAGAAAGATTTGAGACACTAACTATGACTAGATAGTAGAAGGGAAGAAGACTCCTGTAAGCATGTATCACAGTGCCTGTGATCCTCCTGTCACTCTCATCTGTGGCATACTCTGATTTGCTGAGTTGGTTTGGCCCGCCCCCTGGTGACCTTTTTATACCTGACTATCACATCTGTCAGATGCCCTTTCGTGGTGTTTCTGAGCCGGTCTTGCTGTTGCTGTGTTCCTGTATCCGGATTCCCGTGTACCGACTTTGGCCTGTCCTGGCTACGCTCCAGTGTTCCTGATCATGTTTGACCCGGCTTGTCTGAGAATCTCCTACGTGCTACGACCCGGCTTGTCTGAGAATCTCCTATGTGCTATGACCCGGCTTGTCTGAGAACCTCCTACGTGCTACGACCCGGCTGGCTGACTTCCTGCTTCGTGATCGACCACGGCCTGTTCCAGCGACCTGTATTTGCCTGTTGTCGCCGCCATGACATTCTGACTCCTGCTGTGCTGAGTGCTGATGCAGTGTGACCATTACACTCCGGTGTAACCCTACTCCAATGCAGAGTTCCTTGCTGACTTGCAGAGCTGTGCTCCTTGTACTGAGCCTCCATACGCTTGCAGAGCTTAGTTACCATACCAAGCCTGGGAGATTTAAACGTACCCTTTAACCCTTGCAGTGCCGCTTCTCTCTTGCCGAACCTCCATTCCAGTCATAGAGCCTTTACCTTATTGGTCTACTTCTGCTGAGTTAGCCGCTAACGTGGACGGCGATTCCGATATACAACTGCAGAGTAGTCAAGTCCTGTCGGTCCGGTTGGGCGCCTTAGGCTCTCGGTATCATATTGATTACCGGAGGTATACATTGCGGCTATTGGTTCTGAGTGGTAGCAAGGTTAGGCTCCAAGCTCTTGCAGGTTCCGAAGGTCTACGCCCGTGGGGGCTATTGGCTCATGTTGTGCTTACTTTGGTCTCCGGTTATACGCCCGTGGGGGCTAAACGCAAGCTTTGCGTCTCAGGCTATTCTCCGATTATGCCCGTGGGGGCTACATACTCTCGCACTTGCAGTATCAGTGGTCTCTTTGGGAACACCCGTGGGGGCTATGTTTGGGTCACTGTTCTGCTAAGCTTATGCTGGTCACTGAACACCTACTATCCTCCATTGCATGAACTCTGTGCTGTGCACATATGCTCAGTTTTTCACTACACCATTCGGGCGTGCCAAACCCCACAGCTGAGACGGACTGATTGTTCTCATTTACCCTTTAGTGACCAGTTCACTATTATCTGTACCATTTTGTGTGTGCCTTCTACTCATTATAGTGAATCTCTGTGTACTGTGTATTCACTTGCAATTGCTGCTGTCACCTGTAGAGGGCAATTATTTGCACTTATTTTCATTCAATAAACGTTGTTTTATTTTACCTACTGGTCTGAGTGTCAAAACAAACCGTTACAGCATGACCCCGAAGGATCCCCACTGTCATGCCACAGGAGAGCCAAGCATAGTCCCTTGACAGGGTGGGAGACAAGTAACCTGTATGGACTAAGAGAAAAGGATTTAACAGGTAAGACTAAAATCCTCTTTTCTCTGTCGTCCAATACAGGTTACTGGTAACTCTGGGATGTCCAACCATTAAGTTTCCCAGAGGCGGGAAGAAGGCAAGGACCAGGCGCAAGGCCCCCAAAGTCACAAGTGCAGATATGAACCATCAGATCAGAAATAGCCCAACAACAACTGAATTGTCAATGGACACTGAACAGGGGTAACACCCCAGGAACATTACACAGCACACTGAATTAGAACCAACAGGGCTCAAAAGTGAAGGAAGAACCAAGAACCCAGGAAAATCCTAGACAGGCAATACTGCCTCCAGGATTTTCCTCCCAAAGCTGGCATCAGCCAAAACATCAACACGGTAATGCTTCGAAAAGATGTGCACAGATGACCAAGTGGCCGCCTTGCATAACTGATCAGCGGAGGCCTGATTCTTGTAAGCCCAAGATGCCCCAATAGATCGAGTAGAATGAGACATGACCCTGAAAGGGACAGGCTTCTTCCTCAGCTCATAAGCCTTATGAATAGTGGACTTGATCCAAGAAGCAATAGTCACCTTGGATGCAGGTCTTCCTGCCCTAGGACCCTCAGGAATGATGAACAATGTGTCTGATTGTGTCACAGATACAATAACGATACTGGAATCAATACTTTTGTTAACACAAACTTTATTACGATACACACGTACAGGTAACGGTACAGAAAGACCACCATACAATAAGGATCGCGCGTAACAACTGTTCTTCTGCCGTAACAATGAACTGAGCCCAAAGGATAATCTGGAGAGAATCTGCTCAGGTCTGCACCTGAGCTCCACTACAGGTCCGCACCTGTACTGACAAGGTACCAAGCAAGTCGCAGTGCCAGAGGTCCGCACCTGTACAGACTATGAGACTAAGGTAGGTATCGCACCACAGGTTCACACCTGCACAGACAAAGAGATTAAGGTAGGTATCTGAAGCGAATCTGCTCAGGACCGCACCTGAGTCCCTACTACAGGTCCGCACCTGTACAGACGAAGTAACTAAGGTAGGAAAAGCACCACAGGGCCGCACCTGTACCGACAGTAACCCAGGAGCAGTAAAGTCCACTAGAGCCACCAAGATACCCAACAGGTTATCCACTGGAGTGTTGGTATGTTGGTTGCGTAGCGAGCAACCCTGGTTAAACCAAGGTAGATAGTAAGATAACTGGAAATAGGATTGGCAAAATGCAATACCGAGCTGAAGGTCAGACCCAGAAGGTATCTAGGACTAACCAGAGTCATACACAGAGAGGGTAGTCGGAAAGAGCCAAAAGTCAGCACCAGAACAGATAGTCAGCCGGGCCAAGGGTCATACACAGAGAGGGTAGTCTACCAGAGCCGCAGATTATGCACCAGAATGGTTCTCAGACAAGCCAGGGTCATACACAGAGCGGGTAGTCAGAACAAAGCCAAATGGTCATAACCAGAAGGGATAGTCAGTACTACTACAACTCACCAACCTCCCTGGACACCACGAAAGGGCAACTGAGAGTGGTGTCCAGTGGGTTATAAAGGCCACAACCCAGGAAGAGGAGGAGTCCCAAAAGGTGTGCATGTCCCTTTAAATGAGGATGCACACCATGGGACTGCCGGAAGGAGCTGCAGCTAGGCTGCCGGGTAGCAGAACGGCCTGGCAGCTGCTGCCCAAGAACTGCCTGCTGCCCGAGATGCTGTGCTGCTGCCGAGTAAGGTAGCGGTCGGCTTAGCAGCTGCCGCTACTATAACAGATTGCCTGATAGGCTCAGTACAATGTACATAAAACTTGAGACAAAGCACCACGTCTAACAAGTGGAGATTCCTCTCCTTGTCAGAGGTGGGGTCAGGGCAGAAAGAGGGCATCACAATCTTCTGATTCATGTGAAACTCAGAGACCACCTTCATCAGAAACTCCTTAGAAGTGCGAAGCACCGTCTTGTCCTTGTTAAACACCAATGATGGTGGTTTACAGGACAGAACATGTAACTCCATGACACTGCAAACTTACACAATCGCCAGGAGAAAGGCCATTTTCCACGTCAACAGGCGTAGAGGAATAGTAGCCAAAGACTCAAAGGGAGGGAGCTGAAGGACGCCCAAAACCAAGTTAGGATCCCTCTGAGAAGTGGGAGTCATGAAAACAGGATGAGTATGAGCAACGCCCTGGAAGAAAATCTTGACATCAGGAAGGATGGCAATGCGCCTCTGAAAGAAAACAGAGAGAGCCGAAGTCTGAAACTTAAAGGAACTCAAACTGAAGCCTTTATCCACACCCTCCTGAAAAAAAGCCAGGACTGTAGGCAGATCAAATTCCTGAGACAGGTACCTGTCAGCACACCAAGACAGAAAGGTCTACCAGACACAATGGTAGATCTTGGAAGAAACAGGCTTGTGGGCACTGAGCATAGTAGCCACCAAACCAGAAGAGAAGCCTTTCTTCTTCAATATTGAGGTTTCAATTTCCAAGCCGTCAAAGCTAGCCGATGAACATCCTCCTGTCACGTTTTGTTCAGACTCTCAGATGCAGAATTAGGTAAAACCACAACTTTATTGAAAAATTAATGTAACCCCTTAGGGTATCATACACGTACACACATATATCTTTATTAGACAGAAATACAATGCAAACAACAGCAATGTTGACTCTACTGGCCCTGCCAATATACCTTGCAAGGCAGCCAAGGAATTGGAACTTGTAAGTTGAGGCTCTACCGGCCTTGCCAAAATACCGGGCAAGGCAGCCGCTGGACAGGAGACTAAGACTGGCTCTACCGGCCTTGCCAATACCGGGTAAGGCAACCCAAGGAAACAGGACAGGTTCTACCGGCCTTACCATATACTGGGCAAGGCAGCCAATTAACAGGAGAACAACACCGGCTCTACCGGCCTCGCCAATACCGGGTAAGGCAACCCATGAGACAGGACAGGTTCTACCGGCCTTACCATATACCGGGCAAGGCAGTACGTGGAACGCAGACAATCTACAACATAGCCGGAAGGCTTATGGAGCGAACCAGTACCCAGACGTGGAACGATATCAATCCTGCAATGTAGCCGGGTGGCTAGAGGAGCGAACCAGTACCCAGTACGTGGAACGCTTACAATACTGAGACAGTCGGGTGGCTAGAGGAGCGAACCAGTACCCTGTACTTGGAACGCTTGCGATACTGAGACAGCCGGGTGGCTTGAGGAGCGAACCAGTACCTTGTATGTGGAACGCCTACAATACTGAGACAGCTGGGTGGCTAAAGGAGCGAACCAGTACCCTGTACGTGGGACGCTACAATACTGAAACAGCCGGGTGGCTAGAGGAGCGAACCAGTACCCTGTACGTGGAACGCTATAGTGCTGAGACAGCCGGATGGCTAGAGGAGCGAACCAGTACCCTGTACGTGGAACGCTAACATACTGAGACAGCCGGATGGCTAGAGGAGCAAACCAGTACCCTGTACGTGGAACGCTAACATACTGAGACAGCCGGGAGCTGTCAAGCAACCAGTACTCGCATACTGTAAACCGGCAAGATAGAAATGTCGCAGAGGCGACTCAGGAGCGTCAGCTAACTGGAGGCAATCAGGACAGGAACCAAGAGATGGAAGCAGGAACCAGCAGGCAGACGGTCAACCCGAATCATGAACAGCGGCGGCAACTGGCAGCAGGAAGGGGTGGCTCAACCGGATCAGACGGAGGCAGGAACGATACGGCTGGAAAACACTGGAACAAGTTGAACACAGGTCGCGGGAACACAGCAGGGGCCCAGGATATACAGGAACAAGGTGTAGACTCAAACAGCATAGCGACAACACGAAAGTGCAACCAAAGGGTGCCCAGACTAGGTTTAAATAGGCAATACAGGGCGGGCTGAAAACAGCCAGCCAATGGAGAGTCCCCTACTGGTGATAGATGCAAAAAGAAAGCAATCACGGACACCGTGATACCTCCTTCCACAGGTAACCCCGTAGAAGAAGATCTGGACGGTAAGGGAGCCGAAAGGGCTCCGCCACTGACAGATCCAAGAGGTCCGGAAACCAAGACTGACGAGGCCAGTACAGAGCAATAAGAATAACTGGGCAATGCTCCAGCTGCAATTTCCGTAACACCCTGTGCAACATGGGAAGGGGAGGAAAGATGTAGGCCAGAGGAAAGACCCACGGAATAGACATCGCATCTACTGCTACAGCCAGAGGGTCTCGCCACAGAGAGCAGAACATTGGAACCTGGTATCTGTTTGGATAGCTCAATCAGGAATGCCTAGTCTACAGCACTCCGAGCAATCAAACAGTGATAGACCTAATTCAACGATCAGGGATAATGCAAATATTACCTGGGAACAGAGTCACAGATCCATAAAATCTGTAAAAAATGGGGCAGATGTAATAAAAAAACAATACCAAAAAACATATATCATAGGCGCTAGTTCCCAGAGAGCACGAATAAAAGAATCAGGGCATTACCATTGGCTGTCTGCGGAAGGTCCTGTAAACCCAACTGAAGGAAGTGGGCGCAGGGCGGCAAGTGCAAGAAGTTTTGCCTTCTCTTCGGCAGTTCCCTTGCACAAAAGTAAGGTTTATCTTCAAAGCGGAGCGCCAAGGGAGGGAAGAGGTCTGCTAACACTATTTTTTTTGTAGTAAGGGAGAAAACAAGGGTACGTATTATACATAGGCACTCTTGTTTTCCCCTAAAATCTTAGGCATAATATACACCTGTGTATTATACACAGGTGTGTATTATACCTGAGATTTTACGGTACATACCTTTTGGTAGACTCTTTTTGGTGTGCTGGTAGTCCAATTATGCTATTAGGTTATATTGTTTAGGATATGACATTAGCTGAGTATTTCACTATGTTTTTATTGTGTGCCATTTGTGTTATGTTGTGTTCATTGTGTGATGCGTTCTAATTGGTCCTTTAGGTACGCTTGCATCACACCATATTTTGTATTATAATTATATATATTTTTCTTTTTTTATATATGTGCTTTTCTTTTTGTTTTGTTTTATTTTCTTTTTTTTGCCGGACACAACAGCCCATAATGGTTTGGAGCTCTTTTTAGCTGAACCTATGTTTTTTAGGTCCAAATAGGGTCATCTTGATCTTATGCATTATTTTGCAAGTTCTAAACCATATTTGGGCTGAGTGTCTGCATTATTTGTTTTATGTTGTGTGTATTATGAGGTATGGTCTTCAGTTGGTCCTTCTTGTGGGGATGCTTGTGCCACTCCGCATTTTGTGTTCATTGTGTGATGTGTTGCAGGCGTCTCTGGGAGGGGGACTAATTGAGTCACACCACATTTTGTATATATATATATATATATATATATATATATATATATATTTCTTTTCTTTTATATATATATATTTTTTTCCTTTATGCCATCAGACACGACTGCCCAGAATGGTTGGGAGCTGTTTTTTAACTGAACCAATGGTTTTTAGGTTCAAATAGGGTCATATAGATCTTATGTACTATTGTATTTTGTAGTTTGAAACCGTATTTGGGTAGAGTGCCTGTTGATATTTTAGTACAGGGTCTTTTTTTTTTTTTCTTTTATTTGTGCTATCTGGGAACTAGGGCCTACGATATACGTTTTTTGGTATTGTTTTTTATTACATCTATCCCGTTTTTTACAGACTTTTATGGATCTGTGGCTCTATTTCCAGGTAGGATTTGAATTATCCCTGATCATTGGATTAGGTTTATAATCATGTATACTCAATGGTAGGCTCTCCAGCCCCACTGTTATCCATGCCATCATAGACCACCAATTAGTGTAAATATGAACAAATACAACTTACAGATGATCTAACCACTAACTGATACACAAATTAATTACATTGTCCATCATATAAACATAAACCTATAGACAAAATACAGTTGACAATATAAAACAGTGAGTGCACATTATCTGACAAAAATAGATCACGTGTTAATCACCCGTATCATGCATGTCACAAAATAAAAGTAAACGTGACATATTCTAATAACTTAAACAAAGAGTATGCTCACAAATATCTGACCAAATATCAGATATAATTCTACAAATGAATATAAAATCCTGGAAAGTGAAAAAACAAACACTGAGTGCTTATGGTGAATGATAAGTGCAGTCACACAAAATGAAGATTAAAAGATACCACAGTATAAAATAAAAATAGTGATCATTAAGAAATGTGTTAATAGAGTAATGGTATCAAAATCAGTAGGAATTTGGTGGATTTTTAATCGTCTCTGAAGGAGCAGTTGGTTTACCCCTGATTTGCCCCTTTTTTTTGTCTATAGCCCACATAAGTTACTAGGATTGAAACAAATTATAGAATGGTTTCTAATTGTTTACTATATATATATATATATATATATATATATATATATATATATATATATTTGCCCTGCTTCATGTTGAAGGCCAAGTCTTTTGGGGTGTGATTTAAATGGGGCTTCTAACCTCCTGAATGATAGAAATGTCTCCAACACATTGCTCATCTTTTGATTGGTGCATATCCCCTTAAATGCTAGCTACAAGGCACTCTACAAAGCACTCCTATTAAAGACAATGTAGTATATCTCTAGAACCATGGCCAAAGAGGGACCCTTTTGTTTTAGGGGATGCTACTGTGGGCGTGGCTGGTGGGTACGGCATTACCAAGAATTTATAGGTGATTTCATGAACTACAGACACCTCTTTGTTTAACTTAATAAATGATCTAGAGCAACACCATAGTATTTTATTTAAGCAGACTAATATATAAACACATATACTGACGTTTAAACAATCAATAATGTTTTATGGCTTTGGAGCAATGTGATATTTATAAACACACCACATAGTCTGATCTCCTAAAAAGAGAGACACTAGAGTGCAAAAGAGGGACAGAGGGATTTGGGTCTCAAATATGGACTGTTCCTCCTAAAGAGGGACACTTGGGAAGAATGCAGCTTTCACAGATTTTGAGGGACAGTTGAGGATTGTGGCTGCTTGTCCCTGGATTCTTTTGTTCTTGTTTTTGTCCCTGGTTATTGAATTTCTACCCCTTATCCTGTGTGCTCGTCAGTAAAAAGTTATTAGGTCTTGAGATTCTTGCATGTTAATACTGTTTATTTATGTGATTTATAATGTGTAATGCAGTATTTTTCTGTGGGTAATACTGTATATATTCTGCTACAGAAGTGCAGCTTTAAAAGTATAATAATGATTTATGATGAAAATATACAGTCTATATTATATGGCTTTCTTTACTGAATAAAAGGTTATAATGTCTACTGTAAGAAAATTCATTCAAAAGTTATAACAGCTCAAACGTGTTTGAGTTCTTTATTTTCAAACCAATTCTATAAATGTGACTATTTGGTGGTGACATTTTATTAGTTACGACTGGAATTTCCTCATCTTTCCTCAAGGAGGAGGCAGGGGGTGTGGCTGGAAAACATTGATTGGTTGAGGCAGGGGGCGTGCCTTCTTGCTCCCCTGCGTTGCATCTTTTGATCCCCAGTAGCGGAGTGGGGACATCAGGAGGGATTCTAATGGCCCACCACAAGGTCTTCTCTTAATACTACTTATCCCTTTCACTGCCACAGAGGTATCCAACGCATTGCAATCCATTGTGCTGGATACCTCTCTTGCACTGAAGGGCTGGCACTCAAAGGGTTTTTTAATTAAAAAAAAAAAAAAAAAAAGTGCACAGCTCGGGCGAAGCTAGTATATTTACATAAAAAAAAAAAAAAAAAAAAAAAAATATATATATATATATATATATATACATACTAGCAATGTGGGATGGCGCTGCCCATCAGGCTATATCGGGAATTAATGGCCACACGGATGCAAGACACACACACCTACACAGAGACACACACGCAAATGCACACGCATGCACTGAGATGCGTAAAGAGCGACAGTAATACACACATACATGCAATGCACAACATGCAGACACATAGAGTGTGATACAGTCATACAACACACACAGTGAGAAACACACAGGCACACACAAAGACACACACACAGAAGTGAGTCATAAGGGGGTGACTTATGTGTCCTTGTAATGAGTTTGTGTTTGTACTTATGCCTCCACTGTGGCATTCATTCATGTAGTTGAAATGCATGTGGTAATTGCACATACTATGGTGGAATGTGGATCGTGCTGCCTTCCAGGGTGTGAGTGAGTGTGTGTGAGTTGCATTCATTCATGTAGTTGAAATGCATGTGGTAATTGCTCATACTATGGTGGAAGATGGATCGTTCTAGCTCCTGGGGTGTAAGTGAGTGTGAGTGAGACTATGATAGAAGGTGGATTGTGCTGGCTCCTGGGGTGTGAGTGTGAGTGAGTGTGAGTAAGTGTAAATGAGTACGTGTGAGTGCAAGAGTGAGTGTGTGAATGTGAGTGATTGCGTGTGAGTGATTACGTGAGTGTACGTGAGTGTGATTGAGTGAGAGTGTGAGAGGGAGTGAGTGAAAGGGTGTATGAGTGTGAGTGAGAGTGTGAGTGAGAGACAGTGAGTGAGAGTGTGAGTGTGTGTGATTGAGTGTGTCTGTGTGATTGAGTGTGCGTGAAAGTGTGAGTAAGAGTGTGTGAGTGAGAGTGTGTGTGATTGAGTGTGTGTGAATGAGAGAGTGTGAGTGAGAGTGAGTGAGTGTGTGATTGAGTGTGAGTGAGTGTGTGAGTGAGAGTGTGTGAGTGTGAGTGAGAGAGTGTGAGTGAGTGAGAGTGTGTGTGATTGGGTGTGAGTGAGAGTGTGAGTGAGAGAGTATGAGTGAGTGAGAGTGTGAGTGTGTGTGATTGAGTGTGAGTGTGTGTGATTGAGTTTGAGTGTGTGTGAGTGAGAGTGTGAGTGTATGTGAGAGTGTGTGATAGAGAGTGTGAATGAGAGAGTGAGAGTGTGTGTGTGATTGAATGTGTGTGAGTGAGAGTGTGTGTGAGTTAGTGTGAGTGAGAGAGTGTGAGTGAGGCAGTGTGAGTGAGAGAGTGTGAGAGACTGTGAGTGAGTGTGTGATTGTGATTGAGTGTGAGTGTGTGTGATTGAGTGTGTGTGATTGAGTGTGTGAGTGTGTGAGTGAGTGACAGTGTGTGTGTGAGTGAGAGTGTGAGTGAGAGAGTGTGAGTGTGTGTGATTGAGTGTGAGTGAGAGCATGAGCGAGTGTGTGAGAGAGTGTGTGTGATTGTGTGTGTGTGTGTGTTTGTATCACGGTGCCCGTGCTCTTTTTGTTTTTTTTTCTGTCAGTCTAGTCTGTGCATTGCTCCCAGTGGCTACCGTGTGTTAGTCCCGCCCAGTATGACCTTTATATACTGGGCTAGGGGCACCCCTCCGGTGCCCTTTCGTGGTGTTCCTGTGCCAGTGCTTATTTCTGCTCAGTGTTTCCCAGTGTACTGACTTGTCCTGCCTGACTACTCTGCATATTGTCTGCCGCCCTTGTGTATCGACCCGGATTGCCTGACTATTCTTCTGACGTTCCTGCTCTGTGATTCAACCCGGCTTGGCTGACATTCCTGCTCCGTGACTCTGACCCAGTTTGGTTGACGTTCCTGCTCCGTGATTCGACCCGGCTTGGCTGACGTTCCTGCTCCGTGTATCTACCCGGCTTGGTTGCCGTTCCTGTGCTGTGTCGCCTAGGCGACATTCTGACTGTCTGGCAATTGGGTTATTTCCTTATGCAGAGTATCAGCGGCCAGTCCCCATTACTGCTCCAGCAGTTGAGTCACCGGTTGCCTCCGGTTATATTTGTGCAGAGTGCAAGTGTTGTCTCCATTACTGCTACGGCAGTTTACCTTGGACCTAGTCTCCATTATTGCCTCTGCTCAGAGCAAGTGTCTGCCTCCGTTACCACTCCGACTGTTGAGCCACCGGTTGCCTCCGGTTATACTTGTGCAGAGTGCAAGTGTTGTTTCCGTTACTGCTACGGCAGTTTACCTTGGGCCTAGTCTCCGTTACTGACTCTGCTCAGAGCAAATGTCTGCCTCCGTTACCACTCAGGCTGTTGAGCCACAGGTTGCCTCCGTTAGACTTCAGCAGTGTGCAAGTGTTGTCTCAGTTACTGCTACGGCAGTACCTCCCATGTCTCTGTTCCTAGTATTGCCTAAACAGCTCAAGCTAGTTCTGCTTATCTGGCTTTTGGCGTTAAGAATTCCACAGCTGTTTATATTCAGGGAGTCCCATCACTGACCTCTCTGCACATGGAACTGTTTACACTCTGAAGATCTTTAACCCATGCAAGACCTTGCTCCTGGGAATCCATCACTTTGCCTGACCTGCGTCAGTATAGACTATTGTTGACTTATTGTTTATGCTGGACCTGTGTAGGCCTAGGTATCTATAACCTGTTGTGTGTCTGTACTATTCTGCTGATAAACTACAGAACCTGTGAAGGTTATTTATTTTAACCCTTTGAGTGCCAGAGTGGTACAGAATGCATTGCAAAGCAATGCATTCCGTACCACTCTGGCACTCAAAGGGTTAATAAAACTGTGTTTTATCCTAAACCCCTGTGTCTGTGTGTCAAACAAACCGTTACAGTTTGTGTCTGATGTTTTTATGTCTGTGATGTAGGAGCGAGTGGCAGCCATTTTGTTTTTTCAGTCACTTGGATAGTGGTGGGCGGGCTGGATAGTGGGGGCAGGCCAACTCCCTGCATGATTTAAATCACTCCCCCATTGAATCACCCAATGGGAGCAGTAACTCCTCCTTACTCAAGGTGAGGTAACATAGCAATATAACACACGGTGGCTCTTCAGTTGAAGCAACATAGCAATATGCTGAGGGAAAAATTGAAAGTGGTGTTTGAGGCTTGCCCTCTGTAACATACAGCAAAGCATCTCTCTCCCTTTAAGGAGAAAGGGCGGGAATCAGGAAGCAGGAAGTGGAGGAGTGACAGTTAGTGAGGTTGACTGAAGAGATGAAAAGGACCAGTAAACTTTTTTTTATGAAAACACATATTTTATAGAGAATTTCCTGTTGAATAAAACAAGGGTACTCCCATCTCTGTCAGATGTTTTATTCAAAATGTATAGCAGTTTAAATAATTAGGAAGTGAATTTACTGTGTTTACTTCCTGATAGTTTTAAATGACAGGAAGTGACAGGCAGATTCTATCACATTCTATGGAGAACTGTATGTCTCTGACTTTTCTGACTTTCCTCTCCATTAAAATCTAACAGGAAATCTAATTAGAATTTGACCACTAGAGGGCACTGCTAATGTAAAAAAAAACCATGGGTTTAAACTGTAATAACGCTGGAAATATAAATCTCTCTGCAGTGGGAGTAGCCTTATTTTACTCAATAGGAATATCCCTACAATATATATATTTTCATGAAAAAAGTTTACTGCTCCTTTAAATAAAAGAGTTGCTATTAAGTTTATCCCTGAGTTTGTATTTTATGGAAACATTACACCCTCGTACTGAAACAGAGTGTATGGAGGGTTACAATTATCTGTGGGAGGTGAAACAGTGTGTTTGTGGAGTCATGACCCTGAGTGAGAGTGTGTGGACCAGGAGAAGTTATTGATATCCCCCACTTCAAGAGCGAGCGGCAGCTATATTTTTTTTGTCAGTTTGATAGTGGTGGGCGGGCCAACTCCCTGTATGATAAACATGCCCCCATTGAATCACCCAATGGGAGCAGTAAGGTCCCCATTGAATCACCCAATGGGAATTGTGTCTCCTGATGAGACATAAATTATGTAATGAGGCATTCTGTGCAATGTGTGTGTGTTTTCTGAGGAGACATAAATTATGGTCTGTGTGTGAGGAACCATAAATTATGCAATGAGGCTTATTCTTTTATATATATAGATGCTTTTAAGTTTAATGTATTCTTTTAAGTGTAATGTACAAGGTTTTCTGCCCAGGGGAGGCCTGCCCAGGGGAGGTGTATCTGAAAATAGTTTTGAAATCTACGTACAACTAGTATTCATATTGCTGATTCAATAAAGAAAATAGTCAAAACTAAGCTTGGAAAGCATAAAGAGAGGAAATTAAACTAATGATCTACAGCCAAAGATATAAAACTGTTATTTGTTTTTAAGACAACTGAAAGAATCTTGAGCTGATCTGTGATTATTCACAAAAGTCTATGAAGTCTTTTGCATACAATAAATACTTTGCAGGCTCTGGTTAGTCTGGATTTGGTTCATTTATATGTCTAGGGATCTCAGACACTTGGTAAGTAATTCCATTGAGCGTTTAAATAACACTGATTTTTCCCTTCAAAAAACCCAAATAAAAACAGGAGGCTGAATTCAATTTGTATTGACCACATTTGTCTGTCTAGTACTGATCATCAGCTGAAAAATGGCATCTGGATCACAGCCTTAGGCTATTTCATTGCCATAGCAAGACCCCTATACACATTTTAATAGCCGAAATAAGACTTGGGTACTAAGCAGAACTAGAGAAAATCCAGAGAGCAAACCCCATATAACATAGCAGGCAACAACAACAAAAAAAAACTCTAAATTCCCATTGATTTAATTGGGGGTTTTAACCTATCTACAATTCCAGGGTTAAAAGCCCCACTTAAATCAATTGTTATTTTTTCATTTGTTCCTAATGGTAGAACTGTTTTGCTAAAGAACTGATTCGCTTTTTCTTTTTTTGCGTAAGGCCCAATGGGGATTAAAATAGGAATTTTAACCCCCTGAATGTAAGGAGAGATCCAATGTGTTTCTTCTCAATGCATTAAAGGTCTTTAGCATTCAAGGGGTTAAATGCCTCATTTAAATTGATGGGGACTATAGGAATTCTCCTGTATGGTGCAGCTAGTTCATCCAAGAATAGCTTCATTTTATCTTTATACATAAAACCGAGTATGTTCAATCTTACTTCAATTAAATAAATAACGGCTAAAATAATAATATATGGATGTGCGCGCATGTGGCACTTTGATATGGGTCGGACATGAGATATGGCTAGGTGTCTCTGGCCAAAGTCCATAATAAAATAGTAATCCAACAAAGAAGTATCCGTTTGCGCTCACAGTGTTTGCTTCATAGTCATTGAACAGTGGAAGCCATGGACTGGCTGTTAAAAGGATAGTAATGTTTCACAATAAAAGCAGCTCCAATTAATCGTCTTAGTATTTGGATCATGTAGAGTGTTATTTCAATACTCTCAGAGTTGTAATTCAAGAGTAATTGAATGATAAAGTATCCCCCTTCTGCCCCTTTTACAGATGTAACACTGCTCACCTCAGAGCAGCAAGACTGTCTGGATGGATCGCAGAGAGGGACAATCTTCAGTGAGCATAAGGAAAAACCTGTGACAGTAAGAAGATTGTCCCTTGCTGTGAGCTGTTTGGTCCCAAGACCAGATTTCACATCTGAGGGGAGGTGGTTTACTCTAGGTAAAGGGGTGGGAGAAGGATAGTTTATCATTCAATTACTCTTGAACTACAACAATGACAGTGTTGAAATAACTCTCTCCATGGCCCAAATGCTATGAAGATTAATTAGAGCTGCTGTTTTTTTTGTGAAACATTACTATACCTTTAAAGTAAAGGTCTACAGGAAAAGGCACAGAATAAACTCATATTTCTAGGCCACCTGTCTCATTTATGGTTCACTTTTGAATGGTCACACACTCTTCAACTGTTTCAGCAGGTCGCCTGGCTAAAAACTGCGACATGACAATCTCGCAGTGCATGACAGAGCGAGATTGTCACGTTGCATAGCCAGTGGGCGCGTTAAGCGCATGAAGGCAGCTAGAGTGCCTCCATGTGCTGCAGATAAGTGTATTCTTTTATTTTTTTTTCTTCTTTTTGCCATCTTCACATCTCTGATTTCAGTTTGTGTCCTTTCCCTGGTTCTGAACCCGTTTGTTAAGCACACTGAGGCAGCTGGAGCTCCTCTGTGTGCTGCAGATAATACTCTGTCCTGCAGAAGGCACAGGTTAGCAGGTGGCTGGTACAGAACCCGGGGAAGGAAACAAGCTGAATTCAAGTGTAAGCATATACATAATTCAAGATAAAAATGGAGACACAGATTGTACTGCAAACAGCTTATAATGTATAGCATACACGATTCACCATAGAATATTGCCCATCTTCAGCTGTTTTGAGTCTCAACAAGCACTTAGTCAAAGCTCAAGAGGTGGCTTGGATTATGGTCATCCATTATAATATAAGCATGCTTATTTTAGATCATATACATTTAAAGGAAAAGTATGGTTAACATGGAAAATCGCTATTTTATAGGACATTTTCGGATTTGTATAAAATGGGCACTCCCACTGCCAGGGCATACTTTATTCAAAAGTTATTACAGCTCAAATGTCTATTTTTTGGTATGTACCTCCATGGCTTGCCATTTAGTGCAGGGCTGTTGTTCTAGCTGCCTGTTGATAACATTTATCACTAACAATAGCCATTCAAAACACCTTATAAAAACTTTGAGCTATAATTAAATATGCTTTTTATATCATGTAATACTTTTCTTTTAAAGAGATAAAAGCAGTTTAAAGTATAAGTTGTGTCCTGAATGCTAAGGGTATACATAGAGAATGGTCTGCACCAGTCACAAATAAAGGCTTAATGTTAAAGGGTTAAGTAACCCCAGTGCACCCAGGACTTAAACAATACTACTAATACAAATGATGGGAGACACTGTAAGACTACCCCTGATGAAGCCATGTAAATGGCGATACGCGTTGGGTTGTGGGAGGTTTGACCGGCTGTATGCGTGGATCTGACCATTCGTTTGAATTTCATGATAAGTATACTATATTGCCACTGATTTTCTTTTATTTTTGTGTTCACTTTAGTATCTATATCACTTGTATTATCAGCACTTATACCATAGCACGTTTTCAGTGAGTGTTATGAGTTTCATTGTCTGTATCATCCTTATGGTCAACCATATTTTATGGATTACTTACCATGGATACAGCCTGTCTTATTGTGTTTTAATTGTTTTTAAGCTGTCTCTCTTTTGCTAACTTTTGCTAATATTTGTCGAATAAAATATATATTTTTTATTTTTTTGGCTAATTGTTGTAGTGCCTCTTTCTTTAAGGGCTTTTCTTTTTTGGTGGGTGATATTGGAATACAGTGTCTCCCATCATTTGTATTAGCTGAATGCTAAGGGAACCAAGTTCCTCACTCACTGTTTGCAGTGCGATCTCAGGGCTGGATGATATCAGCTCCTCCCGCAGCGCTTATGGGAGATTTCTCTCAATCTACACTCAAGCTCATTGGCAGCACATTCGATGACAAGTTGCTTCTATGAAGAGAATAGTTATTATGCTTCCTCTACCATACACTCTGAATGAAGCGTTTATGTTAGCCGGCCCTGAAGATCATGGAGATGTTCAGGGCTAACAGAATGTGGGGGAGTTTTAAGCTATTGAAGCTCAGTTCTCATAGCTGAAATGACACAACTTATAGTTTAAAATACTTTTTTATTGACCCCTTATGTTAATTTAATAACAACGACACACACACTACTCTTTTTCTTTTAAAGTTTTAGAAATTGTATCATAGTAGGTCATTTTTGACTTTGACCATAACACACACCTAACATTAGCTGAGAGAAAACATACATCTATCTACACAATTCAACAAACCAGATCATTCCATAAATGTGAGCAGTAGCTTAACAGAATTTAGCTGGATAAGAAATGTATAAAATTGAACTGACATCAGCTGTATAGCATTGCCTTGCTCTTTGTACAAGGCTGAAAACATAATTACACAAGCACAGGAAATTAGACACTTACACGAGTGCTGTGACCTTTTCTTCTCTCTCTCACTGTAATTATGTCTTTAATGCACAGGGCAATAACATAAAGCAACAACAACTGCAGCACTGGAAATATGAAAATCTAGGAGTTCCAAACAAGTATGTGCTTCCAGAAAAGGGATTGTCTACAATGAACTTTATTGGTTTTGAAGCTGGGCCACATTTTCAGCCAGCAATGACCAAGTTAAAAACTAAAATGGCAAGTGTGCTGCTGGTGAATCATCTGTTTTAAAATTCTAGCAACATAGGAATATAGTGAATGAGCGAATTGCTGAAGGTTGCATACTCTACACTATAGGTCATATGTACAAAGTAAAGTTGAGCAATTATATGGTAAACCAACAAAACCACGGGGAACAGATACAAAATCCTAAAGTTTATTAGAAATTTAAAGGGGATGTATCACTCCTATACAAGTTAGCCTGAATAGTTACATTATATAGTGAATATGTGTAAAAGTTTATTAATTTCATTTTTTAAAGCTCTAGTTGGTCTAAATTGAAGTAATAAATGTTGCCCTGCGCCTACTTTTGCATAGACCGTGGTTACCTGCTCTGTAACCGCAGTCCATCACTCTGTCTCTGCTCCCCTCCCTCTATCCAGCCTCTTCCAATAACAGAGGCTTTCTGCCTGTAAGCTGAAGTGGTCTCATTGGCAGAGGTCGATATCTAGCCAATGAGAGCATTCCAGCTTACAGAGAGAAAGCCTCCATCATCGGAGGAAGCTGAATAGAGGGAGGGGAGCAGAGGCAGAGTGACGGACTGCGGTTACAGAGCAGGTAACCGCAGTCTATGCTGAAGCAGGTGCAGGGCAGAGTTTATTGCTTCAATTTATACCAACTAGAACTTTAAAAAAGAAATTCATAAAGTTTTACACATATTCGCTATATAATGTAACTGTTCAGGCTAACTTTTATAGGGGTGATACATCCCCTTTCAATAGAGCTTTTAAGCCCTTGATAACTAGAGAGGTTGTCATTGTGCCAGATAACTATCTAGAATAAGGCATAAATGTCCCATTTAAAGGAATAGTGAACTTTTCTATCTGAAAACCAATACATTTTAGGGCTTTGCCTGCAGAGTAAAAGAAGGCGCTCCTACTGCTGTCAGCTGAACATGAAATATTAATTTAGTAAAAAGTGATGTGTGGAAAAGTCAACTCACCATTTTCAAATACTGTGCCAGCTATAAAGGAGAGCTCTGAGTCATGCTCAGCTTTGCATGCGTACAGGGCCTTCGCTTTCCATGGTAAACTAATAAACAAAAACACATAAATTATTTCACTTTGTTCATGTTTCATTGACATGGGTGAGACACACTGATTAAAACATGAAGTTCGGATGTGGGGCACCCTGGAATGTATAATTCCAAGGTAAGCAATGAAGTAGGGCAGTGGGAAAAGCTAGCAGGATATTAGGCTGCATAGGATGCGGCATTAACATGAGGAAGGGAGGTACCAATGCCACTCTATAGACCACTGGGGTAAGGGCTCAACTAGTGTACTGCTAACAGTTCTGGGGACCCTAAATGGTGCAAGATCTTCATGATAAAACAGGGACAATAACTTAATATGTACAGCTTGAAGAGATAAGGGAGAAGGGTCATATCATAGAAACCTTGAAATATATTAAAGAATAGAAAACAGGAATATCAGAACAAAAGGATGTGATCTAAAGCTAAAGGGAGGAAGACTCAGAGATAATGTGCATGAGTACTACTTTACATAATGGGCGATGGACTAATATAAAAACAGTGGAAATAGTAGCAACTAATACAAGGCCTAGAATACATTATTTTTGCTGGCAGAATCCTATTGAAGTCTGTGGGGAAAAGCACATCACTTGAAGATTAGGCAAGATTGTGCTTTTTAATAGAAAATGGGCAGACAGGGTGGTCACTTGGTTTCTTATCTGCTGGCAAAATTTATGCTTCAATGTTTTTCTAGAATCCAAGACAATTATGTATAAACACAAACAAACTCAGACATACACATTAGGAAGGAGTTTCAGATTTGAATTGATGCATTATAAAAAGGTATTGGTTTGTTGGGTTTTTGTTCAGTCTGTTGAGATACACTTCATCATTATAGAGTTCAGTGTGTAGATACAACTCAAACACAGACATAAAGACAGACAGTACACACAGGTTTGCATATACACATACACACAGGAAAGAATGGACAGGCACACACTGGCATATATATACAGAAAATGACAGACAGGCAAACATAGGCATGCCAATACAGATACACATGCAAACACGCATGTGTACATACACATACACACAGAGAAAATTATTTTTTTAATGTCTATACATAACGGTGAGAAAAGGAAAGATGCTAAGGAATATATGGAACTAAGGGACATATTCAATAAGATAAAGTGGAGGGATATGAAGCAAATTAACTGCACCACAGGAGATGAATAACATTTTAACCTCATGAGTGCTAGATAGGTTTCCAATTAATTGCAAATCAATGTGTTGCAGTCCCCTCTGGAATAAAAAGGGTTAAAAGACCCATTTAAATCAATGGTCATTTTCATTTCTACCCTAAATTGCAATCAGTTTGTACCTATTTAGCTTACTGTCGTCACCCAACTGTGCAGATACCAGTGATCTGCACATCAATCTGCACACAATGGGCAAGTTCTTAATTATGGGAACTGGCAGTGTTAAAAAGGTCTTGTACTGTTCTTTTAAATACTGTTGTGCTAGCAATTTGTCATTTAAAAAACTTTTTGGAAATTAGCCTCTATTTGTTGATGGCACAGTGTGGCACTTTATGGAAATTAATGAATCGAGGCAGCGCCCATACACTGGGGACATTTCTAAAAGCATAAGATCACAGGAAGTGATACCTATGGTCTGGAACATAACCAATTAACATACTGTTATGGGAAAGTTCCACACAAATATACAGGTTACTTTCTCAGAAACTATTTATTTTACAGAAGAATTGCTAGAACATCATATAGGCACATTTCAGCTCTCTGTAGGACAAGTTAAACTTTTCTTAAAGGGAATATATTCCATTTTGCTTAATGTAAAGGAGCATGATACAGCAGATCCATGGATAATTGTATCGGGCACAGCAGGAAACCTAATGCAGCACAGATACACTATAGAAGCATTGGTAGTCTCCTTTCAGACCTTTGTTCTGCTCTCCACTGATGGTTCACCAGGGCTCACAATGCAGATGCAGCTTAACCCTTTGCATACCAGAGAGGTATCTAAAGCATTACAACTCAATGCGTTTAAGACCTGTCTGGCACTTGAAGGGGTTAATCAGAAGGTCTGCTCTCATTGGAGCATATCTTCGAAAAGACAACTGATGATAGTTTCCCTTTAACAAGGTAACACTTTAAGCAACAGATCCAATTTTGTCTTTTTATTAACTTCAGGAGAGATGCCAAAAAGCTAAATGAATACAATAATTCCCAAGGTCACATTTACTTGAGACAACCAAAACAAAAAAACATACTGAATCTGTTAAAAGAAAAAAAAAACCTCTCATACAGTACCTAGCAGAAAGGAGCATTTTGCTATGATAGAAATGTCATTATGACAACAAAATTCATCTTGGGTCTAGGGCAAGCTGCACTGTGTGCTGCAGATCTCACAATATGGACATTATCTTCTGAGGTCACTGGTAGAGGCAAAACCTGAATAAATGCAGCAATATTGGAATATCTGGGTGAGTCACGTACTAGAAGTAGCGTGCAACAGGCAAAAATGTTCTCTTAATATTTAGTCACTAACAGGAAACAGAAAGGGGTGGGCCATCAGGGGAAACTTAATAACCCACACATAATTAATGTTCTGTCTAAGCTGTTGTGTATTTATTAAAGGTGTACTAACTCCAAATAATAATAACACCCCTACCCACCTTACCATGGCCACAAAATCTTAATGGCCCCTATGACGTTTGTACTTGCTCCTTGGCTCAAGGGATAACATCTTCATTCACTTCTAGGTGTCATGTACATGGTGTAGAACATGACAGAAGACAACTGACTCTGCTCTATGCATATGGTAATTTTAACCCTTCAAGGAAAAGAGGTGTGTGCAATGCTTTGCACACTCCTGATCGTTAATAAAGGGCTTCAAAAGCTCATGCAATCTGCCTGCTTCAGTTTGGAAAAAAAATAGATAGCAACTGTAATGTCCGGCTCAGAGGACTTGACATCAGGATTTACTGAAGAGGTTATCTCATGAACAAGGACACATGTATAGGGGCCATTAAGATGTTCTGGTCAGAGTAAGTTAATTGGGGTTATTATTAGGAGGTTCTAGCCTACCTTTAATAATATAACAAACCTAATCTATAATACTGTATGGATTTCTACAAGACAGTGGACCATATGTGCAAAAAGAGGAGCACAATTCTGGAGCAAACCAATAGGGGACAAATAAAAAATTCTGCCACTTAATATGTCCTTTGTGTATCCAGGGGTGTCCAAATGTTACCCTTAATGTTTTCCACACTAGAAAAAAAGAACAGTAAATGGAAGACTACATAATTCTATATAATAATTCGCTAATGTATGTTTGTCAGAAGCTGTCATGCGCAGTACAGATGGCTGCGTGCGCTGCAGTCATGTGCAGTACAGACTGCCTGCGCCGCGGTTGATAACTGAGCGGGGCGCTCCAGATTCAGGCAGTAGTCCTATCTGCGGACCTTCAGTTATCAGCAGTGGAGAGGGCAGTCTCTACTGTGTATGACTGCACCATGGCCGTTGCTGCCGGGCACTGTGGCCCTTGTACACGGGCTGTTCAACTAGTACTAAATAATGTAATAACATTTATGACAAGCATTCAAAAAATGAGAGATAATATCAACTATACGCAATCCTTGGCTAGACTAATAAACCACCTGACATTTTAGTACATATATCGATGTAATAAGCATTAAATGTCTGCCTGATTGTTAGATGAGGTAAGGATTATTATACTTTTGCTGCTATTTAGATTTTTGTGTTTTAATATAATTTGCATCAAGGGCTGGTTTGGTCAGGAATAGCCATAAATTGTCCCCAGGCCATAATCTGGACAACCCTGGTTTATGATGTGTGTGACAATTTTATTACTATCAATTTCTGCTTTGGTAAATATGTTAATTAAATTGACAATACCTTATAATACTGTGAAAAAAAGAGAATTAGAGCAATGTGGTTGTGGCCCCCAGGTTCAAATAATTGTCCACGACTGGACATAAGCACAACTGGACATGAGGACATTTAATTGTAGGGTCTCATATTGGGCAGGAAAGGGTTTAAATTAGTAATACATGGTAAGCAATTTACTAACTTTTTATTGGTAGTCAGTCCTCTTCACCCTTCACAGGCATTGCACTGGCCCAGATGGCTCCGGAAGAGACTGACAGAGCAGGAGCACAGGCTGCAGTAACTTGGCCGTCAGTCTACATAGCTGCAAGCACCCTCTAGCACCTAGGCAGAATTTACAGCTGTTAACCTCCTCTCTGGAATCTACAGATGTCTCCTATCTGCTGTGCTGCTACAGGCTTCCTGTATCCTGTTAAATGCATACTGTTTCACTGCAATAATAAGATTTTAGTGTTCTTACCTGTTAAAACCTTTTCACTTTAGTCCATATGGAACACAGGGACCTCCTCCTGAATGGCAGGGCACATCACAAAAGACAGGGTATTTGGGGTGGTGACTCCCTCCTCCTCCTCCAACTCAACCCCCTGCCTACAAACTCCCAGAATTCATGTGACAAGGAGCCACAATAAAGGAAAATAAGCAGTTAGGAAGAAAAGAAAATCTCCCAGGGTTAAGACCCTAAGTCCAAGAGGACTTCCCTGACCTGGAAATCAACATAGGAAAGTGTTTTTCTCTGGATGGGAGACCTGCGTTCCACATGGTCTAAAGAGAAAAGGATGTAATGGGTAAGAACACTAAAATCCTATTTTCTCTTACATTCAGTATGGAACACCAGTACCATGGGGATATACCAAAGCTAGGATTCCCAGGACGGAAAGGAGAGAAAGAGATCCCATATGATACCAGAATTCCTTAGGACTATTCAGGATCTGAAAAATTAAAAAAGTATTAAAGTACACTGAACTAGCACAACACACCAAACAAGAGCCATTAGTGCTCAAAAACTACTGAACAACAACTGGCAGTAGAAGAAAGAACAGACAGATCCTTTCTTTCCTTTCCCTTCCTGGGAATCCTAGCTTTGGTATAGGAATAACTAATACTCAGTCATTTAATTAGTCTACCTGTGCTCATTCAAGTATTTCCTGAAAACTTGTAATGCTTGAAGACCGTGATTGGCTACCCCTGCCTTACAGCTTCCGAATTTATAAGGGAAAGTTTTGAAAGGTCTTCTTTTATAAGGAATTGAAGGAATTTATTCATCTGCATAGGGGTTTATCCAAGGGCATATGCCACTGTGAAACTGCAGAATGGTGGGTTAAATTGGTTTAATTGAACCCCATTGTGCTGGTGAAAGTTGCGGCAGGTGGGAAGCCAATGTGAAGGACCCAATTACATTATGTAACCTCATATGTAAACCCCTTGTGGGCCAGAATTGTTATGTTAAGTCATGTTAAGATTGATTGTTATAATATTTAAATTGTTTCTTTTTTCTTTTCTAATTTGTTGTCTTAATAAATGCTGTGGTCTTATATAAAATATCACACATTCTAATCTTTATTTATTAGTTACTTATGGGGATATTTCTCATGGGGATATTTCTCATGTGATGAGCAAACTAGTGGGTCATTGTTGGAGCTGAGAAAACTATTTGGTAATAACAGAAGGAAGCATGATTAAGAGATTGGTTTGAAAGATTCCAGGAAAGAAGTTTAGTGAAAGCTTTCAATATAATTTCCTCTTCCGCTTCTATCTTCTTTTTGGAAGATAACATACAGTAAATGCACATAGGAAAAAAAAAATAATAATATATATATATATATATATATATATATATATATATATACACATTTTCTGAAAACTGAACATCTGTATTTCGAAAAGAAACTAGGGAAATTACATTTCAGAGCATATCAAATTAAGGGTTGTATGCAGAAATAAAGGGGTCAGAAATCTCAGCTCATACTAACTGTACTTTTAGGACAAATTAAAATTCTCGTTGTTCTAAATGGGTGATTGTAATGACCAGCCTGCGCAGTTCCAGAGTACATCATAATAGTTTCAGCCTGGTTGGATAAAAAGTAACTTTTATCGACTCATGAATAAAAAAACTTGAGTACACAACCAGCTAAACGGCCTTACACATTTTGTGTGTGTGAATGCACTTAATCATAGCTTAAAACCAATGACGGAGAGGCAATTGATTCTGATACAAGCAAATTCATTCCTCTGTCAGTTAAAGATGCTGTATCTGCTCAATTACTAAATACCAAAATACATATAGGAATGAAATAATAAAAAAAACATGAAATCTCAAATTATTGATTTAATCTGTTGGGTTATATGGTCCCCAAATGAAATAGCCACTAAAAGGGATAGTAATGTTTCACAAAAAAGCAGCTCAAATTAATCTGCATAGTATTTGGGCCATGAAGGGTGTTATTTCCCATAACAGGTTTTTCCTTATGCTCTCTGAAGATTGTCCCTCTCTGCAATACATCTTGCTGCTCTGAGATGAGCAGTGTTCCTATAAGCGGGCCTGTGATTTGGCCTGCTTACTGTGTTACCTGTCATGTCCCCACTGGTGGACGAGCAACAGCATTCCTGGTCGCAGTCGTCTGACTGCTGGCCTCTCTGTTGCGGACGCGTGTCACTGACGCTCGCTGTTTTGTACCTTTGCCACTAATTGACCGATTGATGTCTCGCCTTCTCTATTGGACTTATATGAGGCCTGAAGACTGAGCTTCAGTGCCCTTTTGTGGTGTACCTGCTCATTGCTCCTTTGTCTCTTGTTTGACTCTTGTTTGGCTTCCGATTATCCTCTGGCATGATCCTTGGCTTTGTTTGACTATCCGCTCAGTGTATGACCTAGGCCTTGTCTGACTACCCTCTCCATGTATGATCTGGCCGTGTCTGATTACCCGCTCCGTGTATGACCTAGGTCTTGTCTGACTACCCGTTCCGTGCTTGACCCTGATTCAGGCTGACTACCCGCTCTGTGAGTTTCGTGGCTCTGGCTGACTATCTGATCCGGTTTTGACTTGTGGCTCTGTCTGACTACCTGCTCCGTGCATGACCCTGGTATTGTCTGACTTCCACTCTATCTCAATTGGCTGTCGCTGTCTCTCGCTCCTTACAGCCTAAGAGTATCCGTACCTACCTGGTACTGTGGGTATTCCTTCCGTTCAGCAGTTTCATGATTACTCTCACCTAGGTACTGACTGGTCAGTCTACGCTCATCCCCAGACTAGCATTACTTCCTGGCTACTACCTGCTAGTCATGCCGGTCTCGCTCCTGTACCTGGATCCCTAGCTCTCTAGGCTTCCGCTCAGTAAAATCATAGGCCGGTTCTGCCACCTTGCTGCCTTGGCGATCCGTGGGCAGAGATCATAGCTCAGTGTCAGCTCCTGGGTAGTGGACTGTACACTGTCCTCACGCCTATCCCTGGAAAGGTTGGGGAAGTGTATTCGCTCTTGTACTTTTATCTTAATAAACTGGTTACATTCATCTGTACCTGTGTTGTGTGTTTCTTATCCTAAGTGTACCGTGACAGTTATCACTAAACGGGGCAGGAGGGGGATGCTTTATCTCCATGGCCCAAATACTATGAAGGTTATTTTGAGCTGCTTTTATTGTGAAATATTACTATCCCTTTAACCTCAGTTCTGCATAATAAAGAGAGAAGACCTTTATAGCAGGGACGTGCACAGACACTTTGGGGGGCAGGGGCTCAAATGAAAAAAGGGCACTTCGGACTGATTAATTTTTTTTTTTTTTTTTTTGTTAAAAGGGCACTAGAGCACTTTGAACAAAAAGGGCAGGTGCTCAAGCCCCCCCTTGGTCTCTATGTGTACACGTGCCTGCTTTATAGGCAAAGAGACAATCTCTACACCCAAAAAAGCTAAATAGGGACATATCTCCATTGGTATGCTCTCCATGCTATCTGTATCTTATTTTCTAACACAAAACAGATGATCTCTTACCCTGCTTAAGAGTTCAAGTTATTTGTTTTAACATACTGAATATGGCATTTCATACAATGAATCACGTAAACGACATTGCTTGTTTTACAATTATTGTTTTAGAATGAAAGTATTGTCATTCACAGTACTTGAGAAAATGTAACTCAATGGCATAACTACAGGGGGGTCGACCTAGTATCCAATGGGGGCCCATCTACTCTAGGATCCAACAGGTTCTAGTTATACATCAATGAAAATATTTTTATGACAGCCGCCCCCCCAAAAAAAAAAATGTTTGTTCTGGGGCTCTCCAATGACTAGTTATGCCACTGACCAAAATGATAGATAAATGGCCACAAAATTTATATTATCTTGCTTCATACAAATACATTCCAAGAATGTCTCTGGACATTATAAGATGTAAATAAGATGGTTGATACTATATTCCTTATTGTTAATGCTTGTGCAACGCTCTTACAACCCTACTTAACCAACTGCACCAACCTAGGATCATTGTATAGAATTGGTATATTCCTACTGCTGACTGTTTTCACTTGGTTAGATTCAAAGTTGTATATTATTGTTAAATAACTTTTTAGTATTATACATTGAGGATTTCTTAGAGGTGTTTTTCCATCATGTATTATCCAGGCTTGAGTAATGTACTCTTCATCACTAGTACAGTTCTTTCACAAACGAATGACCTGCCTCTTGGGAATACCCCTAATAAGATGCCTAGGATGACAAAATATAATAGGGAGTTTCCAGAACATTAATTTCTGAAAATTATGCTAGTGACTACATAAAGGACTGAACACAATTCTAGATCAAGAAAGTGTATGACTGAAGGGTCAATGGAGTGTGTAAAACTCAAATTCAAGTCATCATCATTGACATTTTGCAAAAAGCTCCAGTACTAGTAATCTGAAACTTCCAGATCAATAGCAGCTGTCAATGAAATGCCAAAAAGTGTATGATCAAGAAACAGGATCCTATCTACAAAATCTTGGAACTCCTTCCACCACCCAATGAATACATTTGCATAGGATGGCACAAAATGTATCGTCGCTGAAGTCCCATCCCTCTGGAGATGGGAAAAAACCATACAGTAAAACATAAGGGAAAAATGAGTTAAAAGATGAGTGCTTTGAGAAAGAAAATACTTAAGCTCTATAGTATACAAAGTGTATGTGTCTACATGTTTCAAAGCCAGACAGATACAGGTAACAAGGAGTAAAAGGATGTAAGGCCCAAAGTAACCCATTGATAATGCTGGTTCCTAATAGAGTTTTCCATCAGTGTTAGGCCATGAAAGCTATCTCTTACATAGATCTTCAGCTTCAGAGCAAATGGCTATAGATAAAATTGAACTAGCCCTCTGACAGATTCTCACTTGAGAGACCCAATGCCCAGGTATCCCAATAATTGGTCACTACGACTTATGAACCTTGGAGAGATTGTGGAAAGTTTGTATTACTGGATGAGGAACGTTCATGAACTCAGCCTCATTAGTAGTAACAAGTCCCTGAGGAAACTCATCATCCATCAATATCCATATGATCTTGTGACAATGTGCTGTAGGATTAGAGGGAAGAAATGTATACAATTTGATATGTGGCTTTGTGCCTTCTCCTTGAATTTAACAGCATCACATTTAACCGCACACTCCACTTGTATGCATTGTTGTTAACAATAGATTTATTGTTAGAGAGATATTAAATTGCCTATTTCTCAGCTCAGTTCAGATTAAAAAATAAGGTGTTAGACATCTTTATTATATGAGAGAAATCTGTTACTATTGTTCAACCACTGATTTTAGATTTATCAATGGCTAGAACCCTGGATTGAATGGGATAGAAATCTGAATGTGCTTTGAAATGTGATTTACTGTGTGAAACAGGAACAATAATGTTTCTCAAACAAGTATCATCATTCTCTAGCTGTAAATCCGCCAAATCCTTTTGCACATGCAAAACTTTGAACAAAGAAAAATTAACAGAAATGTAATTAATTGTTGCTCTATATTCGTCTTTAGTAGATAAATTCAGATCTCCATCAGTCAGGAAATCTGTGTGCAAAAATGTGTGTTAAAATATCTCGATGGTGAAAATGAATGTCCACATCTTAAAAGTCACAAGCTCAAAGGAATAAAGTTTAACTTATTATAAATTCAGTACATCCTGTGTACCGGGAGAGTGGAAGTTTGCTCGATCTATAACCTCTGCTCCCCTCCCCTTCCTCTTGTGCCTCCTCCGGTTGGATGCAACTGTCTTGACCAAACCAAATGCATTGGAGACCTCTCTATTATTCAATGGGTTAAAAGATCCATTTAAATTAATGGGATCTTTATAAAGAACTTTTATTTGTCCCCTGTCATGCAGTTGGTTTACTCCAGAGTTGCTACTCTCTTGCCATTTGCCCTTTGTGCAATTGGGATGACTGAACACTGTAGAGTACATTTGTCTTGCCTGGTAATAGAAGGAGGATTGAGAAGGAGGTAAATCGCTAATTTAGAGAAAGAGGAAGAAAACTGGAAAACTAATACGTGACCCCCGTTTTTCTATCAGCTTGATTGCTTCAAACTGGATTATGTGATTGCCTATTGATGAGTCACAGAGAAGCACTGTATCTAACCTGTGGTGAATCTCATTTCCTAGTCAGTGTTATGTAAGACATTGCATATTCTTCCCCTTCTCTTTGTTGGAAACTACTAAACCTCCAGGCTTTATCATATGATCATTTCCACCAGAAGTGGCTGTGAATAAATGTGTAACAGAAAATAAGCCTTATGGGCAGCATAATCTAGATTTGCATTGACACATTTCAAGCAGGATGGGGTTGTTATTTGCAGTCAATGGGCCCTATGTTCAGAAGAAAAGTAGCATCGATTCTGGGAAAAAGTAAATGCAGCATAGTGGATACATAACATTCCCAACATTTCCATTTGTAACCCCTTGAATGTTAGAGATGTCTCAGATGCATTGCAAAGGCACTTGGGAGCTCTTTAGCATTTCAGAGGTTAAAAGCCCCATTTAAAACAAAGAATGGAAAATTTTATTTGCTTCCTGTGGTGCAGGTGGTCTGTTCCAGAATTGTTCCATGTTGCTAGGGTGACCACGCGTCCCAAAGTGCCCGGGACTGTCCCTTATTTGAGGTCTGTGTCCCACGTTCTGGGTCACCTCCCACCGGGACAACAAAGAGTCCCGTAATGGAGCAACAAAACTGGCACCCACAGCCTACCTACATAGTGCAGCATGTACCAGTCCAGCCAGCCAATGAAATGTATTTGCTATATGGTCCTCATTGGCTGGCTATATGGTCCTCATTGGCTGGCTGAGCCAGTCAATGAGGACCATATAGCAAATACATTTCATTGGTTGGCTGGATTGGTGCATGCGATACAGCTGAGGCTCCCGCTGGCTGACACAGAGTAAGAGTTCCCACTAAGGTGACCAATGAATGTCAGATTGGAAATGTGGTCACCCAACATGTTGCCTTTATACATGAGGCCCAATGACATGTTGGGAGCTCATATCTGTATATTAATGCAGAACCCCACAAGACGTGTACATTAGCTTACAAGCAGAGAGAGAAATATGCAGTTAGTCATAATCATGTATTCAAAAGCAGAAGTGGAGCAACAATGGTGCACACCAACTACACATCAGAAACAAATACAAATTCCTAATGGTTTAAATTGGTATTTTAACCCACTGAATGCTAGAAAGGTGTCCAAGCTGTGGAAGTTTGGTAGCACAAAAGGGAGGAGATTGTATTCTTCTCCATAAAGGAACACTACTGCTGCCCTATAGAGAAAGGTTGATCTTAATGGTGGTGGTGGAGAATCAGACACCCCTTGGGTATTAGATTAATCATTTAAGTGCCACAGGGGTGTCCTACACATTGGGACGCAATGTGTTGGACAACACTGTGGCATTCAAAGGATTAAGGCCCCCTCACTGTTTGTGTAAGCATAGGGGATCAGAGGTATAATATAGCAAAATTCCTCACCATTTGGTAAAGGATTATTAGCTTGATACTGAACCCCTCACCCCTTGGAATCTCGAACAGTCACAGGATAGAGAGTCAAAGCTTGTTTTTTCCTGAAATCCAGGAAAAAGAAGGACAAGATGGCTGCCTATTATCCAATTCACATTAAATGATTGTTATTTGACTCAGCTGAACTGAGAGAGAGGGAAGAAGTCCACTTTTTATCAGCTTGTTTGCTTCAAGCTGTATTGTTATTGCCTATTGCTTAGTCATGACAAGCACTGTAGCTAACCTGTGGTTGGTCTCCTTTCCTAACCAAAGTTATGTAAGTCGTTGCAGTAAATTCAGATCCTTCCCCTTCTTTTATCGGAAACTACTAAACTTCAAGTCTTTAGCATATTTCCACCAGAAGTGGTTGTGCATGAATGTACAAATGTGATAAACCTTGTGGGTAGAATACTCTAGATTTGAATCTACACATTTCATGAGGGGAGGGGCTGCAGTCTCTGGGCCCTACATTCACAAAAAATGTGTTAGAGAGCTCTCTAGTATTCTAGGACTTACAAGCCACATTCTGTGGTATGTTTTATTTGTTTCACCATAGGGAAAAAAAGAAAATGGCCATTGAAATAAGTGGGGCTTTTAACCCTTTGAATGCTAAAGATGTCTCAGATTGATGCAGTTGGTTTGTCCTAGAATTGCTCCACTTGTTCTTTATACATACAATAAGTCCCACTATGTATTATACAATAAATACCAATATGTGACCTTGACCTTGTTGCTTACATTATCTGGTCATTTACATCTCAGTTGATATTGACTTTATCCTACACACATGCCATACACCCACATTATACACAATACACACACACTACACATACGCACGCTATTCACATGGTACACACACAAATATACACAATGCACACACTCGTAGAAAATGCAAACAGAAATACAATATACACACACACACACACACACACAATACACCCACAGACATACAATATAAACACTCATACTCACTCATGCTTACACAGTCATGCACACACATTTACTACTGGAGAGTTGGGTTATGCATTGCATTGGAGCTGAAAGGGTTAAGCATTGGAAAACAAGCTAGTCATTAAAAACATAGATGCATATCATATAACACACACCATACAGAGGTAGGTGCATATCAGATAACATATACACTATACAGAAATAGGTGCAAAACACACAGTATACAGAGGTAGGTGCAAATCACATAGCACACAGTGTACAGAGGTAGGTGTATAAAACATAACACACACACTATACAGAAGTAGGTGCATATCACATGACATACACTATGCAGATGTAGGTGCATATCACAACACACACACAATGCAGAGTTAGGTGCATATCACATAACCAACTAAACAGATGTAGATGTATATCACATACATGCACACACACACTATACAGAGGTAGGTGCACAATACACACGCACACTAGACATTGGTAGGTGCATATCACATAACACACAGTATACAGAGGTAGATGTATAAAACATAACACACACACACTATACAAAGGTAGGTGCATATCACATGACATACACTATACAGACGTAGGTGCATATCACAACACACACACACACACACTATGCAGAGTTAGGTGCATATCACATAACCAACTATACAGATGTAGATTTATATCACACACACACCCACACTATACAGAGGTAGGTGCATATCACACCCACACCCATACCCACATTATACAGAGGTAGATGCATATCACACACTAAACAGAGGTAGTTGCATAATACACACCCACACTATACATTGGTAGGAGCATATCACATAATAAGCACATTATTCAGAGGTAGGTGCATATTACATAAAACACAATATAGAGATAAGGGCATATCATGCACACACACTATACTGAGTTAGGCATTTATCACATAATACTCATAAGGCAGATGCATATCAAACACTATACACAGGTAGATGCATATCACACACACACACACACACACACACACACACACTATACAGAGGTAGATGCATATCACACGCACTGTACAGAGGTATGTGCATAATACCCACAGTATCCAGAGGTAGATGCAAAACGCACACACACACTACACAGGGGTAGTGTTATATAACACACAAACTATACCAAGATAGGTACATATCACACACACACACACACACACACACACACACACATGCACACACTATACAGAGTTAATGTCAGGCTCGTACCACACTGGGACCGGGTCCGGGGCCTCCGTCGGGTGTACCCACTCTTGCGGTGGTTCTGCGGTGTTTCTCCATCCCATACCTGTTGTTTGTGGTGCACGTGTCCTCTGAGAGGATCACCCGCTCAGGCGCTTACATCCACATCGCAGTCCGGGGGGAGGTAAGGCTGGAGGCACGCTGCATGACGGGCCGATTCTTATGCCCGTATGACGTGCAGAGGAGATGGGGGTTACTGGGACTGGACAATCAGAAGAGATGCTTGTTAACCGTTGCCTCTATTTAAACCTCAGGTGATCCTCTGCTCAGGGCTTGTATGTGTTAGCCCTTTAGCCTAGGTACTTTCTATAGCATTCTGCTTTTTGTCTCTTCTTGACCCTTCTTACTTCCCAGCTCCTGGACCTTGGATTCTGTGATGCCCTACTACGCTGATCTCCAAAACTGACCTCTGGCATTAGTGATCTTGGATATTCTGACCTCTCCAAACCTGACCATTGCATCCGTGACCTCGACTACGCCGCTCTCCTCTCCAGACCCTTGGCCTTCATGACCCCTTCTACGTTATCTCTCTATCTCCCTCGGCCGCTCCTCTGCACATTAGATACCTACCTGTCTACATTACTCAGGTTTGTTCTTCCCTGCACTTGGGCTCCAGCAGCCATTTACCCTCCGGTCCGACATTGTATAAGGCTGGAGGCGTGCTGCATGATGGGCCGATTCTTATGCACGTATGACATACAGAGGAGGCGGGGTTACTGAGACCGGCCAGTCAGAAAAGGTGCTTGTTAACCAGTGCCTCTATTTAAACTTCTAGTGATCCTCTGCTCAGGGCTTGTATGTATTAGCCCTTTAGCCTGGCTACTTTCTATAGCGTTCTGACTTTTGCCTGTTCTTGACCCTTCTTACTTCAGCTTCTGGACCTTGGCTTCTGTGACCCCTACTATGCTGATCTCTCCAATACTGACCTCTGGCATTAGTGACCATGGATATTCCGACCTCTCCAAACCTGACCATTGCATCCGTGACCTCGACTATGCCGCTCTGTCCTCTCCAGACCCTTGGCCTTAGTGACCCCTTCTACGCTATCTCTCTCTCTCTCTCTCGGCCGCATCTCTGCACATTAGATACCTACCTGTTTACATTACTCAGGTCTGTTATTCCCTTGGGCTCCAGCAGCCATTTACTCTCGGGTCCGACAGTTAAGCACATATTACTTAACACACAAACAATATATAGAGATAGGTGCAACACAAATTATTCAGAGGTGGGTGCATATAACATAACCCACTACACCGAGGTAGGTGTTTATCATATAACACGCACACTATACCGAAGTAGGTGCATATCACACACACTATACAGAGGTAGGTGCATATCACATAACACACACTATACTGAAGCAGGTGCATATCACATAACACACACACACTATGCAGAGGTAGGTGCACAACACGCACATTAAACATAGGTAGGTCCATATCATATAACACACTATACAGAGATACTGTATGTGCATATCAGAGATATGTGCATATCACACACTATACAAAAGTAGGTTCATAACATACACACTATACAGAGGTAGGTGCAGAACAATGTGTTTCATACGGGGCCTCAAACTCTGTCACTGCACATAGTAATGACACTCAAAGAGTTAGGGTTACGTAGGCTCATGCACTCTCCCTGCCTCAATTTGAAAATCTGCCAGCAAATGTCATGTCTGCCTCCTTGGATATGACATCCGGGACTGATGGAAGATGAGTAAAGGCACAAGGGCACAATAAATAAGGGCCAAAAAGATTTTTTAGACATAGTAATGTAAGTGTCGGGGTTATTACAAGGTGTTAGGTCTCCTTTAAGCTCCATAACGCCCCTGGTGGTGGCCCAAAATGACAGCTGTTTTACAATACCCAGGAGTGAACCTGAAGGTGTTGGCTGCTTTTTATGGTCAACCAGTATTGACCTTATTTGTATTATGGTTTCTGTTACTGTATTTCTGGTATCTCAAAGTGCCTTGCAGGATGATGTCAGGGCTGTGATATTCCAGCCACTGTAATACCCTTCAAAAGCCCTGCTGAGATTTCAAGGGCATGAACTAGCTGTAATATTCACTCATTTGTTTTGGCCTGCAAGTGTGGCAGGAAGCCAAGAATGCATTCCCGAGCTCTCTCTCTACCCCTCTGGTGTTTGTAAAGTTTACTGCACAATTTACGCCTGTTATGGGTGTGTACAAAGGGGGATGGCAGGTTTGTAGAGCACCAGGCATGCAGCTGGATCCCAGACCGCACAGTGCTGGCATCTGTAAAAGACGTGCGATTAACCTTTTTTGGACTTGAGGGTTAAGTAACACATTGCACACCCCTCTGGTCCTCAAGCTGTTAAAACATTTCAAACAAGCAAGAAGTTCTTCTAAATATATTCCATGTATTATCTTTTAACCCTCTGAGTGCCAAAGGGGTATCAGCACACTGCAGAGTAATGCACTGGATACCCCTCTGGTTCCCAAAGGGTTGAATTGTTTTCACTGAGGGGAAAACAAAAAATTTGTTTTTTTTTCTCTTAAAGTGACAGTCAACTTCCTTTTTGACTATAACCTTTATTGCTATTTTTTTTTTATCTTCACCTGTTTATTTTATGCTTAGAATTAAATGCAGTATACAGAGATAGAGGTTTACTGTCACTTAAACAAACATGAACACATCCCATTAATAAACCTCCCACCGACTATAATCTAGATAGAAAATCCTAATGGCCACTGTGAATCAAATCTGTACTGTTTCCCCAAATTAATTTTTCCTTAATGTTGCATATCATGTCCATAAGGAGGGCATGCTTTTTGTTGATTGACTAAAGCACTCCAAATTCCTCTCACTGAAGTGTTTTTTTTTGGAAATGAATGATGAATACAGTAGGAGGAGTTTGGGGCCCTGGATCGTCCCACTCTCTATGGACACGATAATCAGTACTAATTACAGATTAATTTTAAGGAAAACATCTACACAGAACGGATTCATCAGAACCATAATTTTTTTTTGTCCACACTAAATGGACTCATTTCCACAGACACCAACCCCAGGACAATTACATAGTATTAAAGCACGTACAAACTCTAAGCTTCCTAGAGACAAATTAACCTGGTTTAGTTGGTGGCCTGAACTGTGTCAGCAGCCATTAGTGGAAGCATGCTGATTGGGAGGTGGGGGAAAGGTGCCAGGGAGCATTGTCTGGCCCCACCCCTGGATGATATCATGCATTGCGCTAAAATCAAGTGATAGTGCAGAAGAAATCGATCATTGAAATGTATTCTAGCAATAAGTAGGGGGAGTCTGTGGAAAGCTGCCCCAGCTTCACATTTCTTCCAAAAGACATTAGAATGTTTGATTTCTTCAGCACTGTGATCCAGAGGGAGGGGCTACTTTCCGAACAGATACCAGTGAGGGTACAAGGGCAGTCTGCTCACTGGTGTTGAAGTCTGACAAGAAGGTGTGGAAATTAAGCTTTACCATCTCCAGGAAGCTGGTAGATATAAAATACCATTGAGATTAAGAAGACAGCACTGCTGGCTTTCACACAGGCAAAATACTAAAGCACAAACTCGCTGTCTTAATATTAGCTGTTTGGGGTATGACTGTTCCTTTAAAGCGGAAGTATCACCATAAATAAAAATTGTTCCATGGGTTTTAACCTTTAAAATAACATTAAAGCTGGGTGTCGTAGCAGAGATATTTACCCGTCAACATCGGGCACTTCTGCGTTCTACGGGACCCTGTATGTCCTGCATGACATCTGAGGACTTCCCAGCTGCCCCAGGGAGTGCGTTCACGCTCCCCTTCGTAGCTGTTTTTTGTGGGCTAATGTTACAGCAAACTCTGTTTGCAATGCTATTGAGGTTGTGCACGTTTAGCCCACAAAAAAACAGCTACGAAGGGGAAGTGAACGCACTCCTTGGGGCTGCTGGGAAGTCCTTAGATGGTACAGTGTCCCGTAGAATGAAGTAGTGCCCGATGTTGACGGGTAAATATCTCCGCTACGAGGGGATTTGTAAAAAAAGGAAAAAAGACACATAGCATTAATGTTGTTTTTAAAGGTTAAAACCCTGGGCCAATTTATATTTTGATGATAGTTCCGCTTTAATGTAAGCGTGCGGTAGCTATTACTAGGAGGTGTTAGTGTCCCTTTAAAGAATAACTATATGAATAAACCTTTATTATGAACAATTTGACAGTGTAGTGATTCTGCTGAGCAAAACAATAGTACTGTCATAGCTGGGAGATGCTTTGCTCCGAAGTTATTGCAGTTCAGACACTTTATGTTAACAACTTACTTTAATGCCCAGACAGTTATTCTATTTTAGTGATTCTCAGACCTATCAGGAACCACCAACAGGTCATGTCTTTAGGATTTTCCTGCATGTGCACAGTCAGGTTAATCACCACAAAAAGTTATTCTAGAGCTCAAGGATGTTTTTCAAGTGTCTCGATAAAGAAAGTGGTGGTGGGGGATATATAAATAGCTAAAAGTTACAAAAAATTCCTTATCAATACACTAATGTAGGATTTATGGTGTGTATTTATCAATTATACACATAAGTGAAAACAAGAATTGAAAAAAAAATTGATATTGATATATACACATATATCTTAACGTATAGAGAAGCAAACATTATTAGAAAAAAAAAGAATGGTTTGTGACAAATAGATACACCTTAGAACATCCTTCTAAATATATATTGTTCTTTCAAGTAAAACTATCCCAGGGTGACTCCAAAAGATAAGCAATACATAGGCTCTTTGTGAGTTCTTCAATATATATTTTTCTTTTTCTTCTTTCCTTCTGCTCCCGGGGTTCGCTGCCCTTTCCACACTAGTGGATTGTGTAGGATTCAATAACTGTAAAACAACAAGAAGACAGGGGCTCAGAACCCTCTAAGAGCATAACCTGTAAAGTTATTTAATTATAGCCCCAAGTTAAAACTGCTTACCAGACCACTGATAGGTTCAAGCATTCAATGTACTTAAAGGGATAGTAATACTTAGTTTTAAGTGTACTCCATATTGTAGACCTAAATAAACTGTGAAAACGATGTAAGGCTTATCTCTGAAACCTTTATGGTTTGAGAGATATGCCTCACTAAAGTTAACTCTTCTTTGCTGTTTGTAGGAACTCAGTGCTGTTGCTGACAGCTGCAGAATCAGGTCATTTGACTGGATGTGCAAACCAGGCACACTTTATAGACCATTCCAATGAAGCATTAATGTTAAGATCGTGCATTTTCAGCTCTGCTGAAGAGCATCCATCCGGTCAAATGACCTGATTTTGCAGCTGTCAGCTAAGTGCAAACTTCTTTGAAACAGACAAGGAAATGTAACTTTAGTGAGGTATATCTCTCAAACCATAAAGATTTGAGAGATAAGCCTTTTTTAGGTCTAAAATATGGAGAACACCTAAAAATAATTATCAGTCACTTCTCCACAGGATGTTCTTATAGTCAAAATCTCAATGTCCAGGACTCAAGTGTATTTTGAACAGGCCAGTCTTTATTTACAAATATAAATTTAATTGTCCAATGCATATCGTGCTTATACGGCACTTTTTAAAGGGCGCAAGTAATAAAAAGTGTTTTCATTAAAATCATACACACCTTTTAGATCTTACATGATTTTACAAATATTTATTTTTTTATATTTTTATTTTGAAATAAAGACACTTGAGATCCTTGACATTGAGATTTTGACTATAAGAACATCCTGTGGAGAAGTGACAGATATTAAGTACATTGAATGCTTGAATCTATCAGTCACTTCTCCACGAGATGTTCTTACAGTCAAAATCTCAATGTCCAGGACTCAAGTGTATTTTGCACAGACCAGTCTTTATTTCCAAATAAAAATATAAAAAAATATAAATATAGATGTTTTCAATAAAATCATATAAGGTCTACACGGTGTACACCTTGTAGCTCTTATATGATTTTACTGAAAACATTTTTTATTACCTGCGCCCTTGAAAAAGTGCCAATATAGGCACGAAACGCGTTGGGCAGTTATATGTAGATTGTTATTTGGAAATAAAAACTGGTCTGTGCAAAATACAATTGAGTCCTGGACATTGAGATTTTGATTATAAGAGCATCCCGTGGAGAAGTGACTGATATTAAGTACATTAAACACTTGAATCTATCAGTGGTCTGGTAAGCAGTTTTAACTTGGGGCTATAATTAAGTAACTTTACAGGTTTTGCTCTTAGAGGGTTCTGCACTCCTGTCTTATTGTCAGGTTAATAAATGGCTCAAACTCCAATTAACTCACTGTTACAGCTTACCTTGTTTTCAGCGTCAACTCCAGACGCGAGGCCTCAAGCATGCAGCAGGCCTCTGTTTTATGTGCCATGCTTCCTGTAGTCCCCTCCTACCTACTTCCTTCCTCTGAGCTGCTCCTCCTACCTACTTCCTGAGGAGGGGTTTAGAGGGCAGTCCTGACTCAGTTGCCCTTGCGTTGTTATTCTTTGCAGTTCTATTACCTTGGGCTCTGTGTATGGCTAGTCTTCCATCCAACCTGGTGCTGACCTGTGGCTCTGTCTGACTATTCTTTTGTCTATCCTTATAGTGGACACCCAACCTGGTGCAGACCTGTGGCTCTGGCTGACTACCTGAACTGTGTATGACCTGGCTTGTCTGACTACCCCCTCTGGTGCTGACTTGTGGCTCTGTCTGACTATTCTTACGTTTGTTCCTTGTACCTAGCAGACACCCAATCTATTGCAGACCTGGGGCTCTGGTACACTAGCCCTTTCCTTATACTGACTGCAGGCGTGAGTCAGTTATCCATTTCCTTATACTGATTGCAGGCGTGAGTCAGTTATCCATTTCCTCATACTGTCTGCAGGCATGAGTCAGATATCGCTCCCTACTGACTGCAGTCGTGGGTCAGTACTCTCGACTTCGTTGCATCAAGATCCAGTGTTCCTGTTCCTGCTCCTGTTCCTGCAGAGACTACCAGTGGCTGAGGCCTAGTCTCCAGCAGAGTGGTCAAGCTTGGCAGCCTACTATTCCTGATAGCAGTGCTCACTGGCTTGTAACCCTCTGTTTGCTACTTGTGTATATAGTGTGCTCTACTTTTTCTATTATTAATACATTTTGCATTTAACTATACCGTATTGACTCCTGAACGTTATTGGTAAACCGTGACACTCACCTATCCTCAAACAAGGAACTACTAAAGACATGACCTGTTAGCAGTTCCTAAGTATAAGTTTGTTTCATAAATTGCATTCTACTGCAGCAGTGAGCCGCTGGTTACAATTTTCTATAAAATTCTATAGTTTCAGCTCCACTACTTCGTCACAGTATGAAACACAATAACTTTTGTATAAAGCGACTACCAGCAGTGTGAATACCTTTGTTTAACTTGGCAGACAAAAAACTGTAATATATATATTTTTTCCATAATTAAAATTTACAGATTCTCTAAGAATTCATTGGAATATACCTGTAATATGATATTTTGAAAGTGCTGAAGGCCCTTTCAAACAAGAAAATGCTATTGAAGCAATGGAAATGGATTTCCCATAGCTTAACTCACCCAGTCTCTCCAGATTTGTTATCACTGGGGTTATGTCACCTCCTTAATTGGCATTCATGGGAGCTCTCCTATCCATAAAAAGCACACTGATGGTGGATTGTTGGACACAGGATTTCTATGGGGAGGGGAAAAAACTCCCTGAGTGCTGATGGTATCATATGACTCTATTGCATCATCTATGTAGAATCCTGTGCTGGAGCTACCAGGATAGGGGTGGTGAAACCCCTAATGCTTTGTATTGGTTTGTATTTAGTTACATACTGTCAAATACTTTATGTTAGTAATTCAATCTTTCAATACTGTTGTATAAAATTTTGTATAAAAAGCTCCCCTAGAAAATAATCTTGTACTTGTAAACCGAACACTGAGTAAGGCTCCGACATCTCCCAGCTGTGCAAAGTTCCATGGTCTGCACAGCAAATTGAGAGAAAACATTTATGTTATAAGCTATGGGAACTCTGTTGCTATAGCTCTAGGAGTAAGCTCTCTAGACTGTACGCTCCAATGAGCAATTTCACATGTGCTGCTTTAGTGATATCACAGTTGTGAAAACTAGTATGCAGGACTACGGTGTCTTTCACATGGGCAACTATCACCTCAGTAACAGTAAAAATACAACAAGGAAGGTCTGCGTGACAGTCTATAGGGCGGGATCCAGACCTTGCAAATGATCCTTGTGGGAGGATGAGATGTTCATTATAACTTCCAATGAATGATCAGTGAGTGAAAAAACATGGGCAAAAGAACTGAATCAGGTGCTGTAAAAAAGCCCTTAAAGAATCATTAACATTTTTCTTATGAAAATATATGTGTTATAGAGCTTTTTCTGATTTGTAAAACAAGGTACTCCCACTGCTGACAGTTGTTTTATTCAAAGTTATAATTTTTCAGACTGTCAGGAAGTGATTTCAAACTGTCCATATGCGATGATGCTTTTACTAGAACATTCTGTGTAGAACTCTGGTCAGTGATTCACCTCTTCCATACAATGCAATAAAATAACTGTCTGAACATCATGTACACTATAGGTTACCTTCTTGCTAAAAAAGACCAGAATCCATTAAGTTCAAACCATACCATATAACCCCTGTTACATAGTTACATAGTAGTTTAGGTTGAAAAAAGACTTGCATCCATCAAGTTCAACCCTTTTCCTATTTCTGTTTGCTATCATTGCTCCAAAAGAAGGCAAAAAATAACCCTCAATACAGCAATTTCAAATTCTGCTTTGAATGGGGGGGGGGGATTCCTTCTTGATTCCAAATTGTAATCAGATTTCTCCTTGAATCAACAAGCACTAAATAAAGATTAATCCCAATACTAACATACATATCCCTCTTTAAAAAAAAGTATCCGGGCCCTTCATAAAGGCATCTAATGTATTCGATAGCACCACCTCCTTAGGCAGTGACTTCCAAACCTTTATTGTCCTTACAGTAAAGAATTCCTTCCGCTGTTGTAGATGAAATCTCCTTTCCTCAAGTCTAAACGGGTGACCCCTTGTTCTTTGTACTGTTCTGTTAAAGAGCAGGTCTTTGGAGAGCCCTTTATATGGGCCCTGAACATATTTATATAATGTTATCATATCCCTATTAGGATGCCATTTCTCTAGAGGGTTGCAAAAAACCCACTGAAGCAATTTAAGCCTCTAGTGAGTAAAAAATATTTCCTGACTCCACATTGCAGTCAGATATTTCCCTGGTCCAACATCCTATCTGCTTTGAAGCCAACTGTCATAATTTTCAATATTGTGCTTGATAGGAATCCATTATTTTTCTGAAAGTGGTTACAGTATCTGAAAACACAGCATCCTGAGGCAAAGAATTCCATATCTTTACTGCCCTTACTGTAAAAAATACCTGCATTTGTTTTAATTGAAAGTGCCTTTCCTCAGATCTTAATGGATAACCTTTTTTTCTTTGCTCAGCTCATTGGAGAGTTCCTTGTATTGACCTTGAATATATTTGAAAATGATAATCATATCACCCCTTAGACGTCTCTTCTCTACTGTAAACAAACCCAATTTGGCTAGTAAACTGTAATAATTCCAGAAATATGCATCTTCCAGCAGTGGGTGTACCGATGTTTTACTCAGCAGGGAAACGCCAGTAGGTTTTTGAAAAAAAAAAAAAAAAAGTTGACTGCTCCTTTAAGGTGACTGGTGCATTTCAAGAACTTTAGAGTGTGTTAACAAGTTTAATGACATCTAAGTAACAGACACATCGTAATGCTGCTCCTCTAACCATCGCCTAGGTGCCTGGAAGTTGTACTTCCATAATGTATTAGTTGGAAGAAAGAGATGTATAATACAGATGATGCAACAGTTGATACAGCAGTATGATATGTCCTAACATTGTTTTAGTCCCTTGATTGTCAGACAGGTGTCTAGCATATTTGTAACAGATACTTCTTTGGCACTTAAGAGTTTAAATAATTGTTGTTAAATTACTTACAAAAAGGATTTCAAATGAATTGTACTTTGAAATGTCTGTGGCATGTAGACCTATATAGAATGATCAGTCACCTGTTCTTTGGTATGATGTACTGAGAGTCATCACTGTGAATTCATGAATTTTCAATAATAATAGTTGGCATATGGGTAAGAAAAGAATTGTAAACTAAACAAAAAAGCAGAAGAAGTGCTGCACAATTAGGTTCTTTTAATAAATATTGTATAGGATGCACATCTACTAAAGAAAAAAACGAGCTACAGAATTACTCCGTATACCCGACTATTGCAGGTCTTTTCACAATGCAACTGTTAATATATGGGCTTAGGAGCAAAAACATTGCCTCAAAAGAGAACCTAAGATTATTGACATTATACTTTACATTAATACAATGGCTATAGTTATAAAATGGGTCAATCACTACATACAAATGATGCTCCTATAGAAGCAACTATTAGTCGAGGTCTGCAATGCGCAGTCCTTTTCTGGCTTTCAAGAGATGTTTCTGGGGAACAGGAAACAGCCCTCCACAACGGTCTTGTTGACTCAGTAGAACAGTGGTGTGAAACTTCAGGGGCCAGACATTGCATACCTTTTGGATATCCATGATTGTGTACGTGTTTTTCATTTAAAGGGATAGTAATGTCAGAAAAAAATATGAACTATATGGTAGATACAATTAAAAGAGAGTACTTGCACTAATTCGTATCTCTCAAACCATAATGGTTTGAGAGATATAGGAAAATAAAGTTATCTGATCCCTCCCCTTTCTGCTTGACGAGCTGTAAAGCTGTCAGAAGCAGATTCTGGTCGCTTGACCAAAGGCGGCTCTTCAGCAGAGCTGACATAGCGAGATCTCAAAATAAATACTTAATTGGAATGGTCTACAACGTGTGCTTGCAAACCAGGCACACGCTGTAGACCATTCCGATTAAGTATTCAATTTTAGGTATCGCTATGTCGGCGCTGCTAAAGAGCCGCCATCTGATCTAGAAACCAGAATCTGCTTCTGACAGCTTTACAGCTCGTCAAGCAGAAAGGGGAGGGAGCGGAGAACTTTATTTTCCTATATATCTCAAACCATAATGGCATTTATTAAGGTGACAGTGAAATCTGGTGGTGGGGGCAAACTGGGGAATTGGTACCTTGCCTATGGCCCTGTATTCAGCTCTGGAGATAAGTGGGCCTGAGGGTTTAATTCTTGGACTCCTGGGCTTCACGTGAAGCGGTATGTGTTGACTTTGCTTGTGAATATCTCTCAAACCATAAAGGTTTGAGAGATAAGACTTATATTGTTCTTCGTGTTTTTTTAATTCCTACAAAATAAAGTAAAGTTAAAACGAAGTATTACTAACCCTTTAAGGGAAGCAGTTATTTATTATTAGGGTGTGCTAGTGTTCCTTTAAGTTTATAAGGAATGTAATTTGAAAACAATTGCAAAAATAAACAAAAGACATTGTTATGGTTTAAACACATTTGAAAAAACTGTAGACCTCAATAACAGAAATCTGCTCACATAGATACACCATATTCCTATGTATCATGCTAATTGTGAGTAATAAATCCCACATAACTCTTCTATTTTGTATATATATAATATATATATAATCCTTAAAAGCAAATGCTTCTTTATATCTAAATACAGTGTGCAACTGTATATAATTTCAATATTTAATAAGTTTGTATATTAATGTTTATGTATGTTTATATAATGTTTCACAATTAGTGTAAATATGTAACCCTTTACTGAAAACTATCCAGGACATACTTGAAAACGAGAGGAATCTCGATGTATTCTTCCTGGTAAAACATTTTCTAAATAAAATATATATATGGATGACGGTAAATTAAAAGCATATTGAAATCTGAAGAGCAACTGACCTTACTGGAGACGAGTCACTAGACGTTGAGGATGCCGGCATTGGGCTTGATGGAGCTGAGAACATGGGACATGTAAGGGGTGATGTCTGACTTGGGTTCAGTGAACTATCAAAAAGAAAAATTATACAGAGTAAGTGGAGAATTACATACACTAAAAAAAAGGTGTCAAACCATGGATCATATTCAATAAACTAAAGAGGAACAATTCTAGGGCAAAGCAACTAAATCTTAGGGGACAAATAAACATTCTCACAAATTCCCATTTATTTAAGTTTTTAATACCTTTACTGCTAGAGGGGTTAAGGAATTTGTTGGATACCTATCTAACATTTTATTAGTTTGAGGGAATTTTGTTTAGTTGCTGGAGAATCTATCAGACCTGTCAGATAAAAACCAGCATAATTACTTATTTATATGTCCATAAATTCACCTCTCTTCATTTTCTTACACTGCTAGAACCACTTTCCAACATAGTGGCGAAATACATTAATGGAAACGATTAATCATGCAAATCCTTTCAAGATGGAAGTTCCTACTGAGGAGGGAAGGGGGTTGGGAACGTGAGAGGTCCTTTTTAAATCACTTTGAGTTTTCATTTATCCCTGTGGTGCAGCAGGTTTGCTCCACAAAAGGACTGTGTGATCCATGGACATTACAGCAATACATCTGCTATGGACTTTTCCTATCTCAAGTTGTTTTTGAACTCAACCTCGCCATCTATTGGTTGAACCTTCCATTTCAGTGTTGTGCTATGCACTGCCATCTATTGGTTGGTGACGAGCATAGCAGCAATGTTCGGTGTACTGCCATCTATTGGTTGGTGACATACATGGCAGCATTGCTGTGTCCCATGCGAGTATGCAAATATGTCACTGTTACATTCTGGTACCTCCAGTTTCTCTGCAATATTTTAATTATATTCCCTCATCCTACAACCCAAAATTGTGATACTCTGTTATGTTTGTTGTATATTTTGTCTTCTGTGTATTGTGATATTTTGTTATACTCATGTCGCCCCAAGTTAAATATATACTGTGAAAGACCTGGTATTCAATTTCAATAAATTTAGATGTGTGTGTTTCTACTCTTGAAGCAGATGTTTAGGGTCTGTTATTGGGGGTGGGGATTGCTGACACCAGGCCCATGTAGCCAAAAGCACTTTGTTAAAGGTGTTGTTGTTTTACCAGGGCAGAGGGGCTAGTTACTGCCTTGAGAAGATGTCTTGCAGATGGAACTGAACCTCTTCCTCAGAACAAGGCAGAGTGGTTAGTACTTGTCCAGCAGAGACTTTGCAGCAGAGGGGAGATAGTTGCTCTGCAGTGACCTGTTCCATTGGGTAGAAGTGCAGTGCCTACCCAGGTCACTGCTCTCCATTGGGCTGGCTGCACCTGGAGGTCTTCCAATCCGGTTGACCGCTCCTCCTCTGGGTGGTGCAGCTATATCCAGTGGTCTGTCCTCTGAGGCCGGTCTGGTGTAAATGACCTGGTAGGCACCCCCACAATTCTACAGGGGCAGGCGCCTGCTGCGGGGGCCATCACAATGGTGGCAGTGGTAGGATCTCTGCACTACAGAGTCCAAACCACCACTGGGATTCACCTCCATCGGGAGGTTCAGAGGACAGCACAGCCAGACCCCAAGATGTAAGCCATTTACAAGCAGCTGAGCATCACAGTGCTGAAGGAGCTGATCACCGCCCGAGGGGCTGATCATGGTCAATGCAGTAAGCCAGAGCTTGTTGTTCAGCTGATCAAAATGGATGTGGAGGCTGGCATAGCTAAGGCCCCAGCTCCACAGCAAAGGACAGAAACCCCATTTCAGCAGAGAATGCGGGAGAGATTGGCTTACTTGCCCACACCTTTCTCTGAGGGCGCCATAATAGAGGTAATGCTGCAGGTTCGGGCAGAGCTAGACCGTGCAGGAGGCACTGGATTCAATAGCAGATCCTTTCTTGATGCTGGGTACTGGTGAAGCAGCGGAACAGTAATGGATCTTAAGGTAACCCACCAGCCCTTGAAAGATCAGGAGGTGGAGAGGAACCTCAGGGAGGAATACCAGGTAACCAGTCTGGTTCACCAACCAGCTGCCTGCAAAGGAATGCCTGAGGAGATCCACTGTGAGAAATCCAGTGAGGATGTAGAGAGATTGTTGCTGTTAGGGTACCCATGCTGCGGCTGCTCGAACTGACCGCATCTGTCTCCAGCGGCTCCAGCCGCATTGTCCGCCCCACGTTGCTTTGCCTCCATTGAGCCTGGATCCCCTTCCTTGTATAGTCTTGTATATTTATATACTGTCTTTGTGATATTTCTGTTTTTGTTGCTGCCTTAATAAAGTTGGTGTTACCTTTATGTACTTGTCCTGTGTTTCCTTGCTGGGAGCGTGACAATATGAAAGGGCCATGTCTGCGGACGATACTGGTAACCCTTCTTAACAGAATATCATAACCAGGGTTGATGCACAAGATCAGTGTATTGATCACATGTTGTTAGCTTTGCAAATGCTGTTGAATCGCACGGCTCACCTTGACCGCCCTGTCCAACAACCAGTGGCCTCCACTACTTCTGCCTTGGCACTGGTTACACCCACTTACCCTGATGCAGGCGTGGTCAGGGGCTTTTCCAGTCATGCTCCGCTTCCGCAGTGGTATGATGGGGACCCAGTTCTCTGTCGCGGGTTTCTTAACAAAGTGGGGATACACAGGGAGATGGTACCTCACAGCTTCCCCAACGAGTGCAGTAAAGTGGCATTCCTGATTTCCCTCTTGTCTGGCAATTGTCTGGCAATCTGCTATTGAAGATGGATAAGCCAATTATTTATAACTTCACATAATTTGTGGGTGTGTTCCACAGAGTTTTTGACATACCAGGGCGTCAGGTCTCGGCCTCCAAACACTTAATGACCATCCACCAGGGAGCTTGTACTGTGGCAGAGTACTCTATAGAATTTCGTACTTTGGCGGCTGAGGTGAATTGGAACAATGAGGCATTGGTGGCGGCTTTCTCCTAAGGATTGTGCGATATGATCAAAGATGAAATCGCTGCTCGTGAGTTGCCGAGAGATTTGGATGATCTCATCTCATTTACCATCCTGATAGACACGCGTAGGCTTCCATCTCAATTGGCACAAACCTTTACTCACTCACCCACCCTCGCCTCCCACACCTCCTGGTTTTGACTCCTCCGGCAGTGAGCCCATGCAGTTGGGGGCCACTCGCCTTAACAGGGAGGAGAGGGCCTTTCGGAGGAGGGAGGGTCTCTGTACTTTGGGAAACCTGGCCATCTTTTAAGGTCATGTCTGGTGCATCTGGGAAACGCCCGCACCTAAGTTCTGTAGGGGACAGATCTTAGGTGGCATCACCCAGTCCCCGGAGATGGTAAAGGGCAAACCTGTGTTGGAGGTTATTCTATATTGGGCCAACACATCTGTATCTGTGCCTGCTTTGCTGGATTCTGGAGTGGCAGGTCTCTTTATCAATTCTGAATTTGCTGGTAAGCACGCCATTCCCTTGCAGTCTCATGCCTCTCCTTTGGAGGTCAAAGCCATTGACGGAAGCCCCTACAACCCTCCTATATTACTCAGGAGATGCTTCCTCTAACCCTGAGAGTAGGGACCCTTCACACAGAAAACCTGCAGTTCCAGGTGATTAACTCTCCCCATTTTGTCATTGTGCTGGGATTTCCATGGCTTCAGGACCACAATCCCAGGATTGATTGGCGCAATTGTGACATCTTGTCCTGGGCCTCGAATTGTACTAACACCTCTCTCACTCATCCTACGAGACTACTTTGTACTCCTGCCTCAGTCCTGCCTGAGGAATATATGGCCTTCAGGGATGTGTTTGACAAAGCACAAGCAGTTGCGTTGCCTCCTCATAGGCCTTATGACTGCGAGATCAACTTGATTCCTGGAGTAACTCCTCCCAAGATAGAGGAGACAAGGGTCATGGAAGAGCATGTGTCCGATGCTCTCTTCAGAGGTATAATCTGCAAATCTACCTCATTGGCTGGTGCAGGGTTCTTTTTTGTTAAAAAGAAAGACGGGGAACTGCGTCCCTTCATAGATTTCCACGGACTTAATAGATAGACAGCATTTTCTATGGCACCAATATTGATACACCCTAATCCCACCCTGCCCTTTACGCTGGAGGTTGATGCATCTGAGATGGGAGTAGGCGCCCTCCTGTCTCAGTGTTAGGCTCTGGGACAGGCCCTTCTTCCCTGTGGATATTTTTCTAAGAAATTATCCAAGGCAGATCGGATTTATGACATTGTTGATAGAGACTGCTGGTGATCATACTGGCTCTGAAAGAATGGCGCTACCTTTTAGAAGGAACCAAGGCACCGATTCTGATCCTATCACGGTGCCCGTGCTCTGTGCTGCGGGCGGCGACATTCTGACTTCTATTTGTATTACCTCTTGCTGATTGGCTAGGTACCTTTGTCACTGCCCAGTGATGGCCTTTATATACCCTGTCATGTCTACGCTATGGTGCCCTTTAGTGGTGTACGAGTTCCTGATGTTCTGTATTTTTCGCTTATCGTGTATGACCTGGCCTGCCTGACGATGTTCCTGAGTTCCTGTGTGCTGCCGTTCCGTTGCTGACTATATCTGGCTGAGAACATGCTCCGTTGCTGACCGTATCTGGATGAGGACCCGCTCCGTTGCTGACTGTATCTGGCTGAGAACCCACTCCGTTGCTAACCGTATCTGGCTGAGAACCCGCTCCGCTGCTAAAAGTATCTGGCTGTGAACCTGCTCTGTTACTGACCGTATCTGGCTGTGAACCTCTCCGTGGCTAACTGCACCGGCCAAGTATCCATTCCATCACTGATTGTGTCCGGTTGTAGCGCTTGGTTGCCTCTGTTTGGCCCACTGATACGTGCTGGGGCCTTTTCGTTACGATAGTTGGTGTGCGCCGAGTGGCGCTTTTACTTTGTCGACCAGAGGCTGAGCATTCATGCTTTAGCTGGTCTCTTAACCGCCTCAGGCGGTGTGCACAAGCGAAGTACTGGTACAGTGTTCATAGCACTGACTGTGTTACTCTGATCACTCTCTGTGTCCATCTCCCTATCAGCGGTGGGCTCACTCCCTTTGGGAGTTGCAGTATTTCTCTGGGCATTACCTAGGGTCAGTGCTGCCTACTAAGCGGTTGCCTCGGTTTATCTGTGGCCTAAGGGCCAAGGTCAGTGTTGCCTCACTCCTATTGGGTTCTGCGCCCCAGGCGTCTGGGTTTGTGCCAGTCCTCCATTACTGGACCACTTGTCACCGAAGTCCTGCTGTCAGCTCCTGGACTGTGTGTCTTCAGTCTCTCCGGTTCTAACCAGAACCTTCATTGCCAGCAATTGTTTCCAGTTCCTCCAGATTACCTATACTGGCTTGCTATTACTGTATACATTTGTATATATTTATGTTCTGTTCTGTGGGTCTAAGGGCCTATATTCATGTATGCACTTTATTCTAATAAAGTCATTTTTACCTTAACGATCTGCTCTGAGTGTTCATCAAAAAACCATGACAGATCCTTACAGATCATAAAAATTTTACCTACTTGTCTGAGGCCAAACGTTTGTCTGCCCTCCAGGCCCGATGGGCACTATTTCTTTCCAGATTTCACTTTGACGTGTCATACCTTCTGGGTTCCAAGAACATCCTTGCTGGCGCAATATCTCGCCAATATTGTTCTGATTCTAGGGAAGAGTCCCCTCCTTCCCATATCATTCCAGCTGATCATATTCTGGACACTGGGAGAGGAGATTTTGGTGGCCCAGGCTTCTGCCCCAACAGAAAACCCTAGAGGGAGATGCTTTGTGCCAGTCGGGCTATGCACTAAACTTTTGGAGATGTACCATACCTTCAAAACCGCTGGTCCTGCAGGGCGAAACCAGTTGATTTGGGTGATCTCTCGTTTATTCTGGTGGTCAAGCCTGAGAAAGGATTGTGCAGCTTTCGTGGCAGTTTGCCCCACCTGTGCCCAAAACAAATCCCCAAGAATCCTGCCTGTGGGACTCTTGCAACCCATCCCGAATGGGGACCGTCCGTGGTCATATCTGTCTATAGATTTCATGGTGGAACTCCCAGTTTCCTTGGGTTACACTGTAATCCTTATGATTGAGGATAGATTCTACAAAATGGCTCACTTTGTACCCCTCAAAAAATTAACCTTCCACACAGGTACTGGCCGAGGTTTTCGCTAGAGAGGTATACCGACTCCACTGCATACCGAAGGTGATTGTGTCTGACAGAGGGAGCCAGTTTACATCTAGACTCTGGAGTTGTTTTTTCTTTCAAATGGGAATTCAGCGTGCCTTTTCCTCTGCCTACCACCCTCAATTGAATGGTGCGGCCGAAAGATCCAACCAAAACCTAGAACAATTCCTCCGTTGTTACATAAGCAATCACCACAATAATTGGGCTGCTTTGTTACCTTGGGCGGAGTTTGCCAGGAATTGTGCCATTAACTCCTCATCTCAGAATTCACCATTTCTGATAAATTATGGGTTTCAGCCATCCGCACTTCCTGAGACTTTCGAGGCACAAGCTATTCCGGAAGAAAAAATAAAGAAATTTCTGCTGCGCTTCACTCAAGGGTAAATGACAAAAGAGAGAAGAGGTGAATCACAATATTAAATAATAAATAAATAAAGAAGACAAATATCAAATAATTATAAATAAACTAATAAAATAATAAATAGTCCACCAAAATAGAAGAAGAGAAGTCCTCGCTGCTCGCTTCCAATGGGCTGGGCTCCCACCACAACGAAAACTAGAAAACACAAACGAACAAGCGGCGCAGAGGATTTTCTCTAAGTGTAGTATTCAAAATAAAGTTCTTCCTTCACCCACACCTTGTGTGTAAACTCTTAGGAAATATACTCACATTCTTCTGAGGCTATAACCAGCCTCCAGGGATCTTCACTTTGACTGGCTCACTCCCCAGTCTGGTATCCTTGGCACAACTCCAATTTAAATCCAAAGGCAACAAGTAAAATTGTGGAGGTGCTAGTCAGCACTGGGTAACTGAGAAAACCCAGCGCTTAAACTTAGCACCACCTCTTATTTTGGAATCACCTGTAGGATGTGTTGGCTCAAAACCAGACAAACAGAGGAGAAAACAAAAATCTCCAGTGACACCAGTTGTTAGAAATCCCAGGTATACTCTGGGATACGGTCAGCAACGGAGCATGTTCTCAGCCAGATATAGTCAGCAACGGAACGGCAGCACAGAGTATACCTGGGATTTCTAACAACTGGTGTCACTGGAGATTTTTGTTTTCTCCTCTGTTTGTCTGGTTTTGAGCCAACATATCCTACAGGTGATTCCAAAATAAGAGGTGGTGCTAAGTTTAAGCGCTGGGTTTTCTCAGTTACCCAGTGCTGACTAGCACCTCCACAATTTTACTTGTTGCCTTTGGATTTAAATTGGAGTTGTGCCAAGGATACCAGACTGGGGAGTGAGCCAGTCAAAGTGAAGATCCCTGGAGGCTGGTTATAGCCTCAGAAGAATGTGAGTATATTTCCTAAGAGTTTACACACAAGGTGTGGGTGAAGGAAGAACTTTATTTTGAATACTACACTTAGAGAAAATCCTCTGCGCCGCTTGTTCGTTTGTACAAGCTATTCCGGCTCTGGATGAGCACTTACGGGCTCTCCGTTACTCTTGGGTACGAATACAGAATACCCTACGTGGTGTGAGGCAACGACACAAGAGGCAGGCCGACCGCAGGTGATTATAGGCTCTCACTTTTCAAATAGGGGAGAGGGTATGGCTGTCTTCCCGTAATCTCAACCTCCAGTACCTTGTAGAAAGCTGGCTCCTCGTTTTGTCGGTCCCTTTCGGATCATCCGTAGAATCAGTCCGGTGGCATATGCGATGGAGCTTCCTAGCGCAATAAGAATCCAAAATGTATTCCATGTATCCCTGCTTAAACCATTTGTATGCGACCACTATACTTCTACTGTGGTTTGCCCAGCCCCCATTGTGGTGGGAGACCATGACGAATATGAGATACAGATGATTTTTGATCTCCGGAAAATTAGGGGATGATTACAGGATTTGGTACACTGGAAAGATTATGGCCCTGAGGAACGCTCATGGGTCTTCTCGGAAGTGGTACATGCTCCCCTCCTGATTCTTAAATTTCACTCTCGATTTCCCGATAAACCACGGCCCGGTCCGCGTGAGGGGGGCCACTAAGGGGGGAGGGACTGTTAGGGTACCCGTGCAGCGACTCCAGCCACATTGTCCGCCCCACGTTGCTTTGCCTCCTTTGAGGCTGGATCCCCTTCCTTTCTGGCGGCGCAGCCACCTGCTATGTTCTGGTGCGGCTCCAGCCTCCTCTGCTGCTGGCGTTCTGGCAGGCGGGTGAAATCATTATTGGGCACACGTCCAAAGGCATGGACGTGCACTTCATTTAAAGAGACAGACACCTGTTGGCTGCTCCTCCTTTTCCTCTCTTTTTTGACTATTTAAACTGCCTGGACACAGGGCTGTTTCGGTTCAGTACACTCAGACACGGTAGATGTTGGTAAAAACATAATTTTATTTAAGCACACAAGGAATAATGTAACCCTCACGGGTCCAGCCTATAGCAGCAAATGACTGACACAGGACAGGTTACATAGCAAGTTAACCACACGGGTCGAGTTTGTACTACAGAATACTATACTGACACAGGTCAGGTAACTATGAGAGATACAGTGTAATAGAGTCCATCAATGCCAGTGAAGACATTGACTCAATTGCCCAGATAAACGGAGGCCCAATGTCGCCTATAGACAGGGGAAGCGACAGTGACAGGGTGGCAGCAGAGAACAGGCAAGGTTCACCTGAACGGAGGGTTGAAACGGTGAACATCCACCGGAGACTACAACTGTGTGAGTCAGAGCTCATGCCAGGAAAGGACGCCCAACTAAGACAATCCACCACCTTGTGCCCGTGCCACCCCCGAAGGGGTTAATGTACGATATGGTCTTAAGATGGAAGGCAACCGGAAGCGCCCAACTGAACCTAGAGTGGAAGACCAAGTGCACAAGTATACCGGAGATGAGAACAACACTGGTTAAACAAGTAAAGGCACAAGGCACCACCCCCGAAGGGGTTAATGAACGCTATGGTCAGGATACGGAAGACTACCAGATGCTCCAAACTGACTTACTTCTAACAAGCCTTAGATCTTAAGTGGGTGCAAAAAAGGAGCATCCCCAGTAGCCCCATGGTATTGTGAGACAAAACACAGCAAATTCATGCACAGCCACTGATGAGATCAATCAAAGCTTGTAATAAAAACAACATTCTTTATTTCGGTTATGTAAAAAAATACCTTCAAATCATTCAGGCTGGATATCCAATAGAGAAAGTATAACTAGGCAACAGAAAGATCCAAAGACACTTTACATGTCAGATCCATGCGTTTCGCGTACAAGACGCTTACTCATGATCTCTGGACATCGCTGGAGTGAACCGCTCAAGATTTAAATCTCCATTATCCAATTAGCTCTCAGAATCATCACCGTCACGGTGTCGGACCTGGTAGAAAACCTAGCTTAAAGAACACATGTCTGCCTCTGTCCAACCCCCGTGACAAACACAGATGGTCATCATCGACAGCATCCAAAAATAGATCTTTAAAAGCACAGCTTTAAACACCAAAAGGTCATCCCACACTGACAACATTGACAAAACAGCAAAGGCTGAAATTCACCAACCTCCGGCACAGCGCTGGAACACAGAACACAAACAGTCCCAAATCAGATGCCGCAGCCCCACCGGAGCCCCAGAGCGAGCCCACACCACAACCCAAAACGCCCGCCCACGGCGCACAGCAGAGCAACGGCAAAGGATCGGCACCAGTTCCAAGACGCCACAGCGCCTGCATCCAGCACAAAAGATAGAGATCAACACTGGGCAAACCCCAAAAATCACTTAATCCTGAGTCGTCCACTCCACCGAAATCCACAACACAAACATCATTAAAAGCAATTTAAATGAAATACATTCATAATAAAATTGTAAAGCTGTCTATGTCGGTTAAGAATTACATAAATAATATAAATAACATCTTCTTAGAAGAGGAATGAAAGGTAAACCATGAAACTGTTAATAAACTAAAGGTGCATTCAGCACCCTCTACACAGTACAGCAACAGGCTGGGGTACATAAAATGTATAAGATGTAGAGAGAGGTGCATTTAGATGAATCAATAAAGGCCTCCAAATGAAACATAACAAGTGACATCATAATCTTAATTTAACCCAAACGGGTGTCTAGTGCCCAATTTAAAAATCCAATACACCTCTCTCTTTAACAACTTATTATCTAAATTTCCTCCTCTTACGCCCATGCTGACTTTTTCCAGTCCTTTCGAATATTACTTAGATGTGACCACAGATATTTATTGTAAACCTACAGCTGGCAATTCCCTTTTGAGGGCGGACAGTTGCCATCCTAATCATACTATCTGAGGTATACTGGTTGGGCAGTTCCTCCGTTTACGGAGAAACTGCACCGATGATCTTAGCTTTGAGATGCGCTCTGAAGAATTATATCAATAATTTCTACAGAGAGGTTACAAGCCTTGGATTCTTGACAAGGCATTGGAAAGAGCTAGGGCAACTAACAGGAAGGCGCTGTTAAACTACAATAGGGATAAAGAGTTGTCTATTATGACCCTGATTAGTCAGAAAAAGGTTATTTTTTTCAACGCCCTATAGCTTGGAGTTTAATGCCATAGTAAGAATCTTGAAACGTCACTTACCGATTTTAAACAATGATGAGGGTTTAAGAAAGGTAATTGAGTGTGGCTGTAAGTTTATCTCCAAAAAGCACCTACATTAGCGAATGTGTTATCCCCTAGTTTATTTCATCCTGCAGGGTCTACAACTGGATGTAACTGGTTAAATACTAAGGGCATCTTTAGGTGTGGTAGCATGCGTTGTAAATGCTGTGCTCGCTTATATGTGTCACAGCATTTTATTTCCAATACTATGGGAATTCAATATGAGATAAAAGAATATATTAATTGTGCTACGAAAGGAGTTATATACTTGATTATGTGTAAAAGATGTAATATTCACTATGTAGGAAAGACCATTAGGAGACTAAGGGAAAGGGTTAATGAACATCTAAGTAATATTCGAAATGCAGACTATTGCTCCAATGTTGCCCTTCACTTTAACTCTGATAAATGTGATATTAGTCATTTTTGTGTACAAGGACTGGAAAAAGTCAGCATGGGCGTAAGAGGAGGAAATTTAGATAAGATGTTAAAGAGAGAGGTGTATTGGATTTTTAAATTGGGCACTAGGCACCCGTTTGGGTTAAATTAAGATTATGATGTCACTTGTTATGTTTCATTTGGAGGCCTTTATTGATTCATCTAAATGCACCTCTCTCTACATCTTATACATTTTATGTACCCCAGCCTGTTGCTGTACTATGTAGAGGGTGCTGAATGCACCTTTAGTTTATTAACAGTTTCATGGTTTACCTTTCATTCCTCTTCTAAGAAGATATTATTTATATTATCTATGTAATTCTTAACCGACATAGACAGCTTTACAATTTTATTATGAATGTATTTCATTTAAATTGCTTTTAATGATGTTTGTGTTGTGGATTTCGGTGGAGTGGACGACTCGGGATTAAGTGATTTTTGGGGTTTGCCCAGTGTTGATCTCTATCTTTTGTGCTGATGCGGGCACTGTGGTGATTTGGAACTGGTGCCAATCCTTTGCCGTTGCTCTGCTGTGCTCCATGGGTGGGCGTTTTAGGTTGTGGTGTGGGCTCGCTCTGGGGCTCCGGTGGGGCTGCGGTGTCTGATTTGGGACTGTTTGTGTTCTGTGTTCCGGCACTGTGCCTGCCTCTGGTCGCAGTAGGTTAGTGAATTTCAGCCTGAGAGCTGATTGGGTAATGGAGATTTAAATCTTGAGCGGTTCACTCCAGCGATGTCCAGAGATCATGAGTAAGTGTCTTGTACGTGAAATGCGTGGATCTGACATGTAAAGTGTCTTTGGATGTAGCTGTTGCCTAGTTATACTTTCTCTATTGGATATCCAGCCTGAATGATTTGAAGGTATTTTTTTACATAACCGAAATAAAGAATGTTGTTTTTATTACAAGCTTTGATTGATCTCATCAGTGGCTGTGCATGAATTTGCTGAGTTTTGTCTCTCAATAATGTTTTGTACCTCATACTTCTCTTGACCTTGTATTTGAACAGGGCCCGGAGCCACAGGAGTAGTAGTGTATCGATTACAAATCAGAGGTTTTAAGAACGATACGTGGAACACATTATGGATACGCATGGATGCTGGAAGGTCCAGAGCATATGACACAGGGTTAATTTTATGAATAACTTTAAACGGGCCAATGAACCGGGGAGCCAACTTATTGCAAGGGGTCTGAAGATTGAGATTCTTCGAGGTGAGCCATACCCTGTCCCCAACCTGAAATGAGACCACCGGCAGCTGTCTACGATTAGCTTGACGCTGATAATGCTGGAACGAGGTACTGGGGGTCCTCTGCACCTGTGCCCAAGTGGAACGGAGTTGCTCCATATGCTCGTCCAGAGCTGGAATTTGCTGCGTCTGAAATGAGTCCGGGAGCAGACAAGGTTGGAACCCGTAATTGATGAGGAACGGGGAACTCCCGGACAATGAATTAATTGCACAATTCCTGGCAAACTCCGCCCAAGGCAACAGGTCGGCCCAATTATCATGATGGTCAGACACAAAACAGCGCAAAAACTGTTCCAAGCCCTGATTGTCACGCTCGGCGGCTCCGTTGCTCTGGGGATGATATGCAGAGGAAAATGATAATTGTATGCCCCACTGGGCACAGAATGCCCTCCAGAATCTAGACACAAATTGGCTCCCATGGTCGGACACCAATACTCTGGGTACGCCATGCAATCGGAAAACTTCCCTGGCAAACACCCTTGCCAACTCCTGGGCAGAGGGAAGGCCAGGCAGAGGCACGAAGTGTGCCATTTTAGAAAATCTATCGACTATCATCAGAATAAAAGAATATCCCCTAGGCACCGGTAATCCCCCCCATGAAGTCGATAGAGACATGAGACCAAGGTCATTCTCCATTGGGTACCGGCTGTAGCAGGCCCACCAGAAGGTGTCTAGGGGATTTTGCACGGGCACAGGTAGCACAAGCTGCAGTAAATGCTGTGCAGTCAGCACGCAAGGAAGGCCATCAGAATAACTGAGAGAGTGACCAAATTAATTGATTCCTGCCAACATGCCCAGCAGCCTTAGAAGCGTGATATGTCTCAAGAAGACGGGTACGGAGAGGTTCGGCTACAAAACATTTGCCCATTGGGGTCTCAGGTGGAGCATTAGTTTGATTAGTGAGAATCTCCTCCCCCAGGGGTGAAGTAATACTGGTTTGCAATGTATCTAAAATGCGATCAGGCTGGATAATCGGTACCGGAACCTCCTCCTCCTCGGTGTCAGGGTTAAATTGCCTGGACAGGGCATCCTCCCTGACATTCTTAGATCCAGGCAGATAGGATACGATAAAGTTAAAGCGCGACAGAAATAAGGCCCATCTAGCCTGACGAGAGGACAGTCTCTTAGCCTCAGATAGGTATGTTAAATTTTTGTGATCAGTCAGGATTAATACTGGAGTTCGGGTACCCTCAAGCAGGTGCCGCCATTCCTTGAGAGCCAGAATGATTGCCAACAACTCCCTGTCCCCAATCTCATAATGACTTTGCGCGCTAGTCAATTTTTTTGAAAAGTATCCACAGGGTCTTAGCATATTCCCAGGGTCCAGGTGCTGCGACAAAATGGCCCCTACCCCAGATTCTGAGGCGTCGACCTCCAATGTAAACGGCAGAGAGGGTTTAGGGTGGGACAGCACAGGAGCAGAGGCAAATGCAGACTTTAATGTCACTTAAGCTTGTTCAGCTTCTTGAGACCACTGGGAGGGATCCGCACCCTTGTGTGTTAAGTCAGACAGAGGTTTCACAATTGTAGAAAAGTTTCTGATAAATTTCCTATAATAATTAGCAAAACCGAGAAAGCGTTGGATAGCCTTAAGCCCCTTAGGACGTGGCCACTGTAGGACTGCTGCCAACTTATCCTTGTCCATTGCAATGCCATCCTTAGAGATAACAAAGCCCAGGAATGGTACCATGGACTTGTGGAATTCGCATTTCTCGATTTTGCAGAAGAGTTTATTCTCACGAAGTTTAAGCAAAAAGGCTGTCACATCCTTGATGTGCTGCGACAAGCTTGATGAATGAATAAGAATATCATCAAGATATACAACTACGCAGGACTATATCATGTCACGTAAGATATCATTAATAAACTCTTGAAACACTGCTGGTGCGTTACATAGCCCGAACGGCATTACCAGATATTCATAGTGGCCTGATCTGGTATTGAATGCCGTTTTCCACTCATCACCGGCCCTTATCCTTACTAAATTATAGGCGGCCCGCAAATCAAGTTTAGTAAAGATAGAGGAACCCTTCTCTGCAGAGAACAGGCAAGGTTCACTTTGAATGGAGGGTTGCAATGGTGGACGTCCACCGGAGACTACAACTGTGTGAGTCAGAGCTCGTGCCAGGAAAGGACGCCCAACTGAGACTATCCACTACCGTGTGCTTGTGCCACCCCTGAAGGGATTAATGTACAATATGGTCTTAAGATGGAAGGCAACCGGAAGCGCCCAACTGAACCTAGAGTGGAAGACCAAGCGCACAAGTATACCGGAGATGAGAACAACACTGGTTAAACAAGTAACGGCATAAGGCACCACCCCCGAAGGGGTTAATGAACACTATGGTCAGGATACGGAAGACTACCGGATGCGCCCAACTGAACCCAAAGCGGAAGACCAAGCGATCAAGTGAACGGTGTGGAGGAGCAATGTGTAACGGTTTTTTAGACACTCAGACAGAGGATTAGAATAAAACACAGTTTTATAAGAACAAGTTCGCCCTCTACAGGCAGTACAGTAAATAGCAGAATATAGGCTACATATGCCTTCTCAGGACCAGGATACAGAAACAGGGACAATACATATACTGTCACAGGACAGGCATAAAACAGCGACTGGCAATGAATAGTTAAGTACAAAGAATCATCAGTCTCAAATGTGGTGTTAGGCACGCCCAAGGTGATAAGAGGCAGCTATAGGTGCTAGATCACACAACACCTTAAGTCCGTCTATGTAGAGAGCTGCTAGATAGGGCTGAATCAGAGGCAGAAGCTGCAGGGTAGTTGGTAGATAGCCCCCACGGGCGTATAACGGAGACCAACAGTATGGTGATAGCTCGAGCCAATAGCCCCCACGGGCGTATAACGGAGACCAACAGTATCGAGATCGCTTGAGCCAATAGCCCCCACGGGCGTATAACGGAGGATGCTGTACTGCAAGAGCGTGAGCCAAATAGCCCCCTCGGGCTTGTAACGGAGACCAACAGTATAGTGATAGCTTGAGCCAATAGCCCCCACGGGCGTATAACGGAGACCAACAGTATAGATAGCTTGAGCCAATAGCCCCCACGGGCGTATAATGGGAACCAAAGAAGGAAAGAGAAATTCTCACAACAGCACCATGTCCCACTCCTACATTCCCGGGATACAGGGTCAGACTCTAGGGTTAGATCATGGGGAAAATAAATAAAATATAACCTTTAATATTCCCTCTTTAAAAACTAGCGAATTTAAAAACAAAAACTGCAATCCTAATAATTAGATCATTACTATATTGTCTATAGTAAGACGTTCCTGTCTCTAATAAGACGTTCCAATTCTTCTGTCAGTCTAATATGGAGTATTTTAAACAGGAGGCATAACATCAATCAAACCTTCTTAGATATTAACCGGACAAGGAGTTTTCACTCTCCTAATCATCCAGTAATGAACAGACTTCACTTTACTTCAAAACCTATAGTAGATATTGGTCGGTCATTTCATCCTCCACACTGATCTCTATATTAACAGCAGGGGACAAAATACCCAACCCCTCTCACACTGACTACGTAAAAACCCAATCTTGTCCTAATATGTTATTATCCAAAGATAATTTCAATCCTACCTCTCTTGCTATATGTTAATATACTAGATAATGAGAGCAAAGGACAGTGGAGAGGCGGCCACAAAAGGTGATCACCCAAAATTAGCGAGAAACTCGCTTAAACTATCCCAGCGGTCAGTCCACAAAAATCATTAGGTAAAGGACCCGCTGGGTGAGTGATCGATATAGGCCAAAAAATGACAGGTAGAGAGAAACAAAGTATAGAGGTGTAGAGTCCCTCCAATCTATCACACTTTATCTGGATTGTAGCATTACTGATACACAAGTCTGTGCTCAGAAACCCAACGATCGTTTCGCCATTACGGCTTCATCAAGGGGTGGAGAGCCGGCTCAAAAAGCCCGGTTTTAAACTCTCATAGATTCCCCTAATTGGTAACATCTAGATGACCTCATCCTTAACTCTTTGTGAGTCAAGATCTTCCATCATCGTTATTAACCCCTTTAGCACTGGTTAATTATTGCCAAACACTGATTTATTTCCACAAATATAAGGTTCACAAATGAGCTGGTTTGTATAAGGCTAATCACAAAGGACATATATTATCACATTACAGAAAGTTTCATACGTAACGGTATGTTAATAACTAAATTAGATTTATCACTCATCCTTCTCCTGTAAGCCTAGGATCGAGTGCATTTATCATTTCATACAAACCTAGTATCCGATTCGTAATTACGGTCGTATGTTTATATCTTGTACCCGGTACAAATTTAAATCTCCTATAACCCTTATCATAATTAATTTGGGTATCGAGATTTCAGGATGACACCAGAGCTAGAGATCATCCTAGTTTACTAGATATATATTTAATTTTTAACAATCAATTCCCAATAATTAACATATATCAGATATCTTAAAAGGAAAATCATTGATTCATAAACTTAGGTATCTCATGTTGTAGTTATATTTATTTCACTTCACATCCATTAACTTCATCTTATAATGATCACCTTACTATCCAATTAACAGGTTAATACCTATATTATGGCTAAAAACAACGAATCATTCTTCTTCCTCCACAGTATGTATTTTTATACTTTTATATTGATCTTCTCAAATCAAGGTCAATGATTTATAAGGTTGGTATCTTTTATATCCATTAAGGGAATTTTCTTAAATGTGAGCTGACAAGCGCATTCCTTCATTCAATCCATTTGGCCAGAGAGTATTGAGATAAAAAATCCAGCTATTCTCACTTTTCAATAATTTATTTTCTACATCTCCTCTTCTCAAACCCAGGGAGATGCGATTCAAACCAAAAATCTTAATATTATTCGTTTTTGAGTCATGTTTTTCCAAAAAATGTTTACTTATCCTTGTTAATGTTTTACCCTGATTTTTATCTCTAGAAGCATTTTCGATGTTTCTAAAATGTTCTCTAATTCTTATTTTCAATCTTCTGTAAGTTTTTCCAACATACAATTTCTGGCATGGACATTGGATTGCATATACCACATTTTCTGTGTCACAATTAATATAATGATTAAATTTACACCATTTATGAAAACGATTATAAATTCCAATGTTATTTTTCATGTGTGCACAAATCTTACAATGTCCACATGGAAAACTCCCTATTATGGGTAATTTTCTTGCTTTTCTTTGAGTAAAATGACTTCTTACTAATTTATCCCTAAGATTAGGGGAACATCTACAGCTCATCTGTGGTAAGTCCCCAATCACTTTCTTTAAAACAGTATCAGATTGTAGTATTGACCAATGTTTGGACAGTATACTACGTATAGAGTCCCATTGGTTATTATAGGTACTTATAAATCTGATAGTTGTATCTGTTTTTTTATTTTTCTTTACTAGTAATGATGCCCTAGGAGTATGCATAGCTCTTGTCCTAGCTTTCTTGATAGTGGTTTTGGAATAACCACGTTCTATCAAACGAACTGTAAGTTCATCAGCTCTTTTATTAAATAATTCATTTGTAGAGCAGTTCCTTTTAATCCGAAAATATGGCCCAAAAATATGTACTTGACTGAGGCTTTTAAGCAATTAAATAACAAAGAATGTTATAAAAAATTACATAATGATCCGACTACTGATTTTCTTAGGATCTATACGAAAATGATAAATGAAGCCAGGGATAATGATGTCATTACTTTAGAGGAAAAGAAATTTTTAGATGTTCAAAATCCGGTAGTGCCGACTTTTTATTTACTCCCTAAGATACATAAGAACTCATCAACACCTCCAGGGAGACCAATTGTTTCCAGTCAAGGAAGTTTAACTGAAAGGGCATCACAATATCTGGATAATGCTCTGAGAAAATATGTAGTCTGTCTACCCTCCTACATAAGAGATACTACGGATCTATTGGTCAAATTGGATCAATTACCAATAGATAATTCTATCACATTGGTGAGCTGTGATGTGGAAGCTCTTTACACATCCATCCACCACGAGATGGGAATAAGAGCAGTTGAACATTTTCTAAAGAAAGATATATTTGTGACTGAAAACTATAGAATTTTTCTATTAAAATTACTACGATTTGTGTTGACCCATAATTACTTTCTCTTCCACAATCATTATTATCTTCAGATCCGGGGTACTGCAATGGGGGCGGCGTGTGCTCCCACATATGCTAATTTGTACCTCGGGTGGTGGGAGGAGATGGTAGTCTTTCATGATATACCATCAAATTGGGATACGCATATATTGATATGGTATCGGTACATAGATGACCTATTCATTCTATGGGATGGAGAGATCAGTGAATTACAAAATCTTATAAAAAATATGAATGAAAATGATTTCAATTTAAAACTTACTTTGGACTTTGATAATTCCAAAATTAATTTTCTTGATCTTACAATCTTTAAAGGAGAGGATAGTTATCTCCATACAGATTTATACAGAAAACCAACATCTACAAATAGTATATTACATGCGAACAGCTTTCATTTAAAATCCGTTATAAGATCAATTCCAATTGGGGAGTTTTTTCGGATTAAAAGGAACTGCTCTACAAATGAATTATTTAATAAAAGAGCTGATGAACTTACAGTTCGTTTGATAGAACGTGGTTATTCCAAAACCACTATCAAGAAAGCTAGGACAAGAGCTATGCATACTCCTAGGGCATCATTACTAGTAAAGAAAAATAAAAAAACAGATACAACTATCAGATTTATAAGTACCTATAATAACCAATGGGACTCTATACGTAGTATACTGTCCAAACATTGGTCAATACTACAATCTGATACTGTTTTAAAGAAAGCGATTGGGGACTTACCACAGATGAGCTGTAGACGTTCCCCTAATCTTAGGGATAAATTAGTAAGAAGTCATTTTACTCAAAGAAAAGCAAGAAAATTACCCATAATAGGGAGTTTTCCATGTGGACATTGTAAGATTTGTGCACACATGAAAAATAACATTGGAATTTATAATCGTTTTCATAAATGGTGTAAATTTAATCATTATATTAATTGTGACACAGAAAATGTGGTATATGCAATCCAATGTCCATGCCAGAAATTGTATGTTGGAAAAACTTACAGAAGATTGAAAATAAGAATTAGAGAACATTTTAGAAACATCGAAAATGCTTCTAGAGATAAAAATCAGGGTAAAACATTAACAAGGATAAGTAAACATTTTTTGGAAAAACATGACTCAAAAACGAATAATATTAAGATTTTTGGTTTGAATCGCATCTCCCTGGGTTTGAGAAGAGGAGATGTAGAAAATAAATTATTGAAAAGTGAGAATAGCTGGATTTTTTATCTCAATACTCTCTGGCCAAATGGATTGAATGAAGGAATGCGCTTGTCAGCTCACATTTAAGAAAATTCCCTTAATGGATATAAAAGATACCAACCTTATAAATCATTGACCTTGATTTGAGAAGATCAATATAAAAGTATAAAAATACATACTGTGGAGGAAGAAGAATGATTCGTTGTTTTTAGCCATAATATAGGTATTAACCTGTTAATTGGATAGTAAGGTGATCATTATAAGATGAAGTTAATGGATGTGAAGTGAAATAAATATAACTACAACATGAGATACCTAAGTTTATGAATCAATGATTTTCCTTTTAAGATATCTGATATATGTTAATTATTGGGAATTGATTGTTAAAAATTAAATATATATCTAGTAAACTAGGATGATCTCTAGCTCTGGTGTCATACTGAAATCTCGATACCCAAATTAATTATGATAAGGGTTATAGGAGATTTAAATTTGTACCGGGTACAAGATATAAACATACGACCGTAATTACGAATCGGATACTAGGTTTGTATGAAATGATAAATGCACTCGATCCTAGGCTTACAGGCGAAGGATGAGTGATAAATCTAATTTAGTTATTAACATACCGTTACGTATGAAACTTTCTGTAATGTGATAATATATGTCCTTTGTGATTAGCCTTATACAAACCAGCTCATTTGTGAACCTTATATTTGTGGAAATAAATCAGTGTTTGGCAATAATTAACCAGTGCTAAAGGGGTTAATAACGATGATGGAAGATCTTGACTCACAAAGAGTTAAGGATGAGGTCATCTAGATGTTACCAATTAGGGGAATCTATGAGAGTTTAAAACCGGGCTTTTTGAGCCGGCTCTCCACCCCTTGATGAAGCCGTAATGGCGAAACGATCGTCGAGTTTCTGAGCACAGACTTGTGTATCAGTAATGCTACAATCCAGATAAAGTGTGATAGATTGGAGGGACTCTACACCTCTATACTTTGTTTCTCTCTACCTGTCATTTTTTGGCCTATATCGATCACTCACCCAGCGGGTCCTTTACCTAATGATTTTTGTGGACTGACCGCTGGGATAGTTTAAGAGAGTTTCTCGCTAATTTTGGGTGATCACCTTTTGCGGCCGCCTCTCCACTGTCCTTTGCTCTCATTATCTAGTATATTAACATATAGCAAGAGAGGTAGGATTGAAATTATCTTTGGATAATAACATATTAGGACAAGATTGGGTTTATACGTAGGCAGTGTGAGAGGGGTTGGGTATTTTGTCCCCTGCTGTTAATATATAGATCAGTGTGGAGGATGAAATGACCGACCAATATCTACTATAGGTTTTGAAGTAAAGTGAAGTCTGTTCATTACTGGATGATTAGGAGAGTGAAAACTCCTTGTCCGGTTAATATCTAAGAAGGTTTGATTGATGTTATGCCTCCTGTTTAAAATACTCCATATTAGACTGACAGAAGAATTGGAACGTCTTATTAGAGACAGGAACGTCTTACTATAGACAATCTAGTAATGATCTAATTATTAGGATTGTAGTTTTTGTTTTTAAATTCGCTAGTTTTTAAAGAGGGAACATTAAAGGTTATATTTTATTTATTTTCCCCATGATCTAACCCTGGAGTCTGACCCTGTATCCCGGGAATGTAGGAGTGGGACATGGTGCTGTTGTGAGAATTTCTCTTTCCTTCTTTATTTTATCTTATTTATATAAGTTTTCTCTAGCACAATCCACTTATTCGTATGAATAACCTACAATTACTATTATGATAGTGGTGCACCGAATATATATTTTCTGTATAATGGGAACCACCTGTTGCTGCAAGTGCTTGAGCCAATAGCTCCTCCCCGGGCGCGTTAACGGAGACCTACTGCTCTGTGGATGACAACGAGCTGCCAACTAACCGAGGCCCACAACGCGGCCGACTCAGCAGAAGCAGTGGGTAAGGAACGGCTCAGCAAGGGTTAACAATAGCAGCAAGGTTGAGGAGTAAGCACTACAAGTGATCGGAGGCTCAGTGAGAAGCGGTATAGCACAGCAAGTGCCAAGGAGACTCAGCTATACATAGTACAGTGCACCAGAGAAACGGAAGGCTCAGCTCAGGAGACACGGCTCAGCAGGAGCTAATACAGCAATCTCAATCGGCTCTGACACACACGCTGCAGCAATCAGAATGTCGCCGGGGCGACAACAGGAGCTGTAAACAGGAACATTAGCAGTCCGCTACAGGTCACGGAGCAGAAAGTCAGCCAGGCCGGGTCAGATCACGGAGGAGATTCGCAGACAAGCCAGATCAGCAACGAGCAGGAACGTCAGCCAGGCCGGGTCAGATCACGGAGGAGATTCGCAGACAAGCCAGACCAGCAACGAGCAGGAACGTCAGCCAGGCCGGGTCGGATCACGGAACAGGAACACGGAAACGTAGTCAATACAGGCCAATTCGGTACACAGGAGATCAGGAATGCAGAAACACAGCAACAGCAACACTGGCTCTGGAACACCACAAAAGGGCACCTGACAGGTGCCAATGGACAGAATAAAAAGGTCACCAGGGGCGGGCCAAACACGCTCAACCAATAAGGGAGCAGCACAAGTGAGAGTGACAGAGAAATCACGGGAACCGTGATAGTACCCCCCTCTCAAAGACCCCCTCTCCCTACCAGAGATCTTGGTTTCTGAGGGTATTTGGAGTAGAAGTTGCGCAACAGTCTGGGCGCAAGGAGGTCCTTCTGATCCACCCAGGAACGTTCCTCGGGGCCATACCCCTTCCAGTGGACCAAATATAGCAACTTCCCTCTAAATCTCCTAGAATCAGTGATACTCTGGACTTCGTATTCCTCCTGGCCTTGAAAGTCCACCGGCTCAGGAATCACTGGAGTGGTAGTGTAGCGGTTGCAAACCAAGGGTTTCAACAGAGATACATGGACATTATGTATACGCATAGAGGCTGGGAGTTCCAATGCGTACGAGACGGGATTCACCTTGCGGATGACTTTAAACGGCCCAATGAACTGGGGGGCCAGTTTATTGGAAGGCACCTGCAAATTGAGATTTCTGGAGGAAAGCCATACCCTATCCCCAACCTGGAAGGAGACCGCTGGCAGCCGCCTATGATTGGCATGCCTCTGGTGTCGCTGAAATGACTGACTGAGGGTCCTCTGAACCTGTGCCCAAGTGGAGCGAAGCTGTTCAATATGCTCATCCAGAGCTGGGATTTGTTGTGCCTGGAATGAGTCCGGGAGCAGTCACGGCTGGAACCCATAATTAATGAGAAACGGGGAGCTTCCGGACGATGAATTGACTGCACAATTCCTGGCAAACTCTGCCCACGGCAACAGGTCGGCCCAATTGTCATGATGATCGGTTACAAAGCAGCACAAGAACTGTTCCAGTCCTTGATTGGCACGCTCAGCGGCCCCATTGGTCTGGGGATGGTAGGCGGAAGAAAAGGACAACTGGATGCCCATCTGCCCACAAAATGCCCTCCAAAATCTGGACACAAACTGGCTACCCACGATCAAACACCACCACTCTAGGCACCCCGTGCAAATGAAACACTTCTTTGGCAAACACCATAGCCAATTCCTGAGCTGACGGAAGACCAGGGAGGGGCATGAAATGAGCCATTTTAGAGAACCTATCGACCACCATAAGGATAAACATGTACCCCCTAGACACTGGCAACTCTCCCAGAAAGTCAATGGATATATGGGACCATGGACGGTCACCATTAGGTACTGGTTGGAGTAAACCTACTGGAAGATGCCTGGGTGTCTTGGCACGAGCACAGGTGGCACAGGCTGCAGTAAAGGCGGAGCAATCAGCTCTAAGGGAGGGCCACCAAAATAACTGAGATAGAGACCAAATTAACTGGTCCCTCCCGATATGCCCAGCAGCCTTAGAAGAGTGGTAAGTTTCCAATAGGCGGGTATGGAATGGCTCGTCCACAAAACACTTGCCCACGGGGTTTCTGGAGGAGCCCTAGCCTGAGAGGCCAAAATTTCTTCCACCAGTGGCGAAGTGATGCTAGTACGTATAGTGGCCAGAATATGATCTGGCTGAATAATAGGTACAGGTTCTTCCTCCCTCTCAATGTCTGACGCAAACTTTCTGGACAGAGCATCTGCCCTGACATTCTTGGACCCCGGTAAATAGGACACCACAAAATTGAACCAGGACAAAAAGAGTGCCCACCTAGCCTGTCGTGAGGAGAGTCTCTTAGCTTCAGAGAGATACGTTAAATTCTTGTGGTCAGTTAAGATTAATACTGGTGTCCTGGTACCTTCCAAAAGGTGACGCCACTCTTTAAGTGCCAGAATGATAGCCAAGAGCTCCCTGTCACCAATCTCATAGTGGCTTTGGGCGCTGGACAGTTTCTTCGAAAAGAACCCACAAGGTCTCCAGGTACCACCTCCCACAGGGCATTGGGAGAGCACTGCCCCAACCCCAAACTCAGAGGCATCAACTTCCAGGGTAAATGGTAGGGCTGGGTTAGGGTGGGATAGTACCGGAGCAGAAGCAAAGGTGGATTTCAGAGTTTCAAACACATTCTCAGCTGCCTCAGACCATTGGGAGGGAGTAGCGCCCTTATGTGTCAAGTCAGACAGAGGTTTCACAATAGTGGAAAAGTTCTGGAAAAATTTCCTGTAATAGTTGGCAAAGCCCAGAAAGCGCTGAATAGCCTTTAACCCTTTAGGGTGGGGCTACTGTAGGACTGCTGCCAACTTCTCCTGGTCCATAGCAATGCATTCTTTAGAGATCACGAATCCCAGGAAGGGTACTTGGGACCTGTGAAATTCGCATTTCTCAAGTTTATAGAACAATTTATTTTTGTGTAATCGAAGCAAAACCTCAGAGACATCCTTGATGTGCTGGGTAAGGGTGGTAGAGTGAATCAATATATCATCTAGATATACCACAACACAGGACTGGAGCATGTCACAAAGGATGTCATTAATAAATTCTGGAACACCGCAGGAGCATTGCATAGGCTAAATGGCATTACCAGATATTCATAATGCCCTGATCTGGTATTAAATGCTGTCTTCCACTCATCTCCAGCTTTAATTCTGATCAGGTTATATGCAGCCCAGAGATTGAGTTTAGTAAAGATGGAAGAGCCCTTTAACCTGTCAAATAACTCGGTAATGAGTGGAATGGGGTAGGCATTCCTAGACATTAGTTTATTCAAACCCCTGTAATCAATACAAGGCCTAAGCTCGCCATTCTTCTTCTTTACAAAGAAGAACCCGGCACCCGCCGGATTCTGGTTAGGTTTGTCTAGGTGTACCGTATGCTCAAGTAAAGTTTGTAAGGCCAGTGCCAACTGGTCTAGGCGCTGCTCGTGCACATCCATTCTCCAATGGATGTTCTGTGTACTACTTTCACCCTTGCTGTCTGAGGTCATGGCCCTTTCGTACTGTAACGGTTTTTCAGACACTCAGACAGAGGATTAGAATAAAACACAGTTTTATTAGAAAAAAAAAAATAAGAACAAGTTCGCCCTTTACAGGCAGTACAGTAAACAGCAGAATATAGGCTACATATGCCTTCTCAGGACCAGGATATAGAAACAGGGACAATACATATACTGTCACAGGACAGGCATAAAACAGCGACTGGCAATGAATAGTTAAGTACAAAGAATCATCAGTCTCAAATGTGGTGTTAGGCACGCCCAAGATGATAAGAGGCAGCTATAGGTGCTAGATCACACAACACCTTAAGTCCGTCTATGTAGAGAGCTGCTACATAGGGCTGAGTCAGAGGCAGAAGCTGCAGGGTAGTTGGTAGATAGCCCCCAGGGGCATATAACGGAGACCAACAGTATCGAGATCGCTTCAGCCAATAGCCCCCACGGGCGTATAACGGAGGTTGCTGTACTGCAAGAGTGTGAGCCAAATAGCCCCCTCGGGCTTGTAACGGAGACCAACAGTATCATGATAGCTTGAGCCAATAGCCCCACGGGCATATAACGGAGACCACCGTATTGTGATAGCTTGAGCCAGTAGCCCCCATGGGTGTATAACGGAGACCAACAGTATAGATCGTTTGAGCCAATAGCCCCCACGGGCGTATAAGGGAACCACCTGTTGCTGCAAGTGCTTGAGCCAATAGCGCCTCCCCAGGTGCGTTAACGGAGAACTACTGCCCTGTGGATGACAACGACCCGCCGACTAACCGAGGCCCACAACGCGGCCGACTCAGCAGAAGCAGTGGATAAGGAATGGCTCAGCAAGGGTTAACAATAGCAGCAAGGTTGAGGAGTAAGCACTACAAGTGATCGGAGGCTCAGTGAGTAGCGGAATAGCACAACAAGTGCCAAGGAGACTCAGTTATACATAGTACAGTGCACCAGAGAAACGGAAGGCTCAGCTCAGGAGACACGGCTCAGCAGGAGTTAATACAGCAATCTCGATCGGCTCTGACGCACACGCTGCAGCAATCAGAATGTCGCCAGGGCGACAACAGGAGATGTAAACAGGAACAGTAGCAGTCCGGTACAGGTCACGGAGCAGGAAGTCAGCCAGGCCGGGTCAGATCACAGAGGAGATTCGCAGACAAGCCAGATCAGCAATGAGCAGGAACATCAGCCAGGCCGGGTCAGATCACGGAGGAGATTCGCAGACAAGCCAGATCAGCAACAAGCAGGAACGTCAGCCAGGCCGGGTCGGATCACAGAACAGGAACACGGAAGCGTAGTCAATACAGGCCAATTCGGTACACAGAAGATCAGGAACGCAGGAACACAGCAACAGCAACACTGGCTCTGGAACACCACGAAAGGGCACCTGACAGGTGCCAATGGACAGAATAAAAAGGTCACCAGGGGCGGGACAAACACGCTCAACCAATAAGGGAGCAGCACAAGTGAGAGTGACAGAGAAATCACGGGAACCGTGATACAATGACACACTGAGACTCAAACCCACGGACTGGACTACAAACGGTAACGGAGTACCATAGCTTCTGGGATGCACAATAACATGAGAGATGTGCCCAGATGGTAGCAGCGGGCACTGACAGATTCTTCACCCAGCCGGGCACGGAGGAAGCAGGAACTACAGCCAAACCAATTCGATACACAACACAGGAATGTCAGCCAAGCCGGGTCGGTACACGTAGCCGGGTCGTCGGTCTCGCCGGGTCGGTACACTGAGCAAGGTCGTCAGTCTCACCGGGTCAGTACATGGAGCAGGAACATCAGCCAGGCTGGGTCAGAACAGGAAGCAGGAACGTCAGCCAATCCGAATCGGTGCACAGAAGCAGGAACAGCAGCAAAAGCGTAGTCAGGCAGTCCGGGGTCATACCCTGGTATCAAACAAACAGAACTAGCACTAGGCATTAGGTACACCACGAAAGGGCAAACTCTAAGTGACAGCCCAGGGTATATAAAGGCTGTCGCTGGGAGGAGCTGTACAGTGCAGCCAATGAGAAGGCACCAGTAAAATAAGCCTGTCAGAATGTCACATAATCACGGGCGCTGTGATAAGGGCTTGTAGCCAAAAGCACCTTGTTAAAGGCGGTGTTGTTTTACTAGGGCAGAGGGGCTAGTTCCTGCTTGGGGGAGGCATCGTCATCGCAGAGGGGACTGGACCTGTTCCCCAGAAAATGGCAGAGTGGTTAGTGCCTGCCCAGCAGAGACTTTGCAGCAGACGGGACGATACCTTCTCTGCAGTGACCTGTTCCAGTGAGTAGAAGTGCAAGTCAATACCCAGGTCACTGCTCTCCACTGGGCTGGCTGCACCTGGAGGTCTTCCAATCCAGTTGACCGCTCCTCCTCTGGGTGGTGCAGATAGATCCAATGGCAAACGGCCCAGGTCTGTTCGGTGGTCCTCTAAGGCCGTCCGGTGTAAATGACCTGATAGGCACCCCCTAACGCTACAGGGGCGGCACCTACTATGGGGGCCATCACACTCCTCTTTACCTTATTGACCATAGACCTATGAGAATTTCTAAGATGATTCATATAAAGCAGAGCTGGACAAAATAAGGCTCTCCAACTTTTCTGGACTACAAACCCAAACATCCTCAGCCAGCTTCTGAAAAGCTGGAGGGTCTCAGATTGTTCATCAAAGCTGTAAGGTTTTAAAAATGTGCAGTATAAAATTATTTTGTATCCACAAAATTCTCAAATTTGCCCTCAGGGCAGCTCAGCAGTGAATTTAACCCTTTGAGTGCCGGAAAGGCGTCCAATGCATTGAGCTGCAATGCACTAGATACCTCTCTGGCACTAAAAGGGTTAAGTCCACAAGTGTAACAAGCACCACCTGTGCTCATTTCAGAACAACAACATTTAGTGCTCAATTTAAAGGCAGCAAAAAAATAAAAAAAACTAAAAGGTGCGTTAAGGTGCAGTAAGCCATTCAAAGGTCCTTGTTATGTTCAGCTAACGGCAGAGCACAAGTCACAACGGCCGATACATTTACATGCATTGGAACCCATAGAACAAAATTCCCCAGAGCAATTCAAAGGAGTGCGGGACTGCTAACGGCAGCAAAAAATATACATTTAACATCCAAGAGTTAAGACCCAGTTTTGTTAGAAGTTAGACACCTAATGAACAAAAAAAAACCCGCAACATGGTAAAACAGACAAACTGCTCCCTGCACAAGAATACAAATGGGAAAATTAACCCATGCAATGCCAAAATAACACAATAAACATGCCCACACACCACAGATTACTAGCACACACAACAACCAAGCAACACCACATGGACATGGCCCAACAAAAAAACACCAACACAACATGCCACGGAACAATGGGGGTTAGCACACAACACGGACATAGTGAGATAGACAGAGAGAGCGCAATCAGTATGTAGGGTTACATATTGTTGTGAAGACTGCAGTGAAGGCATGCAAGGGAGAGAGCTAGGGAACACCAGCAACCCCCAGGCACACCTGATCAACAGCCTTCACCTGTTGCAAGTGAGGAGGCTCCGGCTCATAAGCCACACAGGAGCCCACTCCCACCTGGAGGACACCTGCCTGCAGATGCACAGCTGCAGCAACAGGATGCTCCCCAACTGCCACAGGCACCCCTGCAGCAGCCCAGGGTGCATAGACAACCACCAAGGCCCAAGGTATACTGCCCAAGGGTCACTCTGTTTGTAATGACCGATGACGAGGTAATTGATCGCTACAGGATGAGGCTGTACAGCATCATTGCCCTGTACGAGGTCATCAAGGATGAGGTGGATCCCATATGCACCCACAACCATGCCCTGACTGGCCTGCAAAAACTCCTGTGTGCCATACACTTCATGGCAAGTGGAGCCTTCCAGTCGACAGATGGTTATGCATCTGGCATGTCACAGGCCACATTCTCCAGGGTGCTTGCCCAGGTCTTGCCAGCCCTCAAAGGCAAGGTGAGTACCTATATACATTTCCTTATCACCGACATGGAGTGGACACATCTGAAGCAGGGCTTCTACGCAAGGGGAGGCATTCCCAGGGTCATGGGTGCAATAGATTGCACCCATTTCTTTATGAAAGCACCAGCATGTCAGGGACATATGTTCATGAACTGCAAAAACTTCCACTCCATGAATGTGCAGATGGTGTGTGACAGCAACCTGGTCATCATGAATGTCTGTGCAAAATATACTGGGAGCTGTCACAATTCCCATATACTTAGAAACTCATCTGTGCAGAGAGATTTTGAAAATGGAACCCATACAGGCGGATAGCTTCTGGGTGAGTTAAAAATACTAAATCATACCACATACACACGTGCTAGTACATTCAACTCATAAACCATCATTCACACAACATGTGCTCCTTGTCACACCATGTCGCTCACTTTCCACAGGTGATGCTAGCTATGGCTGCAAACCATGGCTCCTCAACCCACTTGCCAATCCCCAAAACGATGCCCAGGAACGATATAACCAGGCTCATGGCAGAACATGGAATGCCATTGAGTGGACCTTCGGCCTCCTCAAGGTCCTGATTCTGATGTCTGGACCACTCGGGGGAGAATTGCAGTGTGCACCAGGCAAGGTCTGCGACATCGTCACGGCATGTGCCATCCTACATAATATCGCAGTGGACACCAGACTCATCGACGATGTCCAGCCCCACCCAGACCTGAAGACCCTGTGGACATTGTTGAGGGTGAGAAAACCCTAACAGGGATGCAGACAAGGGACAGATTGATCAGAGATCACTTCAGCTGTGAGTATAATACATGTATGCACACAATCCATGCATGCACACCCACCACAACACACATGTCCTGTTTATCCCCACAGAATAAGTGACACATCCCTGACACTGGCTGCAGTATGGACCACCAACATCAACCATTCCATGGACCAGTCATATTGGGGCTAGAGATTCCGATTACATCTGACACCCTGTCGTCCATGTTGATACTGCTACCTCAAGGATATCATGCATGCCCCCATGGAAACCAAGGTACAACACTTAAACCATGTTCAGCTTATCACACTGCTCCCTAGGCACCAACTAAAGTGTTTTGCTAGGATCAGACCCATAGCAACCATGGTACCCCTGTAGCAAGGGAGTCCCATCCAAGCCAATGCATCAGATAACTGTCACATCAGGGGTTAAGGGGACATTCGAGGGGACATGGGACCAATAGTTTGCTACAGCTGAAAAGAGCAGCAGAGGGATGGATCTACAGTGGTAGTGTGTTACACAACATAGAGCTCATGAAATGTGGATCACATCTCCAGGGACACCATGCTGACCTGTGTGTTTGTGTGCAGTGATATGTGCCCCAGACAGAAATACACACACATCAACAAATATGTCCTGATAGCTCCATGAACCAAACATATTGACTGTCTCTGACAGTGGCAGAACAAATATATTAGTGTCATGGAGCTATTAGGACATACTTGTTGATGTGTGTATTCATGTCAGGGGCATAAATTCCTAGGCCTGGTTGACATCCCCTCAGTTCCCCCCATAATGGTTTACAGACCAGTACACAACACGCCACAGAGCAATGGTTTGTGTACCCCCCTGTAACGTAAAAGATTAAGGGGAAAACGATGTTGTAGCTGTTGCATGATGATCATTTCGAGGGTGCTGTTCCAAATCCTGTCTTCTTGTCCCACAGGCATCCATAGCACGATCCATCCTTGAACAGAGGAGTTTCCATGTGACTGGACTGAAGTCTTGACAATACTTTCATAAAGCTCACCCCTTGATGTTCCAAGTGATTGTGTTGGTTATGCAGTGTTTGACCTGATGTTCACAGCAACCTCTACTGGAACATTCACATATAGACACAAATTCATGTGTGTACTAGCATCCAGGTATCAAACCTTTACAGCAAGACTGCTCATCCACAGAGTTGCCAAACCATGTTGACAACACATGATCAGTTCACCAGTGTTTCAAAAATATTCAGATTTAGTTTAACCCCTTAAGGACCGGGAAAATCTGATGCTGTTTTCCCTTAAGGACCTTTTTGACTATGTCTTTGTTCAACCATATTTTCTCTTTAATTCCTTTTGTACACCCACACAAATTATGTACTGTTTTTTAAGGGCAAGGAGGGCTTTCTTTTGATACCACAATTATATGAATATCTCATTGTTTAATTTGATTAAAATAGAAAAAAAGAGGAAAAAAATTAAAAAATACAATATTTTGCTTACATTTTTCTGTCAGGATTTGCATACTATTAGTTAATGAAAAAAATACCCCTAAATATATTCATTTGCTTCTCCTGAATATAAGAGTACCCCATATGCCTAATATTTCAATCCCTTCCTCACATTTACAAGGTAAATATTACAAGATGGATGACATTATTTCCAACTTGTAATTTTTCAACAATTGGCATGTGAGCATCATAGCTTAGTTGACAGTGCCAGAACCAAAAATGTCCCACAAAGGTATATGTTTCTGAAAACTAGACAACATAAGGTAAATAATCAGGAGAAGATTTTATGCAGCTATTTTTCCAGAAAAAAAATTCAAAATTGTGGAAAAATGTTGTTTTTTGCAGTTTTCACACTTACATTTCAATATTACTGTTGATATCAAGCACGGGATAGTTGAAAATTTAAAAATATCCATTGTTTAGTGTTCAGCTCCTTCTTCTGAGTACAGCAATACCCCAAATGCATAGGTTTCTCAAGGTTTGGGGGAGATACGGGACCCAAATTAGAACATGCGCATTTCCAGTTTCACACTTTGAATTTTCACAGCTTGCATCACTGGTGCCATGTCTCATTTGGGGCTGTGTAACAGTGCTTCACTCTAAGCTTTCCCCCCAAAAGTGTATATTTTTGGAAAGTAGACACCCCAGGCTTTCATTTTATGTATTTTTTCAATTTTTTTACGCAGCCATTTTACCACCAATCACTCGTAAATCTTGACGTAAGTTAAAAAAAACAGCATTTTTCACACTTTCACTTCAATGTTGATGTGAATTTCAAGAACATGATAGGTGAAGATTTTTAAAAATGTATTGTTTAGTGTTCATCTCCTTCTTCTGAGTCCGGCAATACCCCATATGCATAGGTTTCTCAAGATATGGGGCATGCTACGGGGGCCAAAATTTGAACAAATATTGAATTTTCATATCTTGCTTATCTGGTGCCATGTCTCATTTGGGGCTGTGTAACAGTGCTCAACTCTAAGATTTCCCCCAAAAAGTGTATATTTTTGGAAATTAGACACCCCAGGCTTTCATTTTATGTATGTTTTCAAATTTTTAACGCAGCCATTTTACCACCAATCCCTCGTACATCTTGACGTAAGTTAAAAAAACAGTGTTTTTCACACTTTCACTTCAATGTTGATGTGAATTTCAAGCACATGATAGGTGAAGATTTTTAAAACTGCATTGTTTAGCGTTCAGCTTCTTCTTCTGAGTACAGCAATACCCCATATGCATAGGTTTCTCAAGATATGGGGGAAGCTACAGGGCCCAAATTTGAACAAATATTGAATTTTCATATCTTGCTTATCTGGTGCCATTTCTCATTTGAGGCTATTTTCCAGTGCTCCACTCTAAGATTTTCCCCCAAAAGTGTATATATTTGAAAAGTAGACACCCCCAGATTTCATTTTATGTATGTTTTCAAATTTTTTACGCAGCCATTTTACCTCCAATCACTCGTACATCTTGATGTAAGTAAAAAAATCAGCGTTTTTCACACTTAGATTTCAATGTTGATATGGATTTCAAGCACAGAGTAGGTGATGATTTTTTAAACTGCATTTATTAGTGTTTGTCTCTTTCTTCTGAGTACGGCATTACCCCATATGCATAGCTTTCTCATGGTTTGGGGGAGCTACGGGGCCCAAATTTGAACAAATATTGAATTTTCATATCTTGCTTATCTGGTGCCATTTCTCATTTGGGGCTATGTTCCAGTGCTCCACGATAAGATTTCCCCCCAAAAGTATATATTTTTGAAAAGTAGACACCCCCAGCTTTCATTTTATGTATGTTTTCAAATTTTTTACGCAGCCATTTTACCACCAATCACTTGTACATCTTGACGTAAGTAAAAAAATCAGCGTTTTTCACACTTAGATTTCAATGTTGATGTGGATTTCAAGCACAGAGTAGGTGATGATTTTTTAAACTGCATTTATTAGTGTTCGGCTCCTTCTTCTGAGTACGGCAATACCCCATATGCATAGCTTTTTCATGGTTTGTGGGAGCTACGGGGCCCAAATTTGAACATGTGCATTTCCAGGTTCACACTTTGAATTTTCACAGATTGCGTTACTGGTGCAATTTCTCATTTGTCCTTTGTAACAGTGCTCTTTTTTTAAGATTTTCCCCCAAAAGTGTATATTTTTGGAAAGTAGCCACCCCAGGCTTTTGTTTTAGGTGTTTTTTTAAATTTTGTACACAGCCATTTTACCACTAATCCTGTGAAAACTTGACGTAAGTAAAAAAAAAATCATCTTTTTTCACACAGACTTCAATGTTGATGTGAATTTTAAGCACAGGATAGGTGAATATTTTATAAACTGCATTGATTAGTGTTCAGTCTGCTGAGTACAACAATGCCCTATATGCAGTGGTTTGTCAGGGTTTGGGGGAGATACTGGGCCCAGTTGGAACATGTGAGTTCCCTTTTACAAACATGCCATTTTTACAGCTGGTGCCTTGTCTCATTTCAGACTGTTTGGCAATAATGCAGTGAATTTTACCCCCAAAAGTATATGTTGTAGAATAGTAGGCAACCCTGGCTTTCATTCTATTTGCACTTTTTAAATTTTTTCCCTGCCACTGTATCAGCAATCCCTCCCAAAACTTGCAGTAAGGCAGAGAAACACCATTTTTTCACACATATTTTTTTCTGGATTTCAATCAGATGATATTTGCAGATTTTTTAAGTGCTTTACATTAGTGGTGAGTTACATCGTCTGAGTACGGCAATGCCTCATATGCATAGGTTTGTTAGGGTTTGGGGGAACTACTGGGCCCAGTAGGGAACATGTGTGTTTCCATTATCAGGGTGCTTTGCTTCCCATTATATTTTGATAGTGTCAGATCTAAGGAGGGATGTGTTTTGAAAAATAAAAAAACAGGATATTTCAGGGGGGAAAAGTGGCCAAATAATAAAATAAACTTCACAGAACTACTGCATTGTGCCTTCATGATATTGCTTGAAGAAGTCACCCATGCAGAGGCCAGGTTTGGAAGGGCAGTCAGGACAGTAAGTGGAGATTTCTCTCCGTATTCCCTTGCTGTAGCAAACAATGCAGTGCTTTTGTGGGTCTTTCTTTTGGGGGGATTTTATAAATAAAATGTACTACCCCATGTTTTGTGGGAATTATTTCTGTTGCCCCTTGAAACAAAAATTGGGAGATAAGATGGAGCTGATACTGCAGAAAAGTAAGTTTTAGGGTGGGGTTTGCCAATTTGAAAATCAAAAAAGAATTGTATGCTGCAGTCTGCATCATGTAAATGGCAACCTTTTCGTACCATGCCCTACACTTTCGCATGGTGAGGTACGCTGCATGAGTTGATCACACAGATCAACTCCCCCCATGTGCTTGTTGTAGTCTCTGATGCAGACTGGCTTTCTTAGTACCCCCCTCCTGCCACGAACAGAGGCTACCACAGTTTTGTCCTCATGCATGGTGGAAAGCATGTAGACATCTTTTCTGTCCTTGAACTTAAGTGCCAGCAGCTCTTGTTGGCATAAAGCTGAGGATGTCCCGGTTTCAAGTTTTTTTTCTACAAGTTCTTTCGGCATCTCCCTGCAATTGTGCCTGATAGTGCCACAGGATACGGTGTCAAAATAAAAAAGTGACTTAAATAAAAGGGGGCTGGTGTAGTAGTTGTCAACATATAAATGATATCCTTTATTTAACAAGGGGTAAATCAGATCCCAAACTATCTTCCCATTTGTTCCCAGAGATTCGGGGCAGCCAGGAGGGTCAAGTTGGCTGTCCTTGCCCTCGTAAATTCGAAAAGCCTGGGTATAGCCTGTGGCACTTTCACACAATTTATAAAATTTAATGCCGAATTTGGATCGCTTGGAGGGGATGTATTGTTTGAAACCTAACCTGCCTTTATAGTTCATGAGGGATTCATCTATAGGTATGTGTGTTTTGGGGGTATATACTTGTGCAAACTTTTCCTGCAAATGATTTATTAGGAGGCATATTTTGAACAGTCTGTCATACTGGGGGTGTTCTTTTGGGAGGCACAGGGTATTATCACTAAAGTGCATAAAGCGCAAAATCATTTTGTATCTAGTCCTGGTCATTGTTTTGGCGAATATAGGGGTATCATATATGTGGTTTTTACTCCAGTATGATCTAATACTTGGTTTTTTAACTATTCCCAATGTCATTGTAAGGGCCCAGAATTTCTTAAATTCTAAAAGGTCTATGGGTTGCCATATTTCTTACTTGGAAATGAAAGCTGATGGGTTGGCTGCAATATATTGGGCTGCGTATAAATTTGTTTGAGACACAATTTCCCCCAAAATTTCTTCCCCCAAAAATAAATCAAAAAACTGAACATGGGCAAATCCTGCCATATCCACTTGAATTCCTGGGTTGCCTGTGAATTCAGGAATTTGTGGACATAAATTGGCTGGTGATACCCATTCATCAGCAGGAGTGGCAGTACTTGTGGCAGGTCTTGGGGCAGTACTTGTGGAAGGTCTTGGAGCAGCTCTTGGGGCATTTCTTAGGGCAGATCTTGGGACAGCTCTTGGGGCTTTTCTTAGGGCAGCTCTTGGTGCAGTTGCTGGGGCAGCTCATGGTTCAGTTGTTGGGACAGCTCGTCTTTTTTTCACGGAAGGCCCTGCGTCATCACTACTAGAGCTCTCACTCTCAGAAAACTGAGTGACGTCAAAGTCTGACGCAGTGTCTGTGGCTTCTGAGTCAGATGCCAAAAAGGAATACGCCTCTTCTAAACTATAACGCCGCTGCATTGTATGCACTTACTCTAAACTAAATAAATGACTAACTTCTATAACTAACTATACCTAACTCTCACCCCAAACGGTCACTTTTCCTATGATAATTTTTTTTAAATATATTTTTTTCCCTATTCTACTCCTAAACCTAAATCTATCTCTAAGCCTTACCCTAACACACGTATTCCCTGAACCTACCCAACCCAACTACCTATCTAAACTAGCTTATAATATAGAATAAAGTTTTTAATAAAAGTTTTTTTGGGGGGATTTTTTTTCCCCTACACTACTCCTAAACTTAAATCTATCCCTAAGCCTTACCCTAACACACGTAGTCTCTGAACCTACCCAACTCAAATAGCTATCTAAACTAACTTATAATATAGAATAATTTTTTTTTAAAAATAAACTTTTTTTGGGATTTTTTTTCCCTACGCTACCCCTAAACCTAAATCTAACCCTAAACCTTACCCTAACCCACGTACACCCTGAACCTACCTAACCCAAGTGAAATACCTATCTAAACTATATATATATATATTTTTTTTTTGTTTTGTTTTTTGTTTTTTTTGTGTTTTTTTGTTTTTTTTCCCCTAAACCTAATCTAACCCTAACTCTTTCCCTAACACACGTCTACACTAAACCTACCCACCTACCTACCTAAACTATATTTTTAAATCAATTTTTATTAAAAAAAAACTTAAAAATAAAAAAAAATAAAAAAAAAATAAAAAAAATACAAGGGGATGGGGGTGTCCCACAGATCAGCAAAGGCTGATCTGCAGCAAATTGATCACTCCAAGAGTGATAAGATGGGGGGGGAACCTATGGATCACTGCAAAACAGTGATCAAAGGGTTAATTTTCTTTTTTTAAACACTTTGCAGGAACACTAGAACGCTGGATCGCGATCTGGCACAATCTCTCTCTGTCTCTCTCCACCTCAGCAGTGTGCAAGATGGAGGGAGGCAGAGATATATGACAGGGACAGTATTTACAAATACTGTCCCTGTCATTCAGCATTTGCAACATGTGATTCGCTCATCAAGCAAATCTCATGTTTCAACAAACTTTCTACTGGTTGTTACTAAGTGTCCCGGTACCGGGGCACTTAGTAACAAGCAGCCCGCGCTCTCCTATCGCTCCGTGCGGCCGCGATGGGAGAGTTTAACCCATGATGGTGCAGGACCATCATGGGTCCTTAACGATACTGCAACCCATGACGGTCCTGCATCGTCATGGGCTGTTAAGGGGTTAAATGTACAGTTTCGGCGCTCATACAAGTGTTGAATGAATATAGACTATATATACCCAGAACACAGGTATGTTTCAATGTATTTTGAGACACAATATAGGAGAACCATAACAATTCAATCAGTGTCTGTATGAATTAATGTTGGATCAAACACCAATCAATGTGGAACCATACCCAAGGCTAGAGTATCCCTCATCCAAAGGAAGGCATGACCTACATCAAAGGAGTGCACTAGTTGTTTGGCCATGAGTGGGCTCCCTGATGTATCAATGCAATGACATGATGACAGTGACACACCAATGTGTGTTGTGAGTGATTAAGAGGTGATACAGGGGACATACCTCCACACTGATGTCATGTCCACAGTTTCTGTGTTGCTCAATATGATCAATGTCCTGAGATTGCTGTAGTTTGACATATCTCAGTACATGGGCTACATCAACAAACAATCAGAACAAGTGGACAAGTGGTATAACTGGTGAAGTCTGTTACAACCTTAGTTAAACAACAACACAGCTTTACATATAACCCAATTCTCAGCCTAAGGTTTCAATGTGTGTGCTACACATTGAAATCTTAGGAAGATCATTGGGTTATCCAGTAAGTTAGGCTGTGATTCAAACCTTTATTGTGCAATTGACTTACTGGAGAACACAATGCTCACCCTAGGATCACAATGTGTAGCACACACATTGAGATCCTAGGGTGAACATTGGGTTCCCCAGTAAATCAGTTGTACAATATGAGTTGGAATCAAAGACCATATTGTTGCATATTCCATCTGTCCTGCTTGTTATTTCCCTGCTAAGTCACATAGCTGTTTGTTTGGTTATTCCCTTAACCACAACAACTGATGCAGATGTATGTTCAATGTTGCACCAGTTGTTGTGATAAGGAGTATGTTATGTTCAAATTTAACCCACATCATGGCCACATAACGCTGTCGTGTTATATGGCTCCATGTATGGATTGCCAGTTGAATTTGGGCAACGGTGTGTGTGTGTGAACCCATGGTGTAACATCACACAAACATCTTACCCAGGCAGAGGTTGTGTTCACTGCATTGTTTGTCAAAGCATTGGAGACAACTCTGCCACCCAATCCATGCATGCAAACAAAGCAGATCACACAGGATTCCAAAGCACAATGTTCCTTTATTGAGGGGGAAGAGAACAAGTTGGGCATCTTATTTCTTCTTTTTTTTTGGGGGGGGGGCTTAGACTGGGTACCAGAAGTGGATGCCCTGGCTGTTTTCCTGGTCACCCTTTGTCCCCTAGGTGTGGATTCAGGTGTAACACTGGAGGGGGTGGTGGGTGCAATGTGGTCTGATATGTACCTTTCATATGGGTACAAACATATCCTTACTGGATATGAATGCAGAGATCTGTTCAGTACATGTGATTCTTACTGCTTATATATATGTGCACCCATCACAAACTAACTTTTATTGAAATAAAGAATACAAACATACCTCATATATCCCATCTAAGTAAGGTGGAATATACTAGGTATGTGTATTCTGATGATATCAATAACAGTTAGTTTGTGATGGGTGCACATATTTGGCCAGGATGGCAATCACACGTACTGAACTGATCTGTGGGTTCACATCTTGTTGGGACATGTTTGTACCCATCTGAAAGGTATCTATCCATATACATATCTGACCGTTTTTCTTTTTGAACATATCTTTTGGGAACAGATCTGCAGTGGGATTCAAGTGGTATTCATCCCTATCTTATCAGTTATCCTGTACAATGCATGATTTTGAATTATTTGACAGGTGATTCTCTGGTTGTCATGATGGTATCCTATGCATTGCACTGTGATGCATGGGATACCACCCTGGCAATCACAGATTGATGAACGGGACAGGATCCTGTCCATGTCGTGTGTTCCAGTTGAATCCTGAAGGGCAACAATCAAGACAGTCGTGAGGGATATCTCAGATTGAGGCCTGCTTTTCTTTCCGTATGAGTCCATCCATCTTTCTGAGTGAGGCAACCGTACTCAATCCGATATATCCATCATTCATGGTCTGTTGGTGACCAAGTTCAAATGGTTCATATTTGGTTCCCATGTGTATCCTGCAAACAGTAGCTGGTGTACCATCCATCCATGGTATCAGCACTCGTGAAGATCCATGTGTGAATCAAATGTGAGATATGTAATTTCAAGTTAGAGTAAATGATTGCATACACAACACCAAGGCCTACTTTTTCACCTTTAATTATGTGAAATGATTCAGGCCTGTGTATTGCACATAAAATCAGTTATTCTCAGCGGCGCTGTGATTTGTGACTTGCTCCATCCTTTTTGTGATTCGGTAAGTGGTGTATTAGACCTGGTGAATTGGACATGATGCTAACTTCTCCAGTGATCTCATGTCCCCATTTGCAATGTTTTCCATGAAGTCTATAAAATGGGACCTTAGTAACTTGATTCATGTGTTTGTATGTTCTCCATGGACTAACACTGGGATTGGTGAAGTCAGGGTATGTAAGAGTTAACTTATCTTCAGCATCTCTTTGTCACCGCTTAGTGAATGTCCCCTGTGTAGCATGTGATCGTTAGCCTATCAACTTGTTTGTTGTCTGGTTAACCCTTTGAGTACCAGAGGGGTTGCCAAAGCATTGTTGAGAGATGCATTGATGATACCTCTAGCACTCAAGGGGTTATGTGTTGGTTTCCCTGTGGGTGCATGGGTGACATTGTGTGGGAACAGTAATGATGTTTAATAGACGACAATTCAAACAGCATGGTTTGTGTGTAATGTGTTAAATGAGCACAGCAACAAGAAGGTTGAACTGGGACTTGGACAAGTTTTGTCCTGGTTGAACCTTGCCATTTGCCCTTGTGTCCTGTTTTTAACCCTCAGGGTGCTGTGTTGGTGCAGTTGCGTTGATGAATGATGGGCATGTGTTGAGATGTGACTGTGTTTGCAGCTTGTATTGGTTGACGTGGTGTGTGGTTATGTGTTGATGCACTTACCGGTAGTGTGGAGGCTCCTCTCATCCCCAGTGTCCGATCCTCCAGGGACCCCCTCGATCAGTATCAGGGACATATTCAGCCACACCATCTCCTCCCACCTGCAGAAGGTGATGGGGACAGGTGGGCCACCTCCGGTGCCTTGGGCATGCTTGGCGATCTCGGTGAGCTTGTTTTTGACCACCCTCCGGCAGTCGCCCCATCGTTTTTTGATGGACTCCACGTCCCGTCTGCATGGAGCCACCACGTTCATCCGGCTGCATATCTGGTCCAGGCTGCCTTCCTCCTCGCTGACAGACCAGGGACCTTTTCCGTTGGGTGGAGGACACTGTCTCTCTCAAGGACAGCCTCCATGAGAGCCGTGTTCTCCTCCTCTGTGTATTTGGGATCCCTGATCCTGCCCTCATCAGCTCCGGCATGGGAGGATTCAGAACCGGAGTGTCCTGCCTGCTCTGACCCTGACTGTGTAGGGTGCTCCTCAAAGGATACCCCTCGTCCCACTGACACAGCTGCCACTCTCCTTTGTGTGTCTGCTCTTGTGGGCCGGGTCCCCCTCCGCCCTGCGGATCTCCCACCCCTGCTCTGCTCAGGAATGCCCTCCTGACCATCCTCCTACTCCACTACTCTCCCTATCCCTCTCTCCTGTACTCCTCTCCTAGCCATCACTCACCCACTCACACCCAGACACTCCCACAGGCCCTCACAGATACACTCAATCCACTCACTCTCTGTCACACACTTTCACTCACAGATTCGCACTGACAAAATAAAGTTTATAAATGTGTTAGGTGTTATAAAAGAAAAGGGACTATGTGTGTCTATGTGTATGTGTTAGTGTTTGTATGGGTGCATGTAATGTGCGCAAAGGTGTGATATGTGTCAAATTGGGTGCAATGCTCTCCTCTCTCCAAACTCCAAAAACTCCTTCTACCTCCAATGAATGCTCCTCTCTCCCTCGCTCTTGACACTATCCTCCACTCCTGGGTCCTGATATCTAGCTCTCAAGAACTCGATAACAGACAGTGTGTGATGGTTATTTTTGGGTATATATAGGTGCATTTGAACTTTTTGGATACTTTGGGGCCTTGGGATTGGCTGTGTGTTTGAATTTGTTGGTGCATCAATCAGGGTTGCTAGCCAACGGCAGCTATTATGTTACATTTTGACTTTACTTGTGTTATCGGGTGATTTGGCCGCACGGTGATGCTTTAACAGGTGCGACAATGGGTTTTGTGTTACGTGTTTTAGTTGTGCCTACTCTTGATAGTTATTCTTGTAGAGTACCTATTGTATCTGCCGTAAATCATGTATTATTTGCGAGCGATGTGCCTTTTTTACTTATCGGCTAGTTTAACGTGAGCCTTTAAATCTAGCCCTTAGTGTCTTGAGTCTAACCATTAAAAAGTATTACAATATTTTTTCCGTATTTTTTTTCTCCTTAAGTGCTTGTTATGAAACAAAGCATCACTAAAGCTGTATGTGTGGTTTTCACTGCACAAAAATGTTGCTCCACGTTACCTCTGAATTGTACCATTAGGAAAGAGTTTGCAGCTGGGGAGTTTTGTAAAATGTCCATTATGTTAACATTTCCAGCTTTCAAAGCAGTATTCAGTAACCTAAAGAGATGCAGTTATAGAGGAAACTAACTACACCATTGGGTGGAATTGAACATTCTTAATGATTTCAGTGGGACTTTTAATGCCTTGTATGCTAAAGAGGTCTCAAGAGCATTGGTTTTCAGTGTTGTGGAAATTTCTGTAGCATTCAATGAGTTAAAAGCCCCTTTAAAGTAATAGGTATTTTGTGAATTCTTATTTTTCCTCTATGGAACAGTTTGTTTGCTCCAGATTTGTATCCATTTTTCATATTGAATACAGCTCTAAGATGCTGAAAAATTAATGTAATTACAGAGGAACTATCACCAAAAAATAAAAATTGTTCCATGGGTTTTAACCATTAAAACAACATTAACGCTGTGTGTCTTTTTTTTACAAATCGCCTAGTAGTAGAGATATTTACCCTTCAACATCGGGCACTTCTGCGTTGTACGGAAGTGCCCAGTGTTGAAGGGTAAATATCTCCGCTACTAGGGGATTTGTAAAAAAGATATACACAGCGTTAATGTTGTTTTAAAGGCTAAAACCCATGAGACAATTTTTATTTTTGGTGATAGTTCTGCTTTCAACTATTTTAGCTGGGTAGGAAAGACAATCTATTAACACTCTTAAAGGGATAGTAATACTTAAAATGTAAAAAAAATATGTTGTAGGGTTTATCCCCCTGAGTAAAACAAGAGTACTCCCGCTGCTGAAAGGTGTTTCATTCAAAAGTTATTCATTTTCAAAGTTGAATTTTTTAGGTGCAATATCACAGTGGCCTGAAATTGTACAGTAGCGCTGTTGCTACACCATCCTATGGAGATTTATGGTCCCGGGACCAGAGCTGTCCATAGGATCGTGTAGCAACAGTGCCACTGTACAATTTCAGGCCACTGTGATTTTGCACCTAAAAAATTCAACTTTGAAAATTAATAACTTTTGAATGAAACACCTTTCAGCAGCGGGAGTACTCTTGTTTTACTCAGGGGGATAAACCCTACAACATATTTTTTTTTACATTTTAAGTATTACTATCTCTTTAATGCCAGCGATACATCTGTGACACTCAGTGGGTTAAGGAATGTATACACTCAGGCATTATATATAGAGCCACAATTGGATTCCTCCAGACATAAGCTGGACGTTCAACTAGCTACAATTTCCTTACTCGTTTGTGGCTCAATGAGTTGTGCTGAGCAGTGATATAGCCAACAGTACAAAAAGAGAGAGATAACAAACAGATTGCTTTACTTCCTATTAATGAGATTCTAAACTGAATTCAGAAACCTAATGTAAGTTTATTAACACTCCCACCATCAAAATCTAACATACATGAAACTTAAAATTACATAAACTCATCCATCTATGCTAATATTATGCAATCAGTTTGTTTCTACTGTATATTGGTTCCCACTGCTTTTAATATGCATCCAGTGAGCAAAATAGCAAAACCCATGTAATCAAAAGATTCTTAAATTCTAAACCGCAACAATACTGACAAAAACTAGCATTATATAGGCATAGTAAAGAAGTGCTGTAAAGAAAATTCTTAGTATTAATTATGGGACATATAAGAATTCATCTTTTTGCAGTTGTGTAACTGTTTAAGGAAATATACTGTATTTCAGTATAGTGTTCTCAGCAAACAGAAGCACTAGTTTTATGTGACTCATACCTCTTTTTGACCATAACACTGTAAGATTACGATTTGCCTCACCTCACGTAAACAACACAACTAAAGGCTATTGGAGGGGTGAGTAAATTGTGACATCTCTGTGCAAAAGGTGTTTAGTCACAGGGTAATAATGTATGAACCTGAAATCGGAAACCCCATAAATCCTGGGTATTTGGTCCAGGTCCATTTTGCGAAAAATAAAAAATGTTACTGGAACAGGAAAATTTAGATCTTGCCCATCACACATTTTTGCCTGGGCTGCAACAAAACCTACTAAACAGATACTTTTGAAGATTGTCAAAGAGAGATATCTTGTGGAAGACATAAGAGGAGGTGCACTAAAGTGTGATAAAGAGGTGATAAAGTGGAGATAACTTCTCCAGTGATATCACTTCTCCAGTTTGCATATTATTCTATAGAGCCTATGCACTAAGATCTCCAAAGTTGGAGAAATCTTAGTGCATTGGTTCCATAGAATAACATTTGACTTGGAGAAGTGACATTATTAGAGATGTCATCTCTGCTTTTTCCCCTCTTTAACAAATTTTAGTGAATCTCCCTCATAATATTTTTATATACCATGTATTGCTTGGTAGTCCTTTACCTAAGGTACTGAGTTCCAAAAATGCAGATTTGTGTATGCTCAGTAGGTACTGTGGAGCAATCTACTACTTGTTATCAATGTGTATAGTACAGAAATGCTAAATGTCAGTTAACTCATTGGAGAGATTGTTAAGTTTAAACTAGACAATTTTTTTGAAAGAATAATCACAATACATAATGGGAATAAAGATAGCTTTTATATAGGGGACACTAACTTTTCACTTTTTGCTTGCATGAAAACATATAGTCTATGTTGGTGTTGACTTTATGTTATTGTGAAATACAGAATAAATATATAAAGTACTGAAGCTTTTTGGTATAGTCTCTAATGGTGTTGGAGAAAGTTTTGTCTTACTGCCACGGAAAACAAAGACCAAATAAAGTATTATAGTTGACTGAAGAAAACATCTGGATAACAAAAAATGTTGATCCTGTGCATGAAGCATGCTCGCCCTAACAGCATTAAACTACAGAAAAAAAAAAAAAGACTGGAAAGAAAATTGTGTAAATTAAAAGAACAAAAACGAAAGTTGAATCTGATGTTAAAGTTCCTCTTCTTACTATCAAAAACATTGGAAGGGGTAAAGTTCATTAAGGACAACTTTAACTGAATGAACCCCCCTCTGCTTTATTGGTTAGTATTATTTAATACATAATCCATGACAATAGATTATAGTGCAGGCCATTCAGTTAATGAGGGGGGTTCATTCAGTTAAAGTTGTCCTCTCCAGATTTTAACTGTCATTTCTATTGCTTTTGATGGCTCAAGTGACAACTTTTATGGTGGCTTTAATGTTCATTTGAATATAACACACACACACAATCACAATCCCTATCTATTACTCCTGTCCCGAAAGCAATGACTCTTCCTGACTACATGAATATAACAAAAGGGTATGCGTCTTTTCCTTGTGCTTTTGATCATTCATAATTTAATAGCTGTGATGCTGTACATGAAATGTGTTAATTATGGTTCACAGTGGTCGAATGCTACATTGTATCAAACTTATGCTTTGTGATAAATCCAGCAAGACCCAACAGCCAGATGACATCGATAAGCAGAACAGATCTGACTTTGAAAATTGAAAGATTTGTTGGGAAAGTTAGAAAAGACTACAAAAATCAACGAGATGCAGTGTTTGATTACAAGAATATACAGAACAAATATTGTTTTACGCAAATACATGAAACAGCATTAGACATTAAACATCATAAACCTGTTTAAGATCCTGAGTCTGTACATATTTTACTTGTAGACATATTTAGTATCTTTGTTCATGTTAATGCTGAAAGGTTTATGCACAGTGTACAGCACAGACCTTAACCTAAGATCCTTCTGTCCTTGGTTGCCCTCTCCGAATGACACTGTTTGACGATCAGACACACAAAATGACTGCATTTTAATGTATTGTGTTTTCAGAAAAACTTAGAAGGGATACTGAAGAATGCTTCAATGCAAAGTAATAATGGGATTTCTGCCAATGTAGATACAGGGACTATAACTCATACTCCATAGCTAAACACAGTTGGTCTATATCTGTCAAACATAATTGATCACCAAGTAATAGTAGCTCAGCTGGGACTCAGAAAGCTAACAAATCTACCTTTCCGGCAGTCAGTGTGCATGAGATGTAAATGGCCAATATCCAATGTACAATGGTTGCTCATTAGCTCTGCTCTGTTTATGTTCTCTAAGCTTCCCTATAAACTCTATATTATTTTCCATAACTGTATAGCATATAAACATCTATAGACCTGCTTTGAAGACCGCTCACTTATCATTTAGCAGATCATTTGTATAAATTCGGTGCATGAACTACTGCCTGTATTTTGTATATGTGTGCATATTTTATTTAGGCCTATATAAGAAGATGGACAGTCCAGACTGTCTCTAAGAATTTCATGCATGTGCCTCCCTCGAAAGGATGGCTCACATTTCTCTGAGGCTCTCAATAGAATGGAAAGCTCTGGATTTACACCCCAGGCTGATGGTATACCTCCGGGTCGCTAGTCACTCATCCTTGTGTTCTGGTTGGCCTACTGGTCCACTGCATATAACTGGTACTTTGCTCTTGCTACCTTAATAGGGTAATCTACTAAGTAGAGTAGTGCGGCTCCCCACCTCCTATATAAACGTTATGACTACAGATCACTCTTCCATAGATATCAAGTGGTTAATATTCCCAAATACTTTATTTCTCAATGACTTTTCAAATAAATAAATAAAAACTATAGAAAATGTTATATACACCTGGAGGGAGATAACCTAAGGTGTGATAACAAGGTGATAAATAGAGATCACTTTTTCCAGTATGATAAACTATCCAGTGTTTCATACTGCATTGGCTCCATCAAATACCATAGGCACTGGAGAGTTTATCATACTGGAAAAGTGATCTCTACTTTATCAAACACTAGCGAATGGTGTACAGCATTGTCCGTGTCATTGGGCACATTGTGCAAATAAGGAACCTGGTAGACGACTGCAGCGGTATTCAGAGTAGTGGGCAGCTTGCTCCCCCACACACATACTCACTCCAGCATGCGGCTATTCTCCATCCCTATGCCAAACCAACAGAGAACCAGAAACCACTTATAATTTTAAATATAGATTAAGTCTGAGTTCCCTTTACCAATTTAGGTCTGCCACATGTGGTTGCCTTTCTGTTAAGCAATAATGTAACAGTGATTGATTGTTTTGGAGAGCACTATTTAATTCTTCTTAAATTCTTCTGAGTAGTTTGTAATGCATTAAGAAACAGTGTATTGCAGTGTGTTGCTCTGCCCTCATATCCAAATCACTGCACAACTTTCTTGCTTTCTCTCCTCACCTCCAGACGGTTATTCTGTGAGACAGTTGTGCAGTGCATTTGTAAGCAATATGTTGTTACGCTACCTACTGGTACATAAAGGGTTAAAACCCATCTTCTTGTGAGCCTTACAGTAAAGAGCTTTCCTACAATTATTTGCATTAGGTGTGTACCACCTAAAAACTGCATTGGGTAAGCCATCATTGGTCAAACTGTACTCTTCCAGTTGTTGCTAGACTACAAATTCCATTCTCCTTAGTTGGCCATTGACCACTTGACAATGATGGAGAATTACGGTCCAGGATTGGTTGAAGTACAGATTGGCCACCCCTGATGCAAATAATTTTAGGAAATCTGTTTAACTTGAAAATCACTGCAGCAACATTGGCTGCTGCAGTGGTTCACTGGGTTTGTGATGTGAACGGTGTGCCAAATCACACTGGCAATACCATGCACCATTCGCTAGTCACTATATAAATATTACGACCGTCACCATCACCATAGTGCATTATAATGGAGATGTAATGTCATTCTTCAGATACTCTATACAGCCTCTTGAACACCGTGCACCATTCGCTCGTCACAGTAGAAATATATTCCAACCATCACCATAGTACACTATAATGTTGGTTTACTGTCATTCTTCAGAGACTCTATAGAGCCTCTTGGTATAGAAATATGCAGTGGTTAGGCCCCCTGTGCCCTCATATTGAAATCACTGCACAACTTTCTTGTGGTAATAAGTATGTTTTATCCCCGTGCATCCATTATAAACTCTGGAAATGAAGGCAGACAATGTAAATAAAGGAACACAATAAAGATGGCATATTTAGCCATATGACTTCCAGGGGCTCACTGTGTCTATGTTGGACCTGTGCTCCCCTGCTGTCACCTTCATGTACACCTTTGACTGCTTTGTTTTATTTCTCTTGGATGTATATTGGCCTTTAGCTGTTTTTGCCTGCACCACTGTGCTCTGCAATGTGCTGGAATAGCGGTAGTGCAGGGTGAAAGAATGAAGTTTTAATGTTTTGCCTTGCAATTTTGGCTTCTTAGAAAGACATGATTCATGGTATACTGGGGCCTGCATTCAGCTGGGGGATCACCTTAGTATATGGGATTAACTGAATTAGGTGTTGAGAAGTGCAGTGGACTCACTAACATTTGTGTGCTGCACTATAGTCAGAAGCTAAAACCGGTAGTTTGGTGGGCTGCAGTGTGAGAGCAGTAGGTTCGCAACCAGGACCTTGTATAAGGCATAAAAGCCACATGTGGGTTGGTGAAGCAATGGGAGGGGAGTTATCCATGTTTTTTTTTGTTTTTTTTTGTAACAGGGAATTGTGAGGGCATGAAAACTCCTTGTAGAGATTTTGACAGGCCACTCCTGTCAAAATCATGTCCCCGTGTATGTCTTGGCAAGGCAGTATGGAGGAGATACGAATATACAAAAAAAAAAAGTTGTATATAAGGGGATCCCCTTTAGATGACTGCAGGTACCAAGGAGCAATATCAAGCTTTCAGGAAAAAAATATTCTTGTGAATATAATGTTCTCTGAGAAGAGATTTTGAGAAAATATTAAAGAGGGATAGTGGCATTAGCAGTAATACTGTATATTGCCCTCTGAAGACTTTTATTGGCAGATTGTGCCAGGTGGATGTATCAGCAGTGGCTATTGACCATCAAGTAGGGTATTCTTTATTATGTGAATGTTGAGTGTCAAAATTGCTTTGGAATGTACTGAATACCTCTCCAACATTCAAGGGATTAAAATCCCCATTGAAATAGAGATTTACAGAATTGTTATTTGTCTCCTATGGCACAACTAGTTCACTCCACAACTGCTTCTTTTCTTCTCAGTACGTCAGTCTCACTGTGTCTCCAAACATTTGGCCATTCATGTATATTACACATCTCAGGTTTCAGATATTAAACTGTAAGGTCCTTGTAGAAGATATTAATTGTAAATAAAGTTCCAGTATGCAAGCCTACACTTTCAAGAAAAAGCAAGTATACTTAATGTCTTCTAATTAATTTGTCAGAAATACAAATTGGCCACCAAAGGGCATTCTATCTGAACGGTTTACCCATGCAGCCTGTGATATATATCAGCTCCTCAACTGCTGTAACAGAATCCCCTCCAGCAACTAAGGAATTAAAAGCTCATCAACTTTAGTATATACCTCACAAGTTTCAACCACTAGAAGGATTGCTCATTGTGGTATACTTGCCAGCACAGACAAATATGGTTTCACTTTAAAGATCAGATCTACTTGCAGCTAAACACAACCTTACTGTTACCCTGCAAGAACGTTTCCTGAAATTTGAATGTCATGCCAGCAGACCCTATTCCAGATGGCGGCATGAGGATGAACATATGCATGTTATTATGAACGATAACATACTGGTTAAGAAGCTTCTTTAACCCCTTGGATGCTAGAGATATTCCCAATGTATATCAAAGCAAAGGGTTAAAATGATTTTATAACATACCATACAGAGCCAGAAAGGAAAGAAATAACAGGAAAACCTAACAACAGAAATGTTGTCTGGTAGATCATTTTGAATAAAACAGTGTTCCAACGTCTCCTTTAAATATGCGATTTAGATGGGCAAATTTATTTTTTTTCTTGTTGGGGGGATATTTCATCCACCTGTAGACTAGTAAATATACTGTCACAAAAGTACTGTTAACCACGTTATAAGAGCAATGATATTTCATTATAATATATAATGAAACTGCTAGAGGTACACCATTTTCATATATATGTATTTTGTAGCCCTTCTCCTGCTGAGCAGAACAAGGGTATTGCTGCTGGGGGTGCTTCATTGAACAGTTACCACAGGCCAAACCTTCATGAAATGGTTACTAACTGCACAGCTGGAGACCACATGGATAAACTGTATATTTATTTTTCTTTCTCTGAAAATTGTGAAGTATTAATTATTTCTATAGAGAGAAATACTATCAGCTCCACATGCTGACCACAATATAGAACTGCACTCTAAATGGATAGTAATGTTTCACAATAAAAGCACCTCCAATTAATCTTCATTTGTGCCATGGAGAGTGCTATTTCAATACATTCATTGTGTGCAACTGCTAAATTTCAGGCAATTGAAATACTGCACCTAAAAAACACTTTTGCATAAAACAACTCTCAGCAGTACTCTCTCTCTCTCTCTCTCTCTCTCTCTCTCTCTCTCTCTCTCTCTCTCTATATATATATATATATATATATATGGGTTTTTTTTTTTTTCTTTTTAATTTTATTAAGTGTTACTATCTCTTTAATGAATTGGGAACATGCTTACTGGTTCAGTAAATTTAAGATTCAGAGCCTACATGTTTTGAGGAAGATGTGAATGAGGTCAATGAAAAACCAAATATAAGAGATGGGATGCGTGCAACACTTTGGTTGCTTCCTCTATTTATTTAGAATTACATCATGTAACATTATTACACAACATTCAAAATTATTAAACAACCACTGTTTCGGCAGTGGGGAGAGGAGGGAGATGTGTTTTTAGAATCGCAAATAAAAGAGGAACAAAAAACTAACAACATAAAACACTTATTTTTATATTTCTCTTGTCTCATATCAATGAATTGGCCTAGGTAGCCATTGCTTTGACAAATCTAATTAATTAAATAATTCACCATGGAAGGTGCCTTATCAGTCAAAAAGGACAGTGAGGTAAAGTTTGTGTTAAGGAAAGTGAAAGTGTTCAGATGAGGGTAATATTGCCTTCATTCTTAATTCCGAACAGAGTTACCAAAGCTACCAGAGCTCTGTGGGCTAGTATGCAACTATGTAAGGTAAAGTTGTAATGTGAACCAGCATCTAAGGGGGTTCATTGACACCAAGGCCCAATAGGTTCTCACAATGTGGTCACATAACCACATTGTCATGCAGCAGGGGGGTAAATATGGACCCAAGTAATATGGTGTAAAGAGTCACTCAGACAGAGTATGAAGACTGAGTGCAATTCTAGAAAGTGTAGATGATAGTACACATACCCTTACTGTAGCTTAAAGCTGGGGAAATAGTTGTTGGCCACAAGATCAAATAACTAGTCTCCAGCTGAGCTGGGATCAGTGCAGGATGAATTTATTCCCTAGTCATTGGTAGTATCAGGTTTCCTGAAATACTGGAACTAGGGGTAAGTAAGTAACATAAGAGAAGTAATACAAGGATGATATAGGTATGCTTTATGTCCACCGGGGACAATATTGAGCTGACAGAAGAAGCCCGGTGCAGAAGAGTCCTGGCAATGGAGCAGGTACTTTTATCCAAGCTTAAACAAAGCAGTACAGTCAACAGTAGAATTAAACCAGTGATTCTCAACCAGGGTGCCGTGGCACTTTGGTGTGCCACGAACATCAGCTTAGGGTGCCCCATGTTTTCTATGAAGACTAACAAAAATGGACTTATAAATAAAGATTTATAGAAATTGTTATGCACAATATGTTTAGTTTTGTTATTAAGATTATAAGACCTAATAATAACTGTATATTTATGTATTGTACCCTTCTTATGCCCTTGATAAAGTACATTAAATATGTTAGGGGTGCCCTGAATGTTCTAGATTGTGTGTTAGGGGTGCCCCGAACAAAAAAAGATTGAGAACCACTGAATTAAACAAAGCACAGGTCAGGGCATAAACAATGTGTTCAAAGCAGAGGTCAGGGCAGACAGCGATAAAAGAAATAGTCAAGAGCATCTATGGGACAACAACACAGACAAACAAAATGGAATGATAGCTGAGTCATGGCTCTTTGAACATGATCCAAAGGAAGTGTAAAGATTACTTAAAGGGGTTGTATCACTCCTATACAAGTTAGCATTAATGATTAGCTTATAGAGGAATATAAGTAAATGTGTATTCATTTTTTTTTAAAAAGCCCCTGTTCGTCTAAATTGAAGTAATAAAATCTGCACTGCAGCTACTTCTGAACAGACTGTGGTTACTCTGCCTCTCCTCCCCTCCCTCTATCCAGCCTCCTCCGACGACAGAGGCTTTCTGTCTGTAAGCTGGAGCGATCTCATTGGCAGAGATTGATATCTAGCCAATGAGATAGCTTCAGGCAGAAAGCCTCTGTTATTGGAGGAGGCTGGATAGAGGGAGGGGAGCAGAGGCAGAGTGACGGACTGTGGTTACAGAGCAGGTAACCGCAGTCTGCCCAGAAGTAGCTGCAGCGCAGTTATTATTACTTCAATGTAGACTAACAGGAGCTTTTTTTAAGAAAAAAAAAGAATACACATTTACTTACATTTGTTAACGATTAATGCTAACTTGTATAGGGGTGATACATCCCCTTTAAAAAGGGGCACAGGATACAGTGAGAGGCCTGAAAAGGGTAACAAACAGATTGGTCAGAGGAAGGCAGAATCTAAGGCCTGGAGATATAGGAGTGGATTACTACACGCATATACATTTAGTGAAACGCCAGCATTATTTCACTATCCACTGGTGTTCATAGAACCAAAAATTCACTGTCTGGACACCCCATCCATGTTACACTATCCAGTAGTTTGAGAATGAATATCATACACACTGTCTGACACCCCAGCTTTATTCCACTGCTGCACTAGTAGTCACAGAACCTACACATATACTATCTGACACCTCAACCTTGTTCCACAGGTAGTCACAGACCCACACATACACTGTCTGACTCCTTAGACTTGTTCCACTGTGTAATAACTGGCTACTATCCCAGCATTTTTCAGCTGTCCCACTGGTAGACACAGAAGCACACACACTGACACCCCAGCAATGTTCCATTTTTCACTGGTAACCGCAGACCCACACATACACTGTCTGACATCCTAGCCTTGTTCTACTCATAGTCGCAGACTCACACAAACACTCTCTGACACAGCAGCCATGTTCCGTTCTCCTGGTAGTCACAAAACCATGTATACATACTATGCCCCAACTCAGAGTGTGTTGTAGCAGCTCACCATCACCTCACTCACCTCTGTGGCCTGGTCTCTCCCCACTGTGCTCACTGCCCACCTGGTGAACAACATGTAACTGGAAAGGCAGGACACACAGTGGGGAGTAAATAGGCTGAGGGAAATCAATTCACCTGCCCACTCCTGCCCAAATGACCACCTCAGTCATGTTTATTCTCGGACATGGCGGGTGATGGATTCTTTTTCCAGTGAGCAGTGAATAGAAATTTGCATAACTTCTGAGCACTGCTGCTCTTGGTCTGCTTGCCAGGGTCAGATATTTCTGATTTGAAACCAACAGTCATAATTCTCAGCACTGTTGTGTGTTAGTTAGGAATCCATTGCTTTTTTTAAAAGCAATTACAGAATCCCAAGGGCAAAAATTCCATAACTTTACTGCATATACTATAAAAAAAATCCTGCCTTTGTTTTAATCAAAAGTGCCTTTTCTCTAGTCTTAATGGATGACCTCTTATGACTTTGCCTTTCATATGAAGAGAGAGATTTAAGAAAAAGTATTGCAGAAGACACTGTTTTTATTGTTTCATTTTTACCAATACTACAGATTTTTTCCCTGTTGTCAAATGTGCTATGATTATCTGGGGTGATGAAACAGTACCTGAATCTCACAGTAATAATTTGCAAGAGAAGCCTCTCACCTAATGGTGCTTCAATTTCTCTCTGTAGTAGTAGTTAAATAGGCATCTGACAAAATAGAAGCAGTAGAGGAAATGTTTTCAAAATTGCTACAGTTCCCAAACAGAAGTGCTTAGTGAATACAAAATATTCATATATTACTTAAAATGACACAACCACACACTCAGGAGTTTGGCATAAAACATAATACAGTTTTAAAGGAACAATCATACCTATCAGACACTCCAAAAATAAATAAATGAATCACACAGTATTAACTTGTATGTATCGTGCTTTAATGCTATGTATTTTGTGTACAAAAACACGTAATCATGACCATGACCTAACAGAGTCACAGTGGATGTAATATAAACAATTCTTACACTGCAATGAAATCATATTTCAATAACTTACAGTCCAGAAGGAGTGGCTCAGTTGCGTAATTAACATAATTTGAAGCCAAGACTGGCTATGAAGCAATGAAAACTTGGTTCTATTCCCAGTCTCAGCAAGTCTTTGTGACTTTCAGCAAGCCATTATGTTTGTGGTGCCTGAGGCACAGGCAGATATATTGTAAGCTCTATGGGACAGTGAATCTGAGTTCAAAGTGATAGCATTATAAAGAAAAAAGATATATTATGTGCAAGATTGTAGCACATGACATTACCTAGGGATGGGGGAACAAGCACCAGTGTGAGTACAGAGGCTATATCCTCACTCATGTACCATGAGAATTTGAACTTTTTTTTTTTGTTAAAGTATTTTACCTGGAAGAATACATTGAGATTATCTCTTGTTTTTAAGTATGTCCTAGACTCATTTTATCTACCTCAGAAGGGTGAAAGTCTGAGCTGACCTTGCTGGAACTAGTACTTGCGACCTTCTGACCTGAACAAATTCTACAGCTGGTGCCTTAACCAACTGAGCCAGCTTACCAGATCATCCCTGGAGTGGAGAAAGTAAACTTTCCCATTTCCAAGGAGCTTGGTTAAATTAAAAAAAAAGCCAACTGGAGGTCAGGCAATCAGGCACGGAATTAAAATAGAGAATGTTTTCAAAACCAAGTTGTTTTATAGTGCGAGTGCAGCTGCTTGTTTTCTTATCAGATGTTACAGAACGGTGTATGCCACATCTAGTTTGCAATGGTCTAAGGAAAAAGTCCGTATGCAGCCACTAGCTGCATATCTTATTTGATTCACTAAGTCATAATCACCTCGGCTTTTTCGCGTGCAAGTCAACTATTTGCTGATATCATCAAATTACCTGCGGTAGCAAAAGGTTTTTCAGTGCTTAGTGAACATTAATCAGTTTGACAGGTGTCTATGGATGTCTGCAAATATAACTCTGGCTTCTTTTTATAATGTAAAAAATCCAAAGAAGCTAAATTTACACCACCCAGGACTAACCCTTTGAATGCTGAAGGGGTGTGCAATGCATGCCAAAAGCTAAGAATTATATTGACACTTATATCTGCCAGAATATGTTAGCCCTTTGAGCGCCAGAAGGGTATGCAACATATTGCAAAACATGCGTTACACAACCATTTTACACTCAAAGGGTTAAAGTTTGCATGCCACTCCAAGATACATGATGTTAAGAAAGTCCTATCTCATACATTTCACCACAGTAAATGGCTTACAAAAATTATTTATACTAAAAGCTCTAATGCCCTCATGGCTTAACTGACTTGCTCGCAGTAAATGAGCGGGGACCTCAAAAAGTAGGATGCATCCACAGTCCATTTCCATAGAGGTCTGTTCCACCCACTTCTACTAACTGCATAGGGTAGTTAAATAATACATATTCCCAATATGTATTCACCTTATTACTGTCATCAGTGATCAGTAAATTGTGAGCACTCCAGTTATACAAACATTGTCATTTATTAACCGATAATTGCAATGTCATATGGTGAAAAATCTGCTAGAAAGAGAATGGGAAGACACTCCTATTAGTTTGCATGAAACCTGAATAATACGACCATCCAATATGTATTGAGCCTTATTATTTTCATTTGCTCAGTTTATGTGGAATGATTACTGACTAACATGGGCAGGGAAGATTATTAAATAATGTCATGAACTTTGCCTTTAAAAAAAAAAATGTCTCCTCCAGTGATCGGTAATTGTGCTTATTTAACCCTTTGAATGCTGAAGTTTGGGGAATTTTGTCATCTGGAAAGGCTAGGCCCTTTTTCAAAATTTTACAATCTATATGTTTAGGTATATACATGCATGTTTACGGTCCATCGCTTTGGGGAGAGTGTTCTGGGAAGGAGCTGATCCATCTTCATTTGGAAGAGTACTGAGTTGCTGATTAGGGGGCAGCCCCAATAATCTCCCTGAGCGTTACAGCTGTTGTGCACATAAGTGAATTAACAGCATCTTATTTTGTGAGTATAACTCACTTGGGTGATCGGTGAAGGTTAATTAAATCGTCTGATTCAACACAGGGTGCGCCTCCTGTTTTTCCCTCCCCCTCCTTTTTTGTATTCATATATTTAGGTATGATACCCATAGATGACTTTTGAGTTATATAGTGAAAACTGCACATCTTTTCTCATAACAAATTGAGTTTTTTCATGGCACCTCATGTGAAGTAAATTTTGTAACATGCAACAAGCTATGATGTCATAAAATCAAAAAGCATTTAAAAATAATTTTTTTTTATCGTACATTATATATCAAAAACATTTAAGTTGATTGTGAAAGCTGCAGCTATTTTTAAAAGTTCTAACTCCTCCGAGTACAAAAATGCCAAATATGTACATACACACTTTTCTACACACTTCAAAAAAGGTCTCTGAGGTAAAGACTCCCTCCTCCCTTCCACTTTACCCCCGCCTGCTCTGCTCAGTGTTAAGGCCTAGCAAAGGCAAGAGAAAAGTAAAACAGAAGAAAAGGGGATACATTAAACAGATAACCCAAACCAGTGGTTTTCTCTCCTAGAAGGAGTCCTATGTTCCACATGGACTAAGAGAAAATAATTCATTGGTAAGTACATTAAAATCCTCTTTTCTCTGTTTTCCAGTGTGGAGCACAGGGACCATTGGGATATACCAAAACTATCCACCACTATTATAGGGAGGGAAAAATAGAAAAAACCCTCCATCACAGAACTTATCCAAAGGGCTAAACTGGTACACCATGAACCCTAAAAGTGTCAGTAGATACTTTTAATTCCTGTCAAATAACAGAAAACCAACCAAATAATTACCGCCAAATAACAGAAAACTAACAGGGTTTTGATCTCAGAAAAAGCAAGGAGCACATCTATTCAGGCACCACAGCCTGTAAGACTTTCTGGCCAAAACTGGCATCAGCCACTGAATACTCCAAGATCCGAAGGGGTACAGTTTTATCCCTGAGGACATAGCAAATGGTCGCCTTAACCCAGGAAATAACAGTAACCTTAGACGCAGCCTGGCCACACACGGGCCCTCAGGAATGACAAAAAACAAACCAGATTTCTGCATACAATGGAGATAATACTTCAAGCACCTGACTACATCCAACAGATAAAGTTCCTGCTCCTCTCTATTCGTGGAAGCTAGACAGAAGGAAGGAACTACAACTTCCTGGTTGATCTGAAAATTAAAGAAAACCTTGGGCAAAAACCTCACATGCGTTCACAAAACCACCCGGTCTGGGCGAATAACCAGAGAGGAAGGTTTGCTAGACAACGCCTGAAGTCTGGCTACCCGCCGAACAGCACAAAAGACTGAGAGAAACTGAAGACAGAGATTCAATATAAGGATTCTGTTCCTTTCCTCCTTTTTCACTACGCTGTTAGCCTGGAGGTCCAATGATGGCTCACCGGGATCTTCTATATATTTCCACCCTCCCTCAACTGCCTCCTCTTGGATACTTATGCTACGGTTGCTCCAGCAGAAGGTGCGGCCCATTGGCACCCATAGAGTATTCCCCTCTGGTCCATAACATTTGCCTGGGGGATGGTGGATGGAATGTGTATAGCCCCTATTTTGATATGCCCTCCCTCCACACTGGCCAGTCTGATATTTTCTGCTTGCTACCATCACCGTTTACCCATTTGCTACTTTCTCGACCCCACAGGGGTTCTGTCCCATATGAGGACATACCACTGTTATAATTTCCTAGCCCGTACTTGGGGTGTCGTGGGCCCGCTCCATCTCGCTGAGTTATGTTACACTTTATGTGAATCTCTTTGTTTCACTGTTGCAGATATTTTGTACCCCCTCCCTATCTTCCTTTCTGTACTGGCCCCCTATTCTACAAAAATACCAATAAAAAGTTTGAGCTAAAAAAAAAAAAAAAAGATGAGGCTTCTGCAGCATTCCTCATACTAGGTTCAGATACCATGGAAGGATGAGATTCCGAAAGACAGGGTAGGTGTGAACCAGCCCATGGATAAAAGTTTGAGAGAGCAAGGCAATGGACCTCTGGAAAAGAATGAAAGAGCTGAAATCTAAACCATGATGGAATTAAGATTAAACCCTCTGTGTACACCACCATGAAAAAAGGTCAAAACTACCAAAAACTGAAAAGACCGTTGACATGAGCCTCAGCCAGCACACCACTTGTAGAATAGGGACCAAACCCCCTGATAGGCCTTAGAAGAAACCAGCTTTCTAGCCTGAAGGATAGTAGAAATAACAGTTAGAAAAACCTGTTTCTTTAAGATGCTGGCCTCAAAGGTCAGGTCATCAAAAGCTAGCTTCTCCACCTGAGGACAGCATAATGGGCCCTAAGCTAGAAAACCTGGATGCAAGGGAATTAAGTAAACCCAGCATTACAATCCTTCCCCAGAATGGCAGTGTGGGGAGAGATATTAAGGAGCAGACTAGATTGGTATAAAGAAATAGCCAAAATAAATTTCTAATAGTCGTTGGATCACAATGTGCGTTCTTGAATGTAATAATGCAGCTAGTGCCCTCAGTCTCAGGACCTCCAAGACATGGTTTACCATATGAAATGAAAGAAAAGGATGCCCCCCATCATTTTCTTTCAGTTCCTGAGACTTTCCAGTTGCAACTTCTGCGGGTGTATCACGGTGCCCGTGATTCGTGCTGCTCTGTGTCTGTCACTTGCTGAGTATTCGTGATTGGCTGTCTGTCATTAGCCCTCCTCACACAGCCTTTTTAAACCCAGGTTGAGCACTTCCAGGTTGCCCTTTCGTGGTGTTTCTGACTCCACTCTGCCTGACCTGCTTGTCAGATCTCTGGGCCTGTTTCCAGTGTTTCTGTATGCTACGTTCCGGTGTTCCAGTGTTCCGGTGTTCCTGTACATTACCGTTCGGGTGTTCCAGTGTTCCTGTACGTTAATGTTCCCGTGTTCCAGAGTTCCAGTGTTCCTGTATCCTAACGTTCCAGTGTTCCAGCGTTCCTGTGTGTCTGTATTCCGGGGTTCCTGTGCTCCAGCATCGCGCGGGTTAACCTGTACGAGTTCCTGAGTCTCGCGCTCCAGCTGTCGCTCCGGCGACATTGTTCTCCTCGCTATTGCATACACATTGTTGGTTCCAGCGTGCGGACGCTGGTTTACTCCACTAAACCTGGTTGCAATATACATTGTTGGTTCCAGCGTGCGGACGCTGGTTTACTCCACTAATCCTGGTTGCGATATACATAGTAACATAGTAAATCAGGTTGAAAAAAGACACAAGTCCATCAAGTTCAACCTTCGCCTCATACCGCAGTAACTGAGAATTTTATAGCTTTCCTGCTACCAATTAAATTAGTCTTTATCAGACCTTCCTGATCAGCCTACTGATAAACAGTATAACTCTGTATGTTCCCTTTTGAAAGAAATGTATCTAATCTTCTCTTAAATGTATCCATTGTATCTGCCATAACTACCTCCCTGGGCAATGAATTCCACAATTTGACAGACCTTACCGTAAAAAAACCCTTCCTCTGCTGAAGTTTAAACCTCTTTTCCTCTAATCTCAAGGGGTGTCCCCTGGTCACCTGATCAGGCCTTGGAATAAATAGCTCACCGCAGAGATCCTTGTATTGACCTCTCATATACTTGTACAATGTGATAAGGTCTCCTCTTAGTCATCTTTTCTCTAGAGTAAATAAACCAAGTTTGTTTAGTTGTTCCTCATATGTCAAGTCCTCCATTCCCTTAATTAATTTTGTTGCTCTCCACTGTACCCTCTCTAGTTCTAGTATATCCTTTTTCAGAACCGGTGCCCAAAATTGCACTGCATACTCAAGGTGAGGTCTTACCAATGATTTGTATAATGGCAAAATAATGTTATCCACTCTTGCTTCAATACCTCTTTTTATGCAAGGCAGGACTTTGTTTGCCTTTGCTACTGCTGTATGACACTGGTCACTGTTTCCAAGTTTGTAGTTGACAAGGATACCCAGGTCTTTTTCTAGCAACGAGTCACCTAAAATTATTCCATTAAGTTTATAAGTAGCCTTGGGATTGTTTCCTCCCAAATGCATGACTTTACACTTCCCCACATTAAACTTCATATTCCACATGTTTCCCCAATCTAACATTGTATGTAAGTCCCTCTGTAGAGAGAAAATATCCTGTTCTGAATTAATGACATTGTTGGTTGCAGCGTGCGGACGCTGGTTTACTCCACTAACTGGCTGCAAGATACTTTGTTGGTTCCAGCGTGCGGACGCTGGTTTGCTCCACTAAACCTGGTTGCAATACACATTGTTGATTCCAGCGTGAGGACGCTGGTTTACTCCACTAAACCTGGTTGCAATATACATTGTTGGTTCCAGCGTGCTGACGCTGGTTTACTCCACTAAACTGGTTGCGAGATACATTGTTGGCTCCAGCGTGCGGACGCTGGTTTGCTCCACTAAACCTGGTTGCGATATACGTTGTTGGTTCCAGCGTGCGGACGCTGGTTTACTCAACTAAACCTGGTTGCGATATACATTGTTGGTTCTAGCGCGCGCACACTGGTTTGCTCCACTTAACCTGGTTGCTATATACATTGTTGATTCCAGCTTGAGGACGCTGGTTTACTCCACTAAACCTGGTTGCGATATACATTGTTGGTTCCAGCGTGAGGACGCTGGTTTACTCCACTAAACCTGGTTGCGATATACATTGTTGGTTCCAGCGTGCTGACGCTGGTTTACTCCACTAAACCTGGTTGCGATATACATTGTTGGTCCCAGCATGCTGACGCTGGTTTACTCCACTAAACTGGTTGCAAGATACATTGTTGGCTCCAGCGTGCGGACGCTGGTTTGCTCCACTAAACCTGGTTGCGATATACGTTGTTGGTTCCAGCGTGCGGACGCTGGTTTACTCAACTAAACCTGGTTGCGATATACATTGTTGGTTCTAGCGCGCGGACACTGGTTTGCTCCACTTAACATGGTTGCTATATACATTGTTGGTTCCAGCGTGCGGTCGATGGTTTGCTCCATTAAACCTGGTGGTGCTATTTACCATTAGTCCCAATGTGCGGACGTTGGTTTGCTCCTGAACATCCAGTACTGTGGTCAGTCGCTGTCCACTTCCTTGCAGTTGTCTGATTATCCCTGGCAATAGACTTCTGCTGAGTAAGACCTCTATACTTATGCTCTCTGCTGTCTTAGTCACCTGACAGCTGGTCTATTTGCTCAGGCTGCCCTGCCCGGTATTGGTGAGGCCGGTAGAATCTTGACGTTACCATCCTGTAGGTTGCCTCACCCGGTATTGGCAGGGCCGGTAGAGCCTACTACAGTACCTCCTTGGGCTGCCCTGCCCGGTATTGGTAAGGCCGGTAGAACCTTGTAACTCACCATCTTAAAGGTTGCCTTACCCGGTACTGGCAGGGCCGTAGAGCCTACATTCAGTATCCCATTGGGCTGCCTTGCCCGGTATTGGTAAGGCCGGTAGATTGTCATCTCACGGTTGCCTTACCCGGTATAGGCAAGGCCGGTAGAGCCTGTCATTAATACTGTCACTTGTGTTGCCTTGCCCGGTATTTAGGCAAGGCCGGTAGAACCTATTGTATGTTCTATTGATGTTGTATTGTTATGTATGTTCACCCTACGGGGACTGCCTTTAACTTTTAATAAAGTTAAGTTTTTACCAAACCTTAAGTCTGAGAATCTTCAATAATCGTGACAGTACGAAAGGGCCATGACCTCAGACATTAAGAGTGACGGTAACGCACAGAATATCCATTGGAGGATGGATATGCACGAGCAACGTTTGGATCAGCTAGCGGTTGCTATCCAAACTATTCTTGAACTCACGGTACTTGCGGATAAGTCCGGTGCTAACCTGGTGGTCCCGCCAATTCCGACACCAGAGAATGAGTCTAAGCCCTCAGGGGCCGCAGTCAAAGGGGTAACGGCTTCTGCACCCTTGCCGCTGAGATATGACGGTGACCCTCAATTATGCAGAGGGTTTATTAATCAACTTGAAATATTTATGGAATTGACGGCACACGCATTTCCTAGTGATCGCAGCAAGGTTGGGTTCATGATATCCCTGCTGACTGGTAGAGCATTGGCTTGGGCCAACCCACTTTGGGAAAACGCTAAACCTTGCACAAAGAATTTCTGTGATTTTGTGCAATCCTTTCGGAGAGTATTTGAGCCTCCTGGTAGAACTACCTCTGCTGCTAAACGTCTCATGGAGATACAACAGGGCAGGCGCACGGTTGGCGATTATGCCATTGAATTCCGCACCTTGGCAGCAGAGGTAGGATGGAATAACGAGGCCCTGTTGGCAGCCTTTGCTCAAGGATTGAGTGACCAGATTAAAGATGAGATTGCAGCAAAAGATTTACCTAATGACCTAGATGATTATATCAAATACGTGATTCTAATTGACTCCAGAATACGTGAAAGATTAACCGCCAGACAGCGACGAGTACGGTTAAAGAATAATGAGTCCAGTAGCATATTTTGCCCACCCAACCCTCCCTCTGCATCCAAACCTAGTGAACCTATTTCGGAACCAAGTGAACCTATGCAGGTGGGTTTCACTAGGTTAACTAAGGAGCAGAGAAGGTATCGCAAGACACAAGGATTATGTCTGTATTGCGGTAAAAATGGTCACCTGTTAAGATCTTGTCCGGTACGTCCGGGAAACAAACACACCTAGGGTACCTTGGGGGACAGGCCCTAGGTGGTGTCCAATCGTCCCCATTGTTGGGCACACTTAAACCCACCATACAGGTGGTATTGTCATGGGCACAACGCTCGGTTGAGGTTTTGGCCTTGGTTGATTCTGGTGCAGCTGGGTATTTTATGGACAATACCTTTGCTGAATTGCATGGGGTACCACGGATT